>JAPQRQ010000028.1:20827997-20845988 GCA_037367365.1 Apogon talboti | reverse complement strand
TAATATATCCATATAGACACTACAACTGAAGGAGAGAAGGAAATCTAAGGGAGGACAAACATCTAATGACTACATGCTAGATTCAGTTTTGGTCATGGTTCTACTTCAAAAACACCTTTGCAATGATAAAACAAGAGGAGGAAGCTCCGATTTGGAATATTTGCTAAAAGTGTGATGATGCTCGTTTGTAAAATGTTAAAATGTTTAGGTTAAATCTAAATTGTGTTATGTGTTGTTTTTTTTCCTTTTTATTTACTTGATATATTCTCATAGCATGTATTTTATGCCATGTATGTGCCTGCCACATCCAAGCACTGTCTTGTCTTGTTTGTCTTTCTTTTATTTTCTTTGTTGTGTTCAGGCTGAATCTAGGCTTTATGTTACACGAGTCAGCACATGGTTCAATTACAATAACTCATCAGTAAAACAGTTTATTTGTATCTACTGAAATTCAGCAACAATTCTGATTGACAAAATTTGACACTCTTGTTTGATCCGATAACCTGCAGAATTTGTATTGGCCTAAGTTCAATATGAGATATCCTGAAATAAAGAATGGTACCTTCAAGGCAAAAGTGAATACAGAGCAGGTGGTTGTAATAACATTACTTACCACAGTGCGATAATGTACAGTCATTACTGAACTTGTGCTTGCACGTCTGACGACCTGGAGACTCAGTCTTGTCATAGCCAAGGTGGCAATGGGAAGTCTATGACCCACAGCGAAGTACATAATGCCTTGTGGGTCATCACTCTCTGCTAAGGTGATGTTGGCAAAGCGGGTGGTCTCATTAATGGTAGCACCGTCACCCACATGAAAAATCTCCACTAAAAACCATGTCTGCAACTCTGGGTCCTAGAGCAACAACAGAAGATTGGACATTTAACTTGGTGAAACACTGCAGTATACAGAGGGAAGAATTGTCATCATTGTATTGCACACATCTCTTTATAAAGCGGTGAAAACTCTCCCATAACCTGCATAAATCACCTTTATGGTCTACTTCTCTTACCTCATCATTCCGGACTTCCACAGTAAAAGCACAAACTATTTCTCCTTTCCTGCACAGTGCAGTCCCTGAGGTCTGCATCAGCTCTCTGGTTAGATTGACTCCATTACTGATAAGAGTTAGAGACGCTTTGCTGAAAGTAGCTCTCCAGAAGATCTGCAAATCTTCAAAGGCTCTGAATAGAGAAAAAGTATAATAAATACCTACAAACAGCAATACAAAAAACTGAAATACAGTCTAACGGATACATGGTGAAAGGTTTAGTGTTATCACCTGTTTTCTTGTCTATGTAGGTAAAGCAGAGTAGTTCTGTTGTCTGAATCCTCATCCAGAACTTGGCCCATTAGAGAATTCAGACTAAAGCCGATAATACCATTATGGAAGTCACTCCCTGGATAAAGGATGAAATAAACACAACAAAACAAAAACAGTAACAATCAGGGATGTAGAAGACAGTTGCTCATAACTGAACCACCACATTGCCATGTTTTAATGGACCTCATCTCTTTGTTCTGGTAATTCAATCTCTTGCATTATTATGTCTGCACAAGTTCAAGGAGCCACATAACATTGTACATGTTCCACAAACTGTATGATAACAAAGTTCACTTCATTCAATAATCAGTCATACATGTGGAATAAATGAATAGACTGTTCACTGTAGTGATCATATAAGAAGTATTGCTTTAGTCCCAACAGGCCCAAAACAGCAGACAGAGACTACTTTTACTGTGACAAATCTTTATGATTTGTGAAACTTAAGTGCATCGATCATAATGACTGAGTAAGAAAGACGTATATCAGTTCAGTTCCACTTAATCCAGCCCAAAGGACACATCCTGGATTAATAAATTGCTACAAAGAAACTGAAACACACCTTAAAAAAAAACAAGCTTACTTTCGATCTCAATCTGAATCAACTAAAGATATTTTTACTTAATTCACTTTACCAAGGATGGTGATCTTGGCAAAAGCCCCAAAGTCCTGGTCCGGGCGGTCAATAATGAGTGCCCCTCCCTCAGGATCACTGAGATAGATGAAGAATACTTCCTGTCCCTCAGGCTCCGCATCATCCAGGATGAGGAGGATGACCTCTGTCTCATTCTCACCAGCCTGCAGGGACACGATAGTGGACTGTAAGCGGAAGTCCTGTTCTTCTTTTGCGAGGGTCCCAACAGGTTCCAGAGTGAAGGGTGGAGGTGTCGTGCTTCCATCTGATTGAAACAAAGACACAATGTAAAACATGACAGCAAATTACAACACAATACAGTATACTGTAAGCGAGCAAATGACACACCTCCATACGCCTGAACCCGAACACTCACAGATCCAGCCAGGCTGTCAGACCTGCGTACCCTCAGAACCACCCTCCGCTCCTGTTGGGTCTCCACATCCCTGTCCTCAGATACCTGGACCAAACCAGGCCCAATACTTAGCACTCCACCTGTCACATCACTAGCCTGGATGGTAATAGTAGCTTGGCTGTGCTGAGGGTTAAGACGGGGAGGCATATTGGACCAGAATGTGTCCAAAGACGGAATATTAACATCTGTAAGGTTGACATGGAAGTACTCCTCAGGCTCTGAAAGGGAGTCATCAAGGATTGAAACGTGGAAAGAAGCATTAGTTTGGCGAGGGGATTCGAAGACCAAGCGTCCGTCTGGGACTGCAATAAAGTCCTGTCCTGCTGTCGCGCTGCCTGTTACTGTTGTATAGGACAAATGAGTCCTGTTGCTACGGGAACCATAAAGTCTCTGTACGTAAAGTGTTATAGTCTGGATGTCCTCTGCAATGACAAGTTGACGGGAATCAGGAGCAAATTGGTAAATCCCCAGGGGTTCAACTTCAGCTACAGTGAATCCTGACCTGTACAGAGACACAGACACTGGAGTGAGGCTACATGGACAAACATAAAATGAGTCAGTGATTCAAGTCTAATGACGATTAGGATATGGCATCAAAACAAAGCATGTACATATTCTTGATTAACTAATTGACACTTTGTAAGTCATTATAAAGCACTTATTAATGTCTTATTCTGACTTACCATCCTCTATAATTACTCAGCCATTAATAAAACAATTCAATTATTTCTCAATCACTGCTTATTTATACTAGCATAATATTCTTTGCTCAGTATTGCTCTGATAAGGTGGAAGGACCTCAAGGACAGCCATGTGTACACTGTATTAACACGTCATATCATTCTTCTTTCTCAATAATAATAATTATACGCAGAAATTAGTAGATTATGGTAGGAAAACTGCTTTTAACATATTTTTTTCAGACACATTTATCTGTCGAACCACTGTTTAACTGTTACCTGAGTTTCACAGAACCAGCAGCTGCAGAGCTGGAGGTGGCAGCAGTGAGGTGTACAGCATAGGCAGCTGGTTCCAATGTATCAGCAATGGCTGTTAAGGATATTGGTTTGGTTTTTTCTCCATGGGCGAGGGTCAGTGAGCCTGAAAACAAAGAATACAGAACATTATCAAAAAATTAAAACACACACACATACACTGTCAATATTCTGTATTGCTGTTTGACAAAAACTGAGATGAGGGCTGTAATTAATGCACTAGCATGTGGAAATAGTAAAATGCTACCATGAACCATAAAACAGAAAGACATAATACGCTGTGATATTGTCATTTCGACAGTCTCACCTGTGCTTGGGATGATAGCTCCTAGGCTGAACCCAGGGGGGGTCTGGCCTGAGGGATACCCAACTTTCCACTGCACCGTGATGTCCCCAAACAGCCCAGTTCGTGTTACCGCTGCCTCACAGGCACCAGTTTCTATATTTGAAACCTTCAGAGCTACAGAGGCAAACCCAACCTGCACAACAAAAGACAGTTAAGTAGATTGTGCTTCTCATATCGTGAAACCAGAAAAATTAATTCAGCAAATTACACTGACCTATGAAAAAATAGACATTAAAAGAATTCTAAACATATATCTTTGTAAGAATTACTTGTATGATGTGTATGCATAATAGTGTTCACTGTCCAGGCGGATTTGTTTTTCGTCATTGATAACACAAAGAATAATACATTAAGTTAGAAAATTTTAAAATATATCAGAAATAACAGAAAAATATGGTGCTGTAGACCATCACTGTCCTCCAACAGAAAACAAACTGATGTTTACGGATTCTTACATCAATTCTGTCCATCTAATTTCTCTCTTGGATTGAAGAAAAATCCATACTATTGTATTGTATATTGTTTCATGTGTAATTTTAAGAATTTCTAAGGCAATAGCTACCACATGTGGTCTCAAGCAGAGATATGCATGATGCATATACATGAACAATTGAGATTAAATTAATTTTACTTGAACACAGAGATTCTACTAAGTTATTTCTCTGCAGAATTAGAAAAAAAAGAGTTTCTCTTTCAAGGATAAATTCTATATAAATAAAAAAATTCCTCAAACTTGGTTTACCTCAGAGCTGGCAGCTTCTTCTGGTACAGTCACTGTAGCAACGCTGGACTCATAATGGAGTCGAGGTGGAGAGCCTTGGAGTGGACTCTCTAGTCTCACATCAGTCAATTCTGCTGTGAAGCTCTCACCCACTAACAAAAACACCTACAGAGAGAAAACAACAAATGTAGTATATGCATGAAATGAACAATGTTAACTAGGGTATTAGGCATTGCATTCACAATTTTTACTGAATACATACACCAATGTTTTTAACATTTCTGACCTGGTTGCTGATGGGCACAGTGACTGTAACAAAGGCCTCTCCATCTCTCAACAGCATCCTTCCCTCAGCCTGTCCTCCCAGTATCTGATCAATGTCCATTACGTCATCTATTGTCCCTCTGATCCTGTAGCCCACACTGGCATTGCCAAACAGCCCAGCAAGTCGTGTCACATTCATTATCAGGACTCTTCTGACCTCGGACCCTGACCCCTCTACTTTTATAGACTGTTGCTCAGGGTTCAGGGTAAAGATGCCATGGGGTTCATCATTGGCTCGCACCCTAAAGTGAGGGAAAATTTATATTAACAAGAGCTCTTATATTTAACATAGAAGCTAACAAACAGTATGTAGATAAAGTATCACAACAAACCTGATGTGTGTGTTGATTAAATTTGGGTTGGCATCCAGGGTGGCACCGCCTTCCACAGCTGTGAGCTGGACAATATACAGCTCCTCAAGCTCTGGCACTGTGTCGGGCATCAGGCTGAGAACAATTTCAGCTTCCCTTTGGCCTTCGGGGATAATCACTGAGCCATCCAAAGCTAGGAAGTCCCCTGCTATGTCGGCGTCACTTTTTATCTGCCAATGGACCTTGGATAAGAAGAAAGTACATGTTTAACAAAGTGACTCAATAATACTGGCCATAAAAGACCAAACAAAGGTTAGTCGCACTATTGCTTTATTCATTTATTTTGCTAAATAGTTCATAGTGGTAGTGATTTTTGTGGAGATTTTGCTTTTCTTTTGCTCGTTGAAATATTGTGGAGCAATTAAAAACATACTGATGTACTCTCACCGTAATGTTCCCCATGACGCCCTCTCTGCGTGTAATCAACAAGGAAACATTGTGCGGGCCCTCTGCCTCTGTGGATTCATTGTAGACATGTTCTCTGAGAGCATCCTCAGTAAACTGAACTATCCCATTTGGATCACCAAACTTCTCGATCTAAAAATACAAAAAAAAAAAAAGAGACAGTTTACAATGATGTAGAAGATAACCAGATAAAGACACAATATAAAATAGAAACAAGAAAAAATTCATAGTGTAAAAAAAACCAAAAAATGACACAAAAACTAAACTTTCAGTGGTGTGACAGTAGATGGGTCAATCAAAATGGTATTTAATGGTGTATCTGAAAAAGTTTGGGCTCCAATTTATCTTGCACAAAAAAAAATATCTAAAAATAATCTTACACAACTTGCATGATAAAAGTGTATTGAAATCTTGTAGCTTGCTCTGTATTGTCATTGTACCCTTAAATAATGATCATATTCATTTCATGATGGCAAAATCAATGCTGCAATCACACAAGTACCTTCAGTGTTACGGCTCCGGCCTGGGAATCTACGTCCATGTCTCCGGACAGAATACTGAGCTCTACAACGAACGTCTCCTCCACCTCCACCTCCCCGTGGGGAAGAATCCGCAGCTCTATGGTGTGTGTACCCTCCTCTCCATCCATGAAAAAGAAGGAACCATTCACAGGCTCCTTAATGTCTGTATTGGATGGAGGAAGAATCTCTCTGCTGTTCGGACCCCGAATGATCCAAGCAACCTATCAAACGATAAAAACAGTTTTCAATAGTCAAAATATGACCAAGATGGTATTATTTCACTTTCTGGGGGAAGATATGGATGCTCTTACCGTTGCATTACCCACTAGACCTCCTGCTCTCTCCAAAACAAGGCTGATTTTGAGAGTGGAGTTCGGGTTGATGACAGTGATTAGGCTCTCATTGACAAATCGCACCACTCCACTTGGAGAGTCACTCTTGGCGATGGTTACCCAGGTAACATGTTGAGTACCGAGAACTGCTCCCCCCGTCACTCCAAACAACAGGATCTCAAAAATCTCTGCATATTCACTGGTAAATACAATTGTAATTTGAAATGAGTATTTGCTAAGTTCTTTGGGATTTCTCTTGTGACATAGTTTCGCTAATTATTTAATCAAACCCTAATCCATACAGAAAATACATATACAGTTCATTATCGTAGAAGGCACCACTTCTAAATTCATCCTCTCACCTTTCTAGGTCATCCAGAATAGTGACATTAATGTATCTGGTATTCTGTCCATGGATAAACGTCACTGTACCATTAGACAACATGTAGTCCACATTAGGGGTAGCACTCAGGCCTCTAGAAAAGTACTGAGCAGAAACCGTTCCATATGAGCCAACTTTCCTGACCACTGGAATCAATAGCGAGCCAATTTCTTCCTCAACTGAAAGAGCAAAAAAATGTCTGTCAACATCTTTGCATATCAACTGTATCATGGCAAATTCTTCTACAGCAGGTGCATCATGTTTGGCAAATGGTGGCTTTTTACCTGTAATGTTGACATAGCCCTGGTCAAATTCCAGGATTCCTTCAGCGTTGTCATTTGTTAAGATGATTACAGATAGAGAGGACATGATGCCTATCTCTGGAGGCTGATCCAGTTGTAGACCTGACTCTCTCACTGTGTAGTCCACATCACTGACCACCAGAGGGAGACACAGAATGAAGCATTAGTGATAAAGTCTTAACTCAATGTGAAACATAATTAAGGATCTGTAGTGCAGAGTGTATGTATGAAGAGTGCCTGATGAACATACTTTCTGCTCTGTATTCTAATAACCAAACTTGGAAATGTATTTCATATCCCAGGTAATTTACTCTACCTGACATTGACAAGCTCCACTTCAGTGATGTTCAGGAAAAACTCCTCGGGACCCTCTGGAAGGCTATCGTCATGGATACGCAAAGTGATTTGTTGTGAGGTCTGGCCTGGGGTGAACAGCAGTCGTCCTAAAGCTGGAGTAAAATCCTGGGCACTGACCGCTGTGCTGCCAGAGGTCTGATAGGTCACCCACACACTGCCAAGACTACCCAAGGATCTGTTCACTGTTACATTCACCTGAGGAAAAGCGAGCGAATCATACAACTTTAGGTAACATTACTGCAACTGCTGCTCTATAAGTAATGTCTCATTCTGTTGAATTTACCATTCCTTGCTCCTCATTTGCTGTGATCTGGTTTTGGGTGAATGAAAACAGGCCATGGGGGTTATCACTGGCTGCCATTGTAATTGTAGCATGTTGAGCTGTTGGGCTGACATCCAGTCCAGCAGTGGCAGAGGTCAGTGTAAGCTGGTAATCGCGACGCTCCTCTGGGAGTTTATCATCTACAGCCTGATGTTATGATAAATATGACGGGGACATTATTTTCAGAGCAGAGAAAGTCACTGCTATGATTCATATTGGCCTGTGTTTGGGATAAAGACAGTATTTTTCACCTGAATAATTTTACATTACTACGTACCCTCAAAATAATGGTGGCATCCGACTGTCTGTCTTTCATAGTCACAGTACCAGAAATCTCCACAAACTCAGATGGCAAAGCTGGAGTGATATTCCAATAGACCTGAACCGCCCCAAACACACCTGGACCTCGCACAAGACTGGGGAATAAACACACATACAAATACAGAAGGATTTTATTCTTAAATTCTTGATTAAGTAAGGCATTTCCCGTGTCTGTGATGTTAAATTTTTCTAACCTGACCACAGCACTCCCATTATAATCTCCCTGGGGTTCTCCCATAATGATCCTTCTGGAGGATTCGGCAATTCCAATAATCCCTAAAGCAGATTTTTCTGCCCGGATGGTGATGGTGGCCAAGCCTGGACAGTACATGACAAAGAAGGGGAAAGAAAAAATGCTAATCAATCAATGACAGTCCAGACAAAGACACCAATCAATGTTCTTGCCTATTGACTGTCATTACGAATACTAACCACTTAAGGGATCGATGACAGCACCACTCTCAGCAGGAAACAGACGGACAATGAAGTGCTCATCTCCTTCCATAATGGTGTCAGCGAGGGCTCTAATCACAAATGTCTTCATGGAGTCATTCTGCAAAACAAAAAAAGCACTGATTAGTCTTATGGAAACCTGGATCATACCCATGCACTGAAGTTTATCATATAAAATGACAACTAGGACAAAGTAGTGAGTGATATAGCATATTATTATCATTTCTGACTAAAATGTTACCCTGAAGTAATTAGAAAGGGCAATAACATGATGATGTAATTTTTTTTACTGTACCTCAGCAAACACAACAGTTCCGTTGAAAGGTGAGAGGTCTTTGGTTGCTTGTTGTTCTAGCTGCCATACCAGTGTCACTGCTCCTACGCCTCTGGGACTACGCTGCACTGTCAGTGTTGCCACAGAATCAGGATCATCCACAAATTCTGGCTCACTGATCGTAAACTAAGAGAAGATTACTTAAGGTGATTATTTGACACAGTAAATAGTCAGGAAAGAAATCAATCAGCCATTCCTCTAGATTAAGTTTAAGTTAATATTTGTGCTTTATTTTTTCAAATTATAGGAGAGAGATTTGGTTAATCTGTTATTGTGTTGTAATGTGTTGTATTGGATGACAAAATATGGTGGTGGAGAAAGTACAGTGTTGTTAATTGTGGGTACAGTATTTCAGGCTCACCTCCAGCTTTTGAAATCCAAATCGTCCAAGAGGTGAGTCATTAGGGGGAATATTAACGGTGACAGAAGTCACATCTCCGAGCCGAGCACCTCCAATCACACGGAGCAAATTTACTGTGAAGGTTTCTGCAGTCTCCACCAGCTCATCATCCACAATGGTGATGGCAATAATGCCCTCACCCTAGATATTATGGTTTGGAAACACAAGTTAACAGTTAAAATCCAAACACTATACACCTTTAAGTTACAAGCTTTAAGCATTGACCTGTGGACACTTAATGCTTGTTGTAATTTGATGAGAGGTTATTTTAGTACTGGGCAATGTATCCATCTACCTGGCCATCTTGAAAGGTGATATTCCCTGAGATGGGGCTGAAATCATTAAGATCAGCTGTAACTGTCTGAGCCTCCCAGTAGACAAGCAGCCTTCCAGTTGTACCAGCCAGTCGTACTACAGACAGATGGAGGACGTTGTCCGGTGGTGCTATCTCATAGGCCAGTACAGTATCCTGATGAGAAAAATAGATCTTAATTTTAGTAAAAATCTACATTATTTATTTATTAATATAGTTAGTGTTGAAGCTCATCACCAAACATACATAAGTGTTTTTTTTCTGATAAATTCTGATCCAAGTCACAGGAATTAACCTCAGATATATTGAGCTGCAGAATCCCTCGGGGGTCGTCGTTCTCCTGGATGGTGACCTCTGCTACTTCCATACCGGGTCTCTTCAAAGTGGGCTGACCTGCTCCAACTGACCCTCTAATGAGCTCCACACTGGTGATATTTACCAGGAAACTCTCTGCCAGCTCTGGGATGTCATCCTTAACAAAAAAACAAAAAACAAAAAAACCATGCATGTTAGTTAGTTGGACACCTACTGAATGCATGACCAGGGGACTGACCCTGTACTCTGAGATTCAAAATTTGTCATGATCTTTTCAAATAAATTTTGTCTTATGGGCTCAACTGTAGAAAATAACATGGGACAGCAGCACTGGCAATGCTTTTCAATACTGACATAACTTCTCTTTGGCTCTTTGTACCAACATCAATACAGCACTGCTCCACGTAATGAAACTTGGGTATGACAAATTATTTGTATACACACAACATAATCAAAATCTCATTAGCAGAAGGATTGAATGGACATCACTGGGCCAAGTAGTGACGCTGAAAACTGAGCAGGGGTGGTACAGGAAAGAGCAGAAAAGAAACCAAAAACACAGAAAGCATGACAAAAGTGTTTCAGTCAAAAACATGTCTTTTTTTATGTATTTAATTGTTTTATATGTCTGTAGTGCACTGTATATTGATTGAAAACTGTGTATTTTGATTATGTATGTCACTCTGTAAAAGCCCAGATATTTAAAGGAGCTGTGAAATAACAGTGATAACACATCCCTATGAAGAACGTCAGATTCATGCTTGTCGAGAGCTGTGTTATACCTGCATTTTCATTAATAAATACATAAATAATGAGGAAAATTTAGAAAGAGAAATGGTAAACTGGTACAGAAGATTATTTCAAGTACCAGACCATGTGGATGATTTAGAGTTCATCTATTGGTCACAGAATTGTTTTATGGTTTTATTCATAAGGCAAGAAAAATGCACCAATCACAACAACCACTATAAATGAGTGGGAGGTGTAAAATGAAGAACAGGTTGGTTAAAGTTGTTGTAGTTCCTTGCATATATTTTTATGAAGATCATTCAACTCTTTTTTTAATTCCATTCTTACTGGCAGAATGGTGACAGTGATGAAGGCGACAGTCGCGCTGTCTATCAAGACGATGGTGTCAGTTTTGGGAGTGTAGTCTTCTCCTGCGGTGGCCTGGTTGGATGGTGGCTGATAAAGGGCAGGCCTTGTTTGGTAGTGGACCGCCACATCGCCTGAGAAGCCCTGCTCTCTCACTAAAGTAAGGGTCACATTGATTGGAGCCTCTGTGGATCGGGAGAACAGAGAGGTTACATAAAGCACTGAAAACACATTTCAAACTTTTACACTCCCAAGAGCTGTCATGATTTGGCAGATGGCAATAAAACTCAGCAGAAATCCAATACAGGCTGAACTTTTGAAGGACATTACGTCGGTATCTTACTCCAGTTTGCGGACCTCTCTGGGCCAGACTCCAAAGCACAGATTGAGACAAATCCTAAATTGCTTCAAATCCTGGAAGCACAGATCTTCTTTACAGTAATTCTCAAAGTGTGATTACCGTAACCCTTTCAAAATCTGACCCAAAAATATGCATGACTGGCTAAACTAGACCAACTCAGAGCAACTGTTTCAGACTAAGGGAAAAGAACATAGAGAGCTGTATCTCTGAAAAGATTAGGAATAAATCAGTCAGTTAATTACGTCACAATGCATATTTAGTGATTAATCACCCGATCTTAATCAGCTTTAAGCACAGAAATCCTTACTCTGTGGTTCATTTGCTAGAGTAAACTGGGAGTCCAGGTGCCATCCAATGACCCCATAGGGAGAACCATTTGGTAGGATCGTGAGTAGAGCTTGTGCCCGCTGCTTGTCAATGACTGCAGCCTTTTTTAGGTCCTGCAGCCCCACAGTTGTAACATCAATGACAGTGATAGTGACGCTCTCGCTCAGTTCTGCCACACCATCTGCTATCACAGCCAGTGAGATGATGGCTATGGATTGGCCCTGTGAAAATGTGACCTATGACAGAAAAGAAATGCTTGTTTTATGTGTAAATCTCAAGCTGTGAAGAGCAAAACATATTACAATTCTGCCGTTAAGCCTTTCATGGGTTAACATAATGAGTATTATGATCACTGAAGGGCAAAGTTGACTCACCACTCCTGAAGTGGGATAAATGTCTGCTAGACTGCCATTAGCAGCCCAGTGAACAGTCAGTCTGCCAAAAGTCCCTCTTCTCCTCTCCACAATAAGAGAAATTTGATTATTCTGCAGGAGCTCTTCAACCTCCATGTACAGGGAATTCTAGGGCGAGACAATGATAAAATGTTATGGTTTTACAGCAGCTATGACATGATGGCTGCCCTTGGAAAATGCACATTCCATCTGACATGAGCATGTTTATCTGCAAGTAGTGAGACGAAAAGAAGATTTACTCAAGGACTGTATTTATAAAGAATATTTTCATTTTTAGAACAGTATACAAAACATTTTTGAAAGGAGCCATTCCACATACTTTGAATTTTGTTAATGATATATTTTTTTAATTTTTTGCTACCTGTCACGTAACACTGTGAATTCATGATAATTAATTGCACTGATAAGTCTACTTTTACCTTAAGTTAATGGTGTGAGTACTTCTACCTTTGTTATCTGCTTACCGGAGCAAAGCCGATGACTCCGTGTGCATCATCGTTGGTTGGGACAATGACAGTCACCTGACCACCAAATCCAATCTCAGCTCCACCCTTTGGATTCTTCAGGCTAACCTGGAAGCGCTCCTCTACCTCAGGGATGTCATCATCTATCACATTCACTGCTATTTCCAGCTCACTATCACCAGGTGCAAAGAACAACTCCCCAAAACTAAATAAGAAAAAGTAAAGAAAAAAAACAACATACAATATGAGACTTTCCCTGTGTTTATATCAATATTATTTGCCTTTATGCTACATACACAAAAACCACATTAGGTACCTGGGGATGAAGTCGGACTGGTTGGAGACCGAAGTGAATTCATAAACAGTAGAGCTATTGTCTCCAGCAGAAGCCAAGAGAGTCTTGTCGGTTTTGAGGGAGGGGACTGTGAGAGAACGAAAGCTAATAGCTGGAGGGGCTCTCAGGATCATGGTAAACAGATTGACATCAGACCTCCAAGAGTAGAGTGATGAGCCATTTCTTCCAGCTAACAGTACATAAGCTATGAGGGAAAAAAAACAGAAAAAATAAATGATATGGACGATTTAATAAGCAAATTGGTTTGGGTATTTGTAATCCTGATACTTTGGCTTCAATACCAGTTCTTAAACAATTTTGTTGATGACAAATACAATTTAAGCTATATATTTCACACAAATTGTTTCAATCAACTGTATATTTATAAGCTCATTCCATATCATAAATGCAGATGGTCTAAAATTTTATATTTCAGCACCACATAATTTTACCACTCAAACCTGCTTTAGTACATAAAAAATAAACACTTTAACAACTTAAATTTGTGGTTTATCAGGAAAAACAATGTATAAAGGGAGTGCATATGGTACAAACACTGTTCCATAAAGGTATCAGAGTTCAGTTCCCAGTTCTATAAGGATATATTATAATGACATAGAGCAAATATAACTGTTTTAAAATACCAGATGTTATTATTTCTTTACACAGAAACTACTTTATGATGTTTGGCTCACTCATTCCTGAAGGGTCAGTAAAGGGATGAATAGAGGTGAGGTCGGGGTGAGGAATGGACTGAGACGGCTGTGGAGAAGGCGTCCCTGAGCTCCACTGTAACACCTCACAGGATGGAGAGAGATCTGGAGAAAGACACAGACACACATAAACACACACAAATTTATGTCCTCTAATGCTAGAATAGCATGGTTGTGTAAAGTAAGGCCTGGCCTGTCTGCCACACCCAAGACTTACAAATTATAACCTCTGTGGCTCTGCTCTGCTCCACACTGAGGCTTTTCCAGTAAACCCACAACAAGTCTGAACCAAGAAAACTCACCACTTTTGCAGACTCAGAGAGATTATGTCTCATCAAAATATACAGAGCGTAGTATAAATATATGATCTGGCCAACATTGTGAATTTTGTCATCTTAGTTGAGACAACAAATCTGTTTCGTCTGTAATATGCCTGTGTGCCTTCTAAAGTTTCTGTGATTTGTTTGTGCTATCCTGACCAACATTGGACTGCCACACAATCCACCAGAAAGTACACAGAGAATGCAACCGCGGAAAATAGCATCTCATTATTGTAAAACACAGAACCATCATTTTACCGTATTGCAGATTAAGTGCACTTGACTCCCTTTCAATGCCATTTCTAAATATGAAATCTCTGCAACAGTCTTACAGCAGTTTTTTTGTATTTACTTATTTGTTTTAATTGTTTCGGATGGTCACAGTTCTTTTTAGAATACATATTAGCAACACAATAGTGCATCATAAAGCACTTATTAATCCATTTTTCAGCATGATGATTAAGAATATTTTGCAACTACAGTTTTCCCTCAATAACCCCTTACTTGTTATTGATAGCAAGTAAATATGTTTTTGTGCATAAATTATGATTTTCAGTTGAGTTTCCTTTAGTAAGGGGTTTTCTACCACCCATATACACAAAATTTGGTGATACAGAATAAGGCATCAATAAGTGTTTTATATTGACTAATTAAAAGCCAATATGTTAGCAATATGCTAAACAAGGTAATCCTGAATATGTTGATCTCAATATAAAGTGTTAGTAATTTGATAGATAAAAGCAAAGAGGGGGCAGGAAACAAGGCCCAAGAGAGGAGTGAAGTCCCGCCCCTTCTGCTGTGCCCCATGAGACCTAACTTCAGAAAAAAATATAAATGGTGGTCAACGGAAAAAGACTAATAATTTTCTGATACTGTTTGAATTGTAGAACCATTTACACATATGATGTTTGTCAGTGTAAAAGATCATTTTATAAGCCAAGAAAGTCAGGGTTCATGGCAAAGATAGTAAAGAAACATCTAGATTTGTGTTAAACAGCTGAATGGACTGCATTTTTCATCACACATGATACACATCACCAACACTAAAACAGCAGCTGCCTTGGCACATTTTACCCCATTCTTCCAGAATAAAGTGAAAAGTATAAAAAGAGGTAAAATTCACTACAATCCAGTCACATGGAAGCACCAGTGTCATACTCAGTGATTGAACAGATCACGGAGAGAAACAGTTATGATGCCGTTACTTCCATGGCTTTCAGTAGTAGTCGTCTTTGTATTTCCATATTTTCACAGTCTGGTAATTCAACAGCTTTAACACATATTCCAACTTTCTTAACTTGTGAAATTCCATATTACTTTGACAAACATGATAGCATAAAAAAGAATCACAACTTAATTATCTTTCACCATTAGTACTAATGTAAATTTTTTCCAAAGTAAGGTTCCACAGGGCATCGTTGGAAGGGGTGGGACTTCAGCTGTCCCTAAACATCAAACTGGAACAGTTGTTCAATCATGAAAACAATCACAGCAATATTGATTTTTGATTTAAAGTTAAAGTGAGTAAAGTCACCTTCAATAAGAATCAGAAGGAGAGTGTCCTCTGCCATTGTATGGATTGTCTCCACCTGAGTGGCTCTGCCGCTGAGTGGGAGGGGCTGTGGATTCTGAAATCTTCCACTGGTCCACTGTAGGAGGGAGCAGCTGGTGGTGGGGTGGTCAGTGCAAACCACCATGTAGGGAACTGATGCTTGAGTGAAGACAGTCACACTGAGGATGTTCTGCTCAAAGTTGAGGGTTTGCAGGAGAGTGAAGGAGCCTCCGGTCCAAACAAAAATCTATATCAAGTGATATAACAAGATTTAGGACGCAATAATCCTGACACAAATGATACTGGTAAAGTATATTACTGAGTTACAGAAGTGAAGGGAACAGTCTGCCTCACCTGACTTGATGCTATCAGGTAATCTCTGCCTTCAGTGGAAAAGTGTTTCACATCCAATGCTTCAACGCCTAAGGTTTGTTCCTGAAGAATAAGTGAAATCATATGAAAAGTACAAGGTGAATGTTAAAATGTGACATCCTTTAAGTACTAGACCAAAAGACTATGTGGATATAACACTGGATCACAGAACTACAACTGGGGTTCAACTCACCAGTGTGATATTGAGGCCCATCTGGAGTTTAAAGATGCTGAGGTTGGCAGCAGGGCTGAAGGGAGGCCCACTGTGTGTGATGCCGATGTAGGTGGAGCCATTAAATGCAAACCCAACACAAGAGCTTGGGTTCTGAATCCTAACAGACTGAATGAAAGAAAAGGAGAATGACTTTTTTAAGCTGTGTTTTTCAGCTGCTCATTACTGAATTTCTAAAGGTTCATCCTATTGTGGGACTTACTTGACATATTCATCATCCTATCCTTTTTTAATATATTTAATAGCATTAAGTAATATTTCATCATATTTAACTGTAGTAAAGCATTTGCATATCCAAGTATTCTACAAACACCCTGATTAATGACTTTCAAAATGATTAGGAAACTGTCCCCATCTCTCTCTCTCTCTATTTTTTTTTTTTTTTTAGAAAACTAGGTATTTTAACTACTTGGGGGGTTTAAGTATTTGCATGGCTAAGCATTTAGAAGGACTTTTAAAACCAGCTGAAGTCACCTCATGTTATCCCATATTTGCTGAGTTTTAAACCAAATGTGTCTTTATAACAGATTCTGTGCTGTAAGGGACAATACTATAGTTGGCGTACCTCTACTGGCACATAAACACCCTGCCACCGATAAAGAGTTGCCAATGTGTAGGCGGATCCAATGGCAGGTTTCCTATCCAGCCTCATGGCCAAGAGCGACTGTTTTTCAGGGAGGGAGCACCAAGCAGAGGTGGGTTTGTCCTCGAAGCTCTGATACACACCCATCACAGACACAGGACCCTCTGGAAGAAATAACCATGAAGAAAACAATCATGATAGCAATACTTACAAGGGAAGAGGTAGAGGAATTGAAATAAATGGAAGGAACAGAAATACCAAACTAACTTTCTACTTTCAGTTTTGTTGGCAATATAAGATAGGCAAAATGTATACACTGTCTTTATAAACTTGGGTTGACTTTAAATGTCTATTACCATATTTTATATCTAGCCATTCTAGTTATATCTGATTCACTGCCTTATATTTTATTTCATTTTATTATTGTCTATGAATTGTATTATTTTATCTATTTTATTGATATGATTTGTTTTAGTCTATGGTTTATTATTAAGGTAATGTTTGTCATGGTGGCAGCCCATGCCCTGTGAGCGGTGTGAACCTCTATCCTTTATTCTCAGGCTCTGGGCCTGGTGCTGGGTTGGAGTGACAGGGTGGAGCACATTCTTTGGCCTTCTTGCCTAGCTGGTCTAGTTTTGTTGGTTCCTGGTAATCATCATCATTTTTGCATTCTTGGAAATATTTACATGTTGAGCCCACATATCAGAATACATTTTGGGTATCCTAGTCTTTTTCTTTTGTTCATGCTTGTTACCCAAATGTTTGATGCTCCACTCCATGTTCACGCTCATCACCAGGTTCCAGGTCTGTCAGTCAAACAGGAAGAAAGTGGTTCCCAACCCTTTTATAGCAGCAGGCATCAGAACATACCAAGTGTGGCAGCAATCAGAGGGGAGTTTTGTGAGTTTCGACAGATATGACTTTTTGCTTTTAAGCTTTAACTGGTGTTTTGAGTATTTTTCCATTAAATGGTAACTGCAAGGAAAAACCAATATTCATGGAAGGTTTGACTGTGTAGGAGGGACAACGGGTATGTAAGGCCTGAACTAGATGCTCCTTGGGAGGAGAGTGTGGCCCTGCTTGTGTGGAGCAGGCCACTGAAGCTGGTTGCCTGTAGCCATGGGCTGAGCTTTAATTTCTGTTGTTACCCCGCCCCCCGAAGGGGGAGGGCGAGGGTATTGTTTTCGGTTTGGTTTGTATGTTTGTTTGTCTGTTTGTTTGTCTGTCTGTTTGTTTGTTAGCAACTTTACACAAAAACTGCTGGACCGATTTGCATGAAATTTTCAGGAAAGATGCGTGGTGGTCCAGAATAGACCCCATTAAATTTTGGGTCAATT
>JAPQRQ010000028.1:20796886-20810017 GCA_037367365.1 Apogon talboti | reverse complement strand
AGAGAGAGGAATCAGTGTTTGTAGTTATATCATAACGTGAAGTAATAATGTAGTTTTAACGTGTTCTTCATAAAAAACAATTATAAGTGTTACCAGAAAAATAAATGGGGTCATCATTCTTATTAATCTGTAGGTTGGCACTGAGTTTGTTTCCCAGTCTTGCTCCACCTGTAGCATTTACCAGGGTGATGGTAAAATTCTCTTTGTCTTCTGGGATCTAAAAAATAAACCATCATTTAAAAGTAGTCATAGGAGTGATATTTTGAAAACATTGGGTTTTTTTTTAGATAAATGTATTATTTTTACCTCATCAGGTACAGAAAAAACAGTGAGGTTTTTCAGATATTCTCCTTCCAAAAAGGTGATGTTTCCCTGGACTGGGCTGACGTCTCCCGATAGGGCTGGCTCCAGAACCCAGGAAACAGACACCTCTCCGAAGTTACCCCTGTTTCGTACTACAGGGTACGTTGCTGCAAGAAGGATTTAAGAACATTAAGAACTGTTTAGAATAATGGACCTCCAACTCATCACGTGTGGTTTTGTCTTCAAGTGAACAGTTTTTGGTAAATAGAATGTAAAACTCAACTCAAACACAAACTTTTGGAATCATCCAGCTCATCCTCCATGCACTGTATGTGTTATGTGATTCAGGCCCATTAGCTCCATTTTAAGAGTCCATTAGTGTCCACTTAACATTGAGAAGTATTGCTAGCATCTAAAGGACTGCTGCTACTACGTACCCAAGTGTGTCTTGTTCCCTTTGCTCTCGTTAATGGCCATTGTCAGTTCTGATTGGATGAACTCAATGACCCCAAACGGGTCATCGTTCCTCCGAACAGTGATGTTGGCCACCCTGTGGTTGCCAAGGCGACTGGGTGGAGTGCTATGACTGGAGAGTACTACAGAGAAAGTTTCATCCAGCTGTAAGCACAAGAAAGAAAGCAATATTGTCTCACTGGAAGCACTTTGCAATTTGATGTGAAGGTACAGTATATTATGTAAAGTATATCATGAAAATGTGAATTTATAGTATTACATTGGCTATATTCCTACCTCAGGCACTCCATCAGGCTTTGCCACCAGTGCCACCACCACCTCTCTCTCCCCTGGTCTAAACTCCAAGATGCCCGTAGCACCATAGAACTCAGCACTGCCCGATGGGACGAGAGAATATCGGATCAGCTGTGTCAGCAGCTGTCCTTGAGCCCTGACCACGTGCAGCTCCACAGCTTCACCCTCCTAAGGGTTACAAGTCTTAGGTTAGTTGAAATTGCACAGTAAAGAAAATTTACAACCAACACTACAAGCATCAGAAAAGGTAAGACAATGCAGAGTTTAATGTAGGGATGCTGGCTTCAGGCTTACATTCATAATCCAAGGGCCTCTAGAGAACTGGGCAAATTCAAACACTCCCCCTGGATCATCATTCTCCATGATGACAATCTCTCGACTGGTGAATCCAGCTTTAAGGATCTGGTTTTCGACATTACTCCTAGGACAAACACATTCACAATATTAGAGATTACAGATGACTAACTGTAGTGTTGGACATTGCACATTCCTTTGTAAATGATTGTAAAATTGCAAGAATGAAAGAATGAATGAAAGATGAATATTATACGATACTGGAGATCACTGAACTTTATTGCATTTCTGCTCCTGCGTATTTTGATCTGTCACAACATTAAGGCCCGAGTTTAATCTAAACCTCTAACTGCATTCCTGTTTTTGTCTGGTGCTCATTTATTATTGCTTCCATACAAAGAACCCCAGAGTTCATACCACTTTCATTAACATGTCAATCAATGACATGCCTGCATCTTTATTGCTCCACAGAGGTGTGTGTGTTGAGAAAACTGAGGCCAAGTAAGCATGACATAATGGGTAATTAGAGACAAAGACAGGGCAGAATAAAGCACTCAAAACAAACAGTCAGAGCCAAGGCATGGCATGCATACAAACACTGACATCTTTAAAAAGATACAAAATCAGTCCCGGTTAAATCAAAGTGAAACATAAAGAAGATTCTCGATTTACTCCCCACAACCACTCTCTTAGGATTTGCTTTTTTCACACCAACACAAAACCCCCGGTCCAACCTCAATCCCCCTCATCCCTACGTCAACCAAAGACTCCAGAAATCCTGAAGTAGGCCCTTCTCTGAAAGACAAAGTCCTGATTCACACCACACAAAAGGCCCAGGTTCACTTCACTCTCCACTTACCCAAAATACACTATAAAGCGGGCAGTCTCCACCCTGCAGGAGAGGAGTGGGAGGGAGCAAGAGTTGGCATTCTCATCAGAACATAGACTAACAAATGAACCCACCCCCTAAACATTGTCCTAAACACACAAACATGCCCATTCATGTTCTTAAGTCTTTGTGAGAACACTCGATATAATACATTCCCTAGCCTTTATACCCTTAACTATTAGAACTAAATGGATGAATCTAAACTTTAATTTGTAAAACCAAGTCTTGGCTGCACTATTTATCTCACCTGTGTATGACGAAGAACCTACTGATTTCATTTTGGAATCATGTTCACAGGTTACAACAGACACAAAGGCTGTTTAGTGAGGTATTTCTGGGCCAAGGCCTCACTGTAGTTAGACGTGTAAAATCACTCATTTCAATGATTACAATGAGATATCATATCATCAACTCAATCAAATTGAGGGATTTACTGTACATTTTATTTTTCTTATGTTTATGTTATGAGGCAGATGTACAATATTATAAACTATTCTAGTATAATTTCTGAAAGCGCTTCCAGAATTAACAGGAAATCAGATTTGACTGACTGCATTTATTCTGAAATGCACTCGTGACAAGTTATAACTCTGGCAACAAATTCTCATCTAGCGAACAGACACTGAGCCTTTTGACAAGTGAGGTAAGTGGTTCTCAGCAAAAATAAACTGGCAAAAGACGTTTTCATGATAATATTGTCATCATACCAGCAGCATTTTACATAACTGACACCTTCCACTCTAGTTTTAATTATGTAATTCAGTTAAATTTTCATAATACACATATATAATAGCAAATGATGGGTATTATGAGAATTTATTTTACAATAAAGCATAAGTGTTTAAACTTTTTTCCATCTTAAATATGTAATAATCAAATATACGATGAAAAGATTTCATACAGATGGTCATTATCGAAACTCAACTCAAGGTAGTTTTCATGCACAGGTAAGGTAAGAAAGTCCTCAAGGTGTTAACCATCAAAAACCTATTTAAAGTTGTGAGGATTGGTCAAAATGGTCAAAGTGTCCTCATAATAATGGAGGTAACAACTACAGAAATCATGCATGTACAGACTCATATATACATCTGAAAAAAAAAGAAAGTATTCGTTCACTTCAATAGCAATCCATCAACGACACATTAAATACACCTGCGACTATAACATTTTTCAGTATTTCAGTCTCCTCACCTATCCAAAGTGAGCAGTAAGGTCTCATTGACTTCTGGGATATCATCAGCCAATACAGTGAGGTTGATGGAGGCATCACTCTCTCCAGAGAGGAAGACAACAGAGCCACTAAAAGGCTCCAGGTCATTAGTAGTAACATCCAGAAGATTGGCACCGATTGGGCGGAGACTCCAGAACACTTCAGCTTGACCATCTGTCCCATCCCGTCGCAGATGAAGGGTCACCTTCAGGAACAGATATCATGAGAGTTAATGGCATTGTAATGAGTAGGCACTGTTCTAAATGCATTACAATTGTGGTCAACTTAGCACTGAGCCAAAATTAGATCAGAGTAAATTAATTAAAACACCCCCAACCAAAACAATTATGGTAGCTTCTTCAAATGAAGTAAAATGAAGGCTATGTTTTTGTGTTTTCAGCACAATAGAATATTTTTTTTATTTTGGCAATTAATGACAAAATAATGATATTTACAGTATCTATTCAAAACTGCGAATGAAAAACATCACAGAACCCACTGTTAAAAACCTGGATTTCATCTTACCATGCTGCTATTGCTGTCCTCTGGCTCATAAAGTACTACTGTGGTGTTATTAGTGAAGCCAATTTCACCATTAGCAATGTCCGATGTTACAGTCAGGGTCAGGTTGAGGGGGCCCCCAAACCTCGGGCTGTTTGAAGGAATAGGGGGGGTGATATCAACCAGCTCCAGTGAATTCAACTGTGGGAGACAGAAAAAAACAACTCTGTTAATTATAAAGTACTGGTAGTTTTTGGCCTGAGAGTAAGTGAGTTGGTGCTGTTAATTTGAACAGTTGGGCAATTCCCATACAACACGCCAGAATTGAATGCCAGTGTCTAATGATTCACACATGCAAATGAGGCACTTAAATGTTGGACATCACTGAATTGGTCAGAAGCACAAGTGGAAGAACACACTTCTTTTTATATGTCCATACAAATGTTTTAAAAAGCAGAATGTCAATAAAAGTGTCCACAAATTGATCAGATTTGATGTGACACTTTTTACCTTCCATAATTGTCTTACCTGTATTAAAAAATGAGCCCCGTTTTGCAGAAAAGCATCATTCCTGATTGGCAGTATCAGGTGCGACTCACGCTCACGGGAAAACACTACATTAACAGTCCTGCTAACATTCAGGATCTGGTCACGGGCCAATGCAGGGTCAACAGGACCAGCAGGAATGTAGAGGGCTGTAAGAGTCATGGACACATCTCCCAGAGTACCGCCATCCCGCAAGAAGTTTAGTGATAAGAATCGGCCCTCAGGTAGGCTCTGGATGCTTTGCCCTTTTTCTGAATCAAATCGAAAAAGACCATAGACGTCGTCGCTGTCCTGAATGTAGAGCACCATCTGAGGAGAGAGTGGACAAAGGCCAAATGAAGAGCAGGGGTAAAATATCAGCCATAAACCAGTTAAAATAATTTTCCATTTTTAAAACTAAAATGATTGAAAACACACCCTCTGGATACAGATTTTCTTGTGGGAGAAAATATTTTTGCACCACTTAAGAAACCACTTAGGAAAACTCTGAATGAATGATGTAATGAGTGAAATGTTGTTTTAGGTGGTTTTACTTCGGTTAAAATAAAAATATATACTTAATACTGTACACTTCACTTGGCACAAAGTCCAGTTGTGTGCAGCCATATGCAAATTAAAGTGGAAACTAGATTATATTTAGCATATGAGGAGATAATAACAATGAAGGTCAGATTTCCCGTCAGTGCATTTTTTGGATTCTGTTGTGTATCTTGTTTTTCTGTTACTAAGATTGTATCCAATTTCTCAAGGGCAGAAGAAAGGATAGGTGAAGATCAGAGAGAAGAAAGTAAACAAGTGAGACTGAAAGTAGTAAAACAGCCCTGAGCTAACTTTAGAGAAGCATCCTCTTTAATTAACTCTGCTAAAACTGCTAGAGTTGTTTTTATGAGCATTTAAACAGAGGCTCATTCAACTCACCACTTGATCTATAGTTGCTGGGTGCACAGCAGTTACTCTAGAGTTCAGTGTCATGTTCGTATGTGTCACCCTTATTAACAACTTGTGTTATATCTTGAATAAATTTTTGCTGAACCAACATCTCCTGCAGATGGAAAACAGACCCTATAACCTCAATTTAGATAATGTGTTTTTGTATGTGACCAAAGCAGAGTCTGAATGCATCTAATGCCTTTTAACTTAAGCAAGACTTAGATCTGCCCACTGCTTTCACACATAGCCAGAAGGCTTGGACAAAGATGGATGCTATAAAAAACCTGTCACCACTTCACCCACGCTTTTCTAAAAAGAAAAACACACAGACACCACACACAGAGCATGCCTGCTGTTTCCGCTTTGTTTTGATTCAGCCACATTAAGGGAACACCCACAGAGCCAAGTGACACACTAAAGGGTCTACTTTAGTGGAATGTGCCAAGTTTGCCACTGTACCTTACAGTAAGTCACACACACACACCTACATGTGCAAAACACATGCACAACATCTGGAGGGTATTTTCCCCAACAAGTGCAGCCACTGTTTCACTCCTCCCTTTGATCGAAGTCATCATTACAACAGAGAAAACACATCAGTAAATAGATTTATATTGGCCTGTCAAGGATCTCTTCTAAACCGACCTCCATGGGTTCGTCGACTTCTGCGCCCCCAGTTACAGTGTCTGGCAGCAGCTTGAGAACAAACGCCTCTGCCTCTTCAGGTAGATCATCTTCCACGATGTTTAAAGGAATTACAGCGGTCACCTGGCCGGCAGAAAACTTTACAGTCCCAGAGTCCGGTGACAGATCATCGGATACTGGTATGTTGTCAGTGGAGTTTCTACTTATGGTCCATTTGGCCGACACATTCCCATAGCTGCCTCCATTTCTTACAATAACGATGCCTTCAAATCTGCAGGATAGGGGAAAAAAAAATGTGGAATTTAATATATTTATCAAGATATTTTCATGGACAGTATATAGACAGTACACTGCTCATGAGAACCATTAAAGATGGTATATTACCATCCAATGAGATAAGTATTCATAAGTTATCCACCTCTGTGTGAGGTCTTCATTGATGCTGAATGGTTGAATTACTGCACTGCTGCTGATTGACAGAACACCGTGAGGTTTATCATTTGGCTCGATGGTGACTTGCACAGAACTGGGTGATACTAGTACTGCATCGCCTCTGATGGTCTCCTCCAGCAGCACGACATGAAAGGATTCTGCAATTTCTGGCACTGCATCATCACTGATGTTAAAGAATAGGCTGGTCTGGTAGACAAATGGAGGAAATGTCACTGTTGTGACCTGCTGTAGGTCGTGGAAATCATCCGCTGGCGTGGCACTGCCTGATCCTCCATTGCTTACCACCATGTAAATTACAGAGACCTACATTGAAGAGAAATACAAAACTAAGGTCAAAAGGTTATGTAAGTAGATTAACAAAAAGTAACTAGATTCACAGAAAAGTACCTCTGTGTCAACAGAGCCGACAAGTGGCCCATCCTCAGTCAACCGACCACGGGTCACATTAAGGGCAATTACTCCAGCAGACTCTGGTACTGCCATGATGGAGTGGGAGAAGCGCAGTGGGCTGTCATTACGTTGAATTCTCAGCTGGACACTGCTGGCATTGGGCCTGAGGAGGGCTCCGCCTGCTACATCTGTCAGTTTGACTGAAAACACCTCATCATCCTCAGGAATCTGAACCACAGAGGAAAGGAAAAAGATTTACAAACAGTAATACCTTTGATAAAGCTTAGGAGAAACAGAGGAAACACTAACTGTGAAGAATTCTATGAAGGTCAGATGCACATAATTAGCTCATAAAATACACTGATCTTCTTTGATGTAATTTACATAGAAATTTGTAAGGCTTAGCTCCAAACAAACTTGGACATATTTACCTCTTATTTGGATTTTTATCATCCCTCATCCATCATCCAAATTATGAAATATAAAGCCTAATGAGTGAGACATTTGGTTTACACAACAGTTCCATACCTGGTCATCCTTAATGAAAATACTGAACTGCACAACAGACTGTCCGACAGGAATAGTGATGTTCCCTCTGTCTGGACTGAGGTCCTCAATGGCAGGGTTGGGACCCCCAGAAATCTGAAGACAGAGGTTCTAGTTACACTTCTGAATTTCCGTTTTTAGTAAAGTGGTGTGGTTTTTTTAAAGGCATGTAAACATTTAATCACAGAATTTTAAAGAACTACACAATATAAAACAGTTCTGTTCATCAGATACTGTACAGATGACAACTCAAACTATATAGA
The DNA here is from genome assembly GCA_037367365.1 of Apogon talboti. Taxonomy (NCBI): domain Eukaryota; kingdom Metazoa; phylum Chordata; class Actinopteri; order Kurtiformes; family Apogonidae; genus Apogon; species Apogon talboti. The sequence continues at coordinate 20,802,279 of JAPQRQ010000028.1, read as the reverse complement.
TTACAGTGGGTTTTTTTTTTTAAACACTGAAGGGTCTTTGGTGTGCTGGCATGTACATTGCCCTCCCACCTCAAAGTTCACGGTCACGGTGCCATATGTTCCTTTTTCTCTAATCAGGGTCAAAGGCACATAATGGCTTCCTCCTCTTGGTTCACTGACAACAATTTCTTCAGTCTGAGAAAAAACAGTGACAGACAGACAAAAACAGAGAAACAGAACTTAAGCTGATATTTAATACATATAAAAATTGTTTCTTATTCCCACTAAACAGTCAATCAATGAAATGAAGCAAAAACTCAAACTAACTAAGACTATATTATAGTATACATGGATTTGATACATTGAATATGGATGAACTAAACTTCTTTGATGAAGATAAGAATAATCCTAAAGTACAGTACACTAAATGCAGCTAAGTGAGTAGTAACACAACAGTGGTGACCCAAAATCTCAGATTGTTCCAACTATTTTATACTAACAAACACATTTTACCTATACTGACCAGCTGGTTAAATTGACCATGTTTTTTTCAGGTTATGACAGATCTCTGAATAAATGTTAAATTACTAAAATAAAGACATAATAAGACCTTTGGAAATAATGGAAATGGCTGTATTCAGGTCAAGTCACTTCATGTAGATAATGTAATGTAAGCCTGTGTCAGTAAAATGATTCCAAAGCTGTACATGTGGCATTTAAATGTGTCCCAAAATAACTTCCCTGTGGTTTTGTATTTGTCAAAGCTAAATAACTGTGACAAAAAGGTCAGATGCATGTGAAGGAAATGGGTTTCTTACTGAGTTGAAGGCAATAATTCCAAAGGCATTGTCATTGGACAGGATGGTGATCGTTGCCTTGTTCGGTGTTCCCAGTGTAACTCCATTTGAGGAGCTCTGGAAAGAATGGAGAAAATATATAGTTAGTTTCAACTAGACCAGAAACACCTGAGCACACCTGCAGCATCCCCCAGTTGTTCACTGGTTTTGGCAGTCATGCTCATGTGAAAAAACCCAAACTCCTGCCTTATCCCAATCTTTACTTCTTTTCTGCACTCCCACTGAGAAGTCCTGGTGGGAAGGCACAAAGACAGGAAGTACAGGGCTCAGCTCAACTATTTGTCAGGTTAGCCCTCAGCAGGACACCTCTTCAGGACTTGTGCTGTGCTCTGTGATTCGGCACTAAGCACTAATAAACTCGAAGTCTCTGTGTGCTTTAAAATCACAAACTGACTTCCTAAACCTCACACGGTGAGTTTTTGACATAACAAATAGGACTACAACCTGTGAACTGTGCAAAGAGGGTTTCCCTTTTCTTGAGACCACAGACTTGTTATTTGGTGTTTCTGTCCAACGATTCCATTAATGAGCCTACAGTACCAGTATTTCCATATGCATCTCCAGTACCAGCTGTGCTCTGCTGTCTGTGTCTGAATGCAAAGGCTTCCACAAAAACTTCACTTATTCACTCTGCAATATAAAAACATCTGGGCAAAAGACTAATTTTTGCAAGTGCAAACATTCTATTAAATGGGAAAACAGATCAATGGCGTACAATGACAATCTATATCTTCTTCAAAACATTCTCCTGTAGATTTTTTTTCCCCAGCCAAACACACTTAACCTGAAACCCTTCACCAAAACCAATGTATATGCGTGTGCACGTGTGCGCTAAGGTGAGAACAAGCAAAGAAAAAGAAAGTGCACCGACTCTCTGCATTCATCCTTCTATTCAAACAGGGCTTTTCCCAGCTGTAAGAGCTTTCTTTTCACTGGTGAGCTCTTGTAACGGTCACCTCACAACACAGAATCCAAACAAAGCCAAGCCACAGGCCGAGCCACCAGTATGCACACAGACCAATGTATGTGCAAGTGTGCACTGAAACACTGCACTTAAACACACCAAAAAATTATGTAAAAAGCAGAATAAGCCCAGGACCTACTTGATGTTTGATTCAGTTCCATTAGCCTGTACCTGCTGTTCCTTAACAGTGTTCTCTGTTATTATCTCTATACCATATTTTTTCTGCCATGCTCATTTCTAACAAAGGTAATGTTATATAGTACTGAGTGAAACTATCACAAATGACATATTTTTGCTTTTAACCTGTCCTTGATCAATGACCCTCATATACTGCACATCCATCCTTCAGGCAGTCCTTTAGTAAGCTGATAGGGTAGCATTTGGCCAAAGCTTTGTGTCTGCTGTAGTGTAAACAGAAGTGCTAAGTGGGCCTCGTCTGGTCTTTCACTCTAGTAGCAGGCTAAATATGGGTTTCTGTTACTAGATTCCAACCAGATGTCACAATAATACAACATCAAATTGAAAATATTTTGATTTTAAGTCACTCTCACTGACAGCTGTTGCGAGTTTTTTCAGTTTTATGAAAGGACGATCAATTGACCATTGTCTCAGGTCTTTTTAGTGAAGGGTAAGATGAGCAGACAGCGAGACCAGACCCCCGAGCTCATCAATCAAACCCGACAGTTTAAGACTAAAGGAACCCAGGGTGATAGTTTCTTGGTGTAAGGCATCCTTGGTTCTGAAGGCAACACACGGGCACTTTGACAAAGATCAACAATGTATACATAAATAATTTTTTCAGCTTCAAACCATCTTAGCCTGTCATATACAAGATATACAACAATAGAAAAAGATCAATAAAATTCCAAGAATATTGAAAGAAAATAATTGTTTTTATGCTATTTGGGCTAAAATTCAAAAGAAATAGCACTTTCTGAGTTAAGGATGTATATGGAAATCTCAGGGAACGTCGTAAAATCCATGAGACCATTTTAATGTGCTTGGTTGTGAATCCATTCACTGGAACGGACTGAGCTTTTTTCTACAATAGTGTGGTGAACACAAAACACTTATAGAACTGAAATCCACAGAACAGACATGCCCATCAAAGTCAATGGATCCAGAGAGAGAGAAAGAATCACTTTAATCTAATGTATTGTGAGGCTGTGGCTGTCAGAGTAAATTTCTTTTCACAAAGGTGTCTTTTAGTGGGGAACCTCCAGACACATGCAACATTTGGCCCCGCCCAGGCCAAGTGTGGAAAAAGTCCTCACGGTGCACACACATCAAAGACCTTGCACTCAAAGGCTCTTAAGGCTTACTGTGGCTCCCTATTGCTTAGTAGCTGGGGTTAAGGTTTAATACAGAAAGGGACAGAATTACAACAGTCAGACTGTTGAGAGGAGGCTTGGAGCTTCTCTGAGGACAAGAAAGGAGTTATACAGGAAAGAGGACAGCAAAGGCACATACATTCAAGACATACTGAGCCAAATTTTTTTTTAAAAAGATACAAAATGGGCCATTACCTGAATTGTGAGGTTAAAGGTAAATGTCTCATCTGCTTCAGGTAAGTCGTCATCTTTTACAGTCAGGAAGATGGTCTTACTGGACTCAGTAGACAGCAGGAAGACAGCTGCACTGGTACCATGAAAATCCCCTGTATCAACTCCTTCAAGCTGTGTACAAGGAAACATATGAGAAACACCTTAAAATAGTTAGAAAGCTTATAATTGCGACTTATAACAACGTAATGAAAAACACACAGAAACATCAAACAACAGCAAAGGCCTAAACATAGCAGGATATTGAGTATTTCATTTCAAATATATCATAACATAATATACTACAGGCATTTCTGTTGTTTTTATCTGCTTTATTTTGTCTGACGGCTTCCTGTAGGTGTCCTAATATTACTAAGAATTTCACAAATTATTAATGGCACAAGTATAATATCATAAAATCTAAATGTAAAATATGGAAAAGACATCAAGAAACCTCGGAAACCCCCGCAACCACAGTCCACTGCATGGCCAGTTCTTATTGCCAGACACCAACTGTGAGCAGCTGACACCAGCCCCCATGTGGAGGACATAAAGCCAAAACCCATTCTGTGATGTCCAACAGTTTCTGCAGACACACTGCGTCTTTGATGTCACCACGACAATCTGCCGTAGAATAAGAGCTCACTGAGTTTTGGGTATGCAGGTGACAGGCCAGCAACAGAGCAAAGTGATGGAATAGCAATAGATCAATACGTACTTTTAACGGACTGAAGAGTTTGCTGTGTCACAGTGCAGTAGCGTTAAATGAAAAGATAGCAAGTACAAGTCGGCACTGACTAGATTATCCCATGTCTTACCAGAACCAAAGCTGTTACATTTATTGGGTCTCCCACTCTCTCCACAACCAGACGGACCACAGACGAGTTGCTCTCGTTGACAACAAAGTCAGTCTGGCCCAGGAAATGCAGCGTGGCCGACTCAGACACAGTGTCAGCGATGGACAGAGCCAGAATCAGTCCAGCTAGCAAAAGGACAGGGCGCATTCCTGTAAAAAGGGGAGAAAATTTGAAGGCATGAAAAATGCATGTGAAGAAAAGCAGAAAAAACAACATTTTGCATATATTGAAGTAGTACAACATGAAGTAACACACCATGTTGGTGTGTTATAAATAATCCTATCTGAGAATGTTTCATACATTTCTCAATTTAATGGAATGTGGTAATTACAGTTAAGGTGCTCCAGTAAGACAAGAGTTTCAGAAATTATTTATTACATAAAATATTTCATACTGGAACCATGCAGAATGCCAAGAAATACACTGCTGTTTTTTTTTGTAGATATATTTCTCTTTTTTTTCCTATTTGTTACACATCAGTAATCACATTTGACCAAGTGTAATGATAACATATTTAGTCCCAGTTACACTTTATGAAGAAAAAAATCACATTGTCACATTCACTTCATGAGAAGAGGTACAAATATTTTATTTCATCTTCATGGGCAACAGTGTGTATATATGTACACTTATTAACCACCACTTATAAAAGTAAGATCTCTGGTGATACTTGGTGCTACAGCACCAAAGAAAAAAATAAAAAACTGACAAATCTAGTTTAGAATGAATCATTTTTCACCATATGCAAAGTGAAAACATCTAATGAATAACATCACATAATAAACATATAATGAACATATAATGAATAACATCTGATATTCTTCATAATGATACATGCTGCTATTAACTAAAAATACATATAGCCATTACACACTGCAGCTAAAAGGGTCTAAATAGAGACAGTATTGAGTGTCCAGATGTTCAGAAGAAACAGCTTTTCAACATGTGCGGCCAAACCGACTGCCTGGCCTGATGATCATTGTGGTGTAAATTATTCATAAAATTGTTCTTCAATTGCAACAGCTGTTGTCATCATGTTGTTCTAACTGTTATATCAGTAACTGTTGAGTTAATTCCTCTGGTCCAAATGATCTTAATATGTAAATGAAATGCTGCCAACACTCGCTGCTTCCTAATTCCTCTCCTCTCCTCTCCTCTCCTCTCCTCTCCTCTCCTCTCCTCTCCTCTCCTCTCC
>JAPQRQ010000028.1:20757923-20796786 GCA_037367365.1 Apogon talboti | reverse complement strand
CTCTCTATATAATCCTAAAGCTAGATGGAGTCACCGAGACAGTTGTCATGGTTAACACAACAAAACAACACAGTATGACAAATGGGGTGGAGCCAGTGAAAAAAAGCTAAATTGCGGCCTCTCTGTCCTGCCTTTCCCCTCCCTGCCGCTTTTACCCATCCCATTCATAATCTGCAGCACACACTCACTTGCCAAAACTACGAACACGTAAGTTACTCACTCTTAATTACAAGGTTGAAAAAGAACATCAGCAGCTACGGTGGATGAAGTCATGCTGTTTGCCCCTTTTTTATAAGCAGAAATCATTTAGGAAAGTTGGACATTGAAAATATCCCATTTTTCATATGTTCCATTACTGTTATATCAATTTGAGTTATTCTCAGTTTTGGCTGGTGTTTTGGTAGCAACCATCCATCAATCAGTTTTTCAGCTCTGAACGGATAACAAGACATTGCAGTGGTGTTGGACGCTGTTTATCAAATAAAGCCAGGAACAATGGATGCAGAGAGTTGTGCTATGAAGCTGGTGTCAAGGGGCACGTGCATGTGTGTACATGTAACACACATGCCAGCAGTGGAAAGACTGCTGGGAAATCCATCAAAAAAGGATTTAGAGCTAGTGGGTAGTGGGGCTGGACAGTGGGAAATAGAGGGATAAAGGGTGAGGCTAAGGGGGGGAAGAAAGGTGAGTGTGCCCCTGGACAAAGAAGGGTTGAATAAATCCTGTTATTCACCCTACTCTGTCTTCTGGGATTGAGGAATTTCAGCACAGCTCTCAGAGAGTTTGACTGAAAAGATAGAGAAACACTTTCTTGTGAGGTCTGTACTTTACACAGTATTATTCCACAATGCCTCTGGTGACAAATGGTCCGATTAAGCACAGGAACCATTTTAACCTAACAGGGTCACACTGGAGGAAAAACTGCTTCTTCTGGCCATGACAATTCCTCATCCAATTTTCACAAAATGTTTTAAAAGCAAACAATTGTGGTGGAATGGAATATCGATATGGCACTCAAAAACAGATTTCCCTGCCAGTTTTAGGGTTAGCATTTTCGTACATCATTTTTTCTCACTTTGTCAAATTCTGTAAAACTGACAGAGGAATGAGGTGAATACATCAATAATTGCTGATCTTTGCCTCTTTATGGGTATGTTGGGTTATTTTTTCTTATTTAGTGACGCAGACAACATAATACATCATAGAAACAGTACATTGTGACATCATTATCATAGTAAGAGTATTGTAATAGTATCGTGTTGTGAGTTACTAGATAATATTTGAGTTTTCATTAAAATCTGCTCGCTGTGTCATTTCTCCTTTGCTTTCAGAATGGAAGTTCGGACAGCAGGGGCCATTTCTTCAGTAAATCGTTGTGCCACAGGACTTCAGTTCAAATGACGTGCCCATCTACAACACAATTTTTCAGATGGATGAAAGCATCCAACCCTTTAACCTAGGTTGGTGGTCCCATAGACGTGCACTGACCCAAAAGCTGAAGCCTTTCCAAAAGACCTGATGCAAAGCAGATGCTGAGTGGATGGCACAGGTCTGTTTCAGAAGTGGCAGGGAAGTCTTTGTGCTGACATCATGTGTTGTGCCAACCCGAGCCCCGGGGGTTACCGAGGGACCAAGAATCTGTCTGTCACATCAAAGTGGGCATGGAGAGCCTGGCGCAGACCTCTGACATTGATAAGGCTGGGAATCAGAGGTGTACAGGGACTGAACCCTGCACACACACACACACACACACATACGAATATGCACACACACACATGCACACTGTCAGGGTCGCACAGTCAGCATGCACAGTCAAGATGCGAGGTCTGAGAGCTGAGACAGGCAGATGGATGATAGGCCAGGACACTGGAGAGCTCTGAAATGCATGAAAACACACCGTCCATCACAGATATCCTGCGCCAAAGAAACAAAAAAATGACAGCTGAGGCCAGGACTCTGGAACTGGGCGCTGTAACAAGCCACAGACAACACCACAACTAAAGCGACTTCACATTATGAAACATCCAAAATTGCTTTTATTGACTTATTCTGTGACTGCGGCCTAAATCAGCTGACTTGTTTTCCATACTGTATTGCTTTATTTCCTGGAACACACATAAAATCCAATATATATTACATAATCCAAATCTATGATGCACAGAACTATATGTATTGTATATAAAGCTGAACATTATAAAGCAAAATGGGCTACTCACATACTTGTTAGATGTGTGTCCAACATTTATCCTTGAAAAAACTCTGAATCATTTTTCCATGTTTAGGCAGATACTTATCTGGGCCTGCCTTTAACAACAGGAGTGTCACTAAGTCCATTTGTTATACAAGATTAACTTCTTTTTAAGTTCATCTTAAACATGGAGAGTAATGGGACTAAATACTGGTAAGTGTTTGCTCCTATTAATTTTTGAAAATGTAGAAAGACTTTGTTTGTATTATATTTCAATTTTCTTTATTGACTGATTTTTGATTGAGTTCTTGCGTTCTCTTTCATCCTTTATGTTTAAAAAAATTATACCACGGTCATAGCATAATCTTAATAATAGTTGCACACATACACTTTGTGAAATAGAGAAATCAGCCTTTTTAGGCATTGTAAACAAAAACTGCACAGGGAAAATAAAATATCTACAATACACAAAGCCTATTACTTCAATATACAATGATATTACTGATAGTGACAGATACAAATAATTAAATAAACAATATTATGGCCATTTCCTTATCATCCACAACCACAACTGACCAGGGCCTTCACTGACTATTGCAACAAACACATGTTGATCTTGTCTGACTTAAGGCAATGACTCATCACCTGATTGGAGAATTAAATTACACAAATAGCAGCAGAAGGGACCACAACAAAATGACATAATCAAACCCTCAAAGTGTGGAAAATGACATAAAATTAGTGGTGGGAGTATATGTTATAACTTCATCCATGTGTTTTTATACAGGGAAATCCTAACAGTCCTAACAAATGTGCAAAATAGTCACAATCAGTTTAATTAACTGTGGTCAGGAGATTATGTAATAAGTGAGAGAGGCCTAACTGAGGCACTTCAGTATCTCTTGCAATCAATCACTCACCCTTATCTTCTGATATAACCTCTATATAACCCTATCACTTCCTTTTTCTCTGAGATAAGACAATATCTATGTGATGGACAGCTCATTCCCAGATGGACTTCCCAGTGAGCTCAAACCCGATAAGCACAATGACTAGTCAGAGTGAGAACAGTGCTGTCCGTGGTGGTTTGACCTAGTCACCTCACCCGTCAGACCGTCTTTAACCAGCCGACTGGTGTTGGGAGCCTGGTTCACAATAGGTATTACATCAGACCCCTTGCAGTCACACACGCATACACACACATACGCATAGACACACACACTTATTCACTGATCTATTGGATAGCCCTGTCAGAGGTGCTGAGGCAGTGTCTGGTTGCAGGGCTGCTTCTGGGGTCAGTGTTCAACGCTGATGCCTCTAGGGTTTCTCCTGACAGAGGCCTCTGCGTTGTAATCTTTAGCATCAATAATTCACTGTAAACCTAAGACTTCACAGTAAGAGGACGGTAAGTGTGCAGGATTCACCTTATAGAACGTGCCATGTGCTGCTGGTTACTCAGGTGATCCCCCGCTAAAACACACAGTCTGTGATCACAAATTGCTATGCTTGAGAGTATGTCTTCATTTATCCCGGCATTTGCCAGATTAACTCCAGGTCTGTGGGTCCTTCTCAAGGTAAAGTTCCAGACTCTATAATTATAATAAAAACTATGCCTTTCCCATTTGAATGTGAAAACACCAAAGCTTTAAAAGAGCAAAGCAATACTCTCACTTCCTTTTCCGAAGGGAGTGTGTGGGATAACAGACTCTTAATCAAGGGTTTTCCCATACGGCATCCCTGCCCTAAGGCTTCCCTGGTCTAGAGACGCCCTTGGTGAAGAGCTTGTGGTAATATCTGGCAGCTAGACACATGTGCGCACAGACACACACACACACACACACACACACACACACACAGTGATCTCCTGTTGTCTGACACTAGGAGGCCTAGAGTGGGAGCTCATTTATCAATCTTACAACTTTGGTCCATGATCTGGAGTCAGTCTTGCCACAAAAAACAACTACTCTGTCATTAAAATCAACTAATATAAGAGTGTTCTTAGTACATTTGTGTGTCTACTCTGGGCAGAATCACACTACAAAAACACCCATGCAAACAAACAAACAATGTGACTGATACAACAGAGGCAAACCGATGTAAACCGTCACACACCCGTCACACAAATACAGATGCTGTGGTAGGTAAAAAAGACACAGGTGATAATAAGCCTTCATGAACATCAATCTGTATTTACTGGATATATAGTATTAAGGGGTGACTGCTATGCCAAACCTTCAGGGCTGTAAACACTGGAAAATGGAAGTGGTCTGTGGTTGGTTCAGACCAAACATGAAAAATGTCTAATTTAAGTAGCCTGAACATTCACTCTAAATATTTAGCAAAAAGGTCCATTAAGGTCGTCATCTAAAATTTTATGTAAGTGCATTTTTTTCTTTTCATAAAACACACTGTTGTATTAGTTTAGTTAAGTGTCATGCTATGGATTTGGTCAAAGTGGTGTTCTGTTTATTGGCTTGTTTTCTGTTTGAGCTGCACTAAACTATGCCACCACTCCAGTGAGTGTTGGATCCTACCTCAGAAACCACCCACCGTCCGTTCTCAGCCCGGCGTAGCCGCGGCTGCCATACCCGGTCAACTCACAAGCCCATAATTGCACTTCACATGTACTTTCTGCCTCTGGTATTTTTAGATCAGTTAATGTTCTCGCCATACAGAGAAGCTGAGGAGAAGAAATTAAGAAACTTAATAAGCGAGTAGAGCTAAAACATACATCATTAAATCTGACAAAAATTCTCTGTTACTCACTGGGCTTATTTTGGAGAGCTCTGCGTAAAAAACAGATTCCTACTTATTTTGAGGGCGAAACAGAAAAACCTACCATTAGCCCAACAACAGAACGATTTTCTGGAAATAAGAATCACAAAGCTCTGAATCACAACTGAATTATGCCATTTCACATAACGGGATCTTGAAAACACTTGAATGAATACCACCCCAGAGAAGAAAAATGCATGAGGTCAGCCTCCCAGCTATTGTCAGATGATACTTTTCAAACCAGGCATTTCTCCTTGAGGGGCAAGAGGCTGCCAATCAAGTGTGCATTTTACTGTGAAAAAAGAAACAGAGAGGGAGAGTTTTCCTGAGGTATTGTCCACTCGGCTGTGGTCGGCTGCTCTTAAGTTGAGCCATTGGCGTCCTGTATCCCTCAAACTAAAAGCAAAGTTTTCTCTCCACCTTAAGAAACAAAGGGAAGGAAAGGATATAGAAAAGGGAAAGTAGTTCCAATTGAGTAGGAACCCGTTTCTGAGCAATTTACAGCGTTTTCCAATTTCAGCATTGGCTGACTGATTAGCCTGTATGACACACAGTGATGGAAGCAGACAGAAAAGCACTCTCAGGGGATTAAATAAGGTTGTGCTCTCCATAGCCTCGCAGACCAAAGGGCTAAATTAGAAAGGGTATTACTTCATTGCATGTAACTGGTTGGGCCTGGATGAAATGCTAATTGCATTTCAAAAGAGTTCCAAAAAACAGAGAGGCAACCCAGAACGGGGGTGTATTTTCATTGGAGAAGAAGCGGGACTTTACGATTCACTGACCAGCGCACAATTTTAAGGAGCTTGCTTTTGTTCGCTCATGCTCCTTTTTGTGTTTTGTGTGCATTTCTAACATTGCCACAGTTCTCTATTCTTTTGTCTCTCCCACTTTTTGGCATGCTGGCCTCCTCTCCAACAGAATCCAAACCATCCTATTCAGAGTCCCTCTTTTACTTTCAGCTCTACTCTATCACTGCAAAACAAGGACGCACACACATCGCTCGTACAGTAGTACGTGGGAGAGTGCCTCTATCCAGCCTTTCCAGCGCTGGAACACTAAGGGCCAGATGGCAGGACTGAGGCAGAAGGATGTAAGTCCCAGAGCAAGTGTGGTCGTCAGATCCTGATCATCAAAGGGAAAAATAAAAACTACTGCCACTCTACCTTACATAAACTCATACTTCAATCTGACCTCAGTTTACCTCCAGAGTTTTGGACATATCATACAAGAACAGACACAGAGATGCAGTGTTTCCTTGTTATAGCCAAGAGACTGTGTTTTTTATTCTGTTATTTATAAAGCCATGATCTCAAATTAAGGAAGCAAGAGAAACAGACTGAATAGATCTTTTTAAAACAATAAACACATGCCAACCAGGGCTGGATCGACCAACTCCACTTACTAAAGAAATTCCTCTGCTCTGACTAACTATATTATAATGAAAGATGGGAGAGATAAACAAGGGAAGACAACAAAATAAAGTAAGCAGCGCTGGTTTACAAGACAAGGCAAATAAGAAGTGTGTTTCATACAGTGATAAAATTTCAGTGATCTGCATCAAAAGCACAAAACACAAAACTTCTTTCTCCTCTTCTTCTTTCTCAGTTTTTCTCTGTTATGCACAAACACACACACATAAAAACAGTGTAAGGATGGATGATGTCCTTGCAGCAGAACATGGAAGTGTGACCCACTCAACCTTATCCTCAAAATTAGGACAGCAAGCAAAGGGCACTATGGTATGCATTCCACATGGCCATCCCCAAAAACATTAAAGCAGGAGGTACAAACCAGAAGGTCCCACATGGGGGTCTGTAAAATAAGCAACTGCAAAAGTGTGTTCAGTTATCAAACAAGGCTGTGGAGCACATTTTGGCTAAAGGATAAAAAAATGCGTGAAACTTAATTAAATTTGCACAGAGTCTAGCCGAGCAAATTCGAACCAGAGGAAATCCCTTTCCAAAATGTTCTCCAACTTTTCACTATGTTTTGATATGTAAGAAAAGGATGTTTTTCAGAGTCCTTCCTGCACTGATTTTCCATACAGTTTGCACTTTTCAAAAGAAGCAAAACTGCACTGTTTTGATAAAACTCAAATGTAGCTGCCATATATTAAGATATTTTAGTAATATTAAAAATGAAATAACTTATTTATTAAAGTATTTAGGTACTGGTGTTTGTTCGTAGTTGGACTGACAAAGAAGCTGGTCACATATTATATTCAGCACAGCAGGTAAGATGGGTCTCAGTCTGACCTATGTAAGGCCACCGACATTACAAACATCACCCAAGGTCAAAGTTCAGGTTTATTACTTGAAGGAAAAGGCTGGGCAGCTGTGGGAGGGCTCATTGTGGCCCCTCTGGTGCTCAAGTTACAACAATAAGATTGAGCGTATGTGGACATGCATGTGTGTACACATGAGTGTGTGATTATGAGAGTTGACAGTGAGGTCATGGCCAAGGGTTCATTGCAGAGACCGTACCAGAACCCTCTCACCGGGAACAATATGTGGTCAGTCCGGGCCACTAAAGAGACCTCAGGATTGTTGGCCATTGCTGAGGCCCCGCCACTTTTCCTGTCCCTCTGCTCCAAAGACTACAACTTCTAAAACATTTTACTGTCTCCTCTGCATAAGCATGTACTGTCAAATGATTTTCAAAAATAAGGTATTAAAACCGCTGACCACATTATAAGAATTATTATTTATGATTTCAATTTGTCCGTTCACTAAATCTTTAACAAACATTTTTTTCAGAAACGGTGGTATCGGATCAGGTAATACTATAAAAACAATGAGACACACTGCAGAAGGAATGGTTCATTTTTTACACATCACTGGCAAGAATATTGTAATCCAACACAAGCTACATCTGAACATTTGATTTCTGATTTTGCGTAGTAGATCAGTCCTTTTTATTATGTGCTGTGGAGATAAATAAATAGAAATATTAAATGTTTTAAATAATTCCCCACAGCTGTATTTTCTTCGACTACATTGAATGCTCCGTCTCTCTTCTGTGAGCCTTGAGAGCCTTCCATATCCATATAAATCACGCCTTTGTGCACACGGGTTACGCTTTTGTATGAACAGCTCCGTGGCCTTCTGACCAATTTGCTGCTTCGTTGTCTTTTCCTTGATCAATTTTCTACCTGTAGTGTAAATATGTTTGGATGTATTTTAAACATTGAAGGTTCATTAATAACTATTCAGTGAGCTCAGTGAACGTCCACAGCACTGCCATCACAGCAGGTTTATAGTACACATCTGGAATATCTTGCACCAAAGGATTATTCATTGTTGTACTGCATGGTACTTCTAAAGGAAATGGTAATTTGAGAAAGAAGTGTGAAAGTAGGTGCAACATTTTATCCTCTCAAGGTATAGGGAAAAAAGTCTGTAACTAATAAGAAATGTCGGTGCTGTTGGTTTTAGGCTCCATCTTGAAATGACTGATGCAGAATGCAAAGCTCATGCATTGCATTGAACATAAAATATACGCACTTTCCTTGAATACACTTGAAATTAAATTAAAATGCCACTGTGATCACATGCAGATGATTTCATTACAGTTAGTCTTGAAAATCACATGAAGACAAATGACCTTGAAGCTATTAGACAAAAACACCCACTGTAAATGAATATTTTGTATGAGTTTCTTTGACTGTAATAAGTGAAGATATGTCTACAAGTAGTAACATGAAACTGTTTTAGATTATGAAAAGAAACACAAATATCTCCACATATCCAGTATGTATCAGGCCATGAAAGGCTCCAGCTCATTTTTATAAATGCCTTTCATTCATCAGATAAAGAGATCCATCACAACTCTTGCCCACAACAGAGATCTATCGGCTGAGGCAGGCAGCCTGTTGCAGGGCAGTGGAGTGTACACACAGGGCCGAGCCTTCATCTATTTTCCTCTGTGCCCGCACACTGGGCAGACAAGCCCTCTCATCCCCAGCAAACTCATCAATCTCATCCTGTCCGTAATGTGCAACCCTTCAGCAGCCCTCATCAATGAACTAGCTCTGTTTATGGCACTGTCTCCTTTTGTACTGTGCAACCATTAGGAGGTGAGACAGAAGGAGAGAGGAGCAGGCAGTAAAACAGTTTCCGCCCAGTGAATCACATTCAGACCCCCACACAGGCGACTGGGGGCTGACCCCTGCCAGGCAGTGACATAAACACTGACAAACAAAGGACCAGAGCTCTGTGCAAGAGGGGAGCTTAGAGGATCCAGATCTACAAAAACATGTGAATGACATGTTGACATTGTGGGTTCTCACTGATGGAAATAAGAATAATTAGCATGAGAAATCAAATTGAGACACATTTCATAGCAAATTTAGTGTGTTCTTTGCAGACAAAAGGGACAGACAGGGTTTATTCATCTGATCCAATGATTTTCCAGTTTTGTGCAAAGATGCATGTATTTGTGAAACAGTTAACAGTGAAGGCTGGCGCGTAGGAAGAGCAGGTGTAAGTGCTGAATGGACACAGAAGCAGCTCCCTCCCTTCCTCTCCAGTGAGAAAAGGATTTAACTCTGCTGAGGCACCACGGAGAAGGCAACAAAAGAGATTTGCAAAGGACGCACCAAGATGACATCATGTCAAATCAATTAGAGATAAGGTGGACATATTCAATTATTCAATGCTTGCAAACCTCACCCTGTCAACAGTTGTAAATTATGGAGCCCGGACATCTGCGTAAAATACGCAAAGAAACAGCAGCACAATAAGGTTACAGGCAACACTCGTTTATTTAACAGTTGCAGCACATGTGCGCAACTCTAAGTGTGCCAAGATTACTTATGTCCAGAGTAAGCCTATAGATTAGTGAACGGAGCCTTTATAAGAGGGTCCCCGGCTCACCATGTGTGGCAGTTCCCCCTGAATTGTTGTTTTATTTCAGTGGGAGAGAGAAAACCCAGACAAAGCGCAGTAATCACACTGGAGATCCTGGATGTAACCATGGAAGCGTTTGTCTTCGTCCTCAATGGGCTACCCGGCCATTCATTTACTGATTGCGCTGAATCAATATTTAGGCTTTTCAATTTTATTAGCTGCACCGAGGGGGATTTTTGGCATAGAGCAAAAAGAAATTAGCAGCGGCCAACCACTTTTAATCGTTTTCTTATAGTGTTATACAATATGTCTGCTTGAGCTGTCCGGCATAATTGATGAGGAGTATCGCCTCTCATTTGTTTGCTTTATTCTCTGCTCTATTAATCTAGGTCTACCATTGGCCTGGAGTCACAGATCATTACTGACTCACTTACTGAAAAATAAATCTAAGACTATTGTATTGTCTAAAACACGGACGGTAACCATGTCTCACGAACATCATCTCGCATCCTCAAGTCTTTCTAAGTTTTACTGGTCATACATCCTTTTTCATGTGCATATCCTTACAATCGCAATGAAAAACAATATCACATTAAAGAGGAGAAATAAAATAAATCATGCCAACTTACCTGACACCTTGCTTGGCTCTGTCCAAGATAAATGACTATAATATCTTTGTTGCTGAGGATAACATCGATACGCGCTCTTGGGATCTTCAGCTCCTCTTAAACAGCAGCCAATAACCGCATCCTTAAATAGTGTTTGATCGAATTAAACCTGCTGGGTATCGGTTATTCCTTTAGCTTTGGGTTCCCGGAGAACAACATGGGATGGAGCGCGTATGTCAACTAACGGGACTGAAGCCAGAAGAAATAAGAAATGCGGAGCGGTATTCTACTCCAGTCTGTTCAGGACCTTCTGCTCTGCGCACAGCTCCGAGCGTCTGCAGCCATGTGAGAGCTACCACTACTGTACACACGACTCACTGACCCCACAGAAAGATTAGTTTGCAACTACCCAAGCACTCCGGCTTCTTTTCCCGGTCGTTGCCTAATGAGACTAGATGTTTTAATCCCATTTGTCTCTCTGTGGTGCTCAATGTAGTGGCGGACAGCTCCACCCAGTGGCTGTTTATTTTCACTATAGTTACTCCATTTCAACTTATTAAGACTGACTTACTTTTTATGTAACTTAATGTGTTGACTGATTCTCCGAAACACGTTTTACATGTTTTTCACGACAAACAGATCCAAAAGGAAAATTAGTAATGACTAATTTAGGTTAGGATTATATCGATTTACACTAAAATGTCATCACTTATTCTACTTGCCTACACAGCGCGTAGTTTTTTTTCACAGCCATTTCACTATCTATAAGTTTATTTAAGATGACGACTAGTTTATGTACTCGATTAAGTACGTAATTATATGTAAAAAAAAAATCAACGTCAGTAACGTTGGTTCGCAGTGTTGATTTGGTTAGCACATAGCGCCATCTAGTGAATCACGCAAGAACTTCGTTGGAGGCGTCGTTACGAACGTCATTACGTAAATATTCTGTAGACGTGGCGTGAGCGGTAGCAAACCCAACAGTAGCTAGCAGGTAGACGGAAAAGCAACAGCAAGGTGAGACCGTAGATAATCCCGTGGTAGTGATGGATTTTATTCAAGAGAGCTGATCGATTGGTGTCCACCTTTTCAGGTAAAAGTGCCTGTTGACGACTTTCTTCACACGTATGCGTCATCTATATTCACTAGAAGATTAAAATGCATAGATCTTCCTATGTGAATAACATTGATGATCGCTACCTAGCATTAGCCTGTGCATAATGCCTCTTCCTAACTTGTCTAAACTATGGACATGCGCTCTTAGCATTTTACGTAAATGTATGTTAATCCATGACCAACCCGACCGTTCTGTTTTGAAAAGAATTGGTTTAAGGCTCGTGTTTGCAGCTTTATTTTATTATAGCCATTGGGAAACGAACGATACTGAGTGGACTTTGTAGAGTCGGAGTGTATGAGGTGTTGCTGTTAGCATTAGCGTTAGCCGTGTTGCGTTGACATGAATGAAAGCTAACGGTGATTACCTTCACTTAACGTCTAGTTAAATGGCTTTTAACAACTGTTACTCTTACTCCTTGCTAGTCAATCACAGCACAGCCTCTAGTTATATAGTTTCATGTTGAAGAAGAGTTAATCGTTCAATTTAGCGTCTAAACTATGTTTGGTTTTGCACATATGGGATAATCACAGCTGTGATCGATAATGCTAGGTTTGCATTGTCTTGCTTGGAAATGTTACATAAAGAGAGGACCTTGACATCTTTAGGGCTGATGCACTGTCTGTAACGTCACTTATCACGAAGAGAGAGGGTTAAAAGATAAAGTGATCTTGGCGATCTGTCGTCAGTATTCCCAGGATCTCCAGAGAGATGGGTTAAAATTTTTCAATAATTCAAGTACATGCCTGATCGCCAATTCTACAAATAAATTCAAGTGATCTTATATATATTATATAAAATTTTATTTTAATATCTCAACATGAATATTGTTTTTGCCTTTTTATGACATTTGTAAATGTTAAACTTTTGGAGGGTTAACTGAAGTAACGATTATTTCCCTTCTAAACATCCAAATAGTGCTAAAACCAGATTAAATGATGACCAATTACTTGTATGTTTGACTAAAGTTAAGGTGGTGTTATGTAACACCACTTTAAGTTATCTTCCTTATGTAAAGGTATGATACTTTGCAGTGTTGACCTTTGTTTGCTTAAACCGATCCTCCCAGTGAGGGAGGTATTTGAATAGAATCAGCCTCTTTTTAGTTTTAGCTCAGACAGACTTCCTCTTTAACATCCCATAGGTTAAAGCTTACCCACCAAATATTCAGCTAAGTTAAACCATACAAGTTTAGGATTTATAGCTAAATCTGTTTTTTTCTGTTTTTTCTAATAGTGAAGGGGAAAAAATGTCCAGTAGAAGCCAGCACTATGGTTTACAGTCAGCCACCATG
This sequence comes from Apogon talboti, assembly GCA_037367365.1. Taxonomy (NCBI): domain Eukaryota; kingdom Metazoa; phylum Chordata; class Actinopteri; order Kurtiformes; family Apogonidae; genus Apogon; species Apogon talboti. Next base: position 20,783,957 of record JAPQRQ010000028.1, on the reverse strand, counting down.
GTGCAGCCTAGTAATGGTGGCCATACGTATCTGTTCGGAAACAATGGCTCAGAGAATGACTTGTCGGAAGAAGATGCTGAGAGTTATGAACTTCGGCCACGTGGTAGAGAGAAGCTGCGGAGAAGTCCCTCCAGAGAGAGGATGGATGATATTATCTACCTGACCAAAGGTATCCTGGAAGGGGACACCCTGAACAGTATTGCCCTGCAGTACCATTGCTCGGTATGACCCTTAATTCTGCCTTTTTCCTTCATGTTCATTTTGTTCTAGTGTATGTTTATTTAAGTAACAGTCCTTATTTTTCAATAATTTCCCCCTGGGATTAATAAAGTATTCCGATTCTAGGTTTTTATATTCTAAACTGTCCTGCAGTAAGAACAGGGATAGTTATCTTGGTTCACATAAGTATTGCATGTTTTGCTTGAAAGGGAAAAACCTGTTTCACAGTAACCTCATCAGTCATGTAGTTGTAAGGAAACATTAACTGATTCTCTGTAATACATAAACTTTTTTTTGTGGTGTTTAGGTTGCTGATATTAAGCGTGCCAACAACCTTTTGACAGAGCAGGATTTCTTTGCCCTGAGGTCGGTAAAAATCCCTGTGAAGCGCTATAGCATCCTCACTGAGACTCATGGCACTGGTCCTCTCTCATCTGCCTCCCCTACCGGGACCAGACGTCTGCCCCAGGTCTCACCTGTTACCTCCACTTCCCTTCCCTCCGAGTCTTCAACAGACTCTTCCTCTTCCACTGATAGTGTGGAGGGATTCCTCCTGGAAAAGGACAAAGACATAGAGCGGCTGGTGAAATCTACTGGTCCATCTCGGAGCAGCCTGAATGAGGTTGTGTCCTCTTTAACACTACAACAACAACCACTGTTAGGAGCTGACTACAAACCGGTTCAGAGGAAGGACCCATATTATGGGGCAGACTGGGGTATGAGATGGTGGACGGCTGTAGCCATCATGCTGGTTGTTGGTATTGTCACACCTGTGTTTTATCTGCTGTATTATGAGGTTCTTATGAAAGCTGATGTCAGCCACCATGGGTCTCCCACACAACCACCTGGCAGTATACCTCATGGACATCTCCATGGCAATGATTTGGACATTCATGTTGGAGTGGACAGTCATGCAGGGGCTGGCCCTGGACACCATGCTGGAAATGTTGTTGGAGATCCAAATGGACTTGGATTGGACAAAGCAGGAGACCACGAAAACACATAGCAGGAAATTCCATTTTTACATACTAGCCTCTTGCCAGCTCAGAGATGTAATATAGCTGGGTGGGGATTCAACATTTATGCAGTAGTTTTTATCAAACTAATGGTTTAAAGCAATCTGTCTGACTGGGGCAGTCACTTTATATAGGGAACAGTCTTTTTTTTTTTTTTTTTTTTTTAAAGGAGACTAAGAGTAAGGGTGTGTCTGTTGATTTACATTTATTTGCTTTTTGTAAATGGCATTTGTGTGTTGACATTAGGTCCATAAATCTCAGCCAGATCAATGAATTGAAGCCAAGATGGGCAGACCTTTAATACAAGGTTTCAAGTTGTCATCTGTGTACCAAGTATGCACTGTATCAGAGGTGATATTTTATCATCATTCATCAACTAATCTTGATGAGCTACACCCAGACTCAAAAGAGCTGAAAGGCAGACATAAAGCAACACTTTTATTGTATTTCTTATGAGCAGTGATGATTAGTGGACACACCTTAGAGAACCATTAATTCTATGAATTTGGTTATACAGCAATTTTACTTTAATAATGCTTGCCATTTTCACAGTAGTATGTTTTCAAACAGTTTGCTGTGAAGATAAATTTGCTGCCATTGTGTAGAATATAGATTTAATTTATTACAGAACTACTCAGCATATGTTTTACTTACACTATCAGTATTAGAACCTAAGAAATTTGTTTTTAAATTTCTCCATGTTGCTTGAATTTTTTTGTCATTCCTTTAGCTTGCCTGAAGAGACCTGCAATTTTCTTTTCTTTTCAGTGAACCCCCAACAGCATTCTGAGGAAACTGGGAAATGCGTGGTGTTTCCACAACGGCTCATACTTGTAATTATGTGAAATCTCAGAATTTGTTATGTAGCCCTTTTATTTTATCACTGTGTACATTCAGCATTTTATGAAAAGCATTGTGTTGTTGACAGTATGTGCCTTTCAACCTGTGGAAATGTGCTACAGGCCAGAGAATAAATAAATCTATTTTATTTAAATTATTGCCATTGCACACATAGTTTGGCATTTCTTATTTACAAAATTAACTCATGATCTCTTAAAACAAAGTAATTGACTGAAATAATTAATATTCTGCCAGACACTACAACATACTTTCAGTAAACTTTCTAAAATAATGTAGTGAATGTTCACTTCAAAAACACACAAGTTTGAACTTCCTTTGCTGAGTGTCAGTATGTAGCTTCACCGTCCATATTGTCATCGCTGTTTGCCCCAAAGTCTTCCCCGTTGTCAAAATAACTTTCAATATAGTCATTTTCCTAAAGAGAAGGAAAAAATGGTGAAAATAGATTAACTTCATTTCTTAAAATTCCTACAAATGTCTTAACTTATTCAAGAGGAAAATATGTATATAATATATAATCAAACCTCTTCAATCTCTTCTTCATATTCTTCATCTTCAATTTCCTCTTCATCCTCCTCATTCCCTGGTTTGTTTTCAGCCTCATCATCTGATTTTTCAGCGTTGCCATCTTTCTTTTCCAAGTCCTGGAACATTCATGTTAAATTAATGGATAAGATGAGTTGAAACACATACAATACCTGTGCTCATGTTAAACACCAAAATGTGCATATGGTATATGTACATATGTGAGTGCTTGATAAATTACATTGAACAAAAGACAACTAACCGTGCTTCTAATGGTAAGTACTAACACCCAGAAAAGAGAAGAAAAAAAAAAAACAGCTGGCAGAAGCTTACATTCAGTTTATTCATCATATCCTCTGCATCTTTGTGTGACAACTTCACAGTTTTCTTCTTTGTGCCTGTTGGATTTAATTATTATTTTATTGTTATTCTTATGGTGGAAAAAAACCCCAAACAATTCTATTAAATGCACCATGACTTATACCTGATTTAGGACGGACTTTCTTCTTCTGGGGCATCAATTCCTTTGGAAAAAGGTTCCAATCTAAAGCATAATGAGAAGTTTAATTATATTTGTTTTATTTATTTTAGTTCTATGACTGATACAATAATACCTGGAGTCCATTGCTCATCTTCCACTAGTCTTTGCTTCAGGTATCTCTCTGTGTACCTCTCCACTTCTGTTTCATGTAAACAAAGAGCAAGTTCTGCTTCAGTACACTCATCAGATGACTCATTTTACACACATAGTGTTACCAGTTCATCAAAACACACAGTTATATGTCCTCATATGCACCCGATTTAAATGGATTCAGTAGACATGAACATCAGATTATAATCTTGTTCATGACAAAATAAAAGTAGTGAATGTAATGGCAATAACCCATCAAGGTGCAAAGTGAAATTTTGGGATGCAGATTATTATTAAAATAACATTAAACTGTGCATTTGAAGACATTTGCACCAATAATACTTATTACAAGCTTACCTCGTAGCCGAATAAGGGAACTCTAAAAAGGTCTGTCAGGCCACATCATAAAAATCATATTAAAGCCAGATACAGCTACAGCTGTAATTCAATATGCGTACTCAATCTGCCTCTCCCCTTACTCCAGATATGACCCTAATTAAATGTCTCAGTTCCTAAGTGCTGCATTATCATCCCTCACACCTGCCAATTGTCTTCTCATACCATTGCTATTGGATGTCAGGTTTCTCACTGTCTACACTCCTCACCTGCCTTGTTGGACTGACGCTTAATGTTGTGTGGCAGCCGTTGCATCGCTCCCCTCATCTCCTGCTTTAAGGCCAGCATATAGTCCTCATCCTCTCCAGCTTTCAACGGTACCGGCTTAAAGTCTGTGTTCTGGATGAAAACAAAATGAGATAATGTGATAATGTTTAGAGGCAATATTTTCAAACTAATGTACATACGGTAGTCACTGTGTGATGTGTAGGGCTGTATCTGGAAGGTCCAACTTTCAGTGACTCAGCAAAGTGATTTTTACTGGGACAGATACATGAGTGTTTTTTTTTTTGTTTTTTTTTTAAATCACTGAATGTGCTGGAGGGACAGTTGGATAAATTATTTAAGAAAGGGGTCTAATGCAGCCTTAACTCTGGATAAATGCTATATCCCCCAAAATGTCATGATGCAAAACCACAAAAAAGTAAAATGTTATTCAAAGATTCAACATTTAAAGTGTTTATTGTCATATGCACAGAGAGGAAATATGTTCCCTGTACAATGAAATGCTATGCTGTCCACATAATGCCAAATATACATACACACATATACACATATAAAACAAGTATAAATAGATAAATGATAAAAACAGAACAAGATAGTGTGCAAATGTCAATAGTGCAATTCCATATGTGAAAATGAATGAATGATGTAAACAGGTAAATAGTTACATGAGCTTATTGATAATTTGTGGAACTGCAGATACATAATTATTTAAGATATAATATTTAACTTGATCAAGCAATTTAAAACTTTATAGATATTTGCACATGGATCTCTGAGTGTCATTCAAAAGCAAATTTGATGTACTGCAATGTGATATGTTTGTGTGTGTGTGTTTGAGTGACTGGATGCTACTTACTGGAAACAGCGGACTGGGCCCCACCCTGGCTTCTGGCATGCTGCCTCTGCCGATTCCCAGAGCCTCAATGTTGAAGGTGAAGGCAGCTACTCCACGGCCTCTGCCTGCCATGGCTGCAAGCCAATTGTATACCTGCAGCAGAGTCCACATAACACACATGACTTTGAGCCAACTTCACAGTCCACCACGTGTACACACATAAGGCACACTGAGCCCCCCATCCTGTTTTTTTTTTTTTTTTTACTGTTAGACGGTGTTAGTTCACAGTGCAGCGTTACACAAAAGGGTACTCCAAGCCTTATACTCACTAGAAGACTTTTAGTAAATTGCTCCGAATGAGGAGTTGTGAAATCCTAAAAGCCTGTGGACTTCAGGCCTGTTCTGCGGCATTTAATCTTTACTGACTCTGCATGTTTTCACTTGCGATTAACATTAAGCTACACCGTTTTATCTGTTGTGCAGAATTCAATAAATTCCTGTTATGACTACATTTAAATCTATATCTAACGCTAGTGATCACTTGTCAGGCTAGAGTGATAACGGCCGGCGTGGATATCCAACGCTTCCACGACCCCTCGACAGCGTGCACTATGTGGCTTTAACACGCCCCGCCCTCTACAACGTCAAAAACACTACACTTATTCCCAGCCAATGGAGGCGCACGTTTTGCCGTCGTCGCTCGAATTTTCGTCCAATCACCGCCGTCTCCTCCCACAAGGGTGTGTCGGCGGCCACCATCACATCAACCTCAATGAAAGATATCACACCTAGCAAGAAGGCTAGTAGCACAGAGAAATTACCTGACAGCACAAACCCTCCCTCCATCGACAAGTACATGAACTGGGATGTCTGCGGCCGACTGGTACGCCCACAAATCGCTCGGAGACGGACTCTTCTGGATCCAGGAGCGGTTTTACCAGTCGGAGAACAGGGCCAACATCTGGTTGCTCCGCGGTTCGCACCAAGACGTCGTCATAGACACAGGTTTAGGCTTGAGGAGCTTACCTGACTACATCGACGCAAAGGGGCTGCTCGGCAAAGATCCTCAAAGGAAGAACCCGTTGCTGGCCATCGCCACCCACGCCCACTTCGACCACTCGGGCGGTCTGCATCAGTTCCAACAGGTGGGCGTCCACAGCGCCGAGGTGGATGCCTTGGCCAACGGGGATAATTTCGAAACGGTCACCTGGCTCAGCGACAGGGAGATAGCCGAAGCTCCAAGTCCAGGATGGAGGGCAAGACACTACAAAGTCAAAGCTGTGCAGCCGACACACATCCTGCAGGAGGGTACGTAGGAGAGACAGCCTGTGGTGATATGATAAATGTGGAGGACTGGGTCTGTGATCAAAAATTAGGTCATCAGCTGTAATTTCTATAACTGCAGATAAACATCATGATCAATACCATTAGACGTTTAATGGGTGCACCACATTGTGCTCTATACAGAATCCTCCCCATCCCCAAAGGATTTTACTGCACAGTGAATTTGGCAGAAGCCCAGAAATGGCTTGCTAAATGAATGCACAGACATACAGTACATGCACAAAGTTATAACACTAAGACAAGGGTGGCGGTGAAAGCATTTTTCATCATGTTTCATAATGGATGGTGCATTTGGTCTGACACTTAAAGTAAAAGATGAAGGTGTAGTTCGAGTGTAGGCATGAGGGGAAGGCCGTACAAACAGTACAGAGTCAGGTCATCCGCTAAGAGTGGACCCAAAGTAAACCACAGTTTTAGTTTGTGTCAGTATGGGTCAAGAGGAAATAAGTTTTCCTCCCATCATCACATTATGTTCATTTGTCATTTGTATTTGCAGATCAGCTCTATTTTAAGCCATTCTGCTGATGACTTTGATGGATTCTGTTACAAGAAACAAGGAGAGAAACAGAGACTGCACTTATGGAAAGCAAAGGGTATCAGTAACAGTGATGTAGCCATCACTTATTGTACTATTACCACACAACTACTTACACAGTTAACTCACATTCTTTAAGTTTGTTTATTCAGTAGTTTCATAATAATTAGGAATTAAAACTTCCCGTCGTTCACTACAAAATACACTGTAAAACTCTGTCTGCTGTCCTCTTTGGTATTCTTGCAGGGTGTAATTTCTGCACCGTCAGTCAATACACCAACTTGTTCTGCTGTGTCAGAGCCACTACTGCAGTGCAGTTAGAATGGAACAGTTAGAAGATCCCGTAGTGTGGTCTGTCATTTTCACTGTCTTGTTACACTGTCGAAATCATATCTAGTCAGGACCAAATCAACCATGAACTAAATATCATGGAGAAATGAGATGAAAAGGGGGAGCCAGCAAGCTTATGACAAATACAAGGACACTGATGTGGATTTAAGTTGAAGCCTGATGTGCATACAGTCCTAAAGTAAAGTGTAATACATGTGCATGTGAATGATTTTGACAATATGCTGCCATCTACCCTCTGTCCTGTCTAGGTGATGTCATCAACCTGGGTGACAGACAGCTGACAGTACTTCACATGCCTGGTCACTCTCGGGGCAGCATTTGCCTTCATGATCGTGAGAACAAGTTACTGTTCAGTGGAGATGTGGTGTATGATGGCGCCATGATTGACTGGCTGCCCTACAGCCATGTCAGCGACTACATCGGCAGCTGTGAGCGTCTGGTTGGTCTTGTGGACAGTGAACAGGTAATACTGAGACAGACCAGGCTATAAGTAGTTCCTCCCTGATTCACATACTGTATATTGCTTTCTGATTTCAGTCTGTATTGAATAAATAGTAATGTAAACTCCTTTTCTCCAGGTTGATCAAGTCCTCCCTGGACACTATAACACCTTTGGTGCAAAGCGGCTCCATCGGATTGCATCCGCATATATCAGCAGAGCTGAAACCTGTCCTGCAAAGTTCTCCACATTTGCTTGGAGTACTCTTGCTGGAGTGGCACTGCGAGCTTTCAACCCACGGAGTGCCTGCTAATAAAAGAGGATCTTGGAAGTGAAGAGAGCACTACACTGCACAATATATTGTATGAAGATGGACATAAGTGGGGTAATTTATCTGTAACTCAATGTAACATTGTTCATTTACTTATGTAATCCAACACAAATCATACAATTGCCAAACTACATAAAATGCCCCTATTGGGTTACATAAGTCAATAATCAGTATCATAAGGAGCATATAATATAAAGTATTTATTAGTGTGATTGTGTATATTCATATATTGATAATTATGTTTTGTTTGAGTATGATTAAATGTATGTTTTTTATACTTAAAGCAGTTGTAAAGCTACAATAGCACAACAATGGTACAACTCTGGACTTCAAACATAAAGCAGGGAGCTATCGATTCTCCTCCGAGGCATTTGAAAGTGAGTCAGTATGGCCATAGTATTTCTCTATGCATATTACAGTGAAGATAAAATGTCGACTACCTCCTATGTTTGTAACAGGGCTTTGTACTATTAACAAATCTAAGGCTTTGCTATCGGAACATTGACAATAAAGCCTCTGTTCTCACTGCATTTCTTGATGCTTCTACAAGTTTGTCTGGTCGTTTGTATGGAAATTGATCTTCATTCACCTATGATAGCATCTCCTATGAGATTTGTTACAGGGGGGAGAAATAGAAGAAGAAAAGAAATGGATAGATTTGGATCCATCATCTGTACAAGGAGCAGAAAACCTAGAGCAGTCTTCTGATCTGAGAAAGCACTTTCACTGCAGGAAAAGGCAGAGAATAAAAATAGTTTCTCCTAAGCCTGCTTTCTAGTCTACTGGAAAGGATACAAACAGGGATAACAGCTGAGTATTTCTGTTTACACTCCTACTCTGTGTTACTGTGCAATGAGTAGGATGTTTTTTATATATCAGTTCAACTGCTGATAACATTAATGGTTGCAGTGTAATAGGCTTTGCTCTTTGTGGAGGTTTACATGTGATTAAAGTATGACATAAAAGGAGGAGGCTTCCTAAGAAACTACTAATGTAGAGTAGACTAATACAGCCATGTGAAGAAACTGAGGTATTTGTTAATTGATAAAACATTTATTATAATTAATGTTATATTATTTAAACATAAAAATGACATTTCTCATATGATGTTTGCCTTCTGGGACAGCGTACATGCAGAACACAAAGCCTGCTAACGCGGGAAACTCTTGCAAGGTTATAACATTCAATGTTATCTATATGCACATCATCTGTTAACTTTATAATAAACAATATAGCTGCATTTATAACAAAATCAATAATGTAACAAAATACAAAGAGAGGAGGTTTATTCGTTAACTTATAAAAATTAATTTACAGTAACAAATGCCGTCTTCAAGCATTTGACAGTTTTAACGCTTAGTAAAAATGTTTGCCCACAATCTGAGCCCCAAGAGAGGAACTGTTACCAGAAATCCACAGTAAACAAGAGAGACAGAAGAGGCTTTACTGCACTGACAAGAGACACAGACTCTCCTATAATATTTCTTTTTTTTGTTAAGAGACAGATTTGTTCAGAAAATAACTTAATTAAATAACACCGAAGTGTAAATGGATAATTTTCTCTTGGTCTTACTATAGTAACAACATTGTTGACTAAGATTTTATGTAATTACTGAATACCATATGGTTGCCTGATACACAGCCACAATATAACTGTTGTAAAATGTTGTTAAAAGCACATTCTTAGATTCTTATTGAGTTCAATACTGTAGTGTAGCACATTTAAAAATAGGGTTTGGGTTTTCAGTTATTTCCAAGCTTTGACTTACATCAATAAATTCTAGGACTGCTCTATGTATTTAAGACAATTACTATTACCTTATTGTTATGTCAGCCAAGTGCAGATAAATGTGTAAGGTAAAGACCAGAGTACAAATTTTTACCCTGAAGAGATCACAGTAATAACCAGTACAGTAAGTATGAGCACTTGCATTAAGTTACACCACTTTCACCAGATTCATTATTGAATGATCTCAAGTAATTCAGCATCCTAACCATGACCCAAATCATGCAAAAAGGGGAAAAAAAAGATGCATAGTAATTTTAGGAGAACAACAAATATAAACTATTGTGTAGATAGCAGATGAGAAGTACACTGAAGTAGATATCACAGTACAGGCAACATACATGAACCCTTCCCTCCACATTGAACACTTGAGAACTCAGATTATTCCGCATTTTCATATTGCATGTTCTTTCTGCCACATGCTTACTGGCTTTCATACCATAAACACTGCAAAAGTTTATTTGAAAATACATTAAAGAAATACCCCATCAAAGTACTGCTAGTGCATTAATAGAGATGACTTTTGAGTGGCCAGGATGGCAGAAGACAAAACAAAACCTTTTCCAGTTTCAGTGAGTTGGCCTATTGCGACGAGTTTATTTTAGCAAGTCTTTAGTTCTTAGAAACACTATCTCCCAAACCGCACCACACATCATTTCTCAGAACACGCACAGTACCTCCCATTTAGTATTTGGGCTGTCTCCAAAGTTTGGCAACCCAGCAAAGTGCAGAGTAGCCTGAAGTGATTGTCACCTGTTTGTTGTGTTAGAAGACATTCCAGTTTTCCCCAGGGGGGTGGGGGGTCTTCTATGATCTGTCCACCACCAGGGGGCAGGCCAGAAGCAGCCGGTCCCCAGGACTGTGCATGAGTCCTAGCAAATTGCCCGAGGATGGTTCGCAGATGTTAAGCCAGCTACACTGCAGTTTAATGAGCACTGTTACCATTAGGCCAGTGTGTAATGTCTGTCAGGGAAGACAGGCTCACACCTGACTTTGAAGCCAGTTGCGAGGATCAAGTCTAGCCCGCAGGTTCCTGAGGCTGCGTCGAGCTGGGGAGGGCCTTGAAAAAGGGGCTCCCTCAGATGACTCGGGGCTGTGGCTGCCTTCACTGTTGCTGGAGCTGTTGCTAGAGGTGGAGCTAGAGCAGGAGAGGGTTGTCTGTGTGCTGTGCTGTGACAGAGGTGAACGAGAGGACAAGGGGAGCGGGGTTAGCAGCGAAGAAGCAGGAGTGTGGCAGGGGCACTGTAAGGTCCCGCCTCCACCGTAACCCCTCCCTCGAAGGGTGCTGAGCTTAGCATCCAACGACAAAGTGCGCGGCCTTAGGCGGGAGGGGGACGATGACAGTAGGGAGAAATTGGAAGAAGGGTCGGGCCACACGTGGTGGTGAGAGCAGGGGCTGGTGCTGCAGTGACTGTCGCTGTCCGAGGTAAGGCTTGCATCAGATGACAGCAGACCCAGCTGTGGGCAACGGTGGACGCTCACAGGGCTCCTGGGCAGCCGATGAGGGGAGCAAGGGCTGTGTCCAGACAAGCGGGAAGTACAGGGGCGAGGGCGGCCGGCGCTTTTGGGGTTGTTTTCCTCAAACATAGACATCCAGGTGGGAGAAGTGCCCAGCTGGCTGCGGAGCTCCAGCTCCTGCATCCTCCGAGCCAAGATGTCTGACACCGTGCTGCTGAGGTCATCAGATGACTCAATAACTGCAGGAGAGAAGAAGTGAAAATGCATTATCATCCTACTGGATTTCATATGATTCGAGCCACTTTTAAAGCACTTCTGAATTAAATATGAGATTCCAAATGCTTGTTTCTTGTTCCTCAATTTAAAAACTATTTAAGCTATGGAGTAGGATAGCTTTAAACCAAAACTAAGGAACACTGAAAGCAAGTGGAATAGTGGATTTCTATACGGATTTCAAGCAGTTCAAGAAGTGCTTCATATTGAAATATGCCTGTTTATAAAATATTGCAAGGCAGTTGACAAGAAAATATTTTAACAAAGTTGAAAGTGGATTATGACATGGTGGTTCTTTACTACTGATAATTCACCATGAAACATGTCTGTATTATTTTTTGCAGAATCTATTCCTTTGTCAGTGAATCCAAGACTGCATAATTGTATAGGACTGCTTAATTCTACCTAAGCAGAATCCTCCTCCTGTTACTTCACCTGTCGTTGTAATAAGATGAGAGAAGAGCACGAATCTCAGCAGACACAGCGTTATCCTGCAGCAGAAGACCCTCACAGGAGGGTGTTGCAAGGGGGGCTGCCAGGAGGTGTTAGGAAAACAAGGAAGGACGTTGCAACAAATAGGGGGGTGTTACATGTGTTGGTGGAGAAGATGAAAATGAATAATTGTGTTTATTAAAGAAATTAAATGTGTGATGGAGTAAACAAAAGGGCCCATTCAAGGGTAAAGATGAGTCACCCATTATAATTTAATGGTGAATGTTGAAAATGTGTTGGCCATGAGTAATATATGAGGACACGGGGACATAATAAAAAGGGCAAAAACGAAAAAGCCAAGGAGTGATGGATTTAAGACACACAAGGAAGATTGAAAAGGACAAAGAGGAACAGAGAAACATAAGACATAAGACAAAAGAGTGAGTCAGTCTGTCAGCGATAAGATTTATTCTATCTACAGTGCAGAGAAGAAAAGCGAGTTGCGTGAGTTTGAGATATTGGAGAGGACATTTTAATAGGACATTTTAATCTGTCATGCACATAAACCCAAGGAATTTAAGCTACAGTCACATGCAATGCAGGCACAGCACAGCTCAATTTTCTTTTTTTCTTTGACTGTCCTGTTTATTGCTTTTATATTTTCAGTAATTTTGAGGGATTTTTGCACTGTTCCTTCCACTTTATTGAAATTAGGGAGACGATCTTACCCATTTCATGATAAAGAGAGCCCTGCTTTGGCGTGGCAGGGGCTGGTTTCCGCGGTGATGGTAGTTCAATTTTCATTAAGTCATCACAGCAGTGCTTCCATTGACCTGTATGTGTGTATTGGAAACAAGCTGTCACCTTTAAACAGCAAATTCAGGGTTTTCTTGACAGCTCTCTAACAGCTCTGGTAAAATATCTAAGTGACTATATGTATAGGTTGTAAATCAGACATTCTTCCAGTGTTACAGCACAGCAATCACGTACTCATGTCATAGAAATGCTGCCAGAAAGCTTCCATCCACCGGTGTGTGTCCTCTCGGCTCTCAGTTGTCAGCGTGTGCGTGACCTCCTCACCTCCATACTGATTACTGATACAGATATTCTGAACTTTACTTTGTGGGTCTTTCTCTGATGCACGTATTCTGGTTTCCTGAAACATAAGAACAACATGGAATGTAATTATCTGCCAAAATGCTAACAATCAGAAATGAATGCCAGTACTTCTAAAACAAAATTATGTGCTACAGCAAGTGATTAATTGCAATTGCAAGTCCCTACTGAAAAATAGTCCTTACTAATAAAGCCACTAATTAGCGCTCTTACGAACCATTTCCCTTCAGCAATTATCTAACAAAAGGTACACACTCCCAATTCCCACCTCCCTGTTTTACGCCAAATGTACGTCTGACTGTCTATCTATGACCACTAGGTGGCAGTGTTGTTCCATTTATTTATTTGCCAGTACTCCCTCTGTCCTCTTTGGAAGAGCTAGAACGCTTAGCTGACAACAAAGGATAATACAGATCTGATATTATCAAACAGACTTGGCTCTAAGTCAGATGTGTGCTGACGTTAAGCTTCAAAAGACTCACATGAGTCACTGGAAAGAACAAGAGTTCCAGTATGCATCTGCACTTAGACAGGAAATTAGATGATTGAAAACCTGAATGGTTGACTGAGAGTTTTTTACTTTGGGGGTGTGAAAAATGGGAGCTGACATGATTGCTGATTGATTATTATGTGCGCAAATTAAATGTAACTCTTTTATCCAGACTTAAATGCTCTTATTTAGTCCCAGTGGATATTTGCAGTTACACCTTGAAGCTGTGCAGCGAAGCCAGTTTTCCTCTTGGCTACTATGAAACTCTCCAACAGAGGTCTACAGTAAGTACCTTGCCCAAGGGCATCTTGATATCCGGTGCTAAGAAAAGAGTTTATGTCCTAGTTATCTTTTTGGCTGGGTCTCCTAGTTGGCTTTAGATTTAGAATGGCACCAAGCCAGTCGCTTACCATCAAGGCTGCGGATGCCTTAGGTGTTACCAAAAACTACTACTGTATAGCTCAGCTCTGTAAGGCTGGATAAGCCTCTGTAGCAGAAGCCTTTGGGTTCATTCCAAATAGTTTCCCAATTTTATCTGATCTCTCTGCTGACCTTGTTGATGCCAATGGTGAAAGCTGGTTCAACGTTAGCCTCTACATCTTCTTGCCGGTGATAACAGGAGAGGCTTGTTCCTTTTAGGACAGCGTACACTTTCGTCCAACTCTGAGTGTCACCTCCTAATTGCTGTGAAATAGATACAAATATAATTTAAGTGTTGAGGGTCAGAGAAACATAAGGTAAAAAACAGTAGCAGAAGAAGGGGAAGAGAAGAGCAGTAGAGGAACGCAAAAACATATCATAAGAAAGGTCTCAATACGTGTAAAGTATGAGACCAATAGTTCAATAGAACTGCTGCACACACTAGTCAACTTACCTTAACTTTCAAACATCCACTCATCATCTGTTGGGTCATACATTGAGGCTGGGCTGCGAGGCGGCAACACATACTACCATAGAGTGGCAGCCAGTACGAACACTCTTCTACAAGGACAGAGACAGATGGGCAAAAATAAACATCATTAACAGAAAACATTTCAGGTGACATTCATACACAAGCCTGTATATTCACCAGCCTATACACACATTTTATCTCCACATCATATTCCATCCCTTTAACCCCCCTTAACACACAAAACAAGGCACCAGGGTGTAAAAGACTGGCAGCTGCAGGGAGTGTCATGAAGTGCAGCAATGAAACTTTACAGCAGGCTGAAGGGCCAATGAATAAAACACTAGGGGCCTGTCTGTCGGAGGGTCTGGGCCCTTGTTAGCCCACATCATTACAGGTTTACACAGCAGTCACCTCACTAGCACAGCCTTTATTATTGTGACCTTGACAATGGCTGTCTGTCAGAGAATATGGGAGGACGGAGAGGATGGGGAGAGAAGGGGGTGGGGGCTATGTGTTCAGAGTTATGTGAAATTTTCAATTGCTGTATTTTTATGGTATCAATTGGCAAAAACACCAAAATAATTTGTCAGGATATTGTAAGTTGAGTGGTCTGAAAATAAAATGTTTTGATTTCTCATAGGTAGAGGAGAGATAAGAATAGTCAGGATAAAATGCTCCTAAAGGGACTATATATAATATCTACTTTTAAATATAAAAAAAATACCTAAAATTATCATTACAGTGTTGACAAATAGAGAGCTCTCAAGTTATAAAAAAAGATTCCCTGTATCTATCTATTAATACAAATGGTCCCACAGATTAATGTGACCACTAAATAGAGTAGTGAGTGAGAAAAATAAACGCTACTGGGCCTTTGACAAAAGCGTCAGAAAGTATCAAGATGGAATAAGAACCACCAAGAAACAACTTTTAGATGTAATAATGTAAACTATCTGCTGATGCAGCACGTGTAGATTATAAGACACTGTTATTTTTGACCAACTGTGAATATAACTGGTTATGAATTTTTATTTAAAGATGAAAACTTGATTATACCATAATGCAGATATGTGAAATGATGTGCTTTATACCTGATTTAGTGAGTGACGCAGTCTGTGGATTGGTTTCGATAGTCCTAGGTGTGTTCTAGCATGCAACTTTTGAATTTGGAATATCAAAACTACATATAACCTCCATCAAATGTGTCTCTACTGTGCAGAGTATGTGTCTTGTCCCAAGCTACATGACATCTCTCATAACATGATTATTTGGCTTCTCTCTTCCTTGGTGGCATGAAACACTGGTATATCATCCATCTTTATATAGAGTCAATGGTTAGGACTAAGAGGAGAGAGCTGCAGCAGTAGGCTGATGCTTTAAGGAACATTATTAAAATGCAGAGGAGGAGGAGTAATACTCTGATGTGCAAGAGAAGGACAAAAACAGACAGATGGCCGATTTGGCATAGAAAAGAGAAAGATGGTGAGGAGACAGACTGAGGGAGGCTGCCACTCACCGTTGCCTGAGATGGTGAGGTCATGCGTGCGAAAGCTGTCCTGGACGTGTGACAGTGACAGCATGGTATGAGCTAAGAGGTGGTACTTAGGTCCGCTGTTAACACACAGGAGAAGGCACGCAATTTTATTCAGTGTTTGACCATGCATACGTAGAAAAACAGTTTACATAAACATTCCCACCTGTCTCTCATTGCTCCTTGTAAAAAATGCTAATTAATAAACTTACGGTACAGATGGAACTGGCAGCAGAAGAGGAGCTGCCCCTCCGTTGCTGATGGGACTACATGATCCAGGTTCCATAGCAGCCCGGAGCTTCTTCCCTGCTGATCGACCCAGTGAGGAGCTCAGCTTACTGGCAAGTTTTCTTGGTGTGCTCCCTGCTGAATAATCGTCCTCTGAGCAGCAGCTATACAGCTCTACACGCAGCTCAAAACCTGGGCTTGCATTGTTGCTGCAAACAGACACACATGACGGACACCGCTATCAGTGTCACTCACAAGCTTTTGAGATGTTTCCATTGCTATGACAGATTATGTGGTTGTTCAGTTACAGGTGTTAGGAATCACTTACAATACAATGGTGTTGTCAAAGCAGATATCAGTGAGCGTCCGGTCAACTATGACCATGTCTGTGTCAAATATCTCTCCCCCCAGCTGCAGTAGGCAGAACACAGCACAGCGATGAAGCTCTGAAAAGGTGCATGAGGGAAAACAGAGCACAGAGAAATATATGAGATAATAGTATCTGTGAGTACTTTTATCACATATTTTCTAGGACATCTTAAGAGCATTCACACAGTTGAATTACTTGAAAACCCTCTTTCAGCTTCAAAATAGCATCACCTGCAAATTACAGTACATTAGGTGACTGTTCTAACAAGGGACATGAAGTGTAAAGTGAACCACACACTTGTAAGGGCAAACAACCTGAATAGTTACAATTTCACACAAGATCACTGAGCTGACAAGTACTTTCGCTGTTGTTTGTTCCACTTCTGCTATTTCAGTAGGCAGCTATGTTAAGATTTCATATGAAGTGTTGTCTGTTGTTGTTGTTGTTGTTGGAACCAAAGCACAAAGGTCTTAAATGTTGCAGCAGCTTGTGAGACCTCAGTAACAATATGTTGCTTCCAATCACCCATTTCAGGGAATAATCAGGCTTTGGGTAGAAGCCAATACACCCCTTGTGACTCCTTGCACAGAGGAGCAACATTGTAATATCCATAAATAACACTCATTATGAACAGTATCATTGTTGTAATATCAGTAGTATGACTGTTGGTATGTGGATGTCTCTTTTTTTCTTGTCTTAATTCAGTGCTAACTGCGGGTGACTGTTTTGACAGGTCTATTAAGTACTCACGGTTATGACTGACAAACGCTGAGAGAGGAGAGCCCCCTCTATTTATGTGCTTCCCATCAACCTCTCATTGACACATAATATTCAAACCTATTATTCAAGTGTGAGTTCAACATTCGGCTTAAAATATGATTGGACACGTGAGAGATGAACATGCTCTGCTCCTCCTCGCCTCTTGGGCTCAGTTTACGTCTCGGTGTGCTTAATGACCTTGACTAACAGCCTCATTAAGCTTTGTTAAGAGTCTACTACCTGTCTTCTGAGCTCATTTATATGCACAGGTCATACAGATTAATTCTGTTCAAGTTGCCAAGGGAGAGAATGGCGCACTGAGACTTGTAATGACTGCTGAGGGGTTAACCCACATTGACTCCGACAAAAGGAGGCGGGGTCACAAGATAATCAATGGAAAGAGTTCCAGGGCATTATCAGTGACCCTTTGGATTCTGAAATCACATCTCAACATTTAAAATGACCTGATTAACGGTGCTACACCACTTGTCAAAAGGCAATACACAGAGATTTGATTTGTTTATTCCAAGTATTTTCTGCTCCATTAATAATGACCTACTTTGGTTATTCGTGCACTGCTCCTTCTCAGCAGGATTGAACAGTGGGTCAAGTTGTGCTGCCAGGGTTTTCACATGTCTAAAAATCTGTTCATGTGGAATTCACAGTGATCTGTTTAAACTGCTCATAGAAATCCACTCCAGGAACTAGCAATGGAACCAGTACAAAGCATAAACTATTATATTGAGTGTCGACAAGGTTTCAGAGGGAGCCTGATATTGAATATGAAACTAAAAGTCTGTATCAGCGTTTCTCCCTCCTGCTGTTGATAAAAGGTAGTTTTTGTTTTGTTGTAATGAGGATGCACACACTTGCTAACACAATTTCTAACATCCCTGGCTCCTCACCTCCTTTGTTCTTGAAGTACTCTGTGTCTTTCCACATGAGAGGGATACGGAGATCTGTAACAAAAACAAGACAGGAGATTAGACCACAGAAATAATAACCACTGTTTCTGTTTAATTGGTGTATGTGTGATCTCTTTTGGTGTGAGTGTCCCTGCTGCTTGCATTGGCTGAAGTATATGTTCTCCAGCTGGGTACCAGATATATAGCGGTGTCACCATGAAGATATGCAAATGCTTCTGAGTCCCACAACTAATTAACATTCCTTTCTTTACCTTCTAATCATGTGCAAAATTACAATGAAGCAATAGCAAAAAAAAAAAAAATATTTCAACCATATTGCCAAGCATTTTAGTGTGAGTTATTACTCTGCAGTGGATGTGTGACACACTAAGTTACTCTATAATTGTTCATCTGACTGTGATGGGCGGTAGATACAAGTCACCAAGTTCAAAGCCAATAAAGAAGGAATTAAACATCCACTGTGAGAGAAAGAGAGAAGTGGATGTCAGCCAGAAAGAGCTGCTCTGCATTAAATTCTACTACTAAGTGAACAGTAAAAACTCTCTTTAATTCTCTTGCTTATTACCGGTAGGTCTTACATCAGCACACGACCACATTTAAGCTTCACCCGTTCATAAATATTACAGGTTTACTCGTTACTTGCCTGAGATGGCCACTTTTCCTTTACATGGGAGTCTGTCATCCATTGGCCCAGCATCCGATGACCTCCGTGTGACCTTCTGCATGACCTGAGCCTCTTTCATCCTCTGCAGTTCTGACATGTAGGCCATGATACGAGTGCTGCAAGTTTGCAGGCTCTTCGCTGCCTCCAAAGCCTGATCCCTTTGGGAACAGGCAGCGAGCAGCTTACAGGCCCCATCGCGCATTCGGATCTCATGATCGATCTTCTTCTGAATGTCGCTGTCCTGTGGAGGAACAGAAGGGGAAAAAGCAGAAAATGAGAGAAAGTTGAATTATTAATAGCTTAAAATTTATACAATTTCTTTGCAAATAGGGGAATATGTAAGAAGTGTACAAGAGTGTCCTGTTGTAGTGAGTATCGTCTTCTATCTTTAACAAATGTGGTGTGTTTTCGAAAGGGTTTGGGCATAGACAGTGTTTTAAGACATGGCCTTTTGCTCCTTGAGGCGTGGAGCCCACTCTCCTGCCGAGCAGACACATAGACACTAAATCATTTAGTACAAATATACTTACTGAACACACACACGGTGTAGCCTGTTTCAAGTGAGAGAATAAGAAATACAAAAATAACAGGGCCGTAAAAGATTAGGCATCTGCAGGCTAAATGAGAAATTGCAGACGCACAAAGGTATTGACATTTACTGACTTTTTGTACACACAAAAAAAAATATATGGCTCAACATGGCCTGTTTAATCTGGGGCAAGACAGTGTGGTCGTGTATGCTTGCATGCATGCTTGAATAGGAACACATGACACATGCAGACAGTAAAGGTCCCTCGCTCTCAAACTGTCTGGCTCTGTCCTCCAAAGAATGAGGTGATGCTCCTCAGAGTTTATACAAATCCCAAAGCTCCACTTGACATTGTCAGTACAAGAGAAATACTGGATGCATTAACCTAAAATAGCAGACAGCAGAAAAAAAAAAAAAAAAAATCTAGCATATGGAGTGAGAGGGTTGGGACAAGATGGAGGCATCTAGGAATCAAACAACAATCAAACAAAAGCAAATATTCACTGACAGTTGAGTGTTGGTGCCAGAGCTATTTTTCTAACTCTGGCTGTGGATGTTTTTTCTTGCGAGTGCGGTTGGTCATCAAGGTTTTTTTTTTATAAAACTGGTTCAACAAACTAGGAAAATATCAAGTCAACTCTGTTTGAAATACCTGAATGGACAAACAGGATAGGTTTTCAGACTTCTGAGGGATGTGAATGTGTGCATGCTTGTCCTCTAAAATGATACAAACTCACACTCTCACCACAAATAATCTCCGACATTCCCTTTGCCCCCTTTTTCCCACCCATCTTTCTGCCTGATAAATGCCCCTTTCCCTTTTCTATTTCTAATTTTTCTTCTCTCTCTCTTTCTGCCTTATTCTCATGAATTTTTTATTCTTTTGATTTAAAGCTTTTATACTTTCACCACTCATTTTCATCCGCCTTCTCTCATACTCCATCCGTTCCACTTCACTGTCCTCAATCGGCTTTTCTTTCTTCTCCACACCCCTTTCTCCTTTCTACCTGTCTCTCACTTGGTACGAGTCATGCACATGTTCAACAGAGGCACACCGGGAAAGAAATGAATGCAGCTTCGACATAATAGTCCACATTTGGATACAGATTTTTACTTAGACCTACTGCCCTTGAAAATGAAGTTCCATCTAATTCTTGATTCTTTGCTAAACGCTAGAAATGCTAACTTGTCTCTGGTAAGGCAACCACATGGGATCTGCATGGTGGTTGTAATTACACAAAAACCTGTATATCTGATTCTGTCTCTAAACTGAACCACAGACACATAAACAAATAATGCTGCTAATAAAAGTTTTACATGCATTACAGTGGCATGGTATAACATTTAAAAGGACTGAAGCCAATTACTACTAAGTTTCTCTAAACAAACCATTGCCACAGCAAAGGATCATTACACCCAGCATGATGGAGTATATTGCAATGTGTTTACTATTGGTGATAATGATGAAACCAGAGTCCTGTAAAATCCACACTGTGGATATTATGTACAATATGGCTACAAATACAAGCCTGTCCTTAAATAAACACTTGCTGACTGAAAACCAATTATAGATCTCTCACTTGTGAAAGAATAGCAGATCATATTATGACACCAGTATAAAGGCACATAAACACTTAACTGGGTGTTTGTGAGATACACATAGAAAATTTAATTTGACAGGTTAAGCATTTCTTTCTAAGTGTCAGTGGGCTTTTCTTTTATCCAACAGAGAGAAAGAGAATTCAATTGCATTAGAGACAGATAAAGGGAGGAAGGCGGTATTTTTATGACTTGAATCATTAAAGAGCACTTAATCTGCTGTGCCCTGAGAACAAACATGGAAAATAACATCGGAATCATTGTTTTTAATAGATAGGTCAAAAGAAAATTGGTTGACCAATGGCAACCTTTAATAGAACACTTTTTCAATTCATAAAAATCATTTAAAACAGGTTCTCTAATGTCAGGATTTTTCTCTTTAAGAGAAATGTGCATTGTCATTAAATAAAAGACAGACCTGTAGCTGTTGTATTGTATGCCACTAATCAGTGTGTTGCAGCTGTACTTATTATTTATTTTGAATTAATACATTTAACTAATTTGATAACAACTAGTTAATTGGTTTTTATATGTGATTATTTCTTGGTTCTTCACTCCTCTGTCAGAGTAAATTATACATCTTTGGGTTGAACATTTAAAGAGACATTTGAGAATCTAATATTAGGCTTTAGGAAACACTGATGAACTACTTTCAACATTTTATAGAGAAAAAACTAATAAGTTAATGAAGAAAATTATCAACAAATGTATCAACTATGAAAATAGTCTGTAGTTGCAGCCCTCTTGATATATTATTAAACAAGGACAAGATTTTTGGGTGCAAATGACCCATGAATGCAAATGAATGCAAAAAGAAGAAGGAGAAAAAGGCTAGAATTAAAAGAAAGAGAAAGCACATTTCAGGCTGTTGAAATGTCTATGCACCAAAAAACAGTGTTACATTCGTCACAGAGCCTGAGGCTGACCAGCCAGCTCTGAAGGCACTCATACACACATACACATATGTATTTATACGCAAAGAAAACTAGCTGTCTCTACAGTCCAGTCTCCTGCAGTGGATCTTACAGTGACCTGCTGAGAAGAGGTCTTATATTTATAGCAGCTAAATCAACAGGCTTCTCCTGCGGGGGATCTAGGAATAGTAGACAAGCAGCCTAGATCTAACTCTAATCCACGTGTCCGGGTGTGTCAGGCCTCTAGAGCACAACAACATACATACTTGCAGAGATGGGATGAAGGAAATAAACACACCGAACAACACAGGGCAGGCAGCAGAGAATAGAGTGGACGATCAAGAGTGGATAATACTATTTTATCACCTTCTGTGAATGCGCACATGTCCTCTTTTGAACACACATAATCATAGTGAATCCAGACACTGAGCCTTCAGAGCGGCAGGTGTTAGACCAGTGGGCACTGCCAGAGAGGCTGGCTGCCTATCATGGTGGCAGAATGGGCTGCAGCCAGATAAAGGGTGAAGCAAGGGTGAGCGGTTGACAAGGATGGAGTGCATGGTGGGTATCAAGCAGAGACACAGGGGAGGGCTGGTGCTGTCAAAGAAAACAAGGATAAGCTTCAGAAAAACAGAAAACCAGAGGAAGGATGAGATATAGGTCGCAAGTGGCAAACTGTAGTAGAGAGAGAAAGTGGAGAGAGAGAAAGAGCTGGAACGAAAAAAGAAAAAGGATGAAGTGTGAATAGACAAGCCAAGTATAGCTTGAAGGGACAGTGGGGAAGACATGCGAGAGGAAGCAAAAACAAGGTGTTGATCTTATAAGAAATGATTGGGGGGAAAACAACAACAGGGAGGTGACAGGTAAAGAAGAGACAGGCGATAGAAATAGTAGAGTTTATCTGTATATCCTATCAATGTAATGGAGCATAAAGTTCTGTAAATGAGCAGGTGTGGAAGTAATTGGGTGAGAGTATCTTTCTACGGGGAAACTTAGCACGTGTAAGTGGTTCTCTCTAAACACAACGGTTACAGTCTGGACAGGAAACGTCATTATTACATGCCACTATTTAGATGAACTAAAAACAAGTGTCGGGACAGTTACTTAACATAGTCCAACACTAAGTATTTTAATGAACAGATCAGAAAACACCATCTGCTTTAACCAAAAGTCTATTTTGACAACATTACGCTATGACACACAACAGAATATGCAGGAGTATAATCAACTTGAACCTTTCAGCAGGTAATTGGATGCCTCAGAGAATAG
Source organism: Apogon talboti (assembly GCA_037367365.1). NCBI lineage: Eukaryota > Metazoa > Chordata > Actinopteri > Kurtiformes > Apogonidae > Apogon > Apogon talboti. The sequence continues at coordinate 20,761,013 of JAPQRQ010000028.1, read as the reverse complement.
CAGATGGTTACTTCCTGTGTCACCTCTCCGTCCCTGTCTGGCTGTGTGAGGCACTGTAGGTGTTGATCACTTGTGGGAGTGATCACAGACACACTCACACCCACACACCTACACAAACATACAGTACACGCAAACAAACAAGGCAGCTGGGGATTTGACGCCACTGCAGATGGTGTGTAATGGTTTGTTTACGATGTGTTGTTCTGCATGAGTAGGCTTTCCTGTTCAGATCATTGACCCTTGACCTCTGACCTCTATCCCTTACAGACCAGACGATTGTGGTTAAAGCATGAGGGTAGACCAAAGGGTTAGGTTTACTTCACACTGAGGATTACATACTCCTTCTGCTCTGTATTAACTCAAAACACCTAGGGAAAAAGTGAGTCACAGAATGTAGGAGGAGCAGTTATTGCTAAATCCTGTGTAAATTATTGAGCAGGAGAACTGATACTAAAGGTCCTGAGATGATGCATCTGCAATACGGCTCAAAAAGGAATTCCTAAAATTAAGGAATCATATTTTCTTGGCTATCACAGTAGTTCTAACGTGTCTTCAAAAATATGCAGCATATCGCAACTCTGTGCGCATCTAACTTCCACAGAAATGAACAGGAATTTGTAGCTTTTCTGAAGTAATGACAGGTCAGGGTTACATACACTACATACAACTGAAAATATTCTATTTTTTTCATTGAGAACAGCAAAGTTTTGTATTTTTTCCAGGAACAATTCTAACAAGACGGCCTTTTTTGTTGCCTCTGAGATTGCTTCTGTCTTAAAAACACTTTTTCAGCTATTTAAATATAAAATCTGGATGGACAAGCGGAGTGACAGAGGGTGATGGGAAAGAGAAACCTGAGAGAGCGATGATGGAGAACAACAACAAAAGGATTGAAACAACCAGAGAAAAAGACCTTTGCTCTGTCTTTTATAAACACAAACAGACAATGAGACAAACACGCAGTCACAAGCAATCTGTCAATCATCATGAGTAAAGACACAGACATTAATAGTGACACAAATGGTGTCTGTCTTGATTTAACACACACATACTGACAGACACACAGGGAAAAATTGCGAATTCCTGACCACTCCCAATACATCGGGACTTTACTGACCGAACTGCTGGCTTTCAATTAGCCGGCCACAACTATGTGCCTCGCCTTCCTCTCCACCCTCTTCCGTTACTTTCCCTCTTGCTCTCCCACACCCAGAGCCCGGCTGTAGTTAATGATGGAGCAAAGAGTCAAGAGTGCAAGAAACAGGGACGGATGAATGAAGACAGGAAAAAAAAAAAATCAATGGCAAGTAACTGGGAGGTGGTTAGACAATGAGACAAAAGACATGAGAATGAGGAGTGATAAAGGGAGAGAAGGAGGAGCAGTAAGTGACAAGGATGGATTGGTGTGAACCACATTATCAGAGTATCACATGAACACAATCATACCAACACACACATAATTATAGATATGCATAATGATTAGGTTTGACTGCCACCACTGATGACCAGATCTGATATTTGGCACTACGGGAGCAGCCATCTGTATCTGACACTAGTCTCCACTGGGTCATAGCACTATCTGATCGGTTACAAATGAACAACCTATCAACACTGAAACAAGAACATTTTGAATGTATCACTTCTTTATAAGTGATCTATTTCCATGTGAAAACTCACCATTGTGTTGTTGATATATTATTGAAATAGACTTTTTACAAGATTTGACAGGCTGCTTTAAGGCATTACAATGAAGTCCAAAAATATATCAGAGGACCTTGACAATGATTCACAGATTACGCCTTGAGCTGGAGAAAACAGAAAACAGTCAACAGTCCAATCAAAACCTTCAAACCCAGACCGAACCAAACAATGCTCCGATTCACCAAACAAAGTCCCTACAGAGTCTTTCATTGCAGCTGCTGCTACAAAGTCTGGGCACAACCAGAAAATAAAAACAGTTGCGGGAACTGGTTGGGCACAGGTCATGAAAGGCTGAGAGATGGTAAAAGGAAACAGTAACCGGGTGGAGTGTTTGCATTCACCGTTTACGATGCTAAAGCTGGCTAAAATGCAGCTCACGTCTGTCGGTGCCAGGACACAAGTAGCACACACTCCATGGGCCTTCTCGAATGTCAAAACGCCTCTGTAGACCCTACTCTAGGTGCCAACGTGCTTATGTCATCATTGAGGTGATTGCTATTGAGTTTCAGCTGTGGACCAACTTGCTGTTATAGCTGGAACACAGTAGCCCCCTCCCCTCTCCAACAGCTTATGCATTCAATTATTCGCTGACAATAGAGACTGTTTCAGCTCTGCTTGCATGGAAAATGACGTGTGTATCTGTGTGTGCTTGCCCACATGTGCGTGTGTGTGCGTGCTTGTGTCCAAATGACTTTGCAGCCAGCTGTTCTCACACAAAGGCAGTGTGTTTGAATGCAGCTGGGCCCCAGCACCCAGAGGGAGGAGTCGGAGCAGAAAGTGCTAAAAAGACAAATAATATGCATGGGTGTCTTAAATCAAACTTTGTGTACATGCATGTGGTGACTGAATATGTCTATGTGTGTATGGCAACACATGCAAATGTCTCATTGCATATTTGTTCCAAGTGTGCACTTTGTTCTTGCAAGTGCATTCGTTTCTTTGGCTCGGGGCCTAAAGGAGAGCAACAGTAGAGTGAATTGCAAGCTATAAAACAAATTTGTTTAGAGCTAGGAGAGAGCACAGGGAGCTTAGAGTCTGCCAAGTAGTGATCACTTCAACAATTTATAGGCACACTAACGCTCGATGGCTCGTACACGGCTGTGCACACTCAGCCTAATACATCGGCTCTGCATTATCATATAGTAGCACAGCGGGAGCTCAGACAAGCGGCGTATGTGTGCACCTGTGTGTCTGATTTCGACGGTATCACTGTGTGTGTGGTCTCTCAGTACATAACTAACAAGCCTACAGAGCATGCATTTATGAAATGCTGCATACAGGTTCCAGACCCACACTCATAAATAACTTTGGGCTGGGAAAAAATATAGATTCAACCTGCAGGGTAGTTTATTATGAGTAACTACTGCACAAAACACTAATAACAGCAGC
>JAPQRQ010000028.1:20729370-20757823 GCA_037367365.1 Apogon talboti | reverse complement strand
ACACACACACACCTCCTGTTTCCTTTCCATCTCTAAGAGAACCAGGGGAATGAACTGGGCTGCACTCAAAACAGACTGGGTTGTAAATCCTCCCTGATGGAAAGCAAGATATACAGCACTTTTTAGGAAAACACTGAATACAAAGCTACAAGGAAGGAAGTCAGAATAGTCATATTTCTGCATGCTTCAAAGCTCCAAAGAGCTCTCCACCACTTCTAGAGGCATAAAGTGAACCAAAGTTGTCCCCAATGAGCTTCCTTTTCCAATCAATTTGGAAAAGGAAGTAATGGAGAAACCCTAATGAGAGAAACTGGCAGACAGGACTGCCTGGAGGCTCCAAGAGGTAATTAATGAATTAAGAAATACACACACAGCAATACTGTGAACTTTACTGGCACAGTTGAGTGTTGCGCATACCAGGCTGGAAGCCACTGACGGTTAAACGAGTTGATATTGTATTGTTTGAGCTGCTTTCCCTGTAAACTAGAAGCACATAGAGAGAAAGGAGAGAAGGGTTTAGAAAAGGGGAGGGAATGAAGCAGGTCCTTCTAAGCCCCTGATCAAAGACTGCTGTGATTTCTCTGAATGAGAACACTCTTCTTGTACATCTCTAAGTGGATTGATGGAATTAAGTGGATTTAATCATATGAAAAGATACACGTGAGACAAAAAGGCATTGGTGTGACACTGGTATCCACTCATTGCAGGAATTTTTTAAAGCTCAACCAGTCTAACAGTTCTTTTTCTCTCGCACATCAAATTACTGTTTGAATAGGTGTTAGTGTGCGAACACAAGCTGGCTGTGACACTGATCATTTGTACTGATATGGCTGTAAGGCACTGGGTGGAGTTTGCAGCACAACACTGTCAAAAAACACAAAAATACTAATGCGTTCCCTCTCCCTCTTCATCTCTCTGGTGTCATGGTGACTGACAGCTCTCATTGTGACGTGTAAATTCACACTTTGGGTAAAACTGGAGAAGTAAGGAAGGGAATCTGTAATAAACTGCAGTGTTTCTGACCAAACCAGCCTCTATCACAGTCTCAAACAAGCCAATATCTCTATCCTCAGAGATTTGCAAATGGAACTCACAAGCTACACCAACAAGCATGAATACGTGAAAAATACAAAACACTTAGATTGCAGTGAATATATTAGCATTTTCTCATCATACAAATATTCCTTTGAAAACATGCCAAGTTTATTTGGTGAATTTGCATAATTGTAGACTCACATCAATATTTCCAACCTGCTGCAATGAAAGAAAAATCTAAGCTAAAATACAATTATAAAAATAAAAAAATGTCGGTATTATATGTGACTAATTAAAGCCTTAAATCAAACAACGAGCCAGAGACATAATCAGATGAAAAACATTTGGAGAGGACGCCTTGTACTGCAGAGTTGCTGGAGTGAAACAGACAAATGGCAGATCAGAAATATCCACGGGGGCAAATGAAGGGTTGGAGGCCAAGAGGTCACGGTGCCACAATTTTCCCAAAGGAGAGCAGCCTCCCTGCTGGCTCTCAAACCATTAAGCTCCTTTGCCTCCATAGTGGGGTGAGGGGGGGATGAACAGTTATCTCATTCACACAACACTCTCCAAACGCATACTGTGCATCAAAATGTAAGACATTTCTAAAGCTCTCATTAGCTGACTTTTACAAATAAGCACAGCCCAAACCCCCCTGCTGATTAACAGTTTCAACAGCCCAACACCGTTTTGGTGAGACGCGCACAGTGCTCAACGCGATAATCCCAGGCTTTCCTCCTTGTCTGAATCAGGATGAGGAAAACGGGGCTAATTAGCTCAGCCAGTCTAACTAGCATTTAAGCCTGCCAAATTCTCCGCCCTGCTGTTTTCTGACACTGCTCACTGCGTCCTACACCAGTCTATATCAGAGACATAAATGGGAAAGTGCATTTAATACAAAGAATTTAATGTTAATGACATTTATTTACACTGAAGCTAAATAAGAACACCTCATTTGGATTTTCTATCAACATCACTGGGGAAGTATTCACCATATATACACACAGTCCATTTAGACTATGTCTACACCCTCAACTTGTCATAATCTCTCATTATTGAAGTTCGCCTCAATTCAATTATGCCTATATACCAAGATCTATATTAGAAAAAAAGGTAATAAGACAATGTTGCTTACAATTTCTACTGTCTAAATCAATACGAGGATATTGCAGTCCATGTAAATGCGGTCGTTTTCTCAGTCTCTCCTTTGATGGGTTCTCTCGACGCCCATTTGTAGCCATCGGCTCTGTAGTTGAAGCTGCTTTTATGACACTGTATTATTCATCACCCCTGCTACTGTTGCCGTATTTAGACTATATGACCACATGTGTATATATAACCACATGCACAGCCCCCATGTGAGATCTGTTGGGGAGTAGGTGGGGCTTTGATCCACCCTCCATGAAGGTGTAAAAGACAAAGAAAGAGTCAAATATGCACTATGACAAAGCGGTAGATACTCTGTGGTGAAGCTGTGAGTATGTGTGGATCTTCGTATGTGTGTCCTTGAATCGTTATCGACTAAAGAGAGGCCTGAAGTGGATGAGGTTCATTATAATATTCATGAGGATGCAAGAGTTCAGAGCTGAATATAAGCAAAGCCGGATATCGCTGAATTGACCCTCAGTGCTTGCCCTCGGGGTAAAATGACTGAAGAAGAGGCAAATGAATCATGTCTAGAAGGGGTGTGAGTGTTTCTGGGTGTGTGTAAAGAGGAGTACTCAAACACTGATAAAAAGCATTTATCAACGCTAGTGTAACAGTATATACGGAGCGACCAATTTTATGTCTCTGAGCAGACTTTGAACTGAAAGCAATTCACTCTATAATATGAGATGACTCCCTGTATACAGCTTTACAGCCCTGTGGTATGGCATGAATTAATGGCTGCTGTGAATTCAGAGCCAAACCCAAACAATATTGTTATTGCTGAATAGTAAAAATAATATTCATTTCATCAACTTAATTAATGACAGTCATTAAAGTCATAGGGAGCAAATGTAAGGTGAGATCCTCCTGCAATCTCTGAGTCTGTCACTTTAGTCCACCCCCCCCTTCTGCTACTTTACAGCACTTACAGGCTGCTCTGGTTACTAATGGTCCACATTAACCCTTCATGTGCCTGTCTGCATGTATCTTCTGCATGAGTGTGCAAGCATGTGAGTACATCTTGAGAAAACACAGTGAGGAAAATTAGTTTCAGATATGCAAGAATACACTGAGATTGAGAAGCAAAAGGGGAATATAATTAATCGCTTCAGGTGTGTAAGCATATATGCGTGCTTCTTTTTTTTAAAAATCCTTTAACAGAGTAAACCCTGCCAACTCTGCATTTACATATTCGACCTCAAACTTGCACACAACTTTTGCTCATATACCTACTTTCTAATTCTGCACACAGAGACAGTTCTGTTGCTTAGTATTGATTCAGCTACAAGTAAACAATGCACAACCTCTGCCTGTAGACATGTAAATGTCCCATCTGAGAATCACATGGTTTTCCATGACACTTCAGACTCTGGCCTATTTATCCTTCATACTTCTGTCTGCGGAGAGGAATGTAGTGTGATAGTTTATCAAAGCATAAAATATACATTTAGACCATTCATACACTCACACTGAAGTGGGTTTTCATGAAGGTAAGACTGCTATATCAGGACCTAATTATGATTTCATATTTTTGGCTGCGATCACATAATCTGGAAGCAATGTTAATCATAGTTAATCCGGCTTTCACAGCATGCAGCAGGAAACTGTGACAGTTTTAAAAAAATATGTAAACTGGCTGCTTTGTTGTAAAAATATGAAAGCTGTCATGTATTGGTCAAGTTTTTCCAGTGTGGGACAAATGTAGAACGAGGGTCACACCTGCTGTAGCTTCTCAGTGTAAAAATATTTATGGGGGCTCCATGATTTTCTGGCTACAAATGAACACACAGGCCCACAGAGATGAATAACAGTTAATGTGTAAAACTGTAGCAGCAGAGCATTTGGGACACAGAAGTAAAGTGTGCACAATAGGTCTTTCATATTCCCTACGGAAAACTAATTTGTGAATTGTTTTGTGTCTTGTGTCGAGCACGTGTTGCACACACACACAACCCTCTCTGCTGGCAACGTCTAAATCCAACTGAGTTATTCTGTGAGCAGTATGATCTGTGCAGAGCATTGTGTGTGTGTTTGTGTGTTTGAGTGAGGTTAAAGCTGTAACTTTGATATTATTATCGATTCTATATGGCCATTTCAGCATTTTATCAGAGGGCAAGATGATTATCCATTACATTAGACCTCCACAGACCTGGCAAGTGCATGCATGAAGTGTGTGTGTGTGTGTGTGTGGTTATGTGCACAGATGTTGTGGTTCCAGTCATATCAGAAACACAAAGGCAATTCCTCTAAACAAACATAACCAAATCATGGACTGCAGCACAGATGCAGCATAGAATGACAGAAAACTGACACAGACATACACAGACAACACGTAGCAGGTATCTAACAGCCTGTCAAAAGGCACTGTATAAATATGACTGACAGCTCAGCATCTGCTTTCTCGGATAGACATGACAGACAGACGTGGATGGGGTCTGATTGTGAGCCAGGAGCTCTGCATTAACTGCTTGTCTGATAATCAGTCTGTGAGACTGAGCTCTTTCCTCCATGACCATCAATCCCTTCCCGATCTCCCTATGCATCGTCAGGTCATCACTCCTGTCTAATCTCTCTGCCTATCTGCCCGTCTTCTGTTAGTCCACCCTTCCAATCCTCATCCACTCCGTCAGCATCATCAAACCAGACCTCTGCTGCTGTTAAAACATAAACGCTGATCCATACATGATTCTTACAAAGAACAGATCTGTCCCTCTGATTCATGCGCCATCTGTTCTTCCTTTCAATTTCTATCTTACACTCCATCTTTTTTCTTTGTTGGGGCACTGATGTCAAGACAAACAAATTGAGAACTCTTCTGAAAGGAGAGTGAAAATAGGACAGAACATTGCTGAAGGAGTTATGCCATGGCATGTCAAGGCCGTTTTAGAACTGGCTTTGCATAGTGTGTGCTTGAGTCATGAAGCCAGGAAGTGAGAGCAGGAGCAGAGGAACACCAAAGCCTAGCAAGAGAGGTACTGTGAGAAAGTAAGAAACCCCAAGAGAGAGAGACAGCGTATGAGTAAGATAACTTAAAAGATCTATAATTGGGTGGGTGGCGAAGCAATATCGTGGCGAAACAGAGTTTAAGTACCTCATTTTTCACACTACTCCTTGGACAACTAGCTCAAGGAGATACACACACTAAACAAAGTCCAATTCACTCCTTTACTCCACGGCCTCTGTCACACCGTACACTACACAGACTAATGGGCTGCACTTCCCACTGTGTTTCACAGGCTGAGGAAGTCCTACCTATCTCAGCCCTAACAGTGGCCTCCTGAGAAAAAGCAACGGAAAATATCAGCAGAGAAAACAGAATGACCTCTACTGCAGACACGCTGCACGGAGAATGAAAAGAGAGAGGGACAGAAACACGTGACTGCGGAGGTGAAGAAGGCTGGAGAAGGAAAGGAAGGAGGGGAGACCAGACGGATATAAGCAGAGGAGACAGTCGAGATACCCATCTTTGATAGAGAGAGCAAGAAAAAGAGGGAGAGAGAGCTGGGTGGACAGACAGAAACTTGACAAGAGACAGGTTCTCTGCAGTAAGTGGTTATTGATTGTAAGACAAGGGCCAAAGGAATCTACAGCCAGTGAACAGACACAGGATGCTGACTGTTCCCCCTTGTATAATTGCAAATGGAATGAAAAGCTCCAGTGCAAGTACAATTACCAGCATTAGTTGAGCAACAGCATGCAATGAAATGAGTCAGGATAACACAGTGCATGTACAAAAACACATCAGGAATACTGTGTACTGGGGATGTTCTGTAGTCACATGGAAGAGCTCTGGCACATCACTGACCTTTTCACAACTAATGATCAGAGATGGCTGTGGTTTTAACAGTGGTAGGAACCGAATGAACACACAGTAAGCTTTAACATATACACACACACACAGACACAGGCTCAGGTTGTGTTCCAGGAATGGAAAGATCACATCTGTCTCGCTCTTTCAATTTCTGACTGATACTGATGCAGGTGACCTTTTAAATTAACATGAGACTAACATCCAAACTCCATCTCTTTCTCTCAATCAGGAAGCAACCAGTCATTAAGCAAAGTGAAGGCAATCAGCAGGAAGAGATGAAGCCAGTTGTTTGGTTAATCTGTGTATGGATAGAGTTTCAGTGGCACAAGTAAAGTGATTATATGAAGTGGTCGGAGCTACGTGTTTGTTGGTCGAATGTACTTGAACTACAAAACCCGAATGACTGCCTGCCACACACACTTAAGCTTTCCAGCCACTGCTCTTAAGGGGGCAGCATTCAGAGGAGACATTTTTTTGGTAGCTGGCCTTTCTTTACAGCATTTCAGAGGTTAAGTGTGTGTGTTTAGGCTAAAAGCCTGGGGAACTGCTTTCCAAAATAGAAATGGCCCTCGATGCATAATAGACATCTCTCTGCTGTGTGGACAGGCATGGAAGGAGCAAAATAGCTTGCCACGTGACTGTGTTATTTCATTGACATGACAAAAGCTAGAACATTTGAGATTTTTCTAAAACCAATTAAATTTTAGCATGACTACTTTTGTCCTGCCAAGTCAGGGCATTTAGGAGGTATTTATTCATGAGAGAGGAAGAGGTTATTGTGTGGGAAATACAAGTCATTTTGCAATTATAGCTGAACTGTTTAACACTTCATTTACTCACTGATTATAATGAAGATTATTAAACAGGACGAACCATAAAGAGAGAAAATACTGCAAAGTGAACAGCACACATCTGTGTATTTTTTAACTGTACGAGTCACTGTCCATGAAATGTTGCTCATGCATAAAAATGTGTCACTTGATGTGAAAATACAATTGAAAAATCTGTCACTGACAACACGCACAACATGACATGAGTTGTAGCCAAACTCAAACAACCCAGGTATTTTACTTGTCATTTAGAGTTGGTGCATTGAGTGTTTCTACAAATCACTAGATGCCAAGGCGCTGTCTGTTTGACATTTAGTTTTTAATGCAACATTCATGGAGTTTACTCTAATTATGTCATTTTAGCATACTCCCTCTGCTACTGGAACATATGGTGTGTGCAAATACAGTGTCAAACAAGTCTACCAATACAAATTTTAACAACAATATCTGATGGATTAATCAACTGGAGTCTGAATGAATCAACCTTCATGATACAGCTGTTATATAATCAAGAAAACAGACCTAGATGTCAAGAAGGGGGACTTAAAAGTACTGTTTTTATAGTGGTACTATGTCCCCTGAGGGTAAACATCATATGATCAGACTTGCTCCAATCAATACTAGACTCAATAGAATGGCTCCACTGATCATTTTAAAACCAGAAAAACCATGCGTGACTTAACGGTGTCAATATGTCACCCATGTGTGTCAGCCACGAAGTACGCTAAATCTTACAGAAATAGACCGGTAATAAACAAAACAACTTGCTTACCCTTTGATTCTTTGAATTGTTCATCATATTCACAAAAAAAACCAAAAAAAAAAACCACTCTGCTTCACAACTCAACGGTAACGTCGCTTTTACGCAACACCAAGGTCCGGTCAACGTGCCACACACACCCGGAGAAATTAACTCAGATTTTCCCAGAGAAAGAGAGGTCCATTTATAGACGAAATGGAATGTCACTAGAAAACCCAGAAAGAAGTAGCTGGACTCAGAAGTTGTGTATTCCTACGATCCGCGCAGAGGACAGGACACCAACCCGCCCGCACTTGGAAATTTGGGAACTGTCGCGGTCATGTGTGTGTGCGCTGTCTTCTTTAACGCCATCGTCACTGTCTTCGTCGTCGTCGTCGTCCGAGTGGCTCCAGGAGCTCCAGTCCGGACTTAGACACACCAGAATCACAAGGGAGGATAAAGAGTGACCGATGATGCACAAACGGAGAGCCGTTCCTGAGGAGGCGGGTGCGTGTGCGCGTATTTAATCTGTGTGGAGCTGCGCGCAAAAAGGACAGAGCGGTGGAAACGGTGTCCAGCGACGGCCGGGGGTCCTTGAGGGGTGTCCCAAGGTCGACGGCAGCAGGAACAGTAGCCTATCTTTCATCAGGCGTTCATACACTAGACTTTAGAAACAGTTACTCAGTACAAAAGCGACGTTATGCGCAAAGATGTTGCTGTCAGTCCCGGAGTCAAATCCACTATCCCAGTCTGCTACCGTCCCGGGATCTGTCCTGTATCTTAGAAAAACGGCAGCTCACGATCTAAAGCTGTTTGGGAGACACTAAAATAAGACGGATTTGGCAGCCCATGAGTCTGGCCATAGTTTGAAGTGGGCTGCATGAGTGTCAGTCAAATCCACTGTGGCTGCTGTGTGCCTACACCGCCCACTGTGGAAAAAAAAAGACATTTTGCTTTTCTTTTTTTTTTTTTTTTAAGTTATGACTCAGCATTTTTTCACAAGGCACTGGTCAATATACAGTTTACATAACTGAACAGCACAGGCAAAACAATCTGTCCCCACATGGCCTTGTTTGTTTCCATGTTTTTTAATACTGTCTGTTTTAATACACTGGCAAAACAATACATAATCACAGGAAAAACTACTTAAATAAAGATGCTGCTACTGTATAGTATAATAGGTGAGATAACTTATCTACTGTGTGATTTACAAAGAAGATGTGGATCTGTGTAATGTAGGCTGCAGGCCTGGGGGGATTTATTAGCACTGTAAATATGCTGTCAGCTCATGTACTGTAATGAACTGTTATGAAGCAGTGTGACATTAGCATCATGCATATAAAGTACACAAAATATCTAAATAAAAACTAATACTTCAACAGTCAGACCCAATTATTTGCATTTGTAATAGCCACATGTAGCCGTTGCATTCCAAAGAAACTATACAATCCTTCTCCCTCTGTCTTCCTCTTTACGTGTCCACGTCTGCTTATTGCTTGGCTTAAAGGTATGCTGGGAAGTTGTTGCGCAATGGAGCGCATCGCCTTGTCAACCGGTGATGTATGATAGTGATTTGTGGGCAGGTAGAAATGGAAAACACAGCTCAGCTCTCCTAGAATTAAGTGTGGGAATAAACAGGGGGTTGGCTGAATCAGCTGACCAAGAACATGGCTCCAGATAATCTACACTGTACAACCTATCCCAGACAGTTCATTATTAATTTTCAAGCATATGGAGAACATTAAATAACAATGCTAAATAAAATAAATGTTTTGCCATTTTTGCACTCTCAAAATTTCTAATATTAGCATATCAAATGGGCATAATTTTAGTAGAGGAAGATAAAACAACAAAGGTTGTTTTGTTTGTGGGTGAGTTGAGAAATGGGATGAGATATAGAGTCCAGAGATGCAGCAGATGATGTGTAGGAGGATTGGGATGGAGGAGGAGGGAGTCAGTCTGTGGGCAGCCTTGGCTAATAGCAGCACAGCAACAAAGTCCATTTCAATGGTGCAATAATACATCTGTGTATCTGGCAAGGGGCAACCACCATGACTGGAAGATGAAGCCAGTGAAGCACATACCTCAAGGTGTAATATCACTGATGGCGGTGGGAAAAAATATAAATCACCCTCTAAAAACACTGTCACTCTTTTTTCCCATGACTCATTATGGTCTTATTTACTATATTTAGACACTCTGATAAGTGTGGGGATGTTAATTTTTTAAACTAATGCTCTTGATAAGATTTTCAAGCTAAAGGATTTGATGTCTGTTGACTGACAGCTCACTCCACCTTCGTACATTTGGAAAAAATGCAAAAATTTATGCGTCAGTAGTTGACAAACAAATGGTTGACTTAATGGTAGTTCTAAAAACTTGTTATATACACCTTTTTACCTCTCACTATCAGAAAGGTGTCTGCCTTGTCATAGCATTTTCTTCCCAGATCTAACGACTTACTATAATGTTAAAAAAGTCATAAAGTATTAAAAAAAGGCCTTCAAACTTTATGCAAATACACTCCCGCCTTCACTCTTCACTCATCTGTGTTAGTAGACCTGTGCAACATAAACAAGATGAGCCCTGATAACTCTGGATTTAGAGCTGTAAATATCCAGTTAATCTGATTAAGGTTTCATCAGCAAGTAGCTGTGCCAGGGAGCCAGCCAGAGAAGTGCTGTCAGTGACAAATTTACACTCACAGTAAACTGGGAGGCGAAGGGAAGAAGTGCTGGTAACAGTACTAACACATGCATTTACACTATACACAGATGAAACAGACTATCCATGGGTGGAAAAGATGTGATAGCACAGTATACTATACTGTGTGTAGGTAAATATACTCACAGCCATAAGCACCAATTAAAATAATCTTAATAAAGTGAATTAATTCAATATCAATTGTTTTAAATCATACGGTCATCTCACATGGGGTGACTGAGTGGCACCAGCTGAATGAATGATAACATTCCCTGTGTCATTAGCATGCAGTTCACAGGATGAGGAGACATTCCTTGAGCCAGACTAACCTACTCAGCCCTCTCCCTCCGAGGCTCGAGCACTTCCTATTGACTCACAGACAAGAGAGCTTTTCCTAAACACGCAAGGAAGGAAAAGCTCTTCCTCTGCTGCTATTGCTGCTGCTGCACATGCTCAGGATCGCTCCCACTGTAGTTTCAGAGAGTCACCCAACAGCCGTTTCTAACGCCGATTCTCATAACAGAACATCTGTTTTCATGACAGCTAATTGAAATATTAATCTGTATCATGACTGGAGGAGTGACTGCACAATGGTTAAGATTATCAACATACTTATCTGAATAGGAGGCCTTGCTGACCACAGTTGTTGAAGGACTTGTGTGTGTTTCTCTTGCACATATTTTAACAACCTTTTTCAGTGTTTTGTTTTCAGAAAGGTCTCTGAACAGCTTCTCATGGACTGACCCAAAAGAAACACAAATGCACATGAACAACCTTCAGGAGAAAAGAATAAGATACAGTGTACACTTCTCTCTATCACCACCATATCATTGCCACATTTTTTGTCCTGTTATGAGTGTATTATAGTCACATACATTGCATTTACTGGATTACAGTGTAGTACATTAATGCACTGTTGCCATAAAGTTGTAATGATTTAATTTTCAGACACATTCTTCGTTTTACTCCTATGTATACACATCAGTAATCACCTTTGACCGAGTGCAATAAATAAATACAGAGTTCCAGTTACAATCTATCTATCAAGAATAAATCACATTATCACAATCATTTCATTAGAAGAGGTAAAAAATATTGTATTCCAACATTATGGTCAGCAGTGTATTTCAGTGCAACCTAGACTATGCATCTATCATCTATCATTTGTTGCCTCCATATTGCATAAAAGCTGTGTTTTCAGATGTATTAAGAAAGGACACCGTGACCCTCATGAGCTCTAAGTGTTCCTGAAAGTGGATGGATAAATAGTGAATACTTAGATCATACTCATGTGTTTAGAACGGTCAGCCTACTGGCCCCCTCATGGCCACCAGGGGTCATTGCAATTACAACAGCACCATTTGCAAACCTCACTGTTGTCACTTATAAAACTATATCCACATTGTTATTTGACTGTCATAGTTTTGTCTTATGCAAGAACCAAACAACATGAAGGGACCTGTTTCCCTGGCACTGTCAGGCAGCTTTAACTGCTGTCAAACACGTCTCATCTCTTATGTAAATACACATCACAGGTGTGGATACGCTGATCAATCAATAAACTTGTTTTTGATTTAAACAGGTGATAATCAGTCACTTCTTGCACCACTGTAGGTCACATAGTCATGTATTTTACTGCTATGTGAGTAGACTATATAACTATGGTGTACCATTACTTATTTATGTCACAAGGCGAGCTGAAAATGCCATCTATCATCCCGGCATCTCCGACATGGAAATATAATCAACATCACAGGACACTTATGGCACCACTTCATGACGATTATGCAAGTTACAAAGCAACTGTGGTTATTCATAGCTATATATATGCACAACTGTATTGACTGTAAGTCTTAATGGATGTTCGGGTGACAGCTGTGGTGGACAACTGTGAGGACATGAGCTGAGTTTTTTCATGCAGGCTTAAAATACTGTATTAGTAAACTTACACGTGTAGTTACATAACAGCCAACAGCCTCTTTGTGTCTAGTGACATACTGACCAATGACACAGTGTTGCAGAGGGGCTTGCTCCACTGGGGGTTATAGGGGTCTTCAGGCTACTATAGATACCGGTGCCAGCCAATCATTTCGCGTCTGCTTCTCCTTTGAACCAATAGAAATCTCCATCCAGGTTCCCGGTCTCTCCCAAACAAAGGTACAATGGATTAACCTCTTCAGCTCCAAGTGATGTTGAGATTAGAAACACACACTGACATAATGTATGGACACCTGTCGGCCTGAGGGGTAATCGCCCTGAAGGGACTCTATAAGCTTTTAATAGCTTATAGAGTCCCTAATAATGGAAGGGTTGGGGCAGGACACGCAGGGCACAAGAGTCAAATGTCCTGTATGTTAAAATAGGTCTGAAATTTTTAATGTTTTTCAGTTTAGTCCTTCATTTTGGTAGAGTCATGCATAAGTTGTTAGCTTTATTTTTCATTTTGAGGAACTGACCAGTTTTTTAAAAGTTTGAATTTAGTTTTAGTGTTTGTCTTTTGGGGGGCATCATGATTCATAGAGGCTGAGACAGGGTGAAAGGATGAATGACATCAAATATAATAAAAAAAACACTTTTATTAAAAGGTCCCATATTATGCAAGATTTTATTCTTGTTTACCAACACTGGGAGGAGATTTTACCTGCAATTCAACTTCATTTTAGTTTAAGTTGCATTTATTTATTGTAGTTTTGTGGTTTCATCTTTTTTTTTTTTACATTTGATGATGTCATATGATCTACAGAAGGGCCTGAAACTACTGAACACATTACTTGGGGGTGTTTAAGTCTATTTTTAAGGACAAGCAACTAAAATGAACTATATTGTATTGTATTGTAGTGTATTATGTATAGCAGTTGTTTGCTGTGTCTTAATATGTCAATGCTGCTGTCCAGGTCACTCTTGAAAGAGATTTTTAACCTCAATGAGGATTTCACCTGGTTCAATAAAGAATATATATGGATATATTCAGTATATTACACTATACTACACTATATTCACTGCTAGTTTTACTTTCGATCTTAGTTTTGTTAAACTTTAATAACCCTAGGGTGCAGTTGGGTGTGTTTTGTCTGTGCAAGAAGACAGTTGAGTGATGATTAAGGGACCATCACAACACTTAAGCACAACAGTCTGTGTCAAAGTAATACCTTTCAAAGTGTTGTGCAAATCCCTCCTACATATGCGGCTTTTCCTAACGTGACCCTGAGCTTTTGACCCCGACACCCACTGATGACATCACCCAGCTGGAGCATTTGTTCCACTGATCTCATCATGGTGAGACACAGAGGTAGTTTTTTTTGTGGAGGGGGTGTTGTTTGGGGGTTTAGCAGCTCAGTCATGCCTCTCAGCGCCTCATACAACAACAACAGGCTCCTTTCAGCTGCCTTGGCCCCTCAGATCTACCTTAACCTCCAGCTTCTGCCGACCCGCCTCCAAACCTGGAATTCCCCTTTGACAGTTTGCCTGTAGCATTTTGGCTTTCCTCAACAGCACAGCCATAAATTTTCCTCAAGGCTAGAAATCGATCAAAACAAGTAACACGAAACATCAGCTAGTACTGCTTTCCAATACTCATGATGCAGGTATAAAAAAAAAAAAGCTGTACGCACATCCTGTGGAGCCTTCCACTCAGCTTAGTGTCAGAGTTTCTAAGAATTAAAGATTAATTCTATGGAAAACACACAACTTTTGATGTGATGTAAGTGGCTGTAAAAGCTAGACAGAGATACAGAGACAATAACGTCATTATATAATATATAAATGAGACATGAGATCCTTTCTTGTCCTTGATGAAAACTAAATGGACCTCAGATGGTCTGACGGCCTCTCTCCAAACGCTGACAGAGATGTTCCACCTGCCAAATACACACACCCACCAGTGACATCCACACATGCACAGTGTAACGTGATGGCCAGGGATCACACAGTGTGCAGTGATGCAATTAGACACTTGGGCGTGCTGCTAACACACATATATAACAAATACACCCATTATGCCACAAAACATGAAATCATAGCCACACAGATGCTTCTGGTGCTAGTGATGCAATCCATTACAGGTGAATATGCACCAGGGAACATGTAGCTTTAAAGGTAAAGATTGTTTATTGAGAGAGCTCTTGCTTTGTACTTGTCCTCTGCCTCTCTGACTTCCACCTACACTGTTTCAGGCCACACTCCTTGCATTGCTAATAAGTGTCAAGAGAAATGGAGAGAAATAAAAAAAATAAATGGACATACAGGAACTGACAGATCTTAGTCAAGCGCATATAAATCTCCTACGCACACTGTACATAAACCTCAAAGACAAATCAATAAAATCATTCCATGAGTGATAAACATGTGCATGTTCATACACACTGCAGAGTGCACAAACAGATCAGACAGATGTAGGCATAAATTGCATCCATGGATAAGCATCTACAGATCTACAGACTCAGTTAAACAGATTACCAAATGTTCGTTCTAACACAATGTCTGCACACACACATTCTCAAATCAAAACACGTGAACAGCCTGTACTTCCAGCTGCCTCTCTAAAACATGGTCAGATGTTTTTAATTGCATGTTTTGCAGAGGAGTCCAGCATTTTTAATATCTCCACTTGAAAACAGTGAGTTATGAGCTTGTTGAGACGATAAGTCAAACATAGCTTTGAATCCAATCTGGGTTGATTTGAATAATGCCTGCAGTCTTCATTCCAAAGGCTTAAGTGGCTCTAATTTTCTCTGCAACTGCAAAAACTGTGAAATCAAGTGTGTTTTGTGTACGTGTATGTGTGTATGTGTGGGTGTGTGCGTGTGTGTGGGTGGGTGTGTGTGCAGGTGAAAACAGAAAGAGCGAGGGGAGTGGGATTAAAGAAAGGTGAAGCTGAAGGTTGAGATAAAAGAGTTTGGAAAAAAGTGCCTGAATGCTGAGATAGAGGCACAGAGACAGCAGAGTGAAATGATCAAATCGTTTCAGGCGGAGATAGCGCAATGATGGAAGCAAATGGCAAAAAGAGAAGAAGGCAGGGAAGGTGCTGGGAGTCAAACTGATGTGCCAGTAACAGCACCTCTCGGCTGAGCCTGGTATTTTCTCCTCACTCCTCCTGGCTCATGTCTGCTGTTTTTCAAAGGAAGCTGGCTCAGGCCGCGGCATCTAACTGGTTCCTGCACACACAGTGAGTCTATTCAGACCTGCACCGCTACCACTGCATGGGCGAAGGCTGGCTGGATGTGTGGGGGGGGGGGCTAAGGCATAGGGGGTACAGTGCTGTGGTAAAATCCAGAGGCGAGAGGGTGCGTTGGGGTGCGTTGGGGTGCAGAGTTTAGGTGTGGAGCCAGATACTTTAAAGCCTGTGGACTGTAGCTGGCTGGGGGACAGGAAGACTTGGAAGAGATGCTTAAGGTTTAGGAACTAGACATGTGGTTCCAAAAAGGAGCAGAGTCTTGGGCGTGGAGCAATGAGAGTGTATGTGATGTGATACAAAGCCCCCTTTCTCCTAAACCTCACACACACCATGCCTACTTTTGGCATACACCTCCAGCCCTGGAACTAAATGTAGCTCTCCATGGTTCAGATGCCAAAAAACACACAACAAATATGCACAGCAAACAGCCTAAAACCCTGGGCACACAACACTTACAAGTACATAAATGTGCCTATTTACACTCATTTCAGGCATCATACTGACACTGTGTCATGCTAAGGTACTCTTCTTGCAAACATCGCACAGACAACTGCAAAAAGCTCAATTAAAAAGCTAGAATAACATTAAACTTCAAGCTCTTAAACCTATTGTCCCTTGTTAAATCAAGGCAGTATACTTGATTGCATGGCTTATAGTATTGACTTATGCCTCTGTTCTAATATTTACTCACACAATCTCTAAAGCGCACAGACACACACAGGCAAACACAGCGGGGAGCAATGTACGATGAAGTGGTCTGTTGTAAAGGAATGTGTTTTGGCTCAGATATTACTGTGTTTCCTGTATTACAAGACAGCGAGCGCTGTTAGCTCTAGCACACCTTCCACTAGAGCAAGCAGGTCTGGTGTAAGTGAGGCTACCTAAACACCTTCCCAGCTGAACTAACACTCACACAGACCTTATTTGCTGACTGCTTTACATTCACCTCTATTGCTGAAAGCCCATGTTTATCAGCATGATCTCAAAAATTAATGGTAACAGCAAAAACAAGGTAAGCTGAAAGAGGCAACAATAGTCCTATGTGCATTGTTGTGTTTCTCCAGCACAAATAGGATTAACCTTTGCTCTGTCTACAAATTCATCATCAAGGCAGAGATTCATTCATCCAGCCTCAGTGGAGGAGAAAATACCAGCCTTTGACCCTTCCTCCCTGCATTTAGCATGAGGTCTGGGGGTTGAAATGACCGGGATACTCACAGAGCTTTATATAAATGTACAGAGCTAAACTGATACAGAGATTCAGAGGGAGGATAAAATGTGCAGGGGAACAAAAAGAAACACATAGAAGGAATATTTACAGCAGTGTGAAAAGTAAACTGTATCTATGTGGGTGAACTGCTGAATTAAACGTGGTCAAGCAATCCACAAGTCTCAGATCAAATTAAGCTGCGTGAACGCGGGCCAATGGATATCTAAGACCTGCAGTGTCCAGGATCTGCAGAACTATCTGAGGCATGGCCACGGCTAAGTTTAGGGTTTAGGAGCGTGTGAGAGGTCACACATGAGTCCAGGGAGGTACATCAAGGAACTACCACCTGACCTCCTATATGAGTCGGAGTCAGTCAGGGTCAAAGGCTGAACCACCATGACTACAACATGCTAAGGTCGATATTTCAGATCAAGGAAATGAGTAAGACTTACCAGTGAATGCAACAAATTCAATTTATCAGCCAGAGTATACGCACAATATCACAGATGGGGGATGCTATTTGGCAATGTAATAACAAATATTATCTGATATACAAGGAAGTAGATTAGTCCAAAACAGATTACAGGCTCCAGTGATCAAATCTGAATTATTTCAGCACTGGAAGATTGCTGTAGTTTCTAACCACAGTGGCTTAGTGATACACTTCCCTGCTTGTGTTTTAAAGAAGCTAAACAAATACTGTAATGATAGGTCCAATAAGTCAACAAATGCAAACACTGAAGCCAAACTCAAAAGGGGAAGTCTTTCATCAAATGATATCATTATTGTTACCACGGCTGCACCCCTGTTCCAAGGAGCACAGGGTTAATCTGACCCAATGAGGTCAATGCAAATACACGCTCACACACAGAGACAGAATTGTAGTTTGAAAAACAATGACTGCCTGATAAAATGAAATGTTCAAGACAAATGCTGTCTTTATACTAAGAATAAGTATCAATGACATAAGAAACCCATTAACACGCTCACATTCAACTTTGGCAAAGTCATAATCTATGTATTCAAGGCCCATCTGCGAGCTAAAATTAGACCATGGAGAAAGTGTCCATGTACGGCTTATGGGCTGTCAATGAGGAGAAGGGGGACAGGACAGGGAGACGGAGACCGAAAAGGTGACAAAGACTATGTGTGAATTAGGGCAGGAGACATTAAAAACAAGAAAACACGAGCAAATACCAACTAAATATCTGTGTATCCGGGTCTTTGGTGACAGGAAATGGTGTGTCTGTGAATAGCAGGGGGTTCAGTGACATCATGTTGTCTCTCCCAGTGGGAAACAGTAATAATGCATGACCATTTCCTGTTTCCCATCTCCTATGTTTACGTCTTTGTTCAGGCGGCTTCACACTATTGCAGTGACCATCTTCTACGTGAGCAGAGAAAGAAGGAAGACAACAGCGCAATGGAGCTAAGAGTGCAGTCATTCCTACTATAACAGACTTGTTAAAACCTGAACAGTAGAAAAGCTACTTCCTACTGGGGTTGAAAAAAAATACAATGGCTGCTCTTTCTCTCCTCCTGACACAGCAATTATACATGTCTGAGGAATGCTGGAACCATGTGCTCAGGATACATATGATCTACTCAGTATTTAATTTTCTTTTTAAAATGCCACGTGCTCCTATTTTCAGAGATGATGAGCAAATTTAAGAATTAGAGGCTCTGCTCCTGTATAAATTAATAAAATGTTTCAGAGTGTATGTGCTCACGCAGTGGGAGTGTCCTTCACATACATGTTGCTGCAAGGGAAAACAAAAGGAAGAGGTGAGGGTTTACAGTGTAATAACTCGAAGTTGCGATGACCCAAGAGAAGGTTTTATGAAAGACCCTGGAGCAAACACATCCTTAGCTTTCTGAAATTACAGTTAGACTGTGGGCTGTTGAGCTCAGCCCCATACAAAGAATCCCTGTCTCATAAACCCACCCAGGCTGGGAAGACATAGGGGGAGGGAGGGGTAGAGGGAGTATCCGAACATGTTTACCAGAAAAATACTCATGACCTACAGAGCATGAGCATGACTTTGTATCCAGCAATCTCAAATTCTCACTTGTTATTGCAGCGTAAATGCAACTCAGCAGCCAACCCTGACCTCTGAACTCCCTGTGAAGGAGGAGAATTGGCAAGAAGCTTTTCCCACAGGGCGAAATGGTTCATCATCTTGTTTTAACACATTCCCATCCTTGAAATTGCATTTAAGGAAATTTATGCAGTACCAAGACAACACAATGATCCTATCTACATTCCAACATAAATGCCCTAGATTCAATATTCAGACAATGTGCCACTCTACTGTCTACGTCAAAGCTGTAAACAAGTTAGAAAACTCAGACGAGAACTAATAAGCTGATTAGTGCACCATCAACTCGCTGGTAAAAAGCCCTCGTGATGGCTGATTTGTGACAGTGCATTTCGGTCTACAGGCACTTTTTATAGCTTTAAATTACTTTCACGCTGTGTCCTTGGCACTAACGTTTGGAGGGAAGCAAACAGATCATCAAGTATGAGAAACAGCCCCGATAAAAGAACCGGGGTACAAGTAAAGATTAGTTGGCAGGTGTGAGTGTTATTTCATAGTCTCCTCTTATGATACACAGTCAAAGGAGACATAACCTGGCATGCTCTCTAGCACTTGGCACTGGTTGATAAAGAAAGAAACACCTAATTCATGAGAAGGGTGCCAAACTGCTGACAGGTACAATGCACTGGTGTGTGATATCCCCTCACTTACAGCCCCCATGTCACCCAGCTGGAGACCTTTGGAATTGGAAGTCAGAATAAAATAGCCTGCTTTTACACCTCGACACAGCTGCAAAGCAGATTGCTGATATATTGGCAGATTATGGGTCTAATAATAAAGTATATTAGAATTTCCCTTTGAAATTCCTGTATCTTTTCCAATAACCATGTGTCTTCTCTTCTCCTGTGAGTCTTAAGAAGGAGATGGAACTATTTACTCTTTAACCATTTACAGGAAAAAACTTCACCGCATATGTGGAAGAATATTACACGTAAATAAGGATTTGTATATGAATAACTACTTCATCTGTCTTTTACAGGAGAGAATACAGCACATACAAACACATGCACACACAGTCCCATAGGGACTTATGAGGCCCATATGTGCAGCTGTGGACTGTGAACCCCATTTGTAAGGGGCACACAGAGATAGAGAGAAATGGATGACATGGGATGTTGTTTTCTGTTTGCTTTCAGTGAGAGCTTTCCTTGTAAAGCCTGTAAAGAGACCACACCAGTATCAGCTTGACTTGTTTGTCACATTGAAAGATTCTTCAACCAACCACTGTGTAAACCTCATTACATACTGAGGAACAGCTGCAGACTCACTCAGTTAACATAGGTATGCACTGTACTTTAGGAGGTGGAGGGGAGCAGATCTGAAAATAGATTTCATATAGATACAATAGATTGTACTTAAAGGGGTAATCAGTGAGTAAATAAAAATGAACTAACATTGCCTGAGATACATCCCAAAACTTTGACATAATGTGAGAGAAAACACTAGTGACAGCAGCGCAAGATGAGCATCAAAACCGAGCATCGGACCAGAGAGAAGTGATGGTATAGACTGGAAACTGAAATAAACTTTTACCTGTAAACTGAGAGCAATCTGACGGATGTACATCATGTTGAGATCCTCCAATATCCAAAGTTTTTCCTCCATGTCTGCGAATGTATCAAGTGGCATCCTTTGAGAAGATATTCACTGATAAAGTCTTGTGTAAGTTATAGGTCTGGTTGGGAGCGCTACCCCGCAGGTACTGCTGACACTCCAAACATCCTGACAGTATCCTGTACAAGCGTTTCTTGTGCAGTGAGTGCGTAAAACAACGCGTAAAAGTTCAGCTCCTCATCCAAAACAGGAATAGTTGCTTCACCGAAGCAGACGGAGGTGGAGTGGATGACAGCATCGGCTCTACGCACTGTAGTAACCCTGATCATAAAAAAAAAAAAAAATCCCCCAACTCGTTCACGGCGCTGATTCTTCTTCTTCTCTACTTTTCTCTGGCCAACAAAGATCCTCTGAAACACCCACAGTCAACACCCAGCCGCAGCTGGAAAAGAATGGACTCTTTAAAATGCAGTTCTTCTCTTTGTGTCTCTGTGTCCCGATTGTGAAAGCCGTCTGTCCTCTGTGTGACAAGAGACCTCTCCACAAAAGGGCATCGCCTCTGCGGGAGTGATCGGCACAACCAGTCCACTGTGTGCGCCCTGGAGCTGCACCACTCAGCGCTAAATTAACCCCTACGACGCGCTTCTGCTGATGGTAATGAACTTTATAAAAAGAAACGACAAAAAAGAGAGAGAGATTACTGTAGCAGACTCCACGCCCTTTAGAACAAACAAATAGCAAATACCGCACCGCCACACAAGCATAGCGGAGTGAGAAGCTTTGTTCTTTTTACTGGTTGATAATAAACGGAGACCACATCAGGCGCGTCTCAGGGGAGACAAAAGTGAAAAAAAATAACACCCAGAAATGTTAAACAAGAATCAAAAACTAACGTATACATTCATTAAGTTAGATTTACATTTACAATGGCAATGCTTTCTAAAAATACCAAGTCTGTAAATGGGTTTCGCCTCTCCAGGATCTTTACCATTCGCTTGTGCAATGGATTAAAAAACGAATAAATTGCAAAATTAAGTCTGCACGCAACCGTTTTACCGTTTTGTTTATCATTGCATAAAGTGGAAATGTGCATGGAAAGGTCCTGGGTCAGCGGCATTCGGGCAATGCGCATACATATTTCATAGGACAGGTCTCCAGTGTCAGACTATTTTTCTTTTTTTTTTATTGCTGAGCATTTTAAATATTAATCCAAGTCTTTTGGCAGTTCTTGGGCTACCATTTTCCACAAAAATATCGCTTCCCCTGGAGACGCGTTAATTTCGCGTTCATTCTGAATAAATGTAGTTACAAAATACGGTAAAGTTATTATTAAAGTAATGCATGAATCTCAAAAGTCTCACCAGGCAAGTCCTACCGCCTTCCCCATCACCCCTCACAGATCACAGCACTGGGGCCCACTTTCCTCTTCACATAAAACAGGAGACTCCCAAAGTTTACTCCATATGATTCTGAGTCTTAAAGTTGCTTCTGCTGTCTGTCTTCTGGGTAGAAATGGTTCACAGCCATCCTGCTTTCGTGCTTCAGTAGAGATATAAGGAGCAGGGCTGAGAGACTGAAGCGTCTATGCTGTTCCTCCATCATCCTGGAGTTCCTGCAGCTGGTGTGTATGAGAAACAACACGTGTGCATGTATCCGTCCCTGTGGCGTGGGTGAGATCAAGCTGTGCAAACCACAAGCTGACCTTGTAACCAGAAACAGAAGTCACACCGTGCACTGCAAATTAAGGCACAATAATTAAACCCCATATTCTTCTTCTTCTCAACTTACCAGCAACGCTACTCTGATCATGCGTAAGATCCCTATAAAAGTTGGAGGGAGGAGAAGTCTGAGGACGGTTGTTTAGTCTTCACTTTGACTGGACATTTGGCGCTCCTAACACACTCTCACACACCCGCATTCACATGACCATATGGCACTCCATCACTCTGAAGCACATCCTCCACTCTTTTACACAGGCAAACAGTGAAAATCAGGACGCTGTAAAAGCCCTTTCACCTCAGAGGAGAGGAACCAGAGGTGCCAGTAGCAAGCTGGGTCATTTCCCCAAGAAAAGTCTCCACCCTGGGAGTTTAAATCACCCAGCTAATCTGCTTCAGACACCAACATACACACAGTAAGAGAGATTTATTGTTCTTGAGGTGGAAGGAGAAATAGTTGAGGTGAATGCACAGAGGGCTAGTAATGGATGCCCGAAACATTCTGGGACTATGGTAAAAGCTATTATGTGCATAATTGTGTATATTTACAAGTAGTCAGTTCCCTCTGAAGGTTGACATACAATGCTGTAGCTCAAAAACACACAACCTCAAAAACCCTGAACACTTTACTGAGCTGTCTTGTTACAATATCAAACCCTTAAGTGTTGTGGTTTTGTAGTCGGGTCTTTTTTTGTAGAGTTAAAGAAGTTAAATGGATATTAAAGTTTTCAAAGAATGAACGAGTCACAGAACACATCAGAACAGCTATTTATCTTTCCAGTGTCACATAATCCATTTCTTCAGTCTCACACTGATGCAAGACTCGGCTCCTTGAAGCGAAACATGGAAGAGAAGCTCACAGGTAAATCTCCCTGCAGTCAAACCTAAAGACTGACACCTTATGACAAAAGCCTTGAGGCTTAACGAAAACAGACAGAAAATAGCTATTATCTGAATGACAGGGCACTTTGGCAGGCAGGCAGCCAGGCGACTAACTCTAAAACTGCCTTTTGGCCAGGAGCCACTGAGGACAAGGCAAACTCAGGTATGCAAAAATAGATTAGTGGAGAGGCCTCAAAGCTTAGGTCTGACCGGGATTTTTCTGTGTTAAATGGTAATTACCCACTGATGGGATGGTGGATTAGCAGCTTGTGACTAAAAGCTCGGTCTGACTGT
Organism: Apogon talboti; assembly: GCA_037367365.1. NCBI lineage: Eukaryota > Metazoa > Chordata > Actinopteri > Kurtiformes > Apogonidae > Apogon > Apogon talboti. The sequence continues at coordinate 20,734,626 of JAPQRQ010000028.1, read as the reverse complement.
ATCAGAGCCAGATATGCTAATTGGATGCCATGAGGGGGAAATAACAGCAATACATTACAGTCATTTAATCCAACAGCAACTGTGAGGTTTGATCAAAACGGGGAGGATTAGGTAAATAAGCACTAACAAGAATCACTTCTTCCCTGAAAAAAAAAAGAAAGAAATTTTAGATAAAATCACTTCCCCCAAAAGCACACACGCACCCTTCCATAAAAAGTTTTGAGGAGGCTGGACTGCTCTGTAGAACAATACCCGGTGCTTTGCTTGTTTCTGAACGGAAGTGTGAAGGAATATGGAAAACTTCCTGTGCTTACACCTAATCAGCTGGAGGAAACATGCTGGAGTCATAGGCGAGGGTCACTCTATCCGGTGGTGCTGAGCCAAAATTTCATATGTATATTGGAGGAAAAGGAAAAAAAGAGGACTGGTATTAAAACACATTCATATTTACTTCCTTTGACCTTTAACACTTTTTGACTGATAAATTATATGGGTAATTATGATACAAATGAACTGAAGTCAACAAGGGCACAAAGAGTGTGATGATAAATGAACTACAGATGACCCTCAGTAAGATAATAAAGTACGTATGTGACTTAATTTTGTATTAATTTTATGAAAACTGCAGCATATTACAATATGGGCCTGAACTGTATAGTCTGGACACTGTCTATCAGTTATTTCAACATTATGCTACCTGATGTGATGCTGTGTTGTGGAACATGATGAAAAAAGTTTGATCAAGCAAGAAAAACAACCACAAGACACATTTGAGCAAGATTAAGGATAGCAATTTGTTTTTAGGTAAACTAAAGATAATCACACTTAAACACTGGCACACAAAAATTGGTTTCACAACTGGAAATGGAAATTTGGACTTAACGTTACATAAGAGGGAGCTATAATTACTTGAGGGTTTGCTTAGTTTCTGTTAAGTTTGGCAGGTTTGCTCAAAACCTGTGCAATCACTGGTCTACAAAAGCACCTTTCATATGACTCCTTTCAGAAATGTGTCTATGTTCCTAGATTTAAGCAATCTTTTAAGTAAAATTAATTGTTAAAACTGATAGTAAATGTTCTGGCCTTACATCCGTAATTTGGTTTAAAAACTTTCAATATCAAAAGCAATGTCTTATTTAACAAAACAAATCATGTGTCTGTCTGTCTGTCTGTCTGTCTGACTGTCTGACTGCTCTGCACACATCACTTCTCTAAAAATGAGCATTAAAATAAAGTTGAAATAAAGCATGCATTTCTTTTGAAGCATTTATATCCACACAAACTGACTTGAAATTTACTATGACATAGGAACTTTAAATAAACTACAATTTATCTTACTGCTGATCAAAATAAACGTGTAAACTTTGAGTCTAATTTATTATTATTGTCATTTTACAGCTCTCACAGTTAGAAACCTTAGATACAAGTTGTAATAATAAGCATGTAGCCTCAAACATCACCCTCCTCCTCATGCTTCTGTTTGTATGGTCATTGTTCCAACGGGCAGTCTACAAAAGAAAAGAACCCTATGGAGATCCATCTGATACTCTGGAGAGCCTCAAGGAATCAAACGTCCTGATGATTATCATACAAATGTAATTTTCATCCTCTAATCACAATCTCAAGCCAGCAGATAGCAACGCCACCTTTTATCTTCAGAACCGCCTCAGTGTATGCGCTAAAGGTTAAAAGCTCTTTAATCTGACACTTATTGAGGCGGCAACGCAGGGCAGGGAAACAGAAGAGGGCCCCAGGCCAGCCGGGCCCCAAACCACAACAAAGAACCCCGACTGTCATCTAGACCCAATCTGAAAACTGAACCCCACCCACACCACGACTCCCACTGACTCAGACATATACGTACACAGTTAGAAACCTACACTTACATGCACAAATACACACCCAAGCATAAGCAGATGTAAACAAACACTCTGAAACCCACATCCACACAAGTATACAAAACTAAACCATGGCAGAACTATCTCACAACACAAGTTAAATGTAGCCGATCAAGATATATCAAGAAATCACCCTCCAAGTTATTAACAAAAATAACACTTATTATGAAAAGTAACTTCCTATTAGACGATTTTAACTTTTATACTTTTTCCATCACTGTGAAAATGGGATCTTACAAAGTTCAAATAAAAATACAATTATAAGGTGTGACAGGGAAGATGGCATCTATATAATACATACATTTTCCACATATTACTGTATGTGGAAATAAAGAGTTTCAACATCTAGTTAAATGTAACCCAACAGACTTAGATATCACAGGACTTCAATTACATGAGTGTTTCAAGGCAGGCACTGGGTCACATCTGTTTGGCTTGATGACAGCAGCGAATGACTCGCTGTGAAACCAGACGTATCATAGAGAAATACCCCCAGGAGGTCAGTTTCAGTTATAGAGCATGAAAAACCTGCACTGACAGCCACAGAGTCATAAGTCAGACACAGAGACAGAGTAATGATGTTGTAAATCTCATCGACAGTCTACCTTGTTATTAGGTGTATCAGTTTCAGTCTGTAATGTCTGAGTGACCCCACTTCTAATTTATTACAAACAAAATAATGTTGTGATGACACACGTCTTGGAGCCCACTCCATTCTGTATCCATGATCAAGCCCTGAGTAATGTCGGAAATGATATGACATGATCTACAATAAGCAGCTGGTGATATGACTCCAGTGGAAATCCCATGATGAAGAAAAGGGTGAAGGGACGTGGTGCATTACAATCCATCAGCAAGGTATGAATACGGTGGAGGATTTGTCTGCCTCTATATACAGATATATGAGTACAGGCAGTGTTGGTACTGCGCCTGGTTTGGAGGTCTATCTTACTTCTCAATATGATTCCCTGTAGTGACGGTTGTGAAGGGGAAAAAAGCAAAAGTATGTATTCTTTATAGTCACACTAGTACTAGGTGAATAATTGTATCATGCATGGTATTTCTATGATCCTGGTAGCTAATTGGTGATATATCATAGAATGCTATATTGCTGTTCTAGTCTGAAGAGTACATATAATAAAAAATTCCTACTAATTTCACATGGAGGCTTTGATTGACCCAAGGCACACAACATAAAATAAATATGTACACAACAGCAGTAAAGCAACTGGCACAAACTATAATGTAGTAAAAACAGAGCTTTAATAGAAATGCCAATATCTTTGCACATATTTTTTTCTAAATACAATATTTTAACCCTTACAGACCTTTCCTGAGTCATTTATCAGCACATTTTTTATCATATTACCCTCTGTATTTTGCATTTTTGAGTGAAAATCAAGTGTTTTCCTATATTTAATTTACTGATTAAGTAGCTGTTTCTAAAAGCTTATATCCAAACAGAAATAAATGGAGAAAAAGTGACTTTTTCAGCTAAATATATCAGTAAATGAATATAAACAACCACTGTTATTTGTCAAACTGCATGGGTTTTACTGGTGAATCAGTGTTACAGAGAGTGATGGAATCTGATAAGGTTGAAAAGCTGAGAAACTGCATTTTACTTTAATTACTTACATGTATTGATAGGATTCGAAACATTTCAGATCAGTAGAGGCTTTGGGTCACCGGTGGCTGTTTAGGCCGTTCTGGGTTAAGATAGTTCATTAGCACTATAAATTGTCTAAAAATGCTCCAAAATGTAAGATATGCCTGGAATACAACCATCAAACCCTACCCTTATCTTACTTATGGACTGTATGACCGGAACTGCAATGTTTTAATTATTGCTCTAAACCAGTGTTTCCCAACACTCTGTCCTGGGAGCATGTCCTTCCCTAGGTGACTTGTTATTGTGTTGGTAATTTCATAAAGAGACTAAGTTGGTGGTGATTAATTGTGCTGTAAAGTCTGAACCCTTAATACAAAAAGGTACACACATTTGAGAGGAGGTATGTACTCTGCTGCCTATTGAAGACATACAGATACTGTTTTAGTTATGGTATATGAAATATTTATTGTTAAAGGGAAAGTAAAACAGGTGTATTAGTATATATCAGGTATACCATCAAAAACATGTAGACACCTAAAGACATTTCAGGTGAATGTCAAAGGAAATCTGCCTCAGTCAGACTGCCGCACCACGGCAGTTCAGTGAAAGATAAACTAACCATGCAAGCAATTCATCTTCATTGATTTCTACTCTGTGGAATGTATGAGGCTGTACATCATCCACTTGATATGTGTGGAATTAAGAGGAAATGTATGGCAATTTATTATCAATTCTTAAAGTGTGAATTCTCTGCTAAATTTACTTGAACGATAGTTAAAAAGGTGATAACTAAATGTGTGAAGGATAGGTGAAAATCAAAGTGTAAGGTGTGTCTATACTGCAGAGCTTTAGTAGAGCCTGAAATGGAGCAATGCCGCCCTCTGCAGGACACAAACAGCAACGCAGCAAGATGCGCCACCATGTTAAACCCAATTAACAGGCAGCATGTGTAGATGAATCTGCTCAAGTTTAATAATTACAATGCAAGTCTGGGAAGGAAAATAAATGAGCTCATATGCTCGGGTTTGTTCTTAAGCTTCACAGACATAAAAGCAAGCCAAAGACAGAGGGACAAACCTATTGTTCCACATAAACAGACATAAAAAGACAGTAAATGCTCTACTGTTATTTGTCACGTCTGACAGACCAATAATAAATGTTTTTAAGACTGCTGACACCAAAGGGATGCCGTTTGTAGCAACGTCTGTCTCAGTAAAATCCAAAACAGAACCACAAATCTAAACATCTGCAGAAGCAATATAAGAACATACCTCAAACTGACAGGCATAACAGCTTTAACAGTAACAGATTCTTGTCCAGCGAGTAGCAAGGGGTAAAGAAATGTAAAGAGGCAACTGATTTAATTTGGTGTTGAAAATGATCTCAATTTGTATGAGTGATTCTGGTCTTTTATTGTAGTCTGAATGAATATGAATATACACCCATCTTTACAATACAGTCAGCTGTGATGCTGCTGTGTTACAGTTGTCTTTATATATACGAGTTTTGTTTATTACATGGTAAAAGTGACATCATATGAGTATTTTGTCCTGCGGCCACAAACATTCTCTAGTCAGCTGCTTTTTCCATCTGACCGGCTAGGTTGAACTTTGGGGAACAGAGATTCGGGATTATGAAGGTAGTAAATTACACATTGTAATGAAAAAACGCTCTGTGCAAACGGTGGTCACTTTGACTCCATGTTCTAGACAGGTTGGAAAGTTACAATGAAAAAGAAACTAATTG
>JAPQRQ010000028.1:20713047-20729270 GCA_037367365.1 Apogon talboti | reverse complement strand
GCTCTGTGCAAACGGTGGTCACTTTGACTCCATGTTCTAGACAGGTTGGAAAGTTACAATGAAAAAGAAACTAATTGTGTTATCGCAAATTTACAGATTATGCTAGATTATTGGATTAATCCGTAGTTCAACTGGTAGAGGACTGCATTAATTCAGTGATTTGGGTGAAAATCCACACGGCTGTGCTTCATCACATCCCCTCTCTCTCTCTCTCTCTCTCTCTCTCACTCTCTCTCTCTCTCTCTTGCTCCTATTCCTTTATCTACCGTCACAGTCAAATAAAGCTGAAAATGCCATAAAAAAAAAGAGTCATATCTATGGGCAATTAAGAGTGTCTGGTGCACCTGAGTGAGGATCAAGATAATGATCTATTTCTTTTTTTTGATATAGGCTGTAATGTAAAACTAGCAGCAGACGCGATAAAAATAATTGCTGAGACAGCAGGAACAACGCAACGATACAACCATATCTGACAACACCGTCTGCCAGTGAGCCAGTAAACAAACACATTAAAACACAGGCATGCTGGCAGGGACTAGTACACTATGCAGCATGCAGGGGAAGGCAGACATGCATAATAGACCCATCTGCTCTCATAAAGTGAAACACCTGCTTGGCATCATCAAAACGAAGAGCAACATCATTGGTGGTTGTGCCCCTTTGCCCTCTCTCCACCACAATAAGATCCAATGATAGTGGCCAGGCTGGACTGCAAAAAATGTCAAACATGGCACGGTAAAGACTTTTAATTTAATGTAGAGTGTGAGATTTTTTATTTTTTTTGCAACGAGCGGGCAGCATGCCAGTACAGTTCATTATTTTCTGCATGACGGTGCCATAGCTTGAACTCATCACTAGTTTGTAACTCTGCAAGATTGCACAAAATTAAAACAACTGACCCAATCAATGCAGGAACAGACTTGCACAACACACCCATCCACTATGCACATGCACCCCCCCATTCCCTCCACTTCTACACACACACACACATCCAAACATTCCTCAGTATTGATTCCATTCACACTGCATTCCTCTGAATGAAAGAGAGGCTCTGACTCCATCCATTTCACAATAAAGCCAGGTGTGTATGCAATGTATAGGAGCGTGGGATAAAAAGCCTCACCATCAAAAAGAAATATAAGGAGAGACGTGTATAAAAAGAACAGTAGCAAAGATAACATAATAAGAGGACATAGACATGCCCCATATTTTTCAGCCTTCATGCCCGTGTTGAATTGAAGGTTAATGGCTTGTCTGAGGTAAAGGTAAAGGGTAAAGAGCACACAATGTTATAATGGACTGCAGCAGACCACAAAGTGACTACTGTTCAGTTTCCTCCCTGCGTCTTCATGGGTTTACTGTGTGCTACCTTGTGATTTAGTGCTATTGAAATTTTCAGTTTCGGTTTACCTTTAACCTGTTAGCTTTACATGTCCAAAAAAAAAAAAAAAATGGTTGCTTTGTGTGTTAGTTTTTAAGCAAATGTGAATACTTTGATATGAAGGGATCCAGTCCTGACCATTGCTTTGAATTTCTAGCAGGCTTTACAAAGAAAGGAGGAAAAGGTTGTGTCCCATGAGTCCGAACATTTACACAAATGCAACAATATGCACATATTTTCTGAATGTGTCCAACATGCTTGTTACAGAGTAGCCTGTTTCACACAGAGACAAAGCCTCTCATGTTTCTAAGTCTCCTGCGATAAGTCAAAGAGGCTGACAACAAGTGTCCTAGACTGTAAATGAAACCTCACATTGGAATGTGTGTGTGTTTGTATGAGTGGGGTTCTTTTTGTCAATGTTTAACAGAGCAGTACTCAGGGGGGTCTTATGTTAACGGAAAGAAGAAACCTTTGGCAGGAGACAGTCAAGTTCTGTATTACTGTTGGATATTGAGCACCAGGCTCCGTAGGTCAATGTTAAGGTCTCTGGTGGAATGTGTACACGGAGACTGAGAGAGAAAAAGATAGAGGGATAAAGAGACATAAAACAAACAGTAATTTTCTATGGCTGTCTGGAAATAAAGACAAAAGAGGACTTCCTCAGTGTAATCTGGATCAGGAAAATGGGTTAGCACTACAGTTCATAACAAAAAAAAGACCTATTTTCCTGCTCCAGCAGGGGACCTGTGCCTCAAAAAAAGTGGTGTGCCCCAAATAATATGTCTCTCCTGGGGAAGGGAGGCACTGAGGTTGATAAATTGGGGAGAGTGAAACAGTGAAAAGATGTGAAAGCACACAGTGGCAGGCGAGTAGGTACAATGCTGATGTTTTACCTGCAGTATTTTTCCTCAAATCTAAATACTATCTGTACTTCGCTCTCAAAGAATCCAAATGACTGTTTTACTGTATTCATTTGTACAGTTGTTTTATACTATGATGGTGATATTATTTTCAGTAAATAAAATCATGTACATATCTTCTTCTTCTCTGGGCCAAAACTCATTTAAAATGGACTGAGGCAAAATGGAAAGCATTTATTTATTTAATTTATTTATTTATTTTGTTGGGTGCAAAATATAAGTTTGGGGAGTTTTGAAACTCGCATATGTTTTATGAACATAGGATCCCATCTTTTATGGAATTAGGGTTGTAGATACATAGTCTCCCTCAACCCCATACATTGAGTAACCTATGACCACTTGAATTGACAAAAATGCACATGAATACCAATAATGTTTATCTGTATCTGTACCAATTAAACATAACATCAATTCTAATACAGCCTAATTTTGTGAATGAATGAAAATATTTTTCTTATTCGTTGCATTTCAGACAGTCTTTTGTTGTGTTTGTCAAACATGTTCATACACCAATAATGATGAAACATTTTATTACTTTAAACTCTGTTCTTTTTATCCTTTACGCTTGAAGAACATTGTATATACAAATGGTTTGTGATGCACTGTGTATTGTAATATTTGTTCAAATACTGGACATAGAGACAAGGGGAAGAGCAGGCCAGCATTTCTAGGTTACTCCAATATAAAAAGATAATCTGCTTGACTAACCACGGTAGTAACTGAATAAGACAGGTTTGATGGTGCATGGTGGATGTTTCCCATCCGGGAGAGTGGGAAAGTATCCAGCGATTATGCCACCTTCATCTATCTCTCCCTTCTGTCTGCTAACCGAGTCACTGCCAGTGACAGCCTGGCTCAGGACCACGTACACTGTGTGAACAAAGTGTGTCTATGTCTGAGAAAATTCAATGGATGTTGCTCAAGAAGACAGTGCTGCTTAGTCACTGTCTGAAGGTGTGTATGTGAACCAGAGGTTGAGAAACTGCACACTCTCGTGAGTGACTAATGATGAAGTCAGAACAGAAGCTTTTATTCATACCAGTGAATTGTAAAGAGGAACTGCAAATATGTAGGCATATATGGAAATGCAGATATGTGTGACTCATTTCCTGTGTGTGTACATACATGTTATCTGTCTTTGCTCTCCCTATTAACGCGTTGTTCAGTGTGAAGCGTTACAATATACTTGTGGGCGCTCTGTATCTGTAGCTGGGCGGGGTTTGCATCAGTAACAGACCCTCAGCTGTTAGCCCACACACTCGCACCAGTTACCATATACAGACACAGGCCACTAACTACAACCCACTAAGGTCACAACTCTCATACCTCAGAACATGTTAGGCCTCATAAAAAAAGACAGTCTGCACCGTATTCAGTTATAGCCGTGAGGACTACATCATCACACTGCACTATGTAAGTGTAAGGAGACATCAATGGAGTATTATAAAAAATTGCAATAAAATTCTGAAACACGGCTCAAATTAACACCCACAACAATCATTCTGTTTTTACTTTTATGGTGTCAGTGATATCATCTCTCTAAGCCTAGCATTAAAATCGTTGGTCCAGCACATCCGGTCAGTGAGGCTTCGATAAGATAAGGCTGTGAAGTGCTGCCCTTGGATCTGTGGAGGGGACCAGTCAAAAGTCAGTACAGGGCAGCCTGGAACTCTGAGACTCACATTTTTATATGAAATAAGAAAGAACAGAGACTTTGAGGGCTTTTGAGTCCTAAGAACAGTCATATCTATGCAAAATATGAGGACTGTCGGTTGCTGTTCAGCCTACCCACTGCGAAAATTAACAAACTGAAGACAGAAAGAAATAGAAAGAAAAAATAACATTATGTGAAATACAAATGATTCAGGAAATTATACTCCATAACGAACTACAAAGTAACCTTGATTAGCTGTATAAAAGGATAAACTATGTGTACACTTCTTCGACTCTCAACAATTAAATAAATAAGAATCTTTAATAAATACTCAATTTGCAGAATAACATGTTGTTCTCTCTTTCACCAAACTTATTAGTCAAACAGCTCAGTCATTACCATGGGAACAATAGCAGGACATTGGTTGAATTTAATTTAGGCTTGAAGAAACTGAGATTAAACAATATTCATTTATGCTAGCACTCAGATGCTGAGTGGGAACAGTATTCTGCAGTGATGTGTACACAAAGCTTGGGTAATAAAAAAAAAAAAATAATATGTTAAACATTGGCAAGCAAAAATATCCCTCAGCATACCAAGGAAGCCTCCAAGCATAAAACTCCTGCAGTCATGCTTTGTTTTAGCAAAAGGGTCTTAGAGGAGGTAAACTTTTCCCTGGCATGTCCCCTGAACCCCTGCAGTGTTCAACATGCCAGAAAGCCCTGAGGGTGCATGCACACACTTTAGTGCTTACTCAGATTTAACCACTACTGTGCAACCCAGCACTAATGTGGAGGATTGGGCAAAGAATCCCACATCACAACTCCATTTCACAACTCTGTGTATGCAAGTCTTTATGAAACTTGGCAACTTTGACTGAGCAGCTGCTAAAGAAATGCACTTTGAGAAGCCCTGAGCCTCTGAGCCCCTTAGCCTAGCATTTTATGCACCCGAACAGGTCTTGGTTTTGGGCTACAGTGCAGTGATGGACCATTGTTCTGTGGGTACACGGAGCTGCCTCGAGAGGGAAACTTGGGGGAACTTTTGGCATTCCTTGAAAGCAGCTCTTTCTTAGTGAGTTCATGGTCTGAGGTGCTTCCTCTTTGCTGGCAGAGGAGTTGTCCTGGCAACTTCTATATGACCTGGCTTCTTCTCCGTATGCAGGGAAGCAAATGTTCGCTTACATAAATAGGCTTAGTTCATCAAAGTTTCTTCCAGGCCACATTAAACACTGGTGGAACCCACACTGAGGGGCTGCTCACAGTGCAAGGTCTGCCTCTGTGAACTATAATCTACATCTAAACATCTGGAGAAAACATATCAGCTAGTCCGACAGTGATGCTTTAGTTTCCATTGATAAAATATTCTTTACATACACCTGAAAGATGTAAAATGGGAAGGAAATCAAAAACAACCTAAGGCAGGGGTCGTAACCTGAGGCTCCTCAGCCCCTCTCCAGTGGCTCCCTAGCTTTGTTAGGTTATTATTGTGCAACACATTATCTGTTTTACTGATTTCTCTCAGTGAATTCAGTGAACCTGAGCTGATATTGTTGTGTTTTGTGCACAGTAGGGCCACAAGGTTAATTGCTTTATGTGAACTGCTTTTGTTCAGAAAATGAAATTGGGTTATTTTTTTTACTTTTAGAATTTTTAATTCAAGCTATGTTTTACTAATGCATTTTATTTTGCAAGACTATTCTTTTCATTTTCATACAAAAGACACGGTGCAAAGGATTTTTCCACAACACAATAAACCACTTTTAAGTTTTTTAGAAACAGCACAAAGATACGAATGTCATAGAAATGAAAATTTAAAGTAGTAGAATAATTGTAAACAGCCTAAAGCAGAGTAGTAGTGTCTTGTGATAAAAGATATAAATCCTCATTTATACCTATTAACATTTTACTCCTCATGTTGGTACAGACTAATCTAGACTAAAGATGCTATAGTAGCCTACCTGCGATTTAAGGGCTGATACAGGATTTTTGCAGGGTCAAAGCCATACTTTTTTTCCTTTCTTTTTTTTTTATGGCTATAAATGTCTCTTACGGCAGTAGAGGTTGCCAGTCCCTGAAATAAACTTTTCTTCAGCTGAAAAGAGTTTCTTCTTTCAAAAGTCTGACTTTGCACAAAGAGAACACAGTATCACATTACTCAAGTGAACGCAGTATTGGTGTGACACGCTTGTTAAGTATAGCATCTAAAATTTCACTGAAGCCACCAGCGTGTTAAGTTCAGATACCTACTAGTGAGAGTGTGTGGATCTACAGGGTGGAGAAGGGCAGAGCACCAGCACCAACCAAACCACAACCCAGAGCTGTTAAAGCCTTAACTCGACACTAATGGCAGACTCCCAGATCCTGTCAAACACTCTTGCAGGGTAGGAGAGAGTGTGGGTGGATGGGTGTGTCATCACACACATCTCACCACTTCCTGGCCCTGCATAGCTGGTGGTAGCCACAGTAGAGTGGATTTGTGGGGACTATCCTTGAGTTAAACATAAGGCGAAGCCGGAGCATTGAAATAGAGGACATTCCTTCTCCACCTCCATAATAATAACCGCACTGCCAGGGCTCCCACTGCATGCCTGGGTGGCTTCAGCTGAAACAGCACAGCCGGCAAGGACAGAGACAGAGCAGAGTGCAGACACACTGGTGGCCTTGTGGATGAGAGAAGGATGTAGAACACAGATGTCCTTTCTGCTCCCACTGAGAGCAGCAGGCAGAGGATCGACAGGAAGGCTGTAGAATGGATTTCTGGACAAATACTGTTTGAGCATGTCATCATTTCTCAGTCTCTCTGTCTCATTCTCTTTCCACTCTCAGATCATATTACTCTGTCAGGTTTGATGCCCACAGAGCAGTATGTTCAGCACTCGACCTCAGTGGATGTGGAGTCACATCACAGGCAGGAAGACTGTCAGGAGTTCTCTTGATAATTCAGAAACGCGTAGATTACATTGACCTTAAAAACAAGAACTTTCTAGGTACATAACATGTCAAACTGGTTTCCCAGCAAGATTTGAACAATTCAGTTGTTCATTTACGTAATTGATTGTTGTAACTAGGCACCAAGTACACAGAAACTTCACCAAAGCCTGGCTCTGTAGCCTCGAGATTAATAATAGCAGTCGTTTAGTCTCACAAAATCATGCTCTTGGCTCCATTTGCCTGCAGCCTCAAGGCAGAATGAGAAAATACAGAAAAGGCAAACATGCTCATTAAAACCACTTAACTCCATTCAATACTCACAATGAGAACAACTATTATATTAGATGTTCTTAAAATACACTTGATGGGTGGATGAATGTTGTCACATAATGAGAGTCCTGGCTGGTGGAATTCTTCCTTTTAAATAAACATTTTCTGTAACCAGCACATACTAATAACTGAAAGACAAAGTTGGCACCATCTGTTCAGAGTTCAGTCCAACAAAGCAGTGGACTTTTTTTCCTGCAATCAGCTGTTTGAGCACTGTTGGTTTAATTTCCCTGATAACATGTCATTGGTTGAAAGAAATTCCACACTGACTACCTTTATGTACACACATTTACATAAGAAGCTCAAATGTTAGCACAAAATCCCACACACACAAATGTGATATCCCTTGGCGCAGTTAAAGGGGTGCTTTCACAGTGAGGTAGCCAGCTTCATTGAAATGCCACAGGCTGGTCCCACAGTGGTATTGAGAGAGTCCTAACACACAGAGCCTCAAGGAAGTCCAAGACTCTGAAAAAGGATCATTAGCATTACCCACAAAGGCTGTGACACAAATTAATCTTGTATGAGAACCAGCGGAAAGCAGATTACAGAGTCCAGGAAGTAATGATTGTTGCTGTGCATGAAAGAAAGTCTTTACTCTGATAAATAACTCACACAGAGACTAAACAGGTAAATGATGCAGCATCTGTGAATATGAGGTGGTGGATAAAGCTGGGAACTGAACTTCAATACAATTCAACTGCATCGCTTACTGTCAAATATTGATTATCATTTGATAAGAAATATTAATACATCATTAGTGAGAGTGCATACAGCATGTACACACAGCTGAAATACATTTTATTCATTATATATTAACTAACAGACAGCTTAAAGTTTGTTTTATATTGTACTTACATACTTACATTAACTTACATTTAAATCTCATTATATTAAATATATAGTAACTGTATATTATTTATCCTGTGAAACTGTTTTGAGAATACACACTGAAGAGCTGACAAAATAAAACTAAATATTTATGCTAGGGGTGGGCATTTCTGATTACTTTTACAGTCGAATAATCAAACCAGTTTACTTCTACTACTACTACTACTACTAATAATAATAATAATATTAATAACAATACTGTGCTGTAAACACCACATCATTAGTATCACATCTCTATAAAGTAAAGCATGAATCTCCTCTGACTCCAACTGCAAATAAAAATGAGCTGACTTACAAAAATGACATCAGCTATAATTACCATCTTGACTAGTCAACTTAGAGATAACCCTAATTTGTACCATAATGACTAATCTAATTTTCTTTTTGATAAAATGGGAAATTGGCATCGAAAACTATCATTCAGTATTAGTATCAGTTTGAATGTCCCAGAATATGAAAGCTGATTTTCCTTTTAATGCTTTAGACACATCCCAAACTCCAAGGAAAATCAGCAAAATGTAACTGGAAGAAAGAAAATAAGCCAAAAAAAACCAATAATTATTACTCACTATGTGCTTACTGTTCGCCTCTCTGATGGAAACACATCTATTCCTTAAGGATTTGTAAGATCTATAAACATTCTCTGCTACCCACATTAAGGTGTAAAATGCACCTGAAAACACATGAGATCATTCACTCCTGCTGTCTGAGATACTGCACAGATCTAACCACATTAACCAAACCCACCTCCAGGAAGTGTTATGCATTACTGGCTTGAGAGACATTGTGTCAGATATGAAGTCACTTTGCTCAGACACCAGATCAGGGTAATTCTGGCTAAAGATCAATACAAGGGGGGTGTGTGTGCCTGACTTCACAGGGTTTTGCACTGCTTTCCTGTGACATGAATTATAAACAACTAGTGCTCATAAACAGACAATGTGTATGCCTAGACACGGGTGCTCCACATACAGACAGATTCAGGCAGAAACGGAGAGAGACAGAATCAATACCCTATCTTTCCCATTTGCAACATTGCACCATTAACATTCCTTAAGTATCCTTTTACAATTGACTCCCCCCCTCTCTCTTTCCCTCACACTCTCTTCCACGTTCTTGTCTGGTATTACCAGATCACTTCCCTGAAACTAAACACATATCAAATGCGGGTTTAGTCTTAACTTGGCAGACACAAACATGATGAAAATAAGAACATGTTTCTGATTTAATGACAAAATACCCCACACTCTGAAATGAGATGTAAACAGGATGCATGATGCAAAGGGCTCATGCACCAGCAAGAGTGTGTGTTCAGTAGAAAGGAACAGAGGGAGACAGATAGACGGATCAAAACAGTATTAAAGTGGACTGTGAGTAAAAATAATTGGCTAGATTGGAAATCCCTCTGAGCCTGTCTGCTCTGCCGACAAACGGTGGCTAATATGAAGCAGATGTTGACATGGGAGCTTTTCAAAGAGAAAGAAAAACAAGCATGAAGTGTACAAGTCCTAATCCAAGTCATAAACAGCTGAGAGGGATACACAGACGAGGGCTATGACCTAGTTCTCAACTTTTACTGAAAGCAGTCTTTTTTGACTGTTCTCTTGTGGGTTTCTGTCCACATGCTGCAGTCGAAAAAATAAATAAATAAATACACACAACTTCTACCATGTGACACAGAGGAGCAGAGGAAATGTTGCTCAGCAGTAGCTGAACAAGGTGAGACTACATCTCTTGGGGATAGTGCAATGGATTTGTACCATTTAGAAAAGATAAATGTCATGAAATAACCTTGTAAAAGTGATAAAACTATATTAAACCGTGCAGTTATATTAAAACAAAATCTTGGGAGGTCAAGTAAGAGATTGGAAAAAAAATAAATAAATCAAGCACTTTTAGTTGCCATTATTCTTCTGAAAGTGTCAGTCTCTGTTGGAATATTACTGGTATTCGTTTAGAGTCAAGCAAAACATAAAGTTGTTTGGAAATGCTGCGATTAAAAACTTTAATTTGAGGACGTGTGATCAACTCTCTAATGCAATTTAATTAAAATATCGCACATGCAATATGCCTTCAGAACTAGATTAAAACTGTGCCAAACAAGTAACTTTACGGAGGGAGAGACATCAGTCAGAGTTGTACACAGAATCCCCCCGTGGTTCGTGGATGTTCGTGCGTGCGTGTGTGTGTGCGTGTGTGTGGAGACGGCGGTGATAACTGGCGCACAATCAGAGTCTACCTGTGATGTGTCCAGGAAAACGCTCTTTCTGAACTTCCCTCGCCGTATCTCCATTTCAAGGGCAGAGCCGCGGGCAACGGTGGCTCTCGCTGTTTGATTTCGGCAAAACATCGTCTCCGCTTTCTGCCAACTTCTCAGATAGACTTGTTTAGACCTATTGGGTGAATTTCAACTCAGCGCAAAGGGAGGAATCGCTCCGGAAACAGCCGAGCGCAAAGATCCAAGTGGCACAAAACGACCCCACCGGTGAAACTCCCCAGAGAATTTTTACGCAAAAACCCCGAATCAAACCTTGACGTTTCTTCCTCTGATGTCTTCACTTAAGAGTCCAGTCGCAGGGAGGAAATAAAAAAAATAAAAACACGCACTTTCAGCTTCTTACTTCACAGCTGACTTTTCACTTTCCCACAAACACTGCCCGTTGTGTGTCCCACAGTGACACGGTGACACCCCATGTGGTGCAGGAGAGACCCAACTTTGCCCTCTCGTGTATCCGGAGACCTCTACTGGCTGTGGATGGCGTGGACTCTGCACGCATGAACTGGTGCAATAACTCAGATGCCTCCTGTGGGCCTGGTCATGTAAGTCATGTAGCAGAAATAGATAAAGCACATGTGCGCAACCGAACAAATGCTTACATACTGTTATGATGTCCAGCCATATGTCCTACTGTAGCTTGAAAAATATAGAGACACACCGGGGAAAGATGTGTAGCTCACATACAGAAGAAATTAACCGGAATTAAGGAGCTAAAATGAATGCACAATTATATTTTGACTTGGTAAAACTGTACTTGTAAAAACAAACCACTTCTACATCCATCAGGAGCACTGAAATATTGGTCCCTCTATTAATAGATAGATAGATAGATAGATAGATAGATAGATAGATAGATAGATAGATAGATAGATAGATAGATAGATAGATAGACTAAGTCCTAACTTTATTTTACTTGAGCATTGCCTGATGTTTTATTATTCTACTCTACTATTTCTTAAAGTCATTTATTGTTATTTGTTTTTACATAGCAGAACTTTAACTTGTGGAAAATGTGCATTTTGCTTTTAATATTTGTACTTTTTACTTCAACTGATTTGTATAAATAGGAATAAAGAGAGGAATGTGTCTGAAAACCAAATTATTCCAACAGTGTGTTTTTGTGGATGTTTTGTTAAATCCATTTAGATTACTATGTACCATCCTCCCATACTACTACTACTTCTATTACTACTACTGCTACTTCTACTATTAGGAAGGATTAATTTTATCAGTATAGCATACACATAATATACAAGATACCCAAAAAATATAATGAAGAATAAATATGATAAATAATGATTGCATTTTGACACATGAATTCAGAGTAGGAGGTTTTAACTATAGAACAGTCTTCACTTATGGTATGCTTTTACGGTTTTTTTTCTGTTGTGTGCTTTGAAAAGTATGATTTAAGCATGTGTCAACTGATGTCAGCATTTCATCAAAAAAGTTCTACAGACATTTCAGTTATCTTTAAAGCATGAGGTCTTGATTAAAATACAGTGGGTTTAAGCCAAAAATATGTACATGTGATGATAGCTGGTGGGGTGATAACACATGTCTTTTCCACCCTGTGACATCACTTTGATCAGACATAAAACCCCAAAGCTTCCTGTAAATTTAGATAGGATTTAGTTATCATGTTAAAGTAACTGTCATTACTTTACCACAGACACGGAGCCTAAATGACGTTTTAATGACGAGCATCTTTAACAGAGCATGAGGATTTAGCAGGAATGTGATCCACGGTCTGCGGCAGCCCCTAACTGGCACCGGGAATTTTCTGGCCCTGCTGTGATTGGAATTCTGAAAGGTCAGAAAGTCATCTAAGATCAATCTAACTAAGACAGAGGTCACCTCCACAAGGACAATGACAAGACCAGCCAGAAAACCCAGCCGCCGTGTCACCGTAAAGTCCTGTAATTGGCACACTTAATCCAGATGGGGCTCGCATCTAGCTGTGGAGAGAGTCATGAACCGTCCACTCAGAGGCTTATGAGAGACTTAGGAGAGTGGCTTTTAATTCTATGACTTTCCGCAGTTTGTTCAAGTAGACGGCCCACACACAAAATCCTCACATACTTGATGTTTTTTATTTGATACTGTGTACTGTTCACCTGAAAAGCTTTAGTGTCAATACTCTCCTCTTCCTTTTTTTCCCACCCACCTTCCTTTCAGTGACACCTTGAGCAGCAAACTGAAGAGAAAAACTGTAGCAAAAAGCCAACGTTGAACACAGCCTCAGCCATCTATTTACTGCATATCTCTGTAACCACAACCCTGACCTGCAACCATTTCAATATAAGTGTGATGTTGTCGTGAGCCATTTTTTCCACA
The DNA here is from genome assembly GCA_037367365.1 of Apogon talboti. Lineage (NCBI taxonomy): Eukaryota > Metazoa > Chordata > Actinopteri > Kurtiformes > Apogonidae > Apogon > Apogon talboti. Next base: position 20,716,546 of record JAPQRQ010000028.1, on the reverse strand, counting down.
GTGTTCCATTTAAAACTGAGCTGCTGAGAAGATAATTAACCAAGCAATGTGATGCAATGGTTTTCTGATTGTGTTCGTGTTGTAGAACGGTACAGCGTGTCTTGTCCTTGTCTGTCTCAATCGTAAACGTAGTTGATCTAAAATTTTCTGTATGGCTGCCAATTTTAAAATCTGGAGTAGGGTTTGTTGGGAACACAAGCAGCAACACATTTCCCTTGATTTGTTTCACAGTGTCTTAACAGTTAGAAGCCCAAAAAAAAAAAACCCTCTCAAATATACTCCAAACCTACAACATCAATGATTAATAGGTTGAGTTTTCTTTACCTTGTGTCAGAAATCAGAGCTGTGGTCATCAGTCTTTACACAACAACCCAAAACCTGCAATGATGGTTGTAGTCCTGAAACAGAGTTAGGGGCTCAATTTGTGTAGAAGAAGGAAAAGGGGCTTGTGTAGCCCCTGTTTCCCTAATCTCCCCTCAAGTCTCTTATTTAAAAGCAGGATGTTTGTTGATGTTGGGAGCTTGAGTAAATAGCTGAAGGCGCTATAACTCATGCAGCAATGTGATCTCTCTTGGATGTCTGTCTGTTTCCTAGAAGGGACTATGTGAAATGCAGATTGTGTTTACATGCCTCATGCAGCTCTGGTCATAGGGGGGTAGACAGTCGCAGAGGGGAGCAGTGCTTTCCCAAGTTAGGTCTGACCCCCTTTTAACTCCTCACTGGGTTCTGCGGAACCCTTTGGGCAGCTCAGTTTGCTGCAGAGTCAAGGCAGCAATGGGCTTATGTATGTGCAGGCTTCACCATGGCAGATTTTAAACCCATCTGGGAGGGAAAGATAGGTCTGGTTTATCACCTCTTGTTTGTAGTGCATTCTATTTGTAAATCCCATAAAATAAATTTCTTCCTGTTATCGTTCCTCTTTTTTTCCCTCTAGTGTTCTCTCTTTGCCCACACAAGCAACAGAAAAATGCAAAAACAAAGTGGCCGCCGCAGAAAGAATGAAAAGCAGCCGTCAACACTGGCACATTTACAGTGAGCTATAAAATGCAGATCACAGTCCGTATGCAAACAAAGGGACTGCTCTTCACTCAGAAAGCAGTGAAGCAGCTGGATGATGATCACATGATTTTAAAAACAAGAGACAATCATGCTGTTACATCTTACCGCAGCTCCAGATTCTTTCTCACACATGCTCTATTATCAATTGCCCAATAGTGTAGACCTCGAGCAGTGGCTGTAAACAAGCAGCAAATCACCAGTATAGGGAATATGGGAACTCTGTTTGGCTTCCCTTTCACAGAAAGAAAGCGGCTCAGCAGCATAACTGTGGCTGTTTCCACTGCAATTACATGTGGTTTTCTATATTCTATATTTAAACTTGCATACAGTATTCACCATCATTCCCCTGCTTCCACTACTCTTCTTATATTATTAAACCTCAAACATTCCTGTATGTTCATATTAGAGAAAAACACAAACCTGCCAAATATAAAATTGCAGTTTTAAGTTCACCGTGTTTATTGTGTTGATAGTAAAAACCCATCTGCTCTCTCTACAACCATAAAAGACGCTTTCATCACGGCTTAAAGTTTCCAAGTGTGAGCTTGTCAGGTATAAAGGACATTTAGACAAAATATCAGTCAGTGAACATCAATCTTTATCTTCTCAGCTGGCCAAATTTGTCATACTGTCTGTAGCTGAAACTCTGCCAACTATCACCCAGACATATGCACTTATCTGATGTGAGTAGAAAAACATTATGATGGATGCGGTCTTATACTGGGTGGTGCATGGGGGAACACCTCAGGGAAAAGAAAACGTTTGAATGTAAGGCAAAGCGTGGAATGATGCTCTGAATAAACTATGTCGAGAAAACCGGAGGGACTAAGGCAGGATTCAAACTAGACGTCCAATAAAAAGTATTAGCAAGCCAAGAGAACAGCAGAGACGCTATTAGAAAGAGAGGAAGTAACACAGCACGGCAGTGATCCGTTATATGTTAAGATCTTATAAACCTCGTTTACAGTAATGCATATACATTATGCTAGTCTGACTTCTGCTGGACAGTGCTTGCCATTACAACCAGAGATCATTTCGTTTTCTACATGTTTGGAATGCTAATCTTCAACTACACTTAAATATAAAGAGAATCGAGTTGAAGCAAAATGAATGAGACAAACTGTGCTCAGATCGCTTTTATTAATCTATTTACAAAGAATACAAAACTCCCCTCTTTCAAAATGATCACTGTTCTTCTCACATCATATACATTTTATTTATAACATTTCCTTCTGAAACACGTCAGGCACAACACGGAGGGCGTCTGCTGCTCCAGGCGATGTCAGGAATGACAAAAATCAAAATGCTTTCTGTGTAATTTCATTTGTGGTGTGCTTTAGTCCAGTTGGCTGCCTCTTTGCGTCCTTGTTTTAATCCCTGTACACAAGAGAAGAAGAAAATCTCATGTTCATATATCAGGGCTTGAAAGGCCTCATCTTTCATGAAGCTGACAGGTTTGATGAAGATTCGGCTAAAAAAACCCATTTGTTTTGTTTTTAAAAGGTTCAATGTGTAAAATTGATTGCAGGGACAGGATATGATGTTGATAATTATGAGCTCATTAGCAGACAAAGGCCAGAAAATAACAACTGTTGCTTCCTTGTTACATTAGAATGAGCTGCTTATATTTCCAGATGGAGTGGTTGCTCTTCCTCAGAGTTCACCGCATTATGCAGACATGTTTCTCCAGCTCAGAAATGACTTCTGCTCTTTCTATCCTGTTTCAGAGCAGGTTGCATCCAGCATTAAGGTGCATTGTAATTCCCTTCCATGTTTGAGCAATGACCAGAGGTAACCAAACAGCCCACAACACTTGCTCTAATGAGGGCGTTGCGTGTTTCTAGCGGTCTCCGTAGGGGACGGCGAGGTTGGTTGAACTCCACCCACCTACACCTCCACAATAGATGCAGCTAAAAATTACAAACTGAAGTGCAATGAATTATATAACTAAAAGACAGAATTTAATTGCCTCTATGTACATACCAAATAATATCCTGTGTGGTATCCACTCATGTACCAGGAGATGAGGACGCTGCCCAACGCCTCATCATCTACCATGTCAGGGCTCATTGGTGGCGGTGGTGGAATCATCTGAAGCATAGATATTATGATTATTAAGTTTATGCCTGAGTCTGACAGTAATTGTTGAAAATCACTAACTTGGTCAAATAATGCAGCCGCTGCATGTATGAACATATATTCCAACTCACTGGTGGCCCAAAAGGCATCATGGGAGGCCAAGGAGGAGGTGTGTGTCCGTGACCACTTGATCGCTTGCTTCTTCCCTGGTAGGAGGCACAAAAAACAGGAAAAACCTTCAAGTTGAGTCTCAAAAACACTCAGTGGGTAAAAGTCAAAGGGTCTGTCTCCTTTCTGTACCTACCTGGCCCACTTTCATAGACTTACTCAGAAATAGTTGAATGTTTGATTCCCAGAAGGA
>JAPQRQ010000028.1:20673653-20701952 GCA_037367365.1 Apogon talboti | reverse complement strand
AACTGACATTATTCAGGATTTTCATGAAGCAAAAACATTTATTTGATATGTATTACTCAGCTTGACCTCCCTCAAACCCCTTTTAGTGAAAACGTCTAATGGTATGAAAAACATGAATATTACAAGCTATAATTAATTAAATGTTTGTATAATTCAGCCATTGAACATTATCAGCAGATTTATACTCAAACCAGTCTACTTTTAATTGTTGAAGCTTTGAAACAGAATATATACCTGACATTATTATTGTATATATTTATGCATTGTTTCTGATATGGTTATTTTTAGGCAGAAACCCGCCAACTCCATCTTCCCGTCACTGAGCTTTGTTGATTCCTTTCATGTCAAACCCGCGAGTCTGAATTTCCTGTTATCTCCGCTGTGTGGTCCTCCTTTCATGCCAATAACAGAGCCACATGCAATGACAAAGGACCTTAATTTGATTTCAGTTTTGATTCGGCCCAATCAGCTTAGTTACGACAGAGGCTTCGCTGGAAAGAGCTGTTGTATGAGGAAGGAAACACTATCAAAAGCCTGAAATTAGATGACGACGTGAGAAGAAAACAATCTTCTCATTATTTAAGTCCAAGAGGAATGCAGAGTTATAATAATGAAAGAAGACAACTTTGAATATATATCAACAGGATATAGCATATTTATTTATGTGCTGAACTTGACATTTGCTTGGGAATCGGAGGTAGCAGCAGCCTGTTTTCATGACCTTTTCCCCCTGTAATTCTCTGTTACTCTGTATGTTCCGGTGCATTGTCTATAGTGCCATTGTTTACTTAATCAAAAGTTTTCACCCATAATTCTTTCACCATTCAGTGTAGGACGTGCAATGTAGATTAGACTATTAATGTGTTTTGCAAAAATAGCTTGAGGGAATTTGTCGGTTTGTTGTAATACAGTACGCAAAAATACCCATCATACATAAACATTTAAGAAATTCCCAATTGTAAGTAAATGCTGGAGTGAACACTGAAGCGCCTATAAGACTGCACCCAAGTTTGTGTTTTGGAATTTACTTCCAGTTTGTCTTGACATACTGTTTGTTTTATTGAGCTCTCTTGACCAAGATATTAAAATTGCTGTGCTTTTGTTTTTATTTATAATATTCCGCAACCATCACACACACCAAATGAATTTATATTTGCTGAGGCTGCAGTATTACGTATCCATTTGCTACTTTCCTTTCCACTTTTCTATGCCCAGACCCAGAGTTAGGATTGTAAAACACTTATCAGTCACTTGAGTTTGAGTGCTGCCGGTTTCTGCACCTCACCTTGGAGTTCGGCTTAGCCTGTCTGCCTCCAAATCTCTCCTGACTTGCTGTGGTAATGTAATGTAATGGTGGGTAGCTGAGCAATCTCCAGCAGCCTCATTACAGAGATTGCCACACATTCTTGACCAGCGCAGTGTGTGCATATTTCTCCCTGATAGTCTGTGTGAGCCCCAGAGTATTGAGTGGGTGGAGTAGTTAAACTTTTGCTTCCCAAACTACTTTGCCCTTGTGGGAAATGGAATAGCTCCAAAATAGTAGAGCCAAATGGTCGGGGCTGCTGGTAGGAAGAACTGTTTGTCTCCGAGTGGAGCTGTTCTAGCTAACTCTTATGAAGTTGGATGAACAATGTAGAGAGAGAGATAGACAGTACCGCTTTTTTTCAATGCTTTCCTTGCTTTTATTGTGTGCTATCCTGCACTTCTTAATCTCCACGTCTCTCTCTCACACACACATTCACTGTTATATTCCCATGTGTTTAGAGGCTCTCTAACCTTAAAATGTAATGATTTATGTTATGAGGACAAAGTTCATGTTCCCACAAGGGAGGTGCTTCCCAACAAAGAACTCTATAAAGAGATTTATTAAAAATTATATATAGCCACAGACTCAAACACAACACAAGGTGAATCTCAAAATGTGTGTTCACCCTTGAGATGTGTCACAGATATTATCTAATATAATCTGTATTATCTGGAGTTCGGTAACAGGGATTAACACGACATCATCATTGTGGAATAAATGTTTAATTCTTTCCATGGTTCAGGCTTGAAGTTTGTTCAGAGAAACGATCCGAACAAAAAATACAGTGACGCTATCCAGTGATCTGAAGTTTATAATCTCTATTTGTTTTTAAAGGAGGATCCACAGTCTACTGGGTTCACAATCAAACTAATGTAAAAATGAGCTTTAAATGGGTAGAAGTTCTATGGGATCCCAACCTGGTCATGCATTGGTGTTATTTGCAAAGTGAATTACAGAGCACATTAACACAGCATGTTGGATGTTAAAGTAAACTGATGAAATTCATGACACTTTAGTTTGATTATAACGTGTTGTTGTTGAAAATATAAGACACCAGTGTTTCAAAGTTACCCTAAAATGGTTCAGGGCATGAACAACACACAGACCTCTAGCAGTGAAGGACAATGTAATAATGGTAGTGGATAAACAAAGCTGAGTAAATTATGGTTCAGGATGTTAGAGTTGACACAGGAGATATATCACTGTCATGCCACTATCATGCTTATCATGTGTTACTATCAAACATTAATCAAAAGACACATAAATCAGTTGTTGCCATTCACAAAACACATAATTTGAATATTATGTGAGGCTGGCAGTGTGATATAAAAATAAAGATATTATCTTCTGAACATTAAATAACTTAGAATTTAAACAAATAGTTACTAAACTAAGTAGCTTTTCTGATTCTGTATTGGAGACTGCATTTACACCTTCTATTAAAAACCCTTCTAAAACAGAAATTAGTAAAAACGACTTTTAGGTGTCATTGTGTTGTCACCTAAGATGTGTAGATGCTTAAATATCTGAGGTGAAAAAACAGTCATGTGCCAGTGTTACTTTTGGTGGATGTGTGGGAGTGCTCCCGTCAAATCTCTGTGGCAATCACATCATCGTATGTTTGTAACCCTGAGCTGTAAGTGATGTCCGAGCCCAGCTCTGTCCGGGCCTCCAGTTCCGCGGTCAGTTCTTTTAGGATCCTCTCCAGGTCCTGGTTCTTCTTGTGCACCTGCAGGTAGTTGATCTGGAGCTGCTTCTGGTACTTGATAACCTTATCTTTCTCCTTGTTCCACGTCTGCCTCTCCTGCTCAAAGCTGTTGGCCAGTCTCTCTTGAGCGTCCTTCTCCTCCATAAGCTGCCGTTTGAGTGTCTCCACTTCTTTCTGGAGGGATTCTGTGGACATATGTCCCTTGTTCTCCTCCCCGCAGCCCTCAGCAGGGGAGTTTGAGACTTGAATTAGTCTTTCTGAAGCCTGAGCCTGGGCATGGCCATCAAGTTGCAGATTGTGTTGAATCCTTTGCTCTTTGGCCACAGCCAGATCCTGTTTCATTCCCTGAATGTCTTTTTCCAGTTTTCCCACTTTCTCTCGGAGCAAATCTGCCTCGTTCTTTTTACGCTGAAGCTCATTCTGGCAGACCTAGGGAAAAAAAATAGGTCAATTAAGAGGACAATATTGAAAGATACAATAGGTTTGATCTTGTGAAATGATGAACAAACTCATCAAGCATGTGAATATAAAAGTCTGATAAATCATGAACATTGAGAACACTCTGAAAGTTACAGTCTAGTGAAGCACATAACAATGAGCATTATTTCTGCACAGAAGTTTTTCATGTAATGAGCAGTGTGTGGCCATTTTATCCACATCTTCGTATCTGACTTGCATTGTGTGATGAACTGATGCTGAATAATAAACCAACTTACCTCTGCCTCTATAGTGCGTGAGTGCAACTTGTCCTCGTGGTCTTTATTCTGTTTCTCCAGCGTCTCCATCTTGGCTGTGATTTCCTTCAGTGATGCCCTGAGGCTCACTATCTCATTCAGTTTGTGGCTAATGTCTGCCTGACAGTCTCTCAGTTGCTGCTTCAATAAGAAAATCTCTCCTGTCTTCTGGCACACCTACATTCATGCAGAGAAAAAAGGATTCAGTCACTAGAATTTCAATAGTTTGTGTTTATAAATCATGCAACAATACTATGCATAGCACTAATTGCTTCTATATTTTCAAATCACTATTCACATGTTTCCTCTTCGTTGAACATAATACCAAAAACCTTGAAAGTTTTCCCACTGCTGTGATTGAACAATGCGTTCCAACATTATAGTAATTCTCAGGGCTGTATCATATTATGTTACACTGTGAAAGACTCTACGTCATATAACACATATGATCCTTGGCTCACCTCCCACTGAGTTTCCTCAAGTGTTGGAGCCAACTGCGTATTTTGTGTCTCATAAGTTCTCAGTCTGAGTTCGGCCAAATCCTTCTCCCGGGTCAGCTTGGAAACATCTTCCTGAAGCTTCAACTTTTCTTCCTGCACAAGCATTAATAACCTTCATTTATATAAAGTTTTACATTTCTGATGATATAAAATAATTTGCATTTATTATAATAGAAGAACAGGGGTTCAAGGAATATCAGGCGACCTGGAGCTGGTTGACTTGCAGCTGCAGTGCTTGCTGGGTTTTTGCAGCTATCTGTGACACTTGACGTAGCCTTGTGGAACACCGCTGCTTTAAACCCTCAATCTCCTCGCTGCAGTACCTCTGTCTCTCGTCAAACAGCTGACAGGTTTCAGCCTCCTTCTCCTCAAACGTCACCTGTTGTAAGGTAAAGAAATTCTAGTGATAAACTGGCACCGAGCCGTGAAATATCTAATGACGAGTACTGATTAGGAACCCATGCTGAGTTTTTTTTTGTTTTGTTTTATGACAGCTCATTACCTGTAGCTCCTGCAGTTCAGTCTCTCTCTCCAGAAGCCTTTGTTCCAAATGCTCAATCAGTGACTCATCTGGAGTAATAGGGGATCGAATCCCACCTGCAGTTTCACAGAGAGGGCTTGGCTTATCTGCAGCAAGTGGGGAGCCAGCATCCCCATTAGCCTTAGATGTCAAGCCGCTGCTGTTTAAACCAGCCGTGTAGCTACAGTCAAGGTTAGTGTTATTCCCGTTGACCCATGGAGGGAAATTGGGTTGTACTCCCTTGCTGAGGCTGTTCGCAGGAGGTGAGTTGCTATCAGTGTGACTGACAGGGCCTGTGGAAGCACTGAGGCTGCCACTGGTGCTGTGGGTGGGCAGGCTAGACATAGAGTTACGTCCGGAGTCAGAGAGGGTCCCTGAAAGAAAGGAAATTACGTCACTTTAAATAATCACTTATCACAATCATGTAATGAAATGTTAATTCACTAATGTATTAATAATACATACTGTATATTTTAAAAGATAAAGACCTGAGAATGTGTCTTGCTTGTGTGTAATGTCTGGACTCTTTGTTTTGTCTGGTGGGCTGAGGATGCGGTTCAGGCTCTTTGGGCCTCTCTCTGTGGAAGATGTACTCCTGGGAATCACAGGGGTGAAGGCAGTGGAACGGACCAATGACTGCTCAGCAGAGGTCTGGAGAAGTGAAATGACACACAAGTCAGGGATGCTCCTCACTATTATTGTTTTTATATTCAATGTATCCTCTTGCTGACATACCGGGCAAAAACAGGTCCGATCGTAGAATTACAGAGAGTACAAAGAACCAAACACCGATAACATTATATAATTTGAGAATCGTAATGACTGTCTTCCACAGTGATAAATATTTGTCACATGTTTTCAATCCTGTACAAATGAAAAGGATAGATTTTTTTTCTTCTCCCAATCATGTCTTTTCATTTTCGAAATAGAACCAGCGAAGCATGCAGAATTGCTTCTCCGAGCTGGCAGTATTAAAAGCCACCCAGCAGTAGTTGCAAGTAAAATTCACCCGACTGTCATGAAAAGGAAAACTCATTTCAAAGATGAACTTATACTCCACGTGCCCCATCTGTGCTGTCCAAGAACGTCACAAGCGGTACCATACCTCCCCTCTCTGTCCTCCTCTCCACTCCTCTGCATCCCACATCTCTCCCCCATGCGCTGTCTGAGGGAAGATGAATAGCCCTTCTCTGTGATATTAATAATATGAGCTACTGCTGAAGTGTAAGAGGTAAAGCTTGTGAGCTCAGCATTCTTTCTCACTGACTTCATGACTGGGATGTGCAGTGCTTTGGCCATTTTTGTCTTTTTTCTCAAACCCACTTTGGCCCTCTCTCTCTCTCTCCCCTATTCTCTGCACCGTCTCTCATAAAGCTGCTTCATATTCCTCTCTTTCCCTCATCTTGCCCCTGAGGAATAAAGACCCATTGAAGGAAGCTCAGTTTGCCTATGTATTCTTGACACAGAAATGACTTCTCTGGGAAGATCAAGGCATTCTTAGGCAACTAATCTGGGAGGGGGTGATTAATAAGCTAGGGAGGTTCAACACAGGTTATGAGGAATGGCTTCTGCCTATTAAACTACCTGCTATGGCTGTTTTATTGCAGACTTTTCTGTCAAATTCTATTAAAGTTATACAGTATGACCTGTAAATGACATAAACTACACCATAGCAACAATTCCAGAAGAGGAAAGCAAATGTGGTGCTATAATAATGAACACTTAACACCTAAAATCTGTTATTCTAAGTATTTAAACTCACATTTTGCAGTGAACTCACCCTCTCAGGCATCTTCTTTGACATTAGCAGCAGTTTTGGCTGGGGTTTCCGATCAGGTTCATCTGTGTTTCCTCCACCTGCATGCTCCTCCATTGCCCCTCCTTTGTGGTAAACTGACCTTGGTTTATGACTCACCTTGTATGAAATAGGATGAATATAGTTAAAAAGCAGATCAATGCCTGTTTTCATTGCCATTCTGGTGGAATATATGACAATGCATGGTTCTGTCATAGCATCCAATGGCATGTGAGCTCACCTTAATGTAAAAAAAATCCTCACTTCGTCCTGAGCGAGAATGGGAAAGGCCCTTAGAGGGATAAGTGGAAGATGAAGAGCCCTGAACAAAGCTGCACTTCAATAAACCGTCAAGGCTGCAACCTCCAGTTCTTCTATGATGATTTGTTTCCTTTTTTAACCTGAACTCAGATGCCTTGCAGTGTTTGCTGTTGAGGCTGTTGCCATTGATGACACTGCTGACACTACCCATTGTCCTGCAGGCATAAGTGATGGCAGTGTGGAGCTGAAGTCCAGGTGGTCAACTTACACAGAAGAGAAGGGAAGACTCGATTCATGACCCTGAAGAAGCACCGTCAGTGGTTTCATCTGCAGAATAATCATACAAGAAAATATATGTAATTCGTGTATAATCCAGGAAATATACAGTAGATCTTTTTGTGAGTGGCCAAAGACCTGTCATACAAGCCGTTGATGCTTGTTAGTTTTTTGTGTTATTTGATTTTGTTGTTTCCTGCTCAGTCCAGACATGCATTGTTGAAGAAAGGTTGGATTCATTTGCAAAACAAACAAACTGAAAAACGGTATACCTTGGCTCTTTGCCTAGCTTTGTGTGTCTAGATTTATGGCTCAGCCGTTGAATTTGACAAATAACCCTTTGGGTGCCCTTCCTTTAAACAAACTTGCAATTAGGCTACTTACTGCCGACTCAACACTTGGCTGGTGCTGCCATCAGAATAACACTTTGTAATTTAAAGTCATATTTATCTTCATGAATAAAATACAGACGGAATTGCGATTGCTATTTTACTTTCCATGTTTTATAATGTGTGATTATGAAATAGTGTCGACACAGAAATATTACATTGAACACAGTAAGCAGTCATGGTCCATTTCTCTCATTAATATTCTTTCTTTTATTCTACAAGGACATCTACTTACAAAGGTCGCATCGATGCTCTCTTTTCATTGCCCATACCTCCCTTTTAAAGTCAACCAGACCCCAGATGCTATTAGTCATGATCTCTAACCCACAAGGGAAGAGTCCTCTCTGCAGTTACATAGTTGGATCGGGCTCCATGCTGGCCCATCAGGCCTGTGGGTTCCCCTAACCACCTGGTCCTCAGCCTCTAAGCATTTTATAATGGCCACAGCAAGAAAGCATGAGATAACAGCCTTCCATAAGTCACATAAATGTACACACTGCATTTTACTAGGTGCTTATCCATAATTATTATAATTACTTGTAGGGCTGTGTGATATGATTATAAATATTCATTATGTGATGGAAGAAAAATGTCTACAGTTTCATATTATGCTTCAGCATTTATGTTTTTTGTCAAAACTAACACCCTTTACAACAACCTAAGTGCTTTGTGCCCCATGTATACAGGCAGGAAAATAGCATGAAAGCAAAAAAATAAACAAGGAGAAGAGTGAATGAGACACAATGGGGCAATTCCAAACAGAAATGATTTTTATGGAAGTCCCCAATCGAAGTATGTGATGAAGTTGTTGTATTAAAAAAAATCTAAATTGAATTACAGAAAAATAGTGATATGTACTGTTACTATGACAAAAAACTCATCATATATTGACATTATAGCTGTCTCACCCTCAGATAATTAGTTACTCTCATTGATGTTTGTAGAAAAAAAATCCATAGTTGTCAGCATCATTTTCTTGAGGTGTTAGAGCAAAATGCTGAATCAGAGTGGATCAAGGCTGTCACTTTTCATCTGCTTGGAAATTTTGTTCGGCAAGATGCGTCATGTTCAAAATAGATGTTTCATGATGAGGTGGAATAAGAGAATTAAAGATAGACAGCATGTGAGACCAGGCAGCATGAATACAGAAGGAGGAGACTCATCACGGAAGAGAATTTTGAGTGGCAGACAGCAGTAGTAGAGTGAAAGCCTGACTGTTATCCTATGTGGGTAAGTAGGGTAGGGTTGGTACTCTTCCAGGACAGCCTCAGGTTTGATTTCCTGTTATATTTAGGATGAAAATCGAAATATGTTGCACTGAAGATGCCTGAGTAATAGTATATAATGTCAGATTTGTACCCACGAGTATGAAGCAGAACGCTCCCCTTTATCATTGATTTAAAACATGTCTGACAGTCTTTGACATGACTGTGATTGCCTCTGCCTCTGTTGTGCCTGGATGTCTGCAGCTAAATCAGAAACCGAGCCTTCACTATCACTCACAGATATTAGCATTCACTACTGACACGAGACTGAAGTAATGAAACAATAGATTTTACTTACTGCCAGGTCAAACTAAGCATCCATCTCTTGCAAGGCCTCTGCAGTCATCTATCCAGTCCAGGGGAAACTGAACAGGTAGACATGTGTGCACTTGTGTGTGTTTATATCCTTGAATGAACCAGCAGCAAATGCAAACCTCACACTATCAGCTCAGTCAGGAGGGTCTGCTAACTGTTCTGTGGAGGGGGTGGGTCTTCCTGCTTTTCTAGTCAGCCTGTATCCAGCTTTGCATTATAACTGACAAATAAATTCAGCTGTGTGTGTGTGTGTTTTGGGACCGCCCGCTTCCCTCAGGGGACCCAGTGTACAACATGTGCTCCCTTAGAACCGGCGTGTGCCGCTCAAGTGATTAACTCCCAGCTTTCACAAAAGATCTTTTACACCCCCCTTCGTATCCCCATCTCTCCCCACTATCACCCACTGACACCCCCCATTTCTGCATCGACTGACTGTGTAATAACCATTCATCCTTCACCCCCCTTCCCTCCCTCCTCCCATCAGTCCCTCCCCACATCCATCCATCCCACTCCTTGCCCTGCACCCACCCTTAACAAACAACACTTCATCTGAAAGAGGAAAAAAGGCGCTTGCCCTCTCTCTTTTTGTTCTTTGTCTGTTGAAGTGTGCCGCTCTTTGTGTGGACTCTTCTGTGCAGGTTGACGTATTCTCCCCAAACAGCCCAGGACCATATTTGAGTGTTAAATAAATGACTAGTCCTCACAATGAGAGGGCTGGAGAGCTTCAGTTTTATAGTGATTTACCACCAGTCTGCCTCTATGCTGTTTGTTCAGATATACACACACAGTCAATCTTTCACGTACACCTTTACACATGCACACAAAAAAGCCCACTCTCACACAGACGTATTGCTGGAGTACAAGTCTCTCTAAGGCAGCAGAGCGTTCAGCATCCCGCAGAGTACACACTGTTGACAAAACACCTTGTGGATGAAATACAATCACACACCACGACAGGAAAATATACAAGGTGATGTGTTCCAAATGAACAAACAACAACAACAGAAAAGATGTGGCCCCTAAGCTCTGCCACTGACAAAACAAGTATAAATCTTCCACCCCATTTTTGTCACAAAGAAGCATATACTTTCTCTTGATGTGAAGAAAACAGACAGTTTTAACATATATCTAGATGGAACACCACTGATTAATCGACGTTATCTTGCAAAAATCAATAAAGAAATTGCTTTAAAGAACTGGAGCAAAAACAAACAGTAAATGACCTTACAATGATTTTCAAGATTGTGCTAAAGTTTGCATCATATTACATCATGCTGCCTAAAACTTACATTTTTACCATGAAGTGTTTTTAGAGTCTCTTGACCTACTTATAAAATAATTTATTGGATCTACCATAATCTATCGCAGCGACCTCGCTCACTCATTCTTTCAGCTGAGATCTTTTGTTTCCTTGATTAGTCTCGCCCCGCTTCAGAGCCTGTTTGTCTGAACAATGATCCCACTGCTTCACTTTTACATTCACCTTCATGAGAAAGAGTTTCATTCAAGAGAATTTAGAATGATTCATCACTGCAAATGATGAAAACATTCAAAGGCTTTGCAAATGTTCTGACCTTATAGATTTCTAGTGGGCAGGGAGATTTAAGGCCTGGTGAAATTGAATGAGGGTGTGTGTGTGTGTGTGTGTGTGTGTGTACTTGCATACACCTAATCTATTATTTGACTGGCCTGTGTTTTTCAGTGTCTGGACAAAGAGTGTGTGTATGGTGTGTGTGTATATGCAGAGTGTTGCTGTCACTTTTGAGCTGACACAAAACCCTGCCCCTTACAAGACCATCTGACAAAAGCCCTCCCTCCTCACACACCCCCACAGAAGCAGACACACACTTACGGAGCCAGAGCATAGCCAATCCATTACCACAGCCAGTGGAAGGCAGCAGTGTGCTATAAAGGCCTGGGATTTATACCTGTATCACAATGACCATGAAACTCCTCGTCTGTTCTCACTGTACATCCACACCACCACTGTGGCAGATGGCATCATTTTAATTCTCACTGTCTGCATGGAAATTACTAACAGATGCACATGTAATCCATCTAGTTCAATGTGTCTGTTTTTTTAGGTCAGTCCCGGGCAGCTTATTGTTCATTGTTTATGTGTGCAGACTTGAGTGTACACTAAATTTTATCTACACATTTGAGGTACCAACCTGCACAAACTATCTGTCTGCAGAAGCTTTTTTATTTATTTATTTATTTATTTATTTTTTTACAAATATTACAAACAAAATTTTTACATTGTAGTTCAACTTGCCTGGTAAAGTAAGCCTTAAACTAAATTCTAATTAAAGAATTCAGAGTTTTACTGTATTTACTGGAAGGTCTGAAGGTCATATTCATACATATATTGGTGTTAAACTATACATTTGAAAGACTTGGTAGATGAAAGAGGTGAAATCAATAAAACTCCAAGACACTTCTCACAATGCAACTTGTCTTTTGAAATATATATCTTACCTCTGCAGCAGAGGCTTTCTTTAAAATGCATGAATGCAACCCAAAGCTAATCCTAATAAAAACACAAGGGTTATTTCATCCTTTAGAAAACTCTTCAGGGCCAGAGCTGGATCTGTGAAGTTTCTTTAACATAAAACTTTTTAAAGAAGATATATGTGGTATATAAGCTTTAAATATTCAAAAAGTACCTAAAAGTACCATTACGGTGTTTAGGAAAAAGCTCTGAGATGCTTACTGAATTTGTTTATAGCCATGGGCTGGTATCTCACTGTGATGTGACCACTAGAGGGAGTAGTGAGTCACTCATGACAATGAAAACGTACAAGGCTGAAGATGAGACTTAGTGAGAAACAACTTTCATGGTCAAAGAAAAACACAAAGTGATAAAGAAAAGAAGCATTGGCAATGTTTTTAACTCTGGACACAATTCTAAACTATAGGTCTGATGCTGATATTGCAGCATTTCTCTTACACTGCTGAGTTTGATTATGAAGTTTATGAACCTATAGAGTTCACTGTCAATCCATGGTTCAGACTAAACCGTTTCTGAGCTTGTTTGGATGAGTCCATAGTGCAGTTATTGACACCACAAACTGTACAGAAAACTGAGGTAAACAGTTAAAACAAAACTAAGCAGACAGAGCTATAATGTATACTATTGGCTGAATGTTGAACCTGAAGGTTGTAATACATGACCCCAATATGGCTCCTCTTAACTGAATGATTACTAAAATAATTCAAAATATTCAATAGTATTTATTTTGTTAATTGTTGTTTTGCTGTTGCCAAAGTAATCAGGATAAAGTCCAGATTGATTTGTGTAGGATTCAGAGTGGCTTTTCAAAGTGCCGCCTACAGACTTAAAAGCGGTTGTGTGTCACAGAGTTATATATTTTGTAAATCCACTCATGAAAGCCTGGACTGCATCCTCAGTTCACTCTACATCAATCCTTATTATACTGTTAAAATCTCCAAAAATGCACAATTTAATACTTTGCTCGATAGCAAGTACTGATTTCTGGTTCACAGTAACTCATGACTCATACAAAATGAAGCAGGCATTTCCCATCATCAAGTCATGACACAGTGGAAATTAAACTCTCAAATTAAAGTGAGAGAAGAAGAAACACCTCTCACATGATGGGCGTATATTTCCAGAGAGCGATAGTGTTGATAAGTTGGATTACTGAAAAATAAAACTCGCTGCCATCTCCTGTGGCCTGTGGATGAAACAGTCACATACTTTCTCGTCTTGTGTCTTATTCACTGAGTAGTGGGGTTGAGTAATGTGGCCTCCAGCAGAACATCAACTCAAAATGAAGTGTGGGCCACAGACAGTCATCTATCTTTCACTTTCACTGCTTACACATCTTTCCACTGACCAAGCACGCACACGCATCCACACACACAATGACAACCAAGAGCAGGTAATTGGGTAATCCTTTTAGTGCATTGTAAAGGAGATTGAGCATGAATAGGGCTTCACTGCTGAATTCCAGACACTCATTACTGCCCTGGAGTTAGGAGATGGAATACCAGGCACGGACAGAGAGGCACGTGTAGAAAGAGTAAGACACAGATGAGGACGGACAGAGTGCAAGTGAGAGAAAGAGACTTATATTCTAAGGAGCTATCATAATACTCTCCATTGATAGGCGTTGTATTGTCCAGTAAACAGTCAGTGACTCTTTTATTCAAAGTTTGACGGGAATTGTGCGGAATTACTTCAGAACTCAATACTCAGTATTTGTCAGTCATTAATTTAATCTTTGTGTGCGTCTTCAATTGACAGCTTCATTTTTGACAAGAGGCCAGCTTTTACTAGATTACTTAGATTGTTTTCACATACTATTGTGCGCATCAAAATGAGACATTAGGTCAACACAATCAACCTCCTTAGGATTTAATATATACGGAGGCTGTCTGCACCGTTTTCTGGGTTTGAATGGCTGGCCAACTACTATTTCTGTAGTACAGGCATTTGCATAACCTTGGCAGCCAGAGTATAGAGGAAAATGTATTTTTAATGGACTCTAAATGGGAGCCTTTAGCACTGCGACAAGGATGAGAATTGATGCTTATGAATTTAAGGACTCCTAAAATTAAATATCTAAAATTTCCTTTTATATTCCTTTATTGAGCGGCACCCATCCGTACAAGATTATTACCCTACAATATGTCTTTGCACTGTTCTGAAATATTTCACACCATGCAGTATCCTGGAGTCTGTCCAAAAACAGTTTTGAAAAGCTATGTGTGTCGTCTGTTAGATAGAGCAGATCACTGGCCAGCTCCACGGTCATAAAAAATTTACTTCTAAGGCTTTTATCTCACTCTAAAAACATCAAATGAAAAGGCATTGTAAGAAGTGGATATATTTTTAGCCATGCTGAATTATTGCACATCCATTACCATGAATATTTACCTTTTCCATTTCCGTCACCTGAATTTAACAGACTGTGTCATTCACGCATCATATGACAGCCTCCAAAAATATAAAATTCACACTTGATGGGCTGTTAAAGAAAACTCTGCAGTTATGTCAGATTATTATTTATACAGCATCAGAGCTTACAGTGTGGAAGACATGCTTGTCAGCATTTAGAGATACTACATTATCCTGCATTACTGATGTCAGTTTAATCTTTCTCTGTTTTTTTTTTTTTTATTATTGGTTTTGAGCAATTTTACTAAATAAATGTTGTTATTGCCATTATAAATGTCTGCCCATAAAATCACATCCCCAACACATATTGGAGATAAACCGCTATGGTTCAAAAGTCCACAAATCTCTCCCTTATATATTCTTTTTGATATGGTATCACAGTGGGATGACATGCATAGGTAGGTGGAAAAGAATGAGGCCTTCTCCTGGCACTAAGACCCATTGACCCAGCAAGCTGAAGACTCTGATAAGGTTGTCATTCTAGAGCATAACCATCCTCCCATCCTCCTAATCTGCTGGAGCTGTGTGTACATGTGTATGTGTGAGTGGATGGTGTAATGTGGGAGTAAGAGAAGACACGATGAGCTCACTTTCAGGGCTCTGTATCACTATGAAAGCAGCTGCAAGTATGTGTTGGAGGCGATACCTGTGCTCAGCTCCAAACTTAAAAGCCTCTGACCTTGCAATATAGATATTTTCATTGCAAGTGATTCTAATAAAAACTCACAAAGCTCAATGCTGATATTAACCCTTAAAGACCTAGAACTATGTTTTGATGACTTCCAAATGTGTTTTTCTGTAAAACTGAACTGTCCTGAGTGATATATCACAACTGTTTATTTCACCCCCTACATTTTTCAGGCAAAATAAGACATTTTCCTGAAATTAACTTACTGAACATGTAGATGCCCATACAAGCTTAGAGAGAATTCAAAGGTTTTTCTATCAGAACAGAGAAAACCAAAGCAAAAGTGTCTTTTTTAGCAAAATTGATCATTAACAAGTAGCTACAACTACTGTCATCTGTCAAACCATATGGGTTTTAATGATGAGTCAAAGTTGCAGAAGACGACAGATAAGAGTTGCAGAAGAGGGGTTTCCATGTTCACTATAGAGGCTCTGAACAGCTGAGAAATGGTATTTTACCTGCATTATTTCAATGTATTGATATGATTAGTGGGTCAAAAGGTATTAAAGGTTTTAGATCAGTTGATAATTCAGGTCAGTTTAGGGTTAACAGATTGTGAACACATTTTATTCACGTCTGAATCTAATTCTCTTTTTAAGGCCAACTGTTATATTCACAATTATTAAAGAGTTAGAAATTATGACGCATCACCATCAGTATGGGCTCATGATGCTGGTGGGATGCTGCTCTTCACTGACACAGAGAGCCTTCACTCATGAACCAATGCTGTATTTGGTTATCTGGGACAGTTATTCTGAGAAGCCTCTTCTTTAGCAGGTCATGACAGCTCAATTGGTTTGTCACACACTCTAGATATGAAACAGCGCTGCATTATTTCTCTCAACAAAATACAAAATAGAAAGATGTAAAATGTTAGCAGTGACGTGAAAATATTTTCATCAACATGGTATTTTCATACAGTATTATGTGTTGTGGAATCTATGAAAGGGCCTGTGTGTCTTGGCTTCTTTCATTCTCCACACCCTCGCCTTGTATTTTTCCCATGTGTTTTCCTCTGCACAACGAGTTACAGTACATAGCAATGCCAAACATGTCTGAACAGGTGCCCTATACTTACCCATTCACCTTGTCACCAACACAATGTGGAATAATTTCCAATCCCCACAGGTCTCAACACCTGCATTAATGTACTCAGGTTTAACAGTGCTAATACTGAGAGGCCATGAAAGGGCAAATTATTCTCCTCAAACATCTCTTATTTGTGTTGCCATTGATTATACAAAATAATAAGATGAGGCGATTACTTTAGAGTCAGGGTGGGACATATACAGATGGACATACTTAAATACTGCTTAAACCACCAGTAACAACCAGCTCTGTGTCCAATGCCATTTATTTCTGTAAATTGCTGTGTGTAGTGTAACACTTAAGGCCCTTTGCCGTTCCCTATTATTTCACCAGTTTAAAAACAGTGGTTTGTCTGGTGATGGCTATGCTGAAAGTAAAGATAAATCCTGGTACTTTTCTGGAAACAGTGAAAAAAATAAAAAAAAACATCTAATTCAAAGCTGTCATGACCATAAATGCAGGGCTCCTTTTACTTGAAATTCAGCTTATAATTACAAAAGTTTTAAATTACTTTTATACAGAGAAGATTTTGCAAGAAACTGCAAGCATAATTCATTAGAAAATAATATCCAGTTCATATATTTTTTCTTACTTTATACAAACATTTCTTCTAAACCTAATGCAAGTGACATAAAAAGATCTTTACTAAACACAGTCATCTGAAATTTGTGGGATTTACCAGTGCCTCACAGACTGACACTTGCTTGAAGTTGAAGGCTGTGAGCCCTAACTGAGTCTATACCATAATTTGTCCCCTGTCACATTCAGTGCAACAACCATAACCTTCTTTCAAGTGTGGCTGGGGGTGACTTACCTCCATTATAGTGTTCCTGCCCCCACAGTCAAAGTCACTGCTGCCGCTGCTCTGGTTCCCAAGGCTGTGGACTAACCACTTCCAGCTGGATACTGGCTAACACCACTGGTGTGGAGTCAAAGAAACGTCTGGTTTTGCTGCCCATGCTCTCTCTTGGTCACCCTCCCTCACCCCTCTTTACCACCTCATACGGTGCAATCAGTCCGTCCCATCTCCCATACACTGAACACTGTCACATTCCTCCATAAACATGCTCTTTCTCTCTCTCTCTCTCTCTCTCTCTCTCTCTCTCTCCCTCTCCCCTCCCTTCTCTTTACAGTGTATCCTTGTTGCCTCCCTCCTGAACTCCCTCCCACTCTCTACTTCACTCTTAACATCCAACGCTCCTTCCCTCCCTCTCCTCCTTGCCTCCTCTTCTTCTCCTTCCAACACACATTTCTCATTCGTCCAACAGGAT
This sequence comes from Apogon talboti, assembly GCA_037367365.1. NCBI lineage: Eukaryota > Metazoa > Chordata > Actinopteri > Kurtiformes > Apogonidae > Apogon > Apogon talboti. The sequence goes on along the minus strand of JAPQRQ010000028.1, from coordinate 20,684,911 downwards.
TTTTCCTCAGTATATTCCCTCCTTCATCACCTGTTCTCTGCATTCATCTATCTCCACCTGCCTCTTCTTACTTTTTACCTTGTTTCTCACTTTCTTTTCTATCTATCTGGCAGTATTCCCAGCAGCTCTGTAATTCATCTCAAGTTTCCTCACTGCCTCTGCATGCCTGCATACATCACATCAAACTGTAAATGTCACGAAAAATATATGAAGCTAGTCTAAACATCTGTATTGTAAGCGGTTGTGTGCGGCATGAAAATATGAGCGTAATGCAAATCTGAATAGCTTATTGATGTGCACCGTCATGTACATATGTCAGTGACTGGTGGGCCAGTGACTCATCCATGCTGTTATACACTGCTGCTGTGCATTTTACCTGCTCCAATGAAGGCGGCTGACTATGTTTATTCTCACACATGCAGGAAGACAGGGGCAGATTGATTTTGTTTTCATTTATTTATTTATTTATCAGATGAGTTGAATCAGTGTTTGGGGTGGTTGTGCACAGGTTATAACCCTATTGCACACTCTTGGCAGATTCACCCATTTGACGTGCAAGTACATCTTCTTCTCTACTCTCAGCTCCTGTTGTGTCCATCATTTTCCTCTATGCCCGTCTGCTTGTCTTTCTTGTTCCTGTTATCTTTCTCCTTCTTGTTTCTATTCTGGTTTCTCCATTTTTTTTCTCCATTCTTAATCGTGTGCCCCAAAACTCTTGACGACCGCTGCATGAAAATTAGAAGCATCAAAACTCCCTGTCTCTCTCAAACTTAATATGGAATAAAGTTTGAAGTTACTTTGCTGGCGAGGAACAGAAAAGTACACAATAGTTCTTTGCTGTTTGGGCACGTTTTGAAGATAATAGCTGTTGCAGACTTCTTTTTTTGAGCGTTCCCAGCGTGCCAATTTGTCTCAAAATGATATTCTCCCCTTTAGTCTTGATAATGATATGTAATCACTGGCCAAGAAAACAGTCAGGGATGTTGGCTTTACACTCGCTGTCTGTAAAAGATGTGAATGTCTGTGTGTAACAGTGTGTTGGACACTAAATACAAGCCTGTAATCTCAGTTGTAACAAAGGTATATTTGACTTATCTCATTCAGAGATACTACACAGCATCATTTTTGTGTTTTTATTGCCAGATTTGCCGTAGCCGAACACAAAAGTTATTCCTGCATGTGATAAAGACAATGCTGGTGTGTTTTGTCATGACAAAGTACGCCTGGCAGTTTGTATCCCTGTCTGTGATGATTTACGTTCTTATCACTCGTATGCACCTTCTTTGAAGGCTCTTAATCAGACTATAACTTTACAGAAACAAAAAAACACCTTCTTTGTGTGCTTTTGCAAATGTGCAGGCAGGTCTGTGTTTGTCTGAATGGGTGAACATATCTGAAAGGCTGCGTGCTTGAGTGAGTCTCTGCTCTAAATGTATCGATGATTTGCGGATCTATTCAGATATTATTATTGATTATTCATGTTCCTTGGCAACCTTTGTGAATTAGTGGGTGAGTTTGTGCATTGTGGTTCTTTGTGTATTTACATTCACTGTCATATACTGTACATCTTCTAGCTGGCCTGTAAAGATTGCATTACACAAAGACAATTAAAAGATGTTTGTATTTTTTGCCAGTGTGATTACTCATGTGAGTTTTGTGTTTGGTGTCTTTGTACTTGAAGGAACAGCTCAGCCTGTCAGACTGGGAATGGCTGCAGCAATTGATTGGATTTCATGTCAAATTTACTGTTCCAGAACGTGCCTCCTTTTCTTGGCCCAGTGACATCTCCCTGCTTATCTTCACTCGCCCCCACAGACACACATCTAAATAAACACATGGAGGTGGATCAATAGCTTGTTGAATGAAAAAGTCCTGCATTAATAATGTTGACCCAGCTGGCCTCAGAAACTGACCCCGGTCAATGTCGAGTGGACAGATGCTGGACGCAGCTGAGCTGACACATGCATAAACACACAGTTAGGTTTTTTCATATATTTAAGGGACTTTATATTGACTTCCATTCATTTGGTGTAGACTTACATATGCTAAGATTATAAATGACCACAACATGTCTAATCCTAACTGTCACCCTGATCATAAAACACCCTCAACCCTTAAATTTTAGCTTCATGTGTCGACATTGTGAGTGTATCCAGGTTTACATTCCTCAATGTAAGAGAAATATGAGCTCTCTCATACACACAACGAGTCTGAACCCCCAGACAGCCCCGTAAAGGTCCAGCTTCCTTCTGCAGCTCCATATCTTGTGTAAGTGGAAATATTGTTGTCTTGACATCATTTTATGCTGTTGTGGAAAAGTGAATCCACTTTTCTACAGCTCATTATAATTTAGAATAGCAAAAGAACTGGGTTCAAGTTGCATATGACTAAATCTGAAATCAGTAATTATAGCTGTCAGTAATGTATTTAACCCTCTTACCTATCTGAAAACACCAGTGATTAGCTAAAACCACTTTTTTCTACAGCCTGAAAATGCAGGGAAAGAGTAGATGCAGAATTCTTGTGTCCACTGACAATATGCTGAAACTTAGTGCTATGAAATACTGTACTGCAGCTCTACATTGTTAAACCTGGTTCTTATGTTTTTTTTTGTTGTTTTTTTTTGCTGTACAGGACTACACACAGGACACGCATTCACACTTCCAATTTAGTTTCCTTTCAAAACCTGATTGCGTTATTATCCTACAAAGTAACAACATCTCTTAACCAAAACCACAGGATGTCTAAACTTATTCCTTTCCCTAACCTTCGACTAAACTAACAGGAAAACAAAAAATATATTTGCATGATAGGGAACCTGTATTTTGTCCCCATAAAACAGCTGGATCCCAATATACATATGTCTGTGTAAACAAAGTTAAGGCCCCATAGTGTAAGTCTACACACACATAGACAGACATATTCACACAAAGCCTGGATCTTAAAAATCCAATTTCTTATGTAAGCCTCATCTATATTTGCACATATGCTGCTTTGGCAGACTGGTTGGATGCAGGCAGCTGCACATAAATCCACTATGAGTCCATATTACACTGGAGATTACAGACAATGTCAAGTCACAATAGTATCACATACTGAGCAAACATGTACACCAACTGCATGATGTACTACTGTCATTTAAAGATGTGAAACAGCAAAAACCTAGAAACAAACAAACTTGAAAATGTCAGTGAATGTCAGTGCTGAATAGCTGATTTCTGAATATTAGCATGCTAATGTTTAACATGTACAGTCTGACATTTTCTCTTGTGAGACTATTGGTGTTCGGCTCACATTTACTGTATAACTAAACTAAATCACACAAACACTTGCTATTATATCCGAAGAATCATCTACGTGGGGAAATTTTTCCATAAAATTTAAGTACCTTTTCCCAGAATAAAACCCGAGTCCTTTGTGGGAGGACTTCATAATGGTAATCGACAGTAATAAATGAAAGCCAAACCTCTTCACCACAGGAAACTGCTACTCTTTTGGGTCGTAAACAGGTAGTAGTGACATTGACGCTCCAGTTTAATTACCGTGAACTACTCCCCAGCGCTCCTTCTATCTCTCTAATGGCATTTCCACTGCTGTCTGAAATGGTTTGTGGGTACTACACAAGGCCCTCCATCATTTAAACTGTCTATTTGTGGAACATTCACACACCCAGAGCTTGAATCACTCAGCCCTTCTGAAAAAATTAAGTATGCATTTGTCTGATATAGGTGCTGCTGCACTAACAAGCTGAATGGCCTTCGGTAATCCTCAGGCCTTGGTCTTTCTTTCTGAAGTGCTTTTCTTTTTTTTATGTTCTGTCAAGGCTGACAGCTCCTCTGTGTATCAACATGTTCACCTGGGGCTAAGCAGAAGGGCAGATAGAGATAATATTGACAGAAGTTGTAGCCAGGCACAGATAAATGATGTCACTCCAGAGAAGACAAGAGTGGGAAGAAAAACTAAGAAAAAATAGAAACCAAGCAAGAAAAAGTGTGTAATTTGATTAAAAGAAACTAAAGCGGCTGAGGTGAGATCTGAGCAAAAGGAAGTTGATTTTCAGCAAAGGTTTTATTGATTATGTTGGCTTTGTCTGTCACCACTTGAGCGGACACAGTTTGCCTATGATGTATGGCAGCTTCATCCTTTGCCGCTGCACCGTGGGACATAAGTCAGGGATTCAGGCACTGCAGAGACCTTCTGTTACGCCGCTGGTACAGCAGGGGCAGGACAACTCTCTGAGCCCTGCACATCCCAACTCCACAGAGACACCGTGAACTAGAAAGAGGGAGAGACACATTCACCTGCTTGTTGACCTGCAAGAACATGGCTTCCTGGTGAACTTGATTAATCTCCAGCATTCAGGGATAGACAACGCAAGACGTAAACCTGTCATCGCTAAATAAAATCCCAGCACAGATTTTATTTTCCCCTGGCATAAATACGTACAATTTGTCCTGCCCCGTTGCAAAGAATGAAGTGAAACTATGCACACACACACACACACACACACACACACACACACACACACACACACACACACACACACACACACACACACACAGATGCTCACACTTCAAAGCAGTGATGGCTGTCTCTCTCTGTGCAAAGGCAATTTGCTCTCCACAAGATCTCTCTCACAGGCAGCATATAAATAAGCCTGGCACCAAACGGTCAGAGCACACAGTAACAACCTGTCAGGTTAGATGAGGACAATGAAGATGTCTGTCTGTGCCACACCCCTGATGAGTGGTACAAGTTGAGAGTGTCGGGTGAAATCTATACTCAGATACTGAATTTTTCACCGTACACGCACGCACAAACACATATGGAAGGGGTTATTAGTATTGATTTAATGTAGTCGCTCAACTCCGCTAAGCCACAGTGTGATGAAGCTTTAATTCATCAACATATTCTCTGTTGAACAACTCTCTGTGTTGAAACTACACAAGCCAATGGGAAGCATTGTCTTCATAGACAAAGAAGGATTAACTGTTCAGATGAAAAGTATAGGGCCGGACACATTCTGATGTGCTTATCCTCAACTCTTTGGGAGTGGATAGAAGTGAGAGGTTAATAGTAGTACAGTGATGCCACTGGCACTCTTGTTTGTTGTTTTTTTTTTGTTTTTTTTTTTTTTTACAGCTGTTTCACCCTTACTTTACCTTTCAGTCGAGATTTGCATGTAATCTTATTAAGTAGTGGGGTTGGTAGAAAAACTGATGATTTAGAGGCACAGTAGTCTGCACAGACTGTTAGTGCTGTGCCAGCGCTGGAGATAGAGGCACAGAGACATGGGAGGACTGTGGTCGCATGCATTACAGATGGATCCCTGCCAAAGTCACCCTGATCCACCCATTTTGCTCCCCAGGTGTTACGTGCATAATATAAAGTTTGCAAATAAAGCCATTCATCTTTCCTTGTGGTTAACACTTCACAGGCTAACAACAAGTAACTGCTTTGAGGAGTCTTAAGCATCTGCTAATAGGGATTATATGGAGTGTAACAGAGCTATAAATTGCACTAAGGTGTACGGTCAAGTAGCGTGAACGGAATAACTGAATACCCCAAACACCTCCTCCTGCAAGAATCAGTTTGCTTCAAAGAGCACAGTCTACTGATGTTAGACCGAAATGATGATTTCATCGGTTCCATTAGAATCTTCTTGGGATTAATAGCATAATATATGCAAATTCTGATCAGGACTAACCTACAGCAGACTTTTGTGCCAAGTATAAAAATGTGTCTCAGCTGAACCATAAAAATAGTGGCCTGTAAACCTAGTGTTATTACTTTACAAAGAGGCCAAGCTGGTGAAAAATGGCCTCAACTATCATATAATTAAGCCTCTATGAACACTTGCACAGCACTAAACAAATGTGTTAATACTTTCCATGCTAATTAAAACTGAGACCCGGGTGCTCTAATGCACTTATAAAAATCCTGCTGTAGACATAATACCAGCTTGTGATTGCACTTTTTTCATACTGGTATTTTATCTGTCTTTTATTCTCTGCCACAAACTGCTCCAAAGCTGGTACCCTAAAATAACTCTACATAACCCATTTCCGCAGCCATTTTGTCAGTCATGATCTTCCCTGATCACTTTATCCTTTTTGGCATAGCTAAAGTAACTAAGGTGTGTTGACAGTATGAGGCTGAACCGAACCAAATCAGCTTTTTAATGTGAGAAAGAAGGGAAACATTTGGAGTCTTTGCAAATCTTTAACAGTGGTGTTTCACAAGGGGGCACTGTTGTCATTCACTTCATGAACCCAGGTCTCCTCATGCATTATTTTTCATTTTCTCTTGCTTCTAGATGATATCATACATGAAATGAAATTATGTTATTCCATATAAGCAGGAGAGAATTATTAACAACAGCTTCCCTCTTTCTTCCTTGGTTAAAATTAGCTGAGTGCTGATACAAGGGGCAGTCCCTCCATTGTGCTTGCAGCATACCGGGTCCCTGTTAATTTCCTTGCTCAGTGGCAAGGCAGTCATTATCTGAGGATGGGCATCTACAATGGATAATTATCCTAGGAAAAGGATTTCAAACTGTGGAGAAAATACTGCTTTCAGCAAGGGGGCCTGAATGCACAAAAACACTGGCTAGCAGTTAGTCACTGCCATTACATCTTTCTATCTACCTCTTTCCAACGCCCAGTTGTGATTTGGACCAACCCCCGACAAAACAATTTGAAAATCACACTCCCTTCCCTTTTTCGCCCCATAATTCTATATTTATTGCTGTTTTAAATCTCATTTCCAAATGAGCTTGCTGGCTGGAGAGACCAGATAATAGAGTGTGTAATTTGAGTGGACCACTAAGCAGAAACACGAGTGGACATAAACACAAATACATGCACAAGAACAGACACAGCTGTACACACACACACACACACACACACACACACACACACAGAAAGAACATAAAAGTTGTGACAGTGCAGGAGAGTAACATGTCTCATTCACTCTTGACTTGATATCAGTAATTATTTTGTTTCAAAGGCAGTTTCGGGGGGTGGGTGAGCTGTTTTAAATTGTCTCTTCCTTAGTGTGAGAGCACAGTTAAGTCCAACATCAAACAGGCTCTGTGAGAGTCCATTTATCAGCACGGACACTCTCACTTCTATGCAATAACTGACAATTGTGATGAATAGTAAGGCTACTCATCTCTGATTAGAATCCTCTTCTTCCGTCAATCATTGAATCGCAAGTCGAAAGATTAATCACTTGACATAATGTCATGTCATTGTTATCTCTACTTCTTACACATCGCAGATCAATATAGCAGTCAATTTCCCTGTGTGAGGGGACTACATTGTAATATTTAAAGGCTAAGGCTGACTGCCAAAGTTTAAACAGAGCTTGGATCAGAAGCTGTTTGACTCTACAGACATATGAGATGTTTCTTTGGTTTTTGGTTCACATGCCCTCTGAACCAGACCACAGAGTACCATTTTATTCCCCCTAGCAGACCAAATATCTTCTGGAAAAAAAAAAATTCTGCTGAGATTGAATTGACGCCAGGCTGTTCTGAGCACAAAACTGAAACAAACTCAATCCTATCAGACCAAAAGAATATTATTAATGACTTGGAGAAGCTTTACACACATTAATACATGCATAAACTCTGCAGACTGCTTCCTTTTCCAGCTGCAGTGATGATTGACCCGTGCAGGCAAGCAAAAGAACAAGCCAGATCTTGAAAAATACATTATTTCCTAATGTTGTTATCTCTTGTAAGTAGATAAAAGTTAAATAAAATAACCAAAATTCTCTCTGGATCAGAAACAAGAGGATGACAACACTATGCTTTGATTTGTTTCTGGTGTACTGGTTTAGCTCAGTATAATTGGCCACACAGTCTGCCGAACACAGGTGATTTACAGATAAGTGGGTCTGCATGGGGCCTGGTCCAAGCTAATGCTCATCTAGTAACGTCAGCAGTTGGTCTCTTTTTCTCGTTTCAACTCATTAGATGTGAGTGCTGCAGGGGGGGACTGTGCTGGGAAGTGTAGAGCTGCGGCTCTTAGAGCAACTTCGCTGCACGCAAGTCTAGTTGTTGAAATTCTGAAATGAGAGGAGTTAAGTTTCACTTGTTATTGGACTGCAATGTGCAGATGTGGGTGCGCGGAGAGTGAAACATGAAAAGCGTTGAGTTAGAATAAATATCATAATATGCTTTTGGCTCTGTCACACTAAACCTGTCTTTGTCATTTGAATACCTTAGGATGGGATGTTGATCTCTCTCCCCCCCTTCTTTATTTCCTCACAGTTTCAATCCCATTCCCAAAGACACATTATTATTTCAGTGTCAGTGGGCAGGATGTCCCAGTTGGCTGAAGATTAAAGTAAAGATACCCACAAGAAGGCAATTCCAGCCAACACTTCTGCAATCTGATTATGCATCATATAGTATTTGTCATATTCATGCTGCAGTTCTTGTCCCCAGAATACCGTGGCTATAATCTTATAATGTTGCTGTGCTTTTATTCTGCAGTATATCCAAATGTACCCGCCATTGTAAACATTATTATATCACTTAAATTAATCATTTAGTTGAGAGGCTAACAAGTTGAATGAACGGTTTATGAAAGCCACGGCCTTGGATGTGGTCTGCAGTGTATTAGCTATGAAAATGCTCGCATCTTAAACAGAAGGAGGTTGGCTCAGAATCTCCCTTAAAACCAAAAGACAGACACAATCTCAGCGGCATTTCTTTTGACGGGAACCATTTGGAAGAATCGTTTCAAGGAGAACAAATCATCAGCTTTGTTTGGTCCATTATTGTCTTATTGTCTTCACCCATTAGCTGCAAGCATCAACAAGCCATCTTTTCTTTCCATGCTGTGTGCTTGACCCTGTCAATTAATTCCCCCCTCCCCTCTCTTTTTTCCATGAAATGTTTACCGTCTTCTTCTTCTATCCAGTCCTCGGTGTATTGATGTTATTGTAAAACTAGAACAATCATAATGTTGGTGATGGATATTAGTATTCATTTATGATAAATACATGTACATTTCCTGAAATACGTGGCACATTGATCCACCTCATTATGAATCAGCTTCCCACGTGTTGTTTCCACTTAATAGTTCTTATTATTAGAACAACATATAACAGTTGTTTTTTTGTTTTTTTTTGCAGCGTGGAGGAAAAGTTTGGATTATACAAGATAGGGTGTTTTTTTCTGCAAATGGAGAAAATTAAGTTATTATATTCCAGGTTCAGCCACAAAGATCATACCTCATGCAATCCTATATCCTGTGCAAACCCTCTTCTTTGCTTCCTCTCTCAACTGTCACAGCAGGAGCAAAGACGGACAAGAAGCTCATGGTCCCATGAGAAATGCCCACACTCTGAGTACCACTCTCCTCTTTCTTCTGCCCTTTAAAACCCACTGTCCATCACCACAGTTTACCAATTTCACCCAAGCCTCTTAACCCTCTTCATCCCTATTTTGGGGGGAGGGGGGGTCTTTGTTAGTGAGCTACCAGGTGCATACCTAGATCCACTGAAATTTACCTGCTGTTGTAGCTACAAAGTGTAGTACTTTGGTATGTTTCTGTATTGTATCAGTATTCACCATGAAACTGCTGTAGTGGGAGAACGAGAGCACAGAAAACTGAGGTGGTAGAAAAAAAAGTCTACAGCCAGGTTTGGATTATTTTTTTTTTTTTTACACACCTTTTTTTTTTCCTCTTGGCCTTCTTTTTTGCTCCCTCTCTCTGATACTCTACTACACACACATATAAAGCCTCCCCCTTCTCATCACTATCTGTAAAACATCACCCCCTCCTTCATTTTCCCTCAGATCCTCCAAGTCTCTCGTTATTTCTTGCCGTCCGGATCTATTCCTCCACCTCCACCCCTCTCTTTTTTTTCCCCCCTCTCTCTCTTTTAGTTTCTCACTGTCTCTATCTCAGCCCTGTCCAGTGTGTGCTTGTAAGAGTGGGTGTTTTGACCTGACATTGTGTTTGTTCAGCACGTCCATCCACAGCTGCTGGAGGCCCTGTGGGGTCCTCTGGGGTCGGGTGTGTTGGTTGTGGACTGCGGCTCTCCAGCCAGTACACTCATTCAGAATACAAACCTGGATCTCACCAGTAAAGGTGGGGGGTTTAAGAGTGGAGGGGGTAAGAATGGGGTTCACCACTATCTCGTCTTCCTATTCATCCCTCCCACCTCCAGGTCATCTCTGGCTCTCTAATCCCCCACTCCCACTCCCCCACCACTACCACCTTCTCTTTTCCTCTTTCTGTCTATGCCTCAATGCATAAATAAAGTACACAGACTTGGGGTAGTACAATGGCCCTGGGCAAAGACCTAAAAATACAAGCTTCAACACACCCTTATGTGAAGCTACACATACACAAACATGCACTTTCAATATCACACTGAGATTCTCACAGCGTACCGTTGCACTAAACTCAGTATCATTCTCACCTTTATTCGGACTTTCACTCCACTACATAAATCTCACTTAACACTTTCACATTTTTTTTGTTTTATCCAAATATAAGCTAGATTTTAAGGTGAATATTAAAATCTCTCTCCAGTGTCACTGTCATTCTGTCTTCCATTAAACTTAATGTAATACTCTCTCAATTACAGCCGACGTAGTACAATATTGAAATACTACATTGTTATTTACAATTTCCAGTTTTATTAGCTGCTGATACTGAAAAATGTTCAGCATTCATTATGATAATGCACATTTATCAATATTATTTGATATGTTGATTTAAGCAATGATCCAATAAGTCCAGTCCTTTGTACGTTTTTCCCTTCCTTTGGTTGCACAGTGCACTTAAATATTTATAATTCATTAATATTATTTGCTGTTGGTTATGATATGACTGTTAACACCAGGAAATAAATAAGACCAGTGTCACAGTTGCTGCAGATTTGCTGGAGCAGCAAAATACTCCGTTTTTACGGTAATTGATGAAGCACTAGCGTACTGTATTTCATATGCTGAGTAATTTTCTAATTGACTGAGGGGTAGCAAGTTGTTGCATTGGCCTGCAGCACCCACTGTAGGGGGAAACAGTTGCTCATCAGAGAAAAAGAAAAGGGGAAAGAAATGTAATGAATTGTGAAATGCCTTAAGAAATGCAGCACAAACTCAAATTCTGTAATTTTTAATGAAAATCATGTTTTTTCCCTTGTACTTGTCAACAGATATACATGGATGGGCTTCTATAATACTGATACTAACTTTTCTTTTCTTTTCTTTTCTTTTCTTTTCTTTTCTTTTC
>JAPQRQ010000028.1:20650194-20670894 GCA_037367365.1 Apogon talboti | reverse complement strand
TCTATTCTATTCTATTCTATTCTATTCTATTCTATTCTATTCTATTCTATTCTATTCTATTCTATTCTATTCTATGTCTATGTCTTTTGTCTATTGTCTATATGTCTATTCTATGTCTGTATTGTTGCAGACCCTACAGCAAATGTTCCAGTTCTACTTTCTGCCTTTTTCCAGAATGCCTAAACAAAATTTAACTTCTGATTCGATTTCCAACAATCTCATGAGTAAGAAAAACTGCATTAAAACACTCCCTGATGGCCCCCTAATCCAGGGAGGCTAAACAATGGCTACAGTTGGTGTTTACAGTACAATATAATCCCCATGCAGGACTCCATACGCCGCTGTGGATTGAGTCTATATATGGGCCCTCCACAGGACGACTGTGGGTGTGCAATAAAGGCCAGACTACAGCTGTGTGAGAGACAGAGATCCCATCGCAAATCCAATAAGAGGAGTAGAATTTCATTACAGATGTTCAGCTTGGATATGACAGCTCCATCAATAACCACCCCACATGTGAGAGGCAGAGGTTTGAGCATGACGCAGTCAAAGTCATACAGCCATGGCAGAATCTATATCGGATTGTTTCACAGTTCCAGTAGCTTGAGTCTTGTTCTTTCCAATGCATCTGAGTCCTCACCACTGATTCCCTTTCTTTCATTCTCTCTTCTTTTTACCTTCACTTTTTTTTCTTCTTCTTGACAATAGAAATGTCCAGTCTTTCTTCAATGGAGCAGGGAATTACATCTCAAGTGGTCTGGTTCAATATTGCTGTCCACTCGCCCTGGCAGACAACGAAGATGTTTGCTTAAAAAAATATATGGCCTCTGTTTTGATTTCCAATTACAGTCTCTCTTTCTGTCTCTTTGTTTCTTGCCTCTTCACTGAAACAATTTTCACTTGTCTGACAGCATGTCATAAGTAACACCCTCTCTTACATAACAACAATGACAGCTTCACAATTAATTAAAAAAAGAACATCATCATTTAATGGAATAGTGAGTCTTTTTGTTACTTTGTTTTTTTAATCAATATGCATGATTTCTCTCATTTCTTCAATGTCAGGGTAAAAGGGCTCTTTCCAATAGCAAATATACCAATAACAAAAATATAATTTGCCATCCTTCACATCTAAAACTAATTTCTCCTGAATACTTGTTACATATTAGCTCTATTGAAAAATCACAGAGCTATTTTCTAATAAGCTTTTGCTGAAGCTCACAGACAATAAACTCTGTTGACACAATAGAGCCTTGGTTGATTAGCTATATTTATGTAAGTATGTAAAAAAGTTTAATCATAGAAATTACAGCAGTGCCTTGAAGAGCTTTCATTTCACTGAAAGTTTTTTTAGATGATTAGATGAAATAAAGGTTTGATTAATTTCTTCAATTAAAAGTATTTTAATTTCAGATTCATACAGCAGAAGGGTTTCAGCTTTCTATTGAATATAGTCTTTCACTAAAGTGTTGCTTGTTATTTCTCAAGTGTTATTGACTTCATGGACACCAAACATGGACAGTAATTTAACCTTCAAATACAAAGAATACGGATTTGAGAGATGCTCAACTATAATCATCATCATTATATCATGAATGACCTTCATCTGGAGACCATTTAGCAGTCCTTGATTGAATTGTTGCACAGGGATGCCATGCAGTGTCAGAACCACAAGCGACAGAATTATTAGAGAGAAAAAAAAAAGGATTTGAGGATTGCTATTGTATGTAATCAAAGGCTCACCCAGCAAATGTGTCATTCATATTGATCAAATGTGTCTTATCATGCAGAAAATCCACTGGAGAGGCAGAAACATTTTAGTGTAGCTACTGCTTTTGTTGCATGAATGTATGTATTGAAGTTAAAAACTTTCATCTGTGACCCTGGCCATGTGGATACAGCTTTGGCCAGTTTTTGTTTTATTTAACATGTATCTGAGAGGAACATTTAACAAAAGCCCAAGCACATTTAAAAATGCACCATGAAAACACTCATAAGCAAAATAAGCCCAAAGTGAAAAGCATTCGACGTGAGATTTTCCCATTTTCCCAAAAATAACATTTTGGCATCTGAATATTCCTTCGCCCACAGTAAATAATATAAAACTCCTGACTTACCAGTCCTGCTGTCATGTTTTACATTTATCAAACGTGTAAAACAGGTAGCTGTCATCGCTTTGATTCTCTCTCTACATGGGCCATTAATCCCATATAGGAAATCAATCTACCATTGAGTACTTGTCACATTATAGAGTATTAACACCTGTAGTGGAACAAATGGAAGTGCAAAGAAACAAATTTGGACTGCTTTTGATGAAAGCAACATCTGAACATTTTTTTTTCTATTTTTTTTTTTACCAGCATTAAAATAATATTTAATCTCACAAGTATATATGTACTACAGACATGCACAATGCGAGCACTCCATTACTTTGAATTTATTGGTCTGTCGCCTTTTCTTTTCCTTTTATTCTTCCAGCGATTTATGTTATTATATTCAGGATGCAGTGCAGTGCTAAGGATACATGCTGTGGTTGGGATTTTTCTGCCTGGGTATTGGAAAAACTATCATTCTTAGCTCATATCGCAGTGGTTTTGAGAGCCATTAGTGCATGCCATACATATTTATCAAGAACAGATCCAAGCTGCATATCAAACTTGATAAACAGGAGTTTATATCAAACATCCAGTTCTGTCAACCGTGAAAGTGATATATTTTCAAGCACATCTGTGTCTATTACCACATATTTTACCGGGGGATCTTTTTCAGCTGTCAGCATGCAGCCCACTATACTTTTCCCTGGCATGATGACATAAGCCACATTAACTCCTCATTACAAGCATTTACATCAGTTCCTGTGGTAATCTCCAAACAAAGACCATGAGACACAGTGTGAACTTGCTGTGAACACGGTAGCAGATGTATCACATACGTCTCAGACCAAACTCATTGGCACATTACCTTATACAGAGTAAAGGCTCCACTTGCATCAGCTACAAAACTGCTGTGGAGAAGAGAAGAAGAGAACCTCACAAAAACAGGTGGGTGAGCACAGAATGGGACGATGGGATGGCAATGGGAGCCGTCTGTGATTGGAGCATTCCTAGCCCCAGTAAACCTTTCTTCTCTCGCTGCCATGTGCAGAGTGTTGATAAGAGACATCATCCCACTGACTCATTAATCAACTGTGAAATGTACAGCTACCTGCCGCTTTCTTATTCCCGTGCCCCCAAAACCCCTCCGCTACCTGCCTCCTCCGCTACTCCTCCTCTACCCGACTGTAGAAAGAAGAAACAAACTGGACTCCACAAGGATTCCTTTTGAAAAAAAATTTGCTCTACTAGCAATTTTGCTGTTTCAAGATTTCTTACCTCCTTCCCAATCATTCTCACGTGCACACAGCTTTGTGTATGCTCACATTGACACAGAGACAAGCGTCAACACACACTTGGTGTTTATGCAGAAGGATCTAAGGACACTGGGACAAAAGGAGAGGCCAAAGCTCTGCAACTGGTCTGCCCTTCAGAAGGTGTGCAGCTTGACAAATTTTTTTTCTACACACACAGCAACATGTACTGTGCATTTCTGTCTCACTAGCTTAAATTACATGCAAACAGATAACCATATCATTTTGGCTTCACTTCTGACATCCAAACCCATCTGCCACACTTCACCCTCCCCTGTAAAAGCATTTTATTTTGCCGTGTTTTCAAGCTTTCCCACTGCTCTCCTGCATAGGCAATGTCTGCTATAAAATCCCTGTTTCGTCTTTAAATTGTGCTGTGTTTTGTAGGTCTCCTGCATATACTACATTCAGTAGTTCAGTAGCTGCTGATCTGCTGTCTTTTTCACCCCAAACTCAGCCCCACACGGGGGGGGGGGATGGAGGACGTGGAGGTTTGAATTTTGATCAGTTTATTTGCATTTCCAACATGTCAGAACCCTAAATTTATTTGCCAGTTTTGATTGCCTTTATAGGAGGCTGACTATATAATCACTCACAGTGCGTCATCATTTTTTTCTGAAAAGTAAGCAACAAACTGACCAAATCAATGTCTGATTAATGGGCACTGAAGTATAGACAGCATTGTTCAGGTGACAGCTGTGCAAACAGGAACCCCAGAAAGCTTTCAGCTGTAAATTCTGTGATTGAGTGGACTGTAAAAAAACAGCAGGGCAGAGTTCAGTTTCGCATCGCATTTATATAACAGAATATATAATGTTGGTTGATAAATGTATTGCATTTAAATTAATGCAACACTGTGGAACCACAAAGAACTGGAGGAAAACTCAATACTGTTCCACACATATAACAGAAAAATCCAAACAATTCACAGAGTCAAAAAGGGTGGAACTTCAGTCACTGGCTTCACACAGTATCCAACCTAGAAACACCAGCAGATTAATCTTATCATTCAGGTACAAATGCTGCAATATGTTTGTGTTTCATTTGATCCAACATTAAAAGCCCTGCTGTGGACTCTGCAGACCTCTGAATATTTCATGCACAATGTAAATATATAAGTGACTGCAGGTATAAGGGCCCAGTTGTCAAATTGGCATATCTTTCTGCATAATATTAATATTAAATAAATGTGCTAACTTCAATAATATGAAAAAAAATACTTATCTCTGTGTTAAAAGAGGACATCTTTGGTTATTTATGCGAGGAAGTCAGTATTTTGGCTGCAATGCATTATGGACTACTGAGGCCAGTCCTGCTAGATAACTGACAACATTGGTTCTTTGATTTTTTTCTTTTAAATTTCATTTTATATGAACTGAAATAAGATAAAAGAAACAAAAGGAGCCTTTTTGTTCTTTGATTAAAGTTGAACATTTTCACTTGGTGTCTTCACTATAGTTGTTTTAGATGTAGTGTTCTGGACAGATGGAAATTGTTTAAAAGAAAGCACACACCGAATCAGAGATGTATTTTAATTAGGGACATTTTAAAAAATCACATCTGCTAGCCTTACATGTGGTAGTTTATAGATACCTGGCTATTTATATAAGTTCTGCAGCATACATAATAATTTAACACACTGCAGCATTGGCACAAACACATCTGATAAAAAGAGAAAGTGATGTGAAATCTGAGGGCTGCAGGAATACTCATGGCAGCATCCACAAATGACAAAATATTAGGTAGTATTTCCCTGCCCGTCTACTTTTATCGCTTCAAATTGTAGTGTTTTATATGTGTGATTTTACATGATTTTCACCTCATAGAATTATGTATGATTTGACTCTCAAAATGATTCAAGCTATTCACTATTCGCATGTGCTGAATGTGGAGCTCCTGTTGAAAAATTATAAATATTATGCTGAAGTGTTTGACATCTCAGATTCTCAGGAGACCAGAACACTACACTCGCCAATTAGAGAAATCACTATAATTTCTTCCAAATGACACACCTGACCACACTGTATAGGGTGCAACCACAATAACAATAACACACTGGACAGAGTTTAATTTTACATCTGTTCCTGTGAAAGATAATAAGGCTTTTTCCAAATCTGCCAGTAACATAAAGCTGTTTGGTTCAATAACATGCATTTATGTGGCACAGCACTGTACTTGATGTGTCGCCTGAAGACATAAACATTTTACTGGATGTACTGATTGTGGAGTAACGGTGAGCATTCATTCTCTGCAAAGAAAAAGTGATGTTTGCACATAAAATTCAGCATGAAACATCAATCTCTGAATATTTTTCAGCATATAATAGAAAGTTCTCTTTTAAAAGCAATACATCATGGGAAATGGTGTATAAACATGAGATATTTTTATGCACACATATAAAGTGATATTTGATAAATGAACTAAATTATCAGTATATGAATATGTCCACTCATGTCTGAAAATATACTGTAGCCCTATATAAGCATTATACTGTTTATTATACAATGCAGACATGTCACTTCATTAAAAATTGTTTCAGTTACAGTTTTTTCTTTTTTTTTTTGAAGACATTTAACCATTGCTTAACCCATAAAGACCCAGCATTACTTTTGTGTCATTTCCCAAATGAATTTTTCTCTATATTTAACCTTTCTTAAGTTTATCACCATTTATTTTAATATTAGCTTATTTTGTGTTTTTTCAGTGCAAATCAGGTCTTTTTCTATATTTGATTTATTGATCATGTAGATGTTCATAAAAGCTCAGATTAAAGTTAAGGGTTATTATATCAGAAACAGAAAAAAAAAGAAAAAGTGACTTTTTCAGCAAAGATATAAATAACTGAATATAAATCAAGCATCTCCATCCACTGTCATTGATCCAGCTCCATGGGTTGTAATGGTGAATAACAGTTGTAGAAGATGACGGTGTTTCCACGTTCACTACGGAGCCTCTGAACATCCAAATGGGTCATATCTGATGACCATGAAAAGATGACAAACTGCATTTTACACCTATTATTTACATGTATTGATAGAATTAGTGGATCAACAGGTATTAAACAGTTTAGATCAGTAGATGATTTTGGTTGATGGTGGATGTTTGGGTCTTTACGGATTAACTGTGGCAATATTCTCTATTAAATTACATCTTTTGTCATCAGGTACATTTTTCAGATCATACGCAGTATTTCCTGTTTGAAATAGAAACTTTGTTTACAGGAAAACAACATAGGTCTTCTTGAATTTTTGTCTATTCTCACCACCAGGTCCACTATGAAGGTGTGTTGGATCTTTCTGCTGTATCACACCATCTTCCTTGGCAGACTGAGCTGCCAATATGTTAAGGGGAAGTTTCCAAACCCCCCAGTCTTCCAATGTCTTTCCTCTGCTGAAGAAAACTGGACAAAAAGCTCCAGGAGGACCGTGGAGTGGACCTTGAAAGTGCTTTTGTTGGACAGTGAAGGCAAGGGGGAATTTTTAATCCCAACTGCTTCACATTTAACATCATATGTTGAAAATGATACAGCACAATCCAATTTAATACATATGCCCATCGATTTTTTGTAACTTTTTATTTTATTTTTGTACATCTGCAAGTCCATATGTATTGTGTAATAGTTTTTGGTCACTGTATTTTTTCCACTAATGCATACTGGCTACTGAAGAGACCTCTTCCAAAAACAGGTTGAAGTTAATTACACTATGCATCATAACCTCTGTTCTCTGAGGGGACAAAATGCACCCCATAGTGGCAATTTAAGCTGTTCTTTCTCCTGCTCCTCCAGCGTGTAAATGTAGCAGCACACATATTGAAATAAAGGTCCACACACACACACTCCGTGAACACAGCATGATACCCACACACAGTTTATGGCTTTCCAAGCAGCTTAGAGCTCATTTAATCTCATCCCTGTATACATTCTTTGTGATCAGACCTTTATAGACAAATATAAATGCAGATAATGAAGGTCGTCCATAAGTAACAAATCTTTTCTGCACTCGTTACAGAGCTGTCATAGCGTACAATAATGTCCATTCAAGGTACTGCAGATATCTTTAGGTTAAATGAAATAAAAGTGTTGTTTATATACATAGAGACAGAAATATACACATGACGCAGGTGGACATATGGCGCACACCCACAGTCATCAACAACAACATCTCAAATGACCAAAGAACCATAAACTGTTAACATCACTGTCTTTAGTCTTTTCACTGTCTGCTAAAAAGCACCCAAATGAAAAGAGCTGTATGGCAGATTGATTATGGTCACAGATACTATACCAACACTTATGACACTGAGTAGGCTTTACAGGTTAGAGTTTACACTAGTGTTGAAGAGACAGAATGCAGTCATCCCCCAATCCCCTGCCCCTAAATGTGTGGTCTGTTCATCCAAGAGAAGATTAAGTCAAGAACCAATTCAAGACAAAAAAAGTGTGACTGATAGCAGAAATATGTCTCTTTCTTTCCTTCTTTGTCTGTCTTTTCTCTTCCACTCTACCCCCATTTACCTCTGGCTCATTCCTTTTCTCTCTGCAACAATTTATTTTCTGTCAATCCTGTCTTCTTTTAATTATGTTCTTCATTCCCTCCCTCCCTCCCTCCTTTGGTGAGAAAAGTGCAGAAGTCATTCACATGATCAGCATTAGTCCTCCAGGTTTTTGTGTCTCAGTCAGAGGGAGAGTCATTCCCAGAGAACGGCCTCCGTGGCCTCTTGTACCAAAGGTCCTTTAAAAGCCATGTGCTCTCTTAAAGTTTTTGGTCTCCCCTAACAATACATCAAATGAACAACCTTTTGCGGTGGTAAAGCTCCAACATTTTCCAGGTCTTTCATCCTTTTGTTTTGCCCCTTTCATGAATGCCATTAAGCGAACTACCCAGAGATTCAGCATTCTTAATATATGTCTCAGAAATAACACCTTCTGCTTTTGGGATCAGCTTGTGGGTGGATGACCTCTTTTCTTCTCCTGGCGCTTCTATAAGGCATGCTGGGTCAGGACCAGAGCCAAAGCCAGGCCGAGAGGCAGAGCCCAGACGTTGGCACACAGACAGACAGAGTGATCCTCTAGCAGGCCCGGGGGTTTTATCAGGTCATGGCTTGATTCAGGAAACTGGGCACATAGAGGGACAAACAGAAGGAGAGAGATGTGTAAAGGTTAGACATGACTCAGACGCTCATGCTGCTTTCTTGTTCTGACATTTGATGAAGAAGAGGAGGTGGAGAACACATCAGAGAGGTGAGACAGGACACGGTCACAGCTTAGGAAGAGGGAGATAAAACAGAAAGTCAGAGAGAACATAGGAGAGAGAACTTACATGTATCCATGCTAGACCTTCTTTGGCACGAACATTAAGTGTTTGATCCTCCAAATGTTTTGATATGTGAAGTATATTTCAAACTTCTGCTGCTTAGTATGCTCTCTGCTTCTTAAACAAGTTGGCAACAAAGGAAAGCTTCTTGTGAGGACTTTTTTTCTTTTTTCTTAAACTCTTTTAGGCTGTGCCAGTGAGTCTCTAAACAGTTTTTAAAGCTATCATTACAGACTTTATTTACAAGAAAAACATGCTATGAAGCCAAATACACACCACTGGAGCCAGCAGTGGCTGAGGATTTCTTTCAATATTTTATAAAGCATAAATTATAGCAAGCAACAGTGTTGTAAGACCCCTTGTATGCAGTTTGACTGAACACAATGCCCATCAAAACACTACAATGTTTTCTTTTATGCATAAAAGAAAATTAACTTTTTTTTTTTAAGTGTGCAAATGGAGAAAGCTATAGAGTTGCAAATGCTGTCCACAGAGAGCAGTGGGAACACATCAGTCCAGATATTAAACTCTATGGCCTCAAGAGTTTCCCTGTTATATCCACATTACAATTGCCTTATTATGTGCTTTTTCATAAAACTGTTAGCACTTTGAATACTTTTTTCAATTTTCTTGGATTCTTGTAACACAAAGCGTAACCGTTTGCCTCCAAGTTAAAGTAGTCTTGCTCAATTTGCAGAGGCACCATTTTCAGTCCAGAACAGCAATACAGAGGCACATCATAAGAAACATGAAACAGTTTCTTCTTTTCCTCCTCCTCCTCCACCTCCACCATCCCCACGAATCATCCTCGCCAATGTAACCTTCACAAAAAAAATTGCACTTTGGTCCATTTCCCTGTACATAGAAAAAAAACATCTACTCAGATGTTATCTACCAACACCTCATCTTCCAACAGAACTAGGCAACACATAAATGAAAAAATAAATAATGAAGCAAGAAAAAAGCATTGAATTATTTTAACAGGACGGGCCTTTTTTCTAGACGGCGTGAGGAGGAAAGTATAGTGAGGCAGAAAATGGGGGACTATTAAAAAGCCTGCTGTTTTCAGAATTCCTGGTATAAAGTAGTTAGTGTTGGAAATGGTTAAAAATGGTAGTTGCCAAAAAGCAGGGTGGGGGGGACTATGGCTAGCTTGACAATGCACCAAACACATCCGCAACTAAAAGCCAATTAATTAGCAAGGGCAGTGATGTGTGGCAGCAGCCTGTTGACATGAGTCCAGATCTCCGGCTGCAGCCAATATCCACACATACACTCAGGCTTGTGAGAGGCTGCGCACACATATAAACACACAACTAAAATCACAAACATATGCATACACCGTGACGAAATGCAGACAATGTCAAAACACAGACTCATTTACTGACATTTTCGCACTAGCACATGCACAAAGACAAAGACAATGAATGGAAATTTTCACACAAGAATTCACCTGAAGTGGGGATAAGACAGCATCAGGTAACTCTACAAATGTAGTCAGTGAGTGTTTTTCTTATTGATCAGAACATCATATTTACAGTGCAATAGGTTCGCATTTCCCAAGGCTAATTATTGAGTTATCCTGAGTTACGTGGTTTCTGTCCACAATCAATTCAGGCCTGCTGAACAGAAAATCAACAAATAAAAGAGTTACATGAGAACACAAGACCTGCTAGCTTCCCAAAGTTGTGCATGTGGAGAGTAATTTAACATATAGACTCAACAGTTTATTTCATTGTAAATTAAACCTGGAATGCATTGAGCAGTTTAATTGAAACAATTCTTTTTTCAAGAAGCTGCTAAGTGAGAGCATTAAAATTCACTTCAGGTCACCAAAAATCCATCGTATGAGACCCACACTAACCTCGGGAATATAACAAAGACATTTAATTTCCTTCCATCAAACTCCACAGAAGGACATTAGTATATGGAGATAAAAAATTGTTTTCTCCATACTGTATATAAACAAGGCAGAGTATGTGTGATGGCTACCTCTCTGACTTACAATGCTCAAAGGACCGAGCTTCAGCCCACATATTTACTCACTGAGCATGGGATAAAACCCACAACCACTGGCAGTGACATAGTGAATAATTATGCATCGAAATTAACTGAAAATTCTCTGTACCTTCTAAAAGAGCAGCATGACTGACAAGGATGGGTTTAGTCACAAACGGCTTTTTCCTTTTTACAGTATTATAGGTTATCCGTTCATGTCCCCATCCATTCATTCATCCAGCTTCAGATGTTCACAAGCTGAGTCTATGCATGGATTTATTATGGGTTATTATTGGATTAATTTGAGAGGTGTCTTTATTGTAATATCCTGTAATATTTATTGTATTACCACCACAAGGAAATTCACAACCTTTAGGACTTTGACATCAGTGATGACTACATCTGGCAGAACATATTGTATTATTTTATAGATTATATCTACTTTTTAGGCAAGGCAGGTTTATTTGTATAGTACAATTCATACACATGGCAATGGTAAAGTAAATACCTAAAATAAAAGACAAGTTACAAATACAGCAACAATTTATTTTTTTATTAGGGACAATTAATTCATTCTTCCAAGAAAACTAATGATGTTCTGCACAAACAGTCAAACAGAATTCTTCTATAACTCTAATTGGACTTTTACATTAACTGTTGCATCAAAATATACAGTTTGCATTGACATTACAACTCGTAAAATATAAAGAAATGTATTTGTGAAAAAGATATAGGCATGTCATAAGTACTGGGGACTTGAAATGGTTGACATTTCTAAATGGTTGATTCAATATTTTTGTTAAACCCATTGAATTAAAGCTGAAAGTCCACACTTCAGTCATAGGCGAAACTACAAAATTTGTGTGTCTGTCCAAATATTTATGGACATGACTGTAGTGCATTCAGATAAAATGCCTACATCTCTGGTTTCTTTCAGTCCTCCCTGAACCGTTGTTGTAAAAGATTTGACCTCTGTAAATCATTTGATTTCAGATGGTGATATGTTTATAGCCTGATTCTCCAAATATTAAATCCACAATGTTGCATTTTATAGCTGCCATTCAATATGCTCCTTGATAGTCCGTTACAGCCTTGTCTGTGAATATATCTGGAAAGAGGCTCATGGGCTAAACTGTTACATCTGAAGAGTACTTTGAGAAATGCTCTCAATACTAAGTAGATTGTGTTTTTTCAAGATGTGATAGTAATGGCTTTGGACAGGCTTTTTGTCCATTATTTTCAGAGCCCGATTGCATAAAGACGTGTGCTTTCTGACTGTACGTAGACGGTAATGCTTGAGCTGTACTGTCATAGAAAATGAAAAATGAGTGAGGGATCATGGAGTGCACAAATAACTGGGCTGCCTAAGTGGGTATGTTGTGTCTGATTAATTTGGTGCAATCACATTACTGTTTCTAAAATCTTCTTTACATATTTATCAAATTTTAACTGTCGATGTAAGACTATTACTGCAGCCTTCACATCATTTACCTCATCTCTTTCTTCATCATCTACTTTCTATATAATAAGATGCAGAATGTGTTATTCCAAGCAAGGAAATTGGTGCTATCTTGTTTTTTGTGCTTTTGCAGTTAACATACTGAGTAAAATCACCCTGACAATAAAAGACAGGAGGATAGGAAAGTGCCCCAGGTCATATTTGATTTCAGGTCATTATATAGTACCTGTCCTCCTCCACATGTGCCTCAATTGTTTGTCACCCATCCACCCATCCATCCATCCATCCATCTATCCATCACAAACTTTACATATTGTGTCAGTCAGACAATCGACAGTGTGTGTATGCAGGTGTGTGTTACTGTGAGGTCTTTTAGAGGTCCTGTGAGATTTACAGCCGTGGACCCTCAGTCTTCTGCCAAGACGACTCATAACCATAACAACACTCCCCCAATTTATCTGCCATGGAAGTTTGACAAGTTTTAATTGCCAAGCATAGTTGTCTAAGGACGCTAGGCCGCCCAAAATGTCCCTACCAGCTCCCTCTCTAATTATAAACTTCCTGCTTGAGTAATCACACGTCTTATTGTTTCCTAATTACCATTTTTACAATAAATTAAACACCACGCCGCAGTGAGACAGGCACAGAGCGGTGCATCAATACTGACATACACATACACAGAACCTTTGGAGAAGGCAATTCCCTCATCCATTCCCTCTCTTACTCTCTCCCTCTTGCCTCTTTCTCTCTCTCTCTCACCTTTCCCAAACATACACAATGTTATTGTTATCAGTGGTGCTTGTTCATTAATTCTCCTCTTCACAAATTTCTAAGGTTTTAATTTGCTGTCTTCGCAACAATGAGGGCTTCTGCGTAAAGGACAATACTGCATGACTTGGGTGCAGTGTGACCATTTAATGGCTGTGAAAGCCCCTGGAATTACCCAAAATAGATGTCTTAATGGGAGTCATTCATTCAGCACGCAAATTTGTATTCATAAACACCACACGCACACACTGTTTGGATTTTGCGCATATCCGTAATAGTCGCTGAGAAATGACATTAACAATCACATTAACGGTAACAGCAGAGACAGCAGAAGGTTACACAGTACAGTTTTAGCATGTTTAATCCAGCCATGGTAACTGGGTCTCCTGTAAAGGTGAAAAACGTCATTAGTCTTACACCAGAGGGCTGCATAGCACATCTAAAATACATCTGGAGAACACAACAATAATTCATTGTGAAAACTAATCAAACTCAAACAGCTAAGTTAAAAAAAAAAAAGAAAAAAGGAATTCTTCTCCATGCTCAAAAGTGACGAATGAAATATTTCCATCTTCCAACAGTGAGATAGGGTGGGATTCTTTGGCAGACAATATGACCCTGTCGTCTTCACGTTTTATTTGAACTGAAAATGAAGTACAGTCCTATTAAAATGCAGACACGTACGCATTCATGCTCCACAGGAAAAAAACGTGATGTTATTCTGCTCCAGACAGTGAACCCAGTTATAGCTGAGTTGACTGCAGTCTTCAGAGTAGACAGCATTCAGCAGAGAACAGGCCCTGGGCCAGTATTTTAGAACCTCTAATCCAGATTAAAACCCCCACCTCCCATTTCTTTCACTATTTCATTGTATAAGAGAGAAATATAATATTTCAGCCAAATGTCATCATCTTGGGTGTAGCATGAACTGTCTTATCATAAAGCGTGTGTTCTGATGTGCCAATTGCTTTAACAAGCATAAAGATCAAATGTGATGTGAATGTGAATGGCGTAGCGTGTTGATTCTAGCACTGTACAAAATCCTCCTTTCATGGATGGGGAGTGGAGGAGTGTTTTTGTGGGTCTCTGTAAAGGGGCCGTTTCCACAAATTTATGCAAAGTTGCTGCAACCAGCTACAAATACATAGATATCTTTCTATTGGAACAAAAACAGTATAAGGTTACATGTTAGATGGAAGCTTGTGGGTAGTAGAAGGGTAATAATTTGGCAATATAAAGATAATAATCATATAATACCTGCAAAAGTAATAACCATGCTATTTACAATGGGTATGTTTCGGTAATTCCTGGTCTACCAAACTTTTCCAGGTAAGAATTCACACCATTCAAGGTATCCTTTGTATAGTATTACATTGAAACAAAAGGACATAAGAGATGATGAATATTACAGTGCTGCAAATATTACAGAATTACTGATTTTGTTCTCAGAGAGTTTTCATGTGATTAGAAGGCATCATGTTGATAGTGCTCTAAAAGAAGTAGAATTATATTGTCTCATTATCAGGTCACATTAATGTCACTATATTATAATTTTGTAATCTAAGCATTGCACCGAATTGATAATTCTAATGTTTTAGGGAACCACTTTGTTACAACAATATTATCAAATAGTTGTCTCATTGTTGTCATCATCATTAATTATTACATAGATTTCAGTTTAATATTATTACCCATTGTTAATTCCAAACTATTATTTCAATTTGCAATACAGGGATGTTGGTAAAGTTACTTTTGTGCTGTTTTATGGTTATTTTACATATTTATTTGCATGATTGCGTTGTGCATATTTGATTTTTAGAATTTATTACTGACTACTTTTAACTCAAGTATGGCACAGTAAACTTTCATTACCTTTTTATTTCTAATTTCATAAATGAGGTTAATTATATACAATATAATAAACACCAGAATTAATTGAAACTATTACACAATCATTTTACCTTGCTAATGTAGCCATCACTTCTTGCTGTAATAGGAGGTTCTGAAGTGCTTCTTGTCATATCGGACCGTGTCTTCACTGTCACCGGGAGGCCTGGGACAGATGTACTTCTATTGTCTGTGCCGTAGCCGAAGACCTGAATGGCATTTCCTGCAGAGACAGAGATAGAAAGTCATTTGTTTTTTGACTGCCATCCCTGCAAGAAGCCAGTGAGGAGACAGACAGCTCTAAGTCAACTTCTTGGTCTCCTGCCCAATCTTTGGCAGCCAAGGGAACTAAGGAGGGTGGGGTGGGGGGTGAGGGGGTAAAGAAGTGAAAAGACTGAAGAGAGACAGTCTTTGAGATTCATCAGCAAGCTTAAAAGTTGTACGGCAAACTAATCATAAACAGCAATCTTGAAGTTGGTGTGTAAATCTTGGGAGGCAGCTCATGGGAGGCAGTTCAAGATTTTACTGTCTCATAAAGTTCCAATACAGACTTCTGTTTACTATTATATGCAATGCCTTCTTTGAATTGCATTTTTTTTGTCCTGTTAATTGAAGTGGTAATTATCATTCCATAAGAGAAACCTGTGTAGCCACAATGGGCATATTTTTGAACACAACAACAGCCTTGGTTCATGTCCTTAGCTGTTGCTTTCATGTTGCAACAGCTGTTCTCTAACTGCAACAAGCCAACCAATGAGTGTCATAATATCCATACTCGAGATGATGAACCCCGATTTATTTGCTGGCAGCTGTGCACTTAGAAATGGAGTCTTTTAAAAGTCTCACATCTATCAGCTCAAACAATGTGAATGCATGTGAGTGCATGGGTATTAGCCTACAGATGTACTACATGCATGTGTGTAATTTGGTGCTTAAATGCATGCGTGAGCCTCTGCAAAAATGGGATAAATCCCTGTTCAGTCAGCTTTTCAGCTAGATATGGTAAAATAGGGGCTGAGTACCTTTTCACTGCTCATCCATTTAAAACATGAGGGTTGTTTCTCTTTGTTCAGCCAGAGAGAATGCAAGCCATGTAATTGCTTGGCAACCACCTCCATTATAAGGTCAGCATGCAGAGATGACTTTGAATAGATTTATGTGACTGATCAAATACAAAACATTCCCAAACAAAGGAGAAGTGGCATTTCCCCACTATCTCACAAAGGACAAACAGGATAGCTGAGGAACACACGTGAATAATCAGACAAACAGTACTCTACTCTGCCGCTCATCCACACACTCAGTGTGTCTCATCCTCTGTCCACCCACATGTTGTTGCACACACATAAATATAAATGCTGCACAACACAGACACAAAAACAGCCACATATGCACATGCACCTGCACACTTAACACATACAAAAGCACCCTTCATGATTCTCATTCAGTTTATGTTTTGGGCTGATGCTGTGAAATAACAACACAGGAATTCAACTCAGTGCTGGGACCTAATAACTCTAATGTTATCAGTGAGGAGCTGATGAAGTACTGCTGGGACATGTGATGCTACACGTCAGGGTTGGCTGTAGCGAGCTATCCCTCTACAGATGCTGTAAGATGTGGGAATAAAGTCATAAATCAAACCAGTTGGCTGGAGGGCGTTCACACAGGATGTTTTACTGCGCCCAAATGTTCCACTGAGTGATTAAGCTCATTGCCAATAGCAATTCAATTTTTTAATGACTCCAGATAAGTTTTCCTTTAACCCCGGGGCGTAGCCTGTATTGCCCTACCTGCAGGGACAGATGGAGAAGGAGATAAGCGAGGAGAGAGCAAGAGGAAGAAGAATCAGGTTCGTGTTTGGACTATTGTTCGCTCTTGTATTTTCTTCTGGCCTCCTTGCACAATTGATTAAATGTTAAAACTGTAGTTCTGTTGGTCTATTCAGCTGCGTGAACTGCAAGGAACAGAAAGAAGTGTGTATGATAACAAAGGATTTGTCTAACCCATAGTTTTCAGTTACAGTGTATTTGTTTTGTCAGCTGATGTAAAAAAAAAATGTTTTAATCTGCAGACAAAGAAGTATTGAAAAGAAAATGAGAGTGAAAACATGGTGGTGACGGTGGTCATGGGGAGCTGAAACCTAATTGGTCCGTATAAATGTATGTGTATATGTGTTGTACAGTACAGTGAGTGTTTTTCTTTTTTCATTTTTGTGTATATTCTTCTCCCCGGTGTGTCGAAATTTATCGCCTGTTCCCCCTGACTGCAGAGAGGAGATGCTGCATTTTGTGTTATTTTTCAAGACGCCTCCTCAGCTCCCAGCCTCATCCTTCATCCTGCACACTCAGCTAAAACGCTACCCCGGCAATCTATTGAAATGGTCTGAAAGCATTATCCACACAATGGAACATGGTAAAGGCAACGGTGTCTTGTAGCACTGATGACACTGCTCGCTTCTTCATACCTAGTAAGGAGCTTGCTGTATTTTACTCTAAAGAGAAAAAAGCATGAGGATATTTGAGGTAACTACTCTGTCATAGTGCACCCTGTGTGTTATGTATTAGATGTATAGATGATATATATTTTAGCTCAACGTATTATTCCATTTGTTCGAAATCTGTTCCTTTCCATGACTTTTTTTCACCCGTAAGGGATAAGCCCTTTAACTCTCTAAGATTGAATGTGAAAATCACATGCAAATGGTTTCTTTTGTATTAAAATCTTGCCGAAGGGAGGGATGAGAAGTGATAAGCCATTACATGTTTCTGAGAAACTAAGAACATTTCATTCCAACTTAATCAGTGGGCAAAGGGGTGTCGGTGGATAAGTTACATCAAAAATAGCTGGAAAATTTTCATTATAATTTCTATTCATCCATCCATCCATTCCTCAATATTTTTATTTGATCCTTCTGGCTTTTTGAAAACCAACTAATATATTATAATTATTAGACAATGTGTCCATTATTTTCAATATAATTTGATAAATAATGTGATTACATTATAATGGAAATTTAATGAAGGATATATTAAAGTAATTGAAGTAATAAAACTGAAGTAATAATTCCATTACAGGGAAGTCTAAAGAGTGTCTCACCACCACACTTCATTTATCCACTTTCAGACCCTCCCACAACCATCAGCTCCTCAACAACAAGACGGTATTTGACATAAAATCATTAAAGTTACATTAGATCAATGTCATGTGTTCATACGTGGCAGCAAGAGTAACTACAGCATGACATACTTGTTCACTTATCAATATTATATGACTGTTGGACCACTATCAGTTGCTGGAGACATTTCAGATGCATGCACTATCTGTGTGTTGGAATGACTCACTTAGGCATGTGTTGTCAGTGAAGTACCGCAGGATTTTCATACACTCCTCTTCCTTGTTTCCACTTCCCTCACAGGTGCACAACGGAGAGACAGTCCAGTTGGAGAAGCTGCTGTCAACGTAGTTTGGAGTCATGTCTGTCCCTGTGGGAGGACAAAAACATACATGCACACATTAAGACAAACAGTGATGGGTCACTAATGGACAATAATGGCCTACATTTATTAGAAACAGCATATCAAGATGTTAGCCATAGGAATGTTCCTATAATGCCTTGCTTTATGTTGTTAAGAGGCCATTATGCTATGAATATTTTGCCAACTAGGTGCTTTAGGAACTACCGTATGTGCACTGTTTGCATATAGAGCTGCTATAACAAACATTTACTTTTTAAATGTGTCTGTGTCAATGCTTTCAGCTGGAGCCGGGGGTGTTAGATGCACTTTGTGTAGCATATTTCAGAGAATTCAGAAAGCTCCATGCTGCATTATCACTTCATACGACACAATTTTTGTCACATCGTACAGAAGCACCGACTGATAATAAAATACGGACATTTCACTACATAGAAGAAGTTATTTCTTGTAAATTTGCATTTTAAGCTTTTGTGTGCTCTGTGATGCACCAAGGTCCTGTTATCAAAGCTTGGCTGGGCCTGAAAAATATGTATGTACGGGTTTGTACTCATTGTTTGAGCAACATTTACAATGAGCAAACAGATGGCCATCAATTGTTTTAATTAAGTAAACACTCTCTCTGTGCCACTAGTGCCTAATTACTTATAGGAGTGAACTGATGTCCATTGAACTGGAGGGGAAACAAAGCCAGGATGGTAAAAAAATTACAGCCTGTTGACTTTGATTAAAGTAAAGATACAGCCAACGCTGTGTCTACTGTACCTCTAAACCCTGAACCATTATCTCTTTATCTCTCAATGTATCTCAATTACAAGAAGAAATGTAATCTGGTTTGGAGCCTAAGATTAGGCACTGTTAGTCTGCAGTTCTGCGTGCCACTGCCCCGGCTGGACTGACCGATGAGTCTTGCGTAGGAGGCCAAGCAGGCCGGATGATTGCCTTGGTTGGGGCAGGTATTCACTGTGTGTGGAATCACAGCACAGTTCACGTAGAAATCAACCAGTCTGGACCTGCACAACAAACATGAGGAACAGCGTAAGCAGGGAGAACAAGAAGCAGGGCTTAGTCACAAACTCCAAGCACATAAACACAAACACATAAACACAAAATCAAAGCACTGAACCTAATTTTTTGGCAACGTTTCTGCTTTAAACCAGCTGCCAATTGTAACCAGCCTGTATATGTAACATCTGCTTGTGGGTTGCTACAACAGGTGTCCTGAATAACAACCAGGTCTCACTCAAGTCTCAGTGCAAACAAGCTATTTACGATCTTTCCAGCACGCAACATAAACCAAGTGATTGTGCCTTAAAGTGGGAATGAGAAAGATATCTGTTGCCTTTTTCGGTCTTTACTTCCCCTGTTATCCTGATATCTTAACTGTCTCCCAAACTGACTTTCTACAAACCAAGGGAACTGATAAAAATAGTATGTTTTGTTTCAGTGTGTGTTTGTGATAAGAGCTTAAAGTCTGGGAAGGCCCCCAGGGTGGCATTGCTAATCCACTTAAGTAGGTTTATTGGGAGTAGCGCGTGCAAAGTTGCTCTGTCTGTACTGTTCACATCACAGCTGCCCACTAAGTGAATCACAATCCTTTGCACAGTTCCCTTTTTCTCTCTCTCTCAGTCTTTCCGTCATGACTCATTCGCTCTGACCTGGTCTGACTGTTCTTTTAGCCTTAAGTTCAAAGGTAGTATAACATACCTCAAGCTGTCATGTCCTTAGCGAACACAAACAAGTATGCACCAATAAAAATATAACACATGCAGTGATGTGATTACTGACTGGTATCTAGTTGGTGGGTAATTTTTGGGCAATTTTGTAGCCAATCACAAACAGTTGGTTTTTAAGACTGCTGCTTTGACAGCACTGTCTCTGTTATATAGTGTAATTTCTCATGGTGACATGTTGTGTTTCCAAAGGATGCCATGAGAAGCATTTTTAATACCAATACATCATTGTCAGATTAATTTTGACATCATTTAATTACTAAGAAGAAATTAGTTGCCACCCATATGAGAGCCAGATTTTATTTCATTCAAAAGATGTTGTTGGAGATTTTGTCTTTCTCTCAATTAATACAGTATTGATGATGAGGTTTTTTTTTTTTCAACCTGGTGCGACAGTTTGGTCAGAGGTGTCTTTTTTAAAGTTTTCCACAACAGAAATCCTAAGTCTGTTTTTTTGTCGCTGTACAAATCCCCCTCTGTACTGGAGTCTAACAGATTTAACCCATGAGTCATGAAGTATCCCCTTACCCAATTTGTGCCTAGAACTTTTGTCCATAGGTAACTGGGATAGACTCCGGTACTGGATGGATGGATGGATGGATGGATGGATGGATGGATGGATGGATGGATGGATGGGTGGATGGATGGATGGATGGAT
>JAPQRQ010000028.1:20637569-20650094 GCA_037367365.1 Apogon talboti | reverse complement strand
GATGGATGGATGGATGGATGGGTGGATGGATGGATGGATGGATGGGTGGATGGATGGATGGGTGGGTGGGTTGGTGGATGGATGGATGGATGGATGGGTGGGTGGGTGCGTGGATGATGGATGAATGGATGGATGGATCGTAAAATACACGTATACATGTTTTCTTAATGACTGAAAGCATCTTCAGACATGTGACCACCTGTACCTGGACATAATACACAGACATACAGCATACCTTCATATTTGCATATGAATGATGAGCAAAACTCTCAGTAGTTGAACAGGACTTAATAAATTATACTGAAGTCATGGAAACGCTTGACAGCTGCATCCACAGTATTGTAATCATGCACTAAGCAGAAGTTTCATATTAAAAAACAACAAAGTGCTGACGGTGCATACTGCTGCATGCCACAGTAGCCTAAACAGGTGGAATGATAATGTCATACAAATTTACATATTGCCTTGTCTTTAAATATGCATTGCAGCAGTATCTGTATTTTTATTATACGTTCTATAGGGGTGTTACTTGATCACTTATTCATCATTTTGTGTCTTTTCATAAGGCTCTAAAGTAATTGATTAGATGAGATGCATTGTAATGATACTGAACTTGCATGTTTATATGCAAACACAGTATCTTGTAAGAGAGGGGGGTACAAATAACTGTAATGCAGTTGATCACAGAGGAATGCCTTGAGATCTGATGAGTTAAAGACTAGTGTTGCGTTTGTTGTGATGCATTTCAAGTCCTGTGAATCAGGAGAGCAAAGATTTCACTGGGGGCCTTTGGAGTGATGAGGTAACAACCTCTCTGTCTCCCTGTCTTTCAGTTCCTGTCTCTCTGTTTCTCAACATAGCAGTGATGAAGTCAGTGTAGTGTGATGGGTCTAGGCCTCCAGCAGCAAACCCTACTCAGACTCACTTCATTACTCCAACTCCATCTCCATCCGCCTTCCTATCAAATCACCCGGAGAACCTCTCGCCATGACATGCTGCTAACATCCCATCTTAGCCTTGCTTCAGAAAGCAGAGTGTATGCTTGCTCTACCATGACTGACATGGAATGATATGGATGCACACAAATGCAAACATACACTCAAATAGCAATGCATAGTACTGAATGTTAATTCAGATAAAAAGGACACACAAATCCAGACACTATCCCTCTCCACACCTGTTCTCCTCACTCAAAGCACTCTCCCGTCCATTCCCGAGTCAGAAGAGACACTTGTAAATACAGTCATGCTACAGCTGATACAGTCGGAGGGGGAAAAGAACAACTGTATTGTGTCTCCACAATGCAACCTTAAAAACCACATTTTCCATTTTTCTATTTCTTATGGCCAAGGGGTCTTTTACTTTCATGCTAACAAAGAATGTGAACTTTAGATTTCTGTAGGAAAGACCGTAGAAGATTAAAGAAACTGAACAAGCACTGTGTTTCTTTTTAGAAGCGGAGCTCTTTCAGACAATGATGGCTTAAAAACAGTAATTTAAAGTTTAGAGAGGTGTCCTGAGTGTTCAGACAATGGTGTTCCAACACCGGGATGCAGCGCATTTCATGGCTTCCACAGGCTTTCCATTATACCTCGGCGAAGCGCCACTCGCTGCTGAAATTACAGGCTGTCTAGCTCAACAGAGTTTTATGGTCATTTCAGCCACTCAGCCCCTGGGGAAGTGGCAGGGGAGCCCCCACAGAGGTAGACTTCTTTCAACCAACCTGACACTTTAAACACAGTGATTCGGCTGAGCGCTGAGTGCCTGTCCATCCAGCTTGGCAGTAATAGAAAACTAATGGCTTTTTATATGGATTCTTATTCCTATCACTTGATGCCCGTGACAAACAATGTGACTCAAATCAGATGAGTGTCAGTCTCAGAAACCATTTCCTCATGAAGGATAAGAAGCAGGAAGGAAAAAACATTTACAGACTTCAAAGTCCTCTAATATCCTGTTTTCTACATTAAAACTATGGAAAGTCTAATTTACAGACTCCCCCACTGCGGATATGTCTGCAAATATGACTTCTGCTCATGATCATTTGTGGTAAATGTGAAATTACTGCTTTTCACTCTTATCTCTCTTCTCAGTTTTCATTCTAGTGAGCCTTTAGAAACCATATCTCTCACTCATCTACTGAAATCATAACAATAACCATGACACAATAGCTGGCAACATAATAGCAGTTACAACATGAAGCAAATAAGAAAAAAACAAAAGCGCTTTCTCTCTGCTGTGCATCTCTTTTTCTCACTGGTACATTTCTCCTCCTCTCCTTTTTTCTGCTCCTCCTGACATTATCTCCTCTCCTCTCTTCTCTTATTAGTATCCTCTTGTCACTGACATTAACTGATTGTCATTGCAGTCTCAAGTGCTCAAGTTTGCACTCATGGTGAGGGTATTTGACCCTGGCTGAATCAATAGGACTCAACAGCCTTGTGTGTCCTTTTGTCACTTGATGTTAAATGCCAAAGCAAACAATGGTGCTTTGCACCAGTGAGATTTGACTATTACTTTCTTTTGACATACAGAATTTTCTGCAATGAGCACAACAGCTAATTGCGTCACGACAATATTGTTGAAAAGCCCAACAATACAGAACTGAGTGCTATGAATATATTTTTGATTAAATGTGCCTAACATCTCTCTTTTTTACACTCAAAGAAAATTTTCCTTGTGTTATAATTTGCTCTGCAACAGCATCATTCTGCCTGTGCTTTCCCAGATTTCGGCTGGTAACCCTAAGACAGTCCTTCTGTTGCTCTGGTCAAAGTTGACTCGCAGATATTTTCTCTTGAATGTGCCAGAACAGAGTTTGTCTTTTTTTGGCAGCACAGTACTCATTGGGATTCCCAGTCAATACTCTAAAAGGGCAATGTGGACAGATGGTATTCAGTCAAAACACAAGACAGTTTAGCTTAGCTGTCACATGACATAACCTTTCGCCCCTTTCTCAGCAGAGAATTGAAACAACAAAAACTGTCTGGTGTCTTGACCTCCCCTGCATTATTAAGCAGCAAACACAAAGCAATGATCTGAGCTGGCGTTTTTATTTAATTAGACCAGTTTTTGTGTTTTGAGTCATTACTTATGCATGGTTACAATGTTCCTTGTCTTGTGACCAGAAAATTGGCTAGGAGTTCATTGTTTGTTTGTTTTTGTTTTTTTAACACATTCTATTGCTTACACTCGCTCTGCTTTTCTCCACACCACCCACTGCAGATGTCTTACAACCCCCGACTGAATGTTATGTCATTGGAATGAATGCTAAATCAAGCGTGCAACACACACAACCCAGTACTGTCTGTTTGGTAAGGGGTGAGTAGATTATTCAAGGTTATCTGAACTCCCTAACTACTCTGAACAAGGCAAACAGCCAGCCCCCAGACAGTGTACACGTCAAACAAATGGATGAACTCTCCCTGAAAAACTGACAGAGGGAGTTGGCACTACGTTGAAGAACAATTATTATCAGTAATTAAACTTTTACTTGCCACATAGCAAACACTCCTGTGTGAAAAGTTTAAAGAAGGGTACATGCTGCAGCTTACAGAGGCGTCCTGAAGTACAAAGTAAAGTTGAGTAAGAAGCATAAAGAGTGAAAGACATGAGCCTAATTGACACATTCAAAGCCACACATTGAGTTTTCTGCAGATAAGTATAAAGTCCTATTGATGATGTTTGCATTAATAATTGATAGTACCATTGCAGGAAAAGATTGCCAAGGAAACAATAGGGCCTTGTCAGTAATGACTGCAGTTTTCCTCTATACCATGTTCCCTTAGAGATTACGCTTACGAAAGTAAATGGGCATATACTAATCCACGTATTGGAATTAAATTCACAACTCTCCATTCCCTGCTCCTTCCGTACCTCTTAATACTTACTACTCTTCCTCTCACTTCCTTGATTTCCTTTCACCCTGTGTGGCTCTCATGTGTAGCTGGCAAGCTGAGCACGTCTCTACCAAAGCAGAGGACTGATTAAAGCCGCATACTGCAGCAAACTGTACTATGTATGAGGAAAAGGTCACCAAAATGACACATGCTTCGCTTGCAAAATCAGAGCTTCACACGCTAAGAGTGGACACTTCACTTTGATAGGTTGTATATAAGGCTGTCACTGAGTTGATGAACATATGAAATGAAGTAGATGTTTTGCTTATCAAGCCTGCTACCAATGCAGAAAAAAGAGCATTGAAAAAAAGTGAATAAAATAATAAAAAGTAATTTTGGACCATGGTACAGATTAAAAATAAAATACCACTCATTCACGTTTCACACCATAGTAGAAGAATGAGTTGATGTCATTAAAGAGAACCAGTCAAACAATTGATATCACATTCATACCTATAGGCAATTTTAGCTTGACCAATTAACCTATTAGTGCTTAGTGTCTTTGGATGGTGGGAGGAAGCTGGAGAATTCAGAGAGAACCCACTCAAACATAGGGAGATCATAGAAACTCCACAAAGAAGGGTCTTGATGTTGGAATCAAACCCAGGGCCTTCTTGCTGTAAGGCAACAGTGTTAACCTCTGCACCAGTCAGTCACTTTTCACATCATATTAGATGAGTGGGTTGATGCCATTAAAGAGGGGGAGCCAAACAATGAAAAACACTGCCAGTTTCAACCAACCGTTTTAACACAACTTACTAGAGGCCATTATCATGATTTTGTAAAATAATCCTGATTATTTGAGATGGGCGTATATCTGGACCCTGATGAAGGCCAGGAGCCAGCTTTAATGGTCTAACTTTAATTACATTGGTCTATTCTACTAGTGATGCTGGAGTTCTTGACCAGCAAATAAATATATGTAACCATGGAGACTAAAATTACCTTGAGCACAAACTGTAATTAACAAAGGTAAGTCTATTCTACTGTCTGTTGTACAGTTTGTGTAAATGTATCTGAGCTTTGAGTCTTCTATTTTCCTAAGATACACTTTCCTTTTGAGACTTTGACAGTAAAAAAAAAAAAAAACTGGTGAAAAATTAGGACATGAAACATTCGGTTAGGTTAAGGACAGGCAGCAATAGTACTCATTTGATTAAAGGGAAAGCCCATTTTTATGATCAATAAAACATAAGCGGTATGTGTGACAGGAGCAACTCCTATTTCCTGCAAGAAACACGATACCCGTCCATCAGCTGCACACCACTTCCACTATTGGCACTGACCTTTAGCACTGTATAATAAATATAAAGTGCGGAATTGTCCAAAATACTCAGGAATATTGGTTTCTTTCAAAGCCTGTCTGTTCTCTTAGAAGAACTCAGAAATCTAAAGTACTCATGGCTTCAATGAGCATATAAAATCTAAGGTCAGGTTGGGCACACATTCTTTAACATTGCTCCTTGACAACACTTTACTATTCAAGGACTTATTGTTGATGCTGGTTCACAGATATTGATAAATCTGTCAATGTTCTGTGTCTGTATAAACCTTGTCTATGTGCAGAGATTTACAAGATTTTCTTAGTCACAAGAGCTTAAGCTGCTTTCACACCAGGCTCCGTATTTAGTCGATCTTTGACCTGAAGGATTTTGTGCTGAATAGGATGATAAATGTTAGGAATCAGCATTTAATACAAAATTATAAATAAGCTACTTTTTACTCTTTTTTTTTTTTTTTTAGATTTTTCCACACTGATTTTTCTTTTACTTGTGTACAATTTTCACCATTGTCATAGTATTTGTACTCAGGTAATGCAATTTTGTGGTCTTTACACCTCTGGTGGCCAGGGAGTACATAGAGGGTCCTCAAGAGAAGAAAAGCTGTGAGCTGTACAGTACATATGTGTGAAAAGAACAGAGAAGGAGGGTGAAAGTGAGAAGAAATGATGATAAAAGTACAACGGCATCCTGATTTCCTTCATCTCAGAAGCTACAGAGTAATGCCATCTGGGCCACTCATTCTCCCTACACTCTTACCTCTCAGTGGAGTCTTGAATTGTCAGTTACTACAGAGCACTGTTGATTTAGGCCAGTGTGTGTATGTGTGTGTGTAGGCACTTGCGATAGATAGATAGAGAGTGAAGGAGAGAGGCTGTGAGCTTTCTGTAAGTAAACGCAGCCCAGTAAAGTACATCTCCCATCTCACAAACTGGGTCAGGTTACCTGTACAGTGATCGATTGTCTCTTAGTTCCCTACTTTGAAAACCAGTGGCCAAAGAGCTCAATCAAAGAGCACCCAGTGAGCCTAGAAGCCAAGGGATATAAATCAAAGATAGAAGTGTTGCATTGATCCCTCAGACAATCAATACCTAACACGTATACAACTCAATGCTCTTTGGGTTAAGCTTCATTGGGCTTGTTTTGCATCAGCTGACATGGAAATGGATAGGGAGTTACTCTGTTTGTGTACATGCATACACACACTGACACGGAAAAAGCACATCCAAATATAGCCTATTGTCACTCTGTGGACGCAGGAGTCCCACATGAATAGATGTTGGATTCATTGGAAGGATGGTGAGAACACAAGGTGGGGAGGCAGCGGGAAGAGGAGAGTCAAAGAGAGGGGAAAATGGGAGAAACTAATAAAAGGGAATGTCAGTTAGTGGAATACAAAGGAAAATAAAATAATAATGGGAGTAAAAGTCAAAGCAGTTGTAAGAAATAAGATCTGCTGGTTTAATGCGTGTTCTACGGTCCCCACATCTCCAGAGCATGTCAACAATTGCTTCCATGGAAATCACGAAGAGATTGAAATCTTGAAGTACAATATGCCACCTAAGCCCAAGCCAAAATTATATATTTGAAATTGTTTCAAATATTTATCTTGTGTTTGATTGAGTTCCGGACTCCACCTGGAACAATCTGAACAGCCTCCAAAGGTGAAATCACCGCCAACCTGGCATCCAATGTGCTCTATGTGAAACTCCAAACTGAGCATATTTGATGGTATTTTTTTTATTGTGCAAAGCAAGGAACTGCTGGCTTTTCAGAGTCATAAATAAATGATAAAATTGGCAAGTAAACATTTTTAAATCCATTTTTACTTTGGCGTGTTTGGAGCTATGACCCTCTCAGTACCACACTGTCTTGCAGGGAGCTAGGATTGACTTTGAGATACCAGCACAGCCTGATGCAGAGCTCCGTGGCTGTATGACCAAACCGCTGACCTCCAACCCGCTGCAGTAGCTTTACGGACCTGATCGATCTTATGATCCTTCCTCCTTTACCTCCTCCTCCTCTCTCTGTCTCATTATCTCTCCCTTTGTCTTGCCCTCCTCCCTCTTCCATTCTCTCTCCATCCATCCTAAGTGTTAAAATGAAATGAGCTTGGGGTAGCTGTGTATCCCTTATTTAGAGTGAGACAGGTGTCCCCTGGGGAGGACAGGCCTGTCGTTGAATCATCTTCTCTTTGCTTTTATCAACAAATCTCTGCCAGAGAAGTAGAGAGCAAAGGAAAGCTTCCTTTGGTGTTGTGAGTGTTGTGAGTTCTGAGATTTTTTTGGTAAACTTTTTCAGTTGGGTTTGCAACTGAGTGCACAAAACAAGCTCTGATCTCTTTGCTTAACCTTTTACTAGTATAAAAATTACTTTGAATTTGGTATACCTTTACCTATTTCACACTGAGAATGCAGAGCAAATTAAAATCACATGAAGGTTAATGACATGAATAAATTACTATAAAAATTGCTGTTTCCACATTGTCTTCTAGGGTATAAAACTGTCCTGCAATGATGCTTATCAATAGATTGGGAAACACCAAATCAAATCCTGGGAAAATGTGAGCCCAGCACTCACCAGTGGCATCTCAGTTTAATTGAATTGTGACATTATCTTGCATGGAAGCGCTAATTCACTGCAGGAGAGTGTTATAAGTGTGCATGTGGCTCCCGGCTGTTAGAGCACACACCAGCATGTGTCCATACTCTGTAAGTGTGTGCGCACTCATCGAGCTGTTGACCTCAGCGGGGCATTACAGATAATGAGCTTTA
Organism: Apogon talboti; assembly: GCA_037367365.1. Lineage (NCBI taxonomy): Eukaryota > Metazoa > Chordata > Actinopteri > Kurtiformes > Apogonidae > Apogon > Apogon talboti. The sequence goes on along the minus strand of JAPQRQ010000028.1, from coordinate 20,642,141 downwards.
ACGTTCTATTTCATCTTTCTCAGTAAGGAGGCACACAACAGACACCTGAGGGCCCAAAGGTCAACGAAAGTAAGCCAGCCTGAAAACAGATTGCACAATACAGCCAAGCAGGTAATTATCAAGACAATCATAAATCGGAGGAGAAGCAATAGAGTTTCCCTATTTGAGCATCATGGTGGCTGGATTTAGTGTTGATGGGAAGGAATTGGTTTTTGCCATTAACACTAAACCCTGAAGGCTGCTCACCTGTATGAAAAGAAGATACAGCTGAGGCATCAGACTGTATGCTGGTATGGGTAGCTAATTCATTATTTGTGCCAACTTCTTGTTTATTACAGAAAAGCCCATCAATAAAAGAGAGCAACAAATGAATTTGGCATGATATCCAAAAGAGAACAAAACAATAATGAAAAGCAAAGTGAAAATGTTTCTACCCTTGCTGTGCTTTCTGTCTCTTTATTCATTGTGTTCAGCATGTTGCTCACTTCAGTTCCGAAAAAATGTCAAATCATTTTCTAGAGAAGTGCTGATTTTCGTGCTTGTCACAATATGCACAACAAATGCATTTCACACTTCTCACATTAAGGCACAATAATTTGAATTTTATTTAGTAAAGAGAGGATGGTGTCATTTCCAGGCAGTTACTGCACTTTACAAACGACAGCATATAGGCGCTATCATTCTTGTCTATTTCGACTGGACAAATACATGTTGTATTAAAGTGACAAACTCAAGAAAAGTGACCCACTGTCACTGAACTACATCAGCTGCCTAATCATCTGTCATACTGAAACAGCCTAAAGTTTCACTTATAATTGTCACATCTTCACTATTTTAGGAGTGGGCTTTCAATAGTCTAACGGTCAAACTCCATTAATCTCATAAATGAGGTTTTAAATGCTTAGAATTACAAATGTCCAACTTTATGTTAATACTTTTAAATTATATTCGCCAGAAATTAGTGGCCAGACCTCAAGGTGTGCAGTCTGTTGGTGGCCAAACTCAGGGCATAGTTCTGCAGAGTAGAAAGATCTTGACAGCTGATCTTGTTGATACTGCTACTGCTGTGTTTCACCTGCTTTCAGCTCCACTAACACAAGGAAACATGTCACGGCTGGGTAGGTGTGAATTGAATCCGGCCGCTTGAATCCAATAAAGGCCCCATGCAGCCAAAGTGATCCACTAATGTTTTGTTCAGCTTAATTGAGCATTGTCCCTTCAACTTAGCCTCACATCTTCATCCTGCCTCTAATAGCCAAGGCTTCCCTGAAAGTCTAATTACTTCGCTGGCAAACTTACAGCGGAGAAACATAAAACTTTAGAATGCCATGAGAGGAAGGAAATTGCCATCAAACAGGAACTCTCTCAAATGCACCCATTCAATTTTCTTTTTTCTCATTTTCTATGAATATAAAAAGATGATACCGAATCTTCAGATGTGTCTGGTAGTAGCTCATCTCATACACACTGCACTCCATCAAACTAACCAAACAGCATTCACTACACACGCCCACATTCACCAGTATTCCCAGCACACCTTCCTCGTGCACTTTTACATCACAGGACACCATTTCTCTGCCGTTCCCATCCCACAAATCTCCATTTCCCAGTGTTCCCCTTTTTCACCTGCACAGAGAGTCCTGGCGGCAGACCTTTTGCAGCTCCAGACAGTTGGGTTTAACCTTCTCTTTGTAAGAACAATCAGGCACGATTGTCTGCCTGCGTCGCTCGGCGCAGCCCTCAGTCTGGCAGGGGCAGAAGAGCAGCCGGTGGCTAAACTCAGCTGGCACACGATCTAAGAACACCCTCAGTGCTTTGTGGCAGCGTTTCTTGTTGCAAGTATCACCCTTGTCCTCCTTGTTGCAGGTAGCGATGTAGAAGGAGCGGTGTTTCTTGCAAACACCGTTCAGATTGCAGGCTTTGGCGGCATCAAGACAAGGGTTGCAAGTTCTGTCGGCGTCAGGACAGAGGGAGCCTTTTGGGGCCACTGTGTGCATCCCTGACAAAGAGCACAAAGAAAAGAGAGGCTTCAGTGACTTAAAATCTATAAGACAATACAGTTAATTACTTCATTGGTCAGTCCATATTGCCCGTAAGGTGTGGATATGAGAGTGAATGGTTGTTGGTCTGTATATGTCAGCCTTGTGATGAACTGGCAACATGATGTGTCTAGATGGATAGGATAGACTCCAGCATCCACGTGACCATCAAGAGAATTAAGCAGTTTGGAGAAAAAAAAGAATGAATGAAAGACATTACAGTTCATTGCCATATTCTTGAACAGTGTGAGTACACATCACTGTTAAAAAGAACTCAAAAAACACTTCAGGATTTCAGTGTTACCACTACTTTGAAACATAAATGATCTGTAATTGTAAACTTGGTCAGTTGCATTGATTATACATTTACTTAAAAACACCCTAGATCATATACATGCGCAACAAATGGATAAAATCTGTCTCTAGGCTTCTGACTCAACATTAATCTGATATGGTTTACAGTGGGCTCAGCTGCAAAGAAACATCAACAAATAAAACAATAATCCCTTCATCTCTGCCAGAAGGAGAGTTCATTGCAAGTGTTAGACTGGAACACTGAAGGAAACTCTTCAATATCATGTCTGCTTCTCTGTTTCTCCAACCAACAGTGAGCCACTAGAGGGATGCCTGCAGCAAGCCCTTATCCACTCTGAGTTACCGTTTCAGGGTCTTTTAGTCCTTGAGTGGAATACAAATGTATTAAGATATGATTCCAAATCGGACCCTAATAAATTATTCATCTACAGGTGTTACTATGATGCGTTTATCATAATATTAGCACACATTCAAGTTGGTCAATTTTACTAAATTTACTTTTAAATGAGCTCCTGTCTGTACATGTTCTAATTATTTGGATATCATTATATTACAAATGAAGGAAAGAAAGTACATATTTTAAGAGGTGTACATTAAATAATGTAATACAAACAGAAATCCTTGGGAAAATATTGACATGATAACGTATTGACGCGAATATTGCTCACACTAAGAACTCCAAAGCCTGCCCAAAACATGCTAAGCACAAGGACTTGGCAAAGACTCCTTTCTGCAATGCACATTGTGCTGTATCATGCACTTATTGGATGGTTCACGTACAAGATTAAGTATTTTTTCACAGTGTAATCACTATCTGAAACACTGCAATTGTCCCTTAGGCTGCACATCACATTTGCAGCAAATAGATTATGGCATTAGGTGTGTTTGGATATTTGGAGGTGGTTCACATTACCAAGGGGAAAGCAGAAAACACACCTTTCTGAGATATATAAGTAATAAAGCGGGATCATGTTCACTAGTGGCACCCTTCTCTTGTATTCAGTCTATATTAGAGAACTTAACCTCCCTCCCCTGTAGATAATGATATTTCAGAGGTCGTGGCGGAATGGTGACACCCACAGAAATTCATCTCTTATTCAACAGAACCAATCTCACTCTGTGTCTATCAGACAGCCGGGAGCAGGACAGAGACCATTTATTTTGAGGGGTGTGCCAGAGGTGCAGAGATTGTTTCCAAGTGGTGCATTGCACATTATCAATCCTAGAAATGGGGATACATGGAACACATCACATCACAGCAGGGGGGGAAAAAAATAAGCAAACCCCTGAAATTAATGAGTTTTTTAGGTCCAGATTACGTCAGATAAAACAAAACTCATTGCCTACTGAAGAACTGCAGAAGGAGAATATCAAGACTGCAACACAGAGAGGAGAAAGCACAGTCTATCCAGCTTTCCCTTAAAGGTCCAGTGTGCAAGATTTAGGGGGGATTTAAGAACATATATTTGCACAAATTGAATATGATATTCCTAATTGTGCTCAATGTTTCTACAGTAGCTCTTCTTTCTGTTTTATAGCAGGAGGTATCCATTTTTATGGGGTGTAAATCAGAGTCAATATCGCCTTAAATAAAAAACCCAGGAGGGATGAAGCAAACAGGGTCTAACAAGGGCTCTTCATTGTGTAATATTTAATAGTGGCTAATGGTGAGATTACAGATTGCAACCGAGTGAATACCACCCAATGCTCAAATAGCTACAGTAGTGCTTATTAGAGCCAATATTAGATTTGTACATTCTAAATCTTGTGTTAAAGGTTTAGTGGGTAAGACTGTTGTACTACATGAAGTTGTTTTACTTGTGTGACATCTGGAGTTCACTCAGAGTCTTTGTGAATTATTTACTCTCGTTTACCTATATTCATAACAATAGTCTGTACACTGATTTGTACATAGAGGACTGGAGTCACTTTTTACACAAATATTTTCCAATGCATCTCTTCTGCTCCTCTCCACTGGCAAAACTGTTTACCTTTAGTTATTATTAGTTTAGACATGGAGTTGGCCAATGTCAAAAAATACAACAGATACTCCAACACAAACTTAACCTCCTAGGACCCACTGTCCACGAATAAAGACAAGAAATTCACATCTTTATACAAAAAAAACTAAAAAAGAAACCACTGTCCACCGCAAATGACATTCCATAAAAATTTTTAAGAATGCATCTGAAAAAACGGTTGCATCATGATGTTTCCA
>JAPQRQ010000028.1:20587047-20633048 GCA_037367365.1 Apogon talboti | reverse complement strand
TATGTATCTATCTATCTATCTATCTATCTATCTATCTATCTATCTATCTATCTATCTATCTATCTATCTATCTATCTTAAAATGTAGCAGACACATTATCCAATCGGCACATGATCTGAGCTTGGTCGATGCAAGTGTTTGAAATAGTCTTTTTCAGTGTTTGTCATGAGGTTATCATAAAGAACCCTTCCATCTTTGTTCAGATATGAAGAGCACTACATTTGACTGACAGTGTCATTCTTTAATCGAATGTTTATCCTTGCAATCTCTGAGGGGAGAAGGTAAAAACTCTTCAGTAAAAACAGTATTTACTAGTCTGGAAACATCATCAGTGTTTATGTGATTTACTTATCTGACAGTAACAAACATCAGACCTTATAGAATTAGCTTTCACTGTCAAGAGGGAGCTGTTTGAATGAGCTGTGATTACAGCGAGAATCCAAGGGAAGGAGCTTCACTTTGGCATCAGGCGTAAAGAAACCAAAGTCGACCCGTTGTATGACAAAAGTGGGCCGATTGTGGCCAAAGCAGGCCTGAAAGGGGCGGTGCAGTCCAGCTGGAGGCGAGGTTAGCAGGGCGGTTGTCCAGTGGTTCAGGCTACATTGCACTGATAGATTGCAGCTTCTAAATCTCCCCTGGCCATCTGTAGTCTCTAATGTGGGCCACTGGGGGGGTCCAGGATAAAAAGAAAATAAGGGAAGGATGAGCTACTAAGAGTTATCTGACCGAACAGGGCTATAGCCGCATTTCAGGCTGCAGCGATGGACGGATTTTTACTACCTCTGATTGGGGAGCGGAGATTGAATTTGGTGCTCAACCCAAAAAGATGTCCTGGGGCGAACATAAGACACAAAGCTCAACTGATGGCTCTGACATGCTTACACACAAACAGGATGATGGTCAGAGCAGGAGGAGAAGAGGAAGGAAGCGAAGAAGTGGAGACGGGAGGGAAAATCAACAGTATTAGGTTACAGACAGATAATAGATTTTCCAAGTGCATTACAATAAAGGTTTTCAGAAAACAAAGTCTCTTATAATGTAAGGAGAAAGGGGTTGATAAGCTAATGATACAAGAAATATAAAAATGGAAAAAGCTTTAAGAGCGGAGAGAAGACTTGAGCAGTTGATTACTGCGGCTGATCACGCTGATAGAACGATGAAATGAGAGGACACAGACTAACAGATTGGACAACCACTTACAGACATGCTGGAGAGCTTTCAATTAGTCCGCCCTAATTCGGGAAAGATATGTGACTCTTGTGCAGAATAATTAACCCTTCCCGTCAGCAGTGTAATCAACAGCTCTCAGCATCACAATAGCCTACACATATCTATTAATTTCCATTTTTCGTTGTAATACCATACATTAACGAGAGACGAAAGGAGTGAATGGAGTACATGCATGAAGAGATGGATGGGCAAATGGCCGGATTGATTGCTTAATGGAATCCATAAACATTAAGTGCAGGAAAAGTCATAAATAATAGGTTTTTTCATTATTCATCAGTACCTGTCTATGGTGTTGAGAAGTAACTAAATAAAGGTGACACTTGCAAATAATTTGCAAGATATCATTTAACAAAGACTTTGAAATTGAACGTCTCATGCTATTTACCCTGTACTTAGCGTATGCAAAACGGGGTCTCATAACGTTTAGTTGATGTCAACAGCAGTTAAAGCACCGTCATTGCTTTTGGTGATCCTCCTGTTCGACTGTAAATAGGCTTTTAATAGGACTCTCTACTCCACGGGCAACATAAATTAGACCCCATTGATGGCAGTGTAGAGGAAATAACCACCTATTCTTTCAGCATATATAGCACACAGGAAAAGAGGGAGGCAGAAATAGAGGCAGAAAATTACCTAAGACCTGAGCTCCTGGGAGGTAAGAGAGAGTGGGATAATAAAGAGAGGGGAAAAGAGTGGTGAGGGGTGTGGACCAAGCACATATGAATGGGCGGAGGAAGATAAAACATTCACGTACACTGGATTTTGATGTTCTTTTTTTTTTTTTTCCCTAACACTAAGGTATCCTCCTTCCTCAGTAATTGCTCTCAGTCAGCCTAATTTGAATTCTGCTTTTCATATATCATCCCATACTCCAGGGACGCTGCACTGCAGAGGGGAGTTCAGTCCAGGTTAGGAAGAGGCTCTTGGCTTCGGGTATGTTCTCAGTAATTAGGAAAGGTGCCAAAGTTTGGATTTAATACGGCCCTGGGTGAGTGTGCAAGTGCTTGTTAGGGAAGTCTTTAGTCTGGACCCCGAGGAGCATGTCAAGCATTTCCGTGTCAAAGGGCTCATCAGTCATTAGCTCTGTACTCTGTGTCGCAGCAGGGTTTCTGGAGGGAACTAAGAGGGTGGAGTGGATCTTCAACATCATCTCCCTAAGCCTTACTAGGCAAGTCAGACGAACGCACGTCATCATAGGAAGACCAGCAGAGTTCTGCTAGGATCAACCGAATTTTACCCCTGAGCATAAAATTATCGCTGCAAAATGAACCAGTGTGAGGATGAAAGAGAGCGAGGGGCGCATGCAGGAAAAAAAATGATAGGAGAAAGCTAAATATTTGTGGGCGAGACTAAATGTGTGCATGCGGAGGAAAAGAGAGGTAGGAAGGGAGTGTCCAAAGGAATTTTAAATCATTGTAAACATACTTCTAAATACTTGAGCTGTTTATGATCATCTGCCTTCAAGGCGAGTTTCCTCCGGTGGAATTCAAAGCTTGAGCATCCTCAGCGGACCCCCAGTCTTAATATGCATGCTGTTTAGCTCAACCATCACTGACAATAATGCATAATGTATTGAAATAATCTAGAAAGATGTGAGTACGTGTGGGTCAGGTGAACCTATCAAACACTGCGCCAATAATCTGCTGTTCTGTTTATTACTACCTCGCATAACTAATACAGTAAAATAACACACATTCTGTTGTGTTTCGTGGATTATTCACAGTTGTTTAATTCAAACTTATTAGAAAAACGCTGACTTTTATAAAAAAGGTCCCTGATAAGTGAGCTTGGAACAACAACACTCATTACTGACCCACAGAGAGACAAGCTAAGGCTGAACTAAGGGTAAACTGATTAGAAAATTCACACAGAATAATGAGGCATATAAACTAAGTAATATAAATACATACAAGCGGGGTCTTATGCAAACACAAAAGCAATCATGCACAAACAAACATACACAGACACACTCAGACCCCTAATAAACAAAAACCAAAACAGTTCGCATGCAGAAGAGATCTTTTTGTTTGCCTAAGTAAAAGCAATTGTTATGAGGACAATGTTAAAATGTCAAACATTTCAACAGCATGCTGAGCACGGCGGTTGCACCGGTCCTTTTTGCCCAGCTATAGAAATAGGTTTTTGGATTTAATTGGATGGTGGGCACACTGAGCTAAAAGGTGAGAGGCTTAGTGGTGCGAGTTAGAAGGTCTAACTAAGGGATGTTAAACCTAATTCCTGGAGGGACCCCTGAATGTCAGATTCTATGCCGCCCTCTGCTCCTAATAAGTTAATTAGCTCAGCACTGGGTCAAGAGAATAGACTATATTTCATGTGGAGCATATTAACAATTACAGTCAATGATATCTTTGTACTGTGTAACATGCCATTCTTTTGGGCCTTGATGAGTCCTTATGGAGCGTGAAGGAGGGTGTCTATGAGTATGCAGCCATCCCCCGTCCTTCATACATGATGCCTTATCGATCTGAGCAGCTGCATCCGACTTGTTATTGACTTGTTCAGTAATTCTTCCATTGAACCAAGAAAACAATGGATAAGAACTGTAATACAAGCTCCACCGACATGATGAGAACCCTGTAAGAAAAATGCCAAATGTTCTCTTGTTCAGCTTCTTAAACACATTCCTGTTGCCTGATAGCATAAGGAAGTGCAACAAACCTGAGCTCTGGGAATCTTTTTTTTTCTTTCTTGTACCTTATGTGGACAAAAGTATTGGGACACATTTAATTCAGGGGTTTCATTTCTAACAGGACAGAATGATAATAATAAATGTCATAATATAATTTCAGATTTCAGTAAATATCATCCCAATGAGCTTTTTTATTTTGTCTTTAGAATTCTGCATATAAAAGTAGATTTTTGCTTAATTTTACTCAACATTACCATTTTTTTCATAATTGTTGTAATTCTTCTGACTGCCATGTTCTGACCATACATAACCATTTTAAACCACAACTTTACTGAACGTAAACAAAATATTGATTTGACATTGATCACGATTATTGACAACTGTTATGAACATTAGAATCATAATAATATTTAATATTAACAGGAATGGAAAGTGCTACAAGTTTAACATGTGATGTGCCTGAATATTTCTGTTCATGTAGAATATGCAATACAGACCACAGGACATTTAGTTGTACCGAGTTCATTTTATCAGCTGTATTCCTTAAGAAATCAGGAACAAGATAAATATGCATTCCTGTAGCACAGTCACAATGCATTTTCTTGTTTGATTTCATTAAATTCCCACTGGAGTATCCAATTTGATTATAAGCAAGAAATTATGCATGATTTTCCTCAGTGTGCTCAGTTTACAGAGGAACTACAAGGATATTACCCGAAGAAAAGACTACCCACGAATTTCCTCTAGGAAGGACCATCTGAATGATGGACAATTTTAAGTGCCAAAAAGTTACAATGTGATTTTCTTTCCCTTTTATCACTTCTCTTTACAAGAGTCTAAATGCACATCTTGTGTTTGTGGGTGTGTGAATGAGGTCATGACACTGTAAAGCACTGGCTAACATTAAGGTAGAAAACACTATATAAATGCAGGCTACCATTATTTCTGTTTCCATGCAGGGGCAGGCATCTGGGCATTTGTATGAAAACATAAGTAATACATGACTGGCTGATTAATTCATGATGCACAGGACTCAACCTCCTGAAAAATAAAAAAAAGAGAATGTTACCCAAGTAAGTTAATAAAGATAGTGGGAACGGCACCTCATAGCAGTAGTAAAGTTAGACATAAAATAATATTGTGCAATGCTGTAATACTTTAATTGCATGTTATACACTGTGGTTTTGTGTTGTTGAACAGAGCTGCCATGAAGTCCACTTAATATGTGCCCTTTAATTTGCAGCAAAATTCCTTGTTTTTGACATTTGAGTGGTTCCATCATTAGAGCACCACTCCAGCTCAAATGCTGATCAAAAGTGGGAGCACAGTTGTCTAATTTTGTTCTCTCGTAGTCAGAGACAGTGGTGTCTGAATGTCCATGTAGTGGGCTATAATTTAATAGATTTGTAAGTCTATTGTAACAAAGTTTTCATGATGTACAACCAATGTTCTTTGCATTTTTATGAAACAGAAGTAGTACTGCTTGGTTGTTTTTAATTGTAATACAGTATATTTTTGGTAGTAATGCAATTTCTGTTCTTTTAGTTTCCCTGTTGTAAAATGCTGTAGAAAGTGTTGCTCCTGTGTTCTGCACAGGGTTAAGAAGCTACGATGGGGTGCCTCAGTGGCTCACCTGACTCAAATAGGCTCTCGGCCCTTTGCTGCATATCATCCCATTTCTCCATTGTCTCAGTCCAAATGAAGCAGAAAGGCCAAAGCTAGGATTACACCAGTCAACCTTAGCATGTCAACTCATTTTTTTCTATTTAGGTTTCAGTCACACACCAAAGCAGACGAGCTGGCACTAGCTGTCCCAAAGGAGCATGCCAGTGTTTTTGTTGCATGCTGGTAAGTTGGTTAGCTATCAGTACTGTCATGCTCACCTGTTTACACCCTTTCTCTCCGGCCTGCCTAGTCTTGGGGCTCCAATCAGATACTCAACAAACCCTCTGCCCGGTCCGTGACAGTGCGACCCACTGACAAAGTGTGACACGGTACAGGTTACAGTGAAAAACACCTCGCAATAACCAGACTGCCTGGGCTGCACATATAAGTGTGTAGAAGTATTATCACTCTCACAAACGGCAGAGTGTTACCTGCTGAGTAGACCTTGTGAGCCAATGTGTGACTGAGGTTGCACTCTTGTCACAGCACTTGTTGGATGGAAACTAACCAGATGCCAAGAAAAAAGCTGTCACTGTGCACTTCTGCAAACTACAGCTACATGTAATCTCAGTATCTGCAAATAAATCACTGTATGTTTCACATCTACTTCTCCTTCTGTTTTAATCAATTTTAATAACATTTGTTAGGTATTATGTTTTTCAGTAATATTTTGGTTAGGTTTAGGTATGGACAGCACTTGATTTGGTTAGGTAAAAGCTGATTTAATGCACAAAAAGATAGTCTAACAAAAGAAGCCTTTGCTAATCCTAATGAACCTATAAAGACCCAAACAGCCACCACCGACCAAAACCATTTACTGATCTAAAATATTTAATAACTTCTGATCCACTAATCCTATCAATACATGTAAGTAATTGGTGTAAAATACAGTTTTTTATTTTTTATATGACCCATTTGGATGTTCAGAAGCTCTGTAGTGAACATGGTAACACTGTCATCTTTCACAACCCATGGAGTTTGACAAATGACAGTGGACGGACATACCAGGTTTATGTTCAGTTAATGATAGATTTTACTGAAAAAGTCACTTTTTCTTCAGTTTTCTGTGTTTTTAATATAATAACCCTCAACTTTAATCTGAGATTTTATATCCACATACTGATCCACATGATCAGTAAATTAAATATAGAAAAATATCCGATGTTCATTGAAAAAATGCAAAATACAAAAAAACAAAAGAAACCAAAACAAAAAATTAGGAAGTGCCACAAAAGTAGCACTGGGTCTTTATACGTTAGAGCACTTTTTGTTAAACATTTACAGCAGCTGAGTAGTGAACCCCTGTGAAAGTCCACTTCCTCCTAATGAAGACTGGAATGAATAAAAAAAAAAAGTAATGATGAATAAACATACTATTGGTTCACCGAATGTTGATATTATATGTATCTGTGGTTTGCAGACACATACAATGACCACATTTTTTCCTGGCGATTGAGGTGCTCATGTTGAGTCAACTGGGCTCTGTGTCAGTTCAGTGAATCAACATGCTCTAAGGTTGAGGGATTGGCTGATTTTAACATGCTGTCCTCGTAGTGAAACTGGAGAACAACATTTCTTTCCTGAGAGCCAGAGAATCACGAAGGCATTAAGTCTTCTTCACTTAGCTCAATGTAATTACATGGTGATTGCTTGTATCACCGTCATCCAGTGGTGGGAGGTGTGGCACAGAGGATGTAAACATGGCCAAGATATTGTCGCCACACTGCCATCACAGCTCTGAATCCACTGGAAAAAAGCCCACTGCTGTCAATGACTCTAGTCAGTTTTGGATGCAACTCTGCTGAACACTGGGGTGATGAATCTCTGCTGATGCAGGAGCACAGCGCCAGCCAAGCCAGGCCAGGAGGAGTGGAATTCATATCTTTTCTTGGTTGTGTTGCCAATATAGCTGCAGAAAAGCAAATGAGGAGTAGAGCAGCCTCTGTCCTTAGAGGATAAAGTCCACAGGGTTAAGTATACTAATTTTCTAAGAAGACGCACAGAAGACCTTTTTATTTTTAAGATATGCAAAACTGAGTGGCTAAGACTATTAGTAGGAGAACTCAGTATGTAATAGTTTTACAGGTATCACTTGGGGCAATGCAGAAACCGAGTCTCCTTACGCTCTTTATTTGAACTTCAGACTGTGAGTGGATACTACAGTATAAAATTATTTTTCACTCCTATCGCAAATTCTGCCCCTTATCTTTCACCCAGACAAAAACTTTCAAAATAGCGGAGATTATTTTTCAATTCCCTACCTTCTGGAGTGTATACATTCCCCTGTCCTCATCAACCAACTAGATATCATATATTCCCTGGGTCTCTGTGCCGTTTAACATTTATAGACGTGATTATGAATACTTTTGCAGGGTTTAGTAATTGAGGGAAAAAATATTTCCATAGAACAAGTGTGTAATTACTTATCTGTTTGCCTGTGGTTTTCTCCCAGTGCAACAATCAATTATTCTGTCCTCAGAAATGATAAATAATGGGGGATGCTTGGAGCTAAACAGATTTCGGGGAGCAAATCCAATCTTTCACCTTGGAGAGAATAGTGGAAACAGTTGAAGGAAAATGGATATAATAATGAGTCCCCTGTTGTATCTTAATATGTCTGAGCAGACTGTACCATAGTCCCATTTTACTTCAGCACTTATGCATTGTTAAACTACGATAACTGCAAGCCCCTGTACTCTTTGATTATCCTGTGACTGTTGGAGCAGGAAAGTGAAGTTTGATGCAGACAGTCTGGGCAGGAGGGATGAGGTCTGTCTGTAAGGGGTCAGAGGTCAGCTGGTGCTAAATGCTAGCTTACTGACATGGAAAAACGGTAAACTTCATCAAGCACTGTAAAAAAATAAATAAATCATTTTACAGTCTTATTAGGAAACCTTTGAACCACAAGTACAGTAAATCTGCAGGGAAAAAAATTTGATTTATTAACTGAACAAAAACTTTAGAAGGTGAGTGAGCTGTCAATCACACCTGTCAGAAAAATGTTAAAGATGAACCATCAGATTATTTATTAAAGGTTCCAAATAAAACTGATGAGACTGGATTAACTTCTGAAAGCAAATGAATTATTTTTTTTAGAACCAGGTTTAATTAAAGTCTATGGGGGTCAGGGCTTTTTGGAGTCAACAAATCACTTGGATTAGAAGCACCTTGTTCCCAACTGCTCCACACCCCTTTCACAACTATCTTGTGTAAAAAATTTTGTGTCAATATATGCTGCATTTTTTAAGTTGGACAGACAGACAGACTGACCCATTTGCAAAATGTTGTGTGACTGTGGGTAAAAATTCTGAGAAAATTTCACACAAATGTGGAATATAACAAATGATGACATGATTTATATTCAAAATCTTAAAGGTCATCTCCATTGTCACATCATAATGTTCTGTAAAAACATTTTGTCTGTTTATTATTCATCAAAGCCAACACTGTAAAAACAGTGTGTAAGTGAAGACAGCATGTTTTGCACTGAAAATGATTCACTGGAATCAGTCCCACACATAACGTGAAAACCTCTATTTCACAAAAACATACTCAATGTCTTTTATTAAATTCATTATTATATATAAATATTATTTTAGTGAGTTCACATGAATATTAATTTAACTGATGTGGACAACCACAGGGTGTAATTTTGGTTTCTGTGTAACTGTCTGATTCTTCAGGGCCTATTTTAAATACAAATAATTCTCAAAGACATTATTTGCTATTTCTTTTTTTAGATTAAAATTGCTGTAACGCAGTCATTGCTTTTGTTTTTTCAGCTTCAAAATTATGGACTGCACATAGATTAAATAAAACAAATCAGAATTTATCATAAATCCTTCCCATTATACATATTTAAATTAATTTCTTAGATGCAACTCCTGAAGATTTTTTATTCTTTAAAAACGAATTTAAGAAATCACTGGATTGTGCCGCCTTTGCAGAGCGAGATACTTTCTGAAGACTTGGTTGATTGATATCCGCTTAAATCAAGGAAGATAGTTTGCCATCATTTCCAAAACTGCAAAGCAATCAAAGTTTGCACTTTTTCTTATTTATTTTGGTAGTTTTTCCCTTTTTTCAAATTATCAAATGAGTGTATTTTCAAAAAGAAGTTATAGACTGCTGATTTGAAGCTAAGGGGATTATGTAAAAAGCGTGTCTTTTTAGTACCTCCCAGTTATAAAACAAAGCAAGATGCATCAGCCAAAAGAAAAAGAAAATGTGCAGTCTTTAGTGTTTGTAGATTGCTTTTGGCAAAATGAAACAAGAAATGGAAAAGAACATCCTCGGGAAATTTCTGTCAGAACTGGATGAAAGAAAGCGATTGAATTTCCAGAGAGTGTAGCCTGTGGCTGTGTGGACGGGTGTCTTCCCTGTGTCCAATCACACCTACTGTACAACCTTTTTTTGTGTGCTATATTAACTGCGGTAGCTACGTCTTATAATAAGATCTGTACTGACAAATAAAACCATGATGGTGATAACCAGTAAATTAAATAGCAAGCTATTGCTCCCCTGTTGAGTGCTAGGCTGTTTAATTAGTAAAGCAAAGAGAAAATCAATCTGAGAGTGAAATCAATAGTTGGTAAAGAGGTAGGGTAGTGCACTGAGATTATGTAGTTTACCTCAACACCCCAGGGTAATCATTCATATGTTACAAAACAGATGAAACGGCCAGTTCATTAAGCACAATGATGAATGAAATAAATAATTAAAAAAACACATAGGATCTAAAAAAAATATAAAAAAAAAAGAAAAAAGAAAAATGCCTCCACATACTTATAGGTTTGTTAACATTCATATGATAAAATACCAAGGACTTATTTATGACCAGACTTGTACCTGAAGAGATGGAGGCCAAGCGAAACTCCTCTGACTGTTGGATGGGGGCTACAGGTTCATATGGGGATGAGTCATCGATGTCTCCACCTGAAACAACAAAAAGATGACAAACGCTCAGATGCACTGACATGAATGACCTGCTTTGCACTTTACCTTCACAGGAGAGCAGACACTTTGAGCGATTCTAGGCAGTCAGGCCAGAAAAAGGCCGAGGCTATCAATAATCATAAGCAAACACAGTAAAGCATTTAGGCTCCAATGGCCTGAAAAAGCTCAACAACAACAAAAAAAAAAGCTCTTGTGTTCATGACTCCTTTTTTAGTGTTGAATGTGACTATTCCTCCCCTTCACCTTTCATTCAGTCTGAGCATCTCGGATTTCTGTTTTGCATGGAAACATACCAAAAGTCATGTTGTAACGGTGCCATTGCATCGGCACGAGAGCTTCGCCATTACTTCAGTGTTTTTTCCAGTAAAACAGAATGTTCATCATGGTCAAATCATTTCCTAGTGAAGAGGTTATTTGTTCCTTGTGTGGTTTGATTTGGCAGAGCAGTCCAAGGACTAAAGTACAAGCCATGCATCTTCTTTGCTAACAATGTTTTGCCAAAGCTGTGTGGAAAAAAAAAATTAAAAAATCAAATTAGCACTCAACTGACTGAGTCTTTCCCATGTGTCTGCTTCTCTGTAGGCCTTAATCCTGCATTTAAAATTCATAGCCATTCGGTGTGATTGAGACAAACCCTCCAGTGTGTAATAGCTTTGCATTCTGATCCCAACAGAGACACAGTGAGGATGTTGTGGGGAAGGTTTGGAGGCCTGCTGCTACAAATGAGAAAATCTGAAACCTGTTGGTCTGAGACTGCACTGCCCGAACAACCAATCAGTGAATCCAATCAATAGATAAGGTACATTTTGTTTATCAGCATGCTCTATGGATGCTCGGAAAGATGATGTAGACTGATAAAATACTGTCTTGAGCTGCTCCCATAGCAGATAAGGCCATTGTGGAAAGAGTGTGTGAGTAAGTAAGATTACTTGTGTGTTATATATATATTTCTTGCAAATATATCTCATGTCCAAATAACAATTAAAAATCACAAAGGAAAGGAATGATAACATTAGCTCTGTGCTGATATTACCAAAGGGGGAATGCAAGTTGTAGAGGGTAAATTTCTCAATTAAAACAAATCAAACCAAAGGTAGATCCAGTTATATTGGCTCACAGTGAAAAAAGATCTCACTAAACTTGATAAATTAAAGGAAAATGGAACTGCTTAAGCAAGTATTCCTTTGTAATTTGTCAAAGGGGTAAAACAAAATAACTAACCTTAGAACTATTTACATCTGTGAAGTCATTTCTTTGTGCTGAGTTCTTCTCAAGAAAAAATTGCTTACATCTTTTAGAGACAAAGCACTGAGAAGACTTAAAGACCATTGATTTAATAGAAAAAGTATATGAAGCATCTCAGAGAAGCATCGCAAGAATGTAGTCTTTATAGATGTCACAATTGCGTAACAGTCCATAGTTCAACCATCATCCCATAAGGTTAAACTCTTAAGAAATGGGATGTCTTCATATGCAGATGGAGGGTATCGTGGCGCTGTGTCGACTGTTGCTTCTTTAGACTCTGCTATTATACAACGTGGATCTGAGCCTTGAACCTAATGCCCTGTTATTACAACACACATACATATTATACATACCCCGAGCTGGATGCACGGATTAATCTTTAACTCAAATTATACAAGCCTTTAGGCCCTTAAAATACACATGTACAAGCACATGATTATTGATAGATGACCAGAATATGACTAAATAATAAATGATAAGCTTGCCACTAAGTTTGCTTTAACATTCTGCATCTCCACTGTCAATATTGACAGTCAAAGCTGCACAGAGTGGCTCAGCTGGCCATTTTCTAAGTACATATAGCTATTGACATCTGGCCTAGAGTGTATGTGTTTGACAGACAAAGAAAAAAGAGGAGCATCTCACCATAGGAGCAAAGAAAAAAAAAGGGCAGACAAAGACAGGGGCAACTGAGGGAGAAGAAAGAAGCAACAGGACCATTTGGGCACAAGGACACAGATATTCACCAAAATCCTTATGGAAACTGTGTGTTTCTTGTTCATCTTTTTCTACATGGATGTATCATAACACACCAGACTTTTATTTGAAACTTTTTTTTTTAACAAATACAGTTAACTCCTTTTTAGTCCATGTAGTACTTCTCAGTCAGCTGATGTCTTTTACATTTCACTCAAGACAGAGATTTGAGCTGCTGTCTGACTCAAGATATCTCTGTATGTCTAATTACAACAGTTACCCTCTAAAGCTATAGGGCTTTAAAAGCCTTTCAAGTTCAAGACTACCACTTACTCAGCAAACAACCACCTTAAACCTCCCTTCACATCTTTTTGTAGCAGCAGATGTATCCATTGTGTGCTTCAAAAGAGGCAAATATTCCCTGGGGAACCTTAATGCCACTTCCAGTACATCAAGTACACGTTTGTACTGTATAGGGCAACATAAAAAAAAAGGATGCCCTTCTTTTGCCAAAAGCAAAACATCTTGTTAAAATGATGCTTACAATTTTGTTTAAGCAACTTCTAACCATGCAGTGAGGTGTCAGTGCACAATCAGAGGGGAATCAGACTGAGTTCAGCTACATTAAATTTCATATGTGAAACTGTACAGTCTATAAAACAATAATGTCAACCCACAAAGGAGCTCTAGTTAATGAATTTTAAAAGCTTATTTACATGGATGTTATAAGCCGTGTTGAATCGTAAAATTGCAAAACACACAGTAATCATATACACCCTTAGGATCTGGAACCCCCTACAGCAGGAGGCCTTGTTGTTATTTAAAAAAAAAAAAATGCTCTTTGACAGTCACCCTGGACCCAATTATGCATTCATCTAGTAATAAAAATTCTTCCCAGCTGTTTAGTGATAAGATGTTTTTAGCCACAGGGCAACAACTTATCGCTGTAATTAAGCCTCCATTTGACTTCATTTGCTCTGACAGTATGGAGCATGACCGGCACGGCTCAGACAGACAATCAGGCCTTTCCCTAGTTACAGCACAAGAGGAAGATTGCTTTTAAGTGGATTCACATCCCTCTCCTTTGCCATAAGGGGTTTTATGAAGCTGTTAGGCACTATCACTCATCCTCTTCATATGCATTATCAATGAGGCTAAACTCCTGAGGTGATGGAAACTGTCCTATGGATTTTTTTTTTGTGACATTCTTGGCAAACCATTTATGGCTTAAAGCAAAGTCAATTTTAATAACTGTCATTCACCTTGTTTTGTTTTTAAAGGTGCCCTGTGCTGATTGTGTTCCCATTTAATATTGATTTTAAATTGCTCCTTTTTTTTGCTGCAGGCAATGTCGGAAATCAGTCCATATACCTGTGCTGTATATCACTTATTTCTCTAAATAATATACAATTTATTTCCCCACTACTTTTGGTTTTATATTAATTATATTCAAATAAATCTTACTGCAGCCTGCACAGCCCGGGGCACAGCCGGAGGTCCTCTGCAGAGCGCCGCTGATTGTTGCACGGACTTGGCTGGTAACAAAAGGTGACTGAAGTGTCAGAAGTCCCAAAAGTTTCCAAATGATCTGTCAGTGGAGATCACACTAACCAGACCAGTCTCCTCTTTAAATTGCTTTTCCAAACACCCGAGCGTACAGAAAAGCTTGAGAGGATAAATTACAATATATGAATTTATATCATCACAATATTTGAATAAAATGCATTAATCTTCCCTCTCAACTCCCTTGCAGACATATTGTGTTAATTTTAAAAAACGCAATACGAAGCATAAGTGATACCACAAACGCATCTTTCTTAGAATTGTGCTAAACAGGACACAAGTTGGAGCATAAATTCAGTTAACGGCTCAGCTTTTGAAGTGATATTGACATTTTAAACTCAATTTCAAACCATACAAATAGAATATTGGATTAGCTGAGAATAATATTTCAAGTCACAATTCCAATCCAGCGTGGCATGGTGGGCAAACACAGCTGAGGAAATGAGTGCTGAAATTTTCTGTCTTCCCTTTGGCTATGTGAATGCAATGTTAATATGAACGGTTACACAGTCGCTTACCTAAATCAACATTTTAATACCTGGTGTCAGATACTAAATGTTGAATACGGTATAAATTCTGCAAACTTCTGTAAAAGTGGCTATCATCTTTATAGCATATTTGGGAGAACATTAAAATCAGGCAGCAGCAGTGATGCCCAATATATCAGCCTCTGCTCACCATCACATATTTTCTATCAAACGAATGAATAGGAAACCTCGTAATTTTAGATATTACCATTTTAGAACTGTTAAAATGCCTTATGTTTGACTACTAATATATTTACAGCGCCGGAGCTGCTAAGTGTGCTGATGACAACCCAACATAATTAATCTAAAATGTAAAAAATATGTTTGTTAGTAGAACATAATAGTAAATCACACTTGACTGCTTTGGATTCCTTTATATGGAAGTAAAAAAAACTTGGCTGACTTATTGCAACAAGCAGCTATTTCAATTAATGATGCAGAGGGTGACACAGGGATGAAAAAAGAGATGACAGCCGCCGGGCCTGGTGGTTGACTTCTGCGATGCACATTATTCAGCACCACTGTGAACCTTTCTGCCAGGAGTGAGTCTTAATGCCCACATCATGACAGTATTCACTGAACAGAATAGCCCGTCAGTCACTCTCCCTCTGATAGAAAGCCTGAGAACTCACTCTGCTATAAAAGCCTAATCTAAACTCTCCTACCTGGCCCTCATTTTAGCTGCACTGTCACACACTATACCAGACTCATAGTGAATGGGAGTCATCTCGGGCACTTCACCTTACACTATAGAAAATCATTAGACAGATTTACGGGGACAAACAGTGGCTGTTTTGTCATCATACTTCACTGATCCTTTTCACATTTTGGGACCTGAGATGAAAAGGGGCACAGAATGGATGAAAAGGACAAGGAGGGGAAGCTCTGAAAGACCTTATTGATCACATCCAGCAGCTATCGACAGGTCCTTTCCTCTGATGATGAAGTAGCCACCTGGCGAGGGCCGCCTGTATCTCCAGTACAGAGAGGGGAAAAAAAGCAAATAGGACATATTCAGCATGCAGGAGCCGGCTTCTACTCTCCTCTGACATACAGGGCAGGCTGGAAAAATGTTCTGCTTATGACAGTGGATGGCTAAGGTAATGGCCGGTGACTGCTACCATTGCTCATAGTAATGATGGTTTCACCAAGGAATACTGTGTACCTTTGTAACCCCCCCCTCTTCCTGATTTCCCCCCATGACTCTCTCTTTCTTCCACTCACTTCTTCATTCTTTGGTTTCTCCGTCTCTCTTTTAAACCCCACCACCCACCCATCATTTATCTGCCCTTCTGCTGTCGCCTCCTGTCCTCACCCCCTGTCCACTCTTTCTCTCTCTCTCTGGTTATTTCTCTTCTTCCCTGCCCGAGCCTTTCACAGCGCTCAGCATTCTTACAGTGTACACTTCACGTAACATCTCGTGACATTAAGGACCAACTTGTGGTATATTATCATGATACAGTGACTTATTCAGATGGCGACCTTTGCAACGCTGACATTCGTGAAAATGGAGAAAATAAATCATTCCACAAAATTGTCAGCTCATGTAAAGATACAGCGTCCCCCTCACAATGTCCGGGTCTGGTGTGGAGCACTGGTCCAGTCTCCTTTTCTTTTTCTGTAGTGAAAGTTGCCTCAGCTAATTAAACTGCCCTAAGAGGTCTTCACAAAAGATCTTTGATTCCTACTTTGAGTCTCAGGCTGTGGTTTCATTGGCTATGGCTATGTAATAATGTATGTCGGAGGTGTGGACGGTATCATTTAAATTACCAATTCTACTGCAAACCTGCGAGGCAATATCCACATAAGGCCCAGAGCACAATTGAAGGGAGTCGTTGCTGCCTATACAATTTCCCTGTGTGTAGAAGTCACTGTTTCTTTCTTAGTAATTACTTCTTTTATAGATTCAAACTGCTAGACCTCATTGCTCCACACTGGCACAGACCTATTCAGAGCAGAAAACCCCCTATTATCTATCAAGGATGGTTGCATTGATGCATTGAATTTAGGTGCCATTTTCCGATAAAAAAACACAATTAACAGGTAATCATTAGCACCATCATGACAGCTCGAAACCTGGGATTATAGGAACCTTTAGCAGTGGTTTTAGGCCAAATGGTGCTGTCCAGTAGCCTAAAGGCAGCCAACAGCTATGTACTGATAAAAAGTGAGTCTGGCTGAAAATCATAGCTGTTACTCATGCTGGTAAAGAATGTGCTTTGCAATCTAAAATCCTGCTACAACCATCTGTTTTCTTCATGTGTTTCATGACGACAGGTAAAGAAAGCCTTGATTACCATGTCGCAATGAGGCACTTTGCATTTATACAGTACCTCATTATGACAATATCGAGTGTTAGTTGTATTTTTTTTTAACTCACAGCATAGAGTAACTTCAACCGCTTCTTTGTACTTCAAAATTTGCATTCAGTTTTTTTTACTCTCAGAATGTAGAAGTGACCTTTCACATAAAACAGATTTCAGACAACTGCACAATGCATAATTTAAAGAAGTAAAGCATATGCACACACAATATTTTCTTTTCTTCCACTTCTTTGAATATTTTCTTTAGATTCAAAGTATAGAAAGATGTCTAACAGGTCTTTTTAAATTATAAGGTGAAAACTATGTGATCATAAAATTAGATCCCACTTAATGCTGAATTGCAGTATTATAGACTGGTGAGTGTAGAGATGTCAACCTCAACCTCATGTATGACCCAAGTTCTTTTAAGTTCAGGTGGAATATGTCTGTATTAATAAATTGTATGGGCTTAAACAGCTGAAGGAAAATATTTTTCCAGTACTTTTTAAGAATGTGGAGTTCTTACTGTTTGAGCGACCTGTAGTAAGGAGAGCATAAGGAGAAACAGAAATGGCGGCAGTAAGAAGTAAGTAATGATTTTCTTTATATCACTGAGATTAGAGCAGTTCTAAGCTGTAGCATCACATTTCGTCTAATATATAAATGTCTTTTTGACAAACGCTGTAATGTTTGAGATTTTTTCCTTGACTTCAGACTTTCCAGGCTTATTCATTTCTTGATGTTTGTGAAGTGACTGTTTATTCAGACATACAGTAGCTTATGCATATCTATATGAAAAGAGTCTAAATGTGTGAAGTTTATAATTCATGCAAATGATCTATTTTCAAATATCTTGCAAAAACCTAATTTAATAAGAAAATCACAATCATAATGTAAATACCATGTTTCTGTTTTTTGGGGTTTTTTTGCCAGTAGAAAAGAATGAAATTTCAAACCAGTCAGTATCAAGTATTTCTCAATGCAAGTCACATAACTGTGCTCTCAGTTTAGCCAGAGGACCTCTGTTGCATGTCTTCCGCTTCTCATTTCCTGTCATCTCTGGTGGTACTATCTATGTATTGGGTAATAAAAAAGCTCAGTTGTAGAGCACTGCATTAGACCAAAACATAAATATAATTTCAACATCCTAAATTAATTTCCTCAGACAAGAAAAAGCACACACATGCATGCACACATGCACACATGCACACGTACACAAACCAGAACACCACCGAGGTTATTAAAATTAGCACATTAAATTTCCCCTGTTTGTGCTGGTTGTTCACCGTAGGCCAACATGATTATTCATTTTCACAAGTACACTTAATTTAAGTCTCCACTACATACAAGATACTAGTTTTGAAATCAGAATATTAGTAAGTGCACTAAACAAGGTGGTGAAACAACCTTGCCTGAGGCAATGGAGTATCTGTGCACTGTTTGTATAAGGCTGATCTGGGTATGGGTTATTGTTTTAAACCCAGCGCATCTTTGGCAGACATCAGCTTTCTCTTCTCAGATGCTGCGGTTTAGCCCTCAAGCCTCCAGACCAACTATCTGCCTGTGGTCAACAGGGTCATAAGAAACTCACTATGTTCTGGCTATAGAGTCTTTATAGCTTTCCATACTTCACACTGACCTCAGGTCACAGGACAGTGCCCAAAAGTGTCTCAATATGTTCATTTCCAAACCACTAGACAGAGCTCTCAGAGCTAATCGCATCAATAAAAATTATAAAGGCCTTTAACAATCTCTTCCCTCCTTTGTCTATTAGTCCTCCTTATCTCCAATTCTCCTCTGTGAACCTCTTTTCTTTGTCTCCCACACTCTTCCTGCCTTAATCTCTACACATCAACGTTAAAATAAAACTTTTAAGGCTATGATAGTCAGTATCTAACCCAATATCTATATCGAAACCTTCCTGTTTTGTCCACAAACGATTTCTAAAGTGGTTTAGCACCATTTTAAGGGGGTCTGTTGGGATTCAACCCTTCGTGTTTGTTTCCAGAGATGGATGTTGTACATAGATTGTTTCCAGTTAACAAAAGCCTGCTTGACTGCACAATGGATCGTGATTAGATTAAAGCTGCACTGTAAGAGCTTTTCGTTTGTGTTAAAGCGGGTTTTATCTCAGAGGGTAACAGGGCCAAAACGGGACACTGCTGAGAAGCATTCCTTGAAAAGAAACTCAACCTATGTGAAGGGCATGCTGTAGGCACAAGAGGTCTCTGCCCTTGATAGCACACAAGTGCATCTTCTATGCAAATACATGGTCTTTGAATGGAACAGCAAATGTAGAGGAAGAGGGAGAAAGTGACACGGAGGGAAAAATGATCTTTACAGGAGAGAAAGTGGTAGAAAAAGAGAGAAAGATTGGAGGAGAGACAGAAGGCCTGGGGAGCATCCATGCCATTACATTTCCCTTGAACTCATGTCAGGGACCCTCTGCTGCCATCAGTCTGATGAAGTGTAGCTGGTGCTGCTATGAGCAGTCAGCCTGGCGAATCACTTCATGGATCACAACACAAAAGCCCAGAATGCACAAAGCTCAGAGATGCAATGTTTCCACCATTACCCCACGTGTCACAACAGCTGAGTACATTATGTCCTCCATGTTTACATGGCATGACTCTTAACATCAGCCACAGAGACTTGGACCGTGGAGTAGTCTACGTGTGCAGGCATGGTGAAATGTCACTCTTGGGTGAGGTCTCCCTTTATCCCCCAGGGCATAGCATCTTCAGCAGCTCTGACTCAGTCGTATGTGTCCTAATGGGAAAAACTTTGAGCTTCTAACCCACTGGGATGCTCGATCTTGCTGCTTTATGCTGTCAATGTCTATTATATTGTGAAAATCAGAAGGGTTCAAAGTTACAACAAGAGTGCAATTTTATGTCCTTCCTAAGTGGACACATAAAGAGACACTGGCTACTTACAATTGTAACCTAATTACAAGGTAATATGGAACACTTTAGGTGGAAACCAATAAGCCCACCATAACAGATCTACCTAATGTAATTCCATTATGGCTCCATTACTTTAGAGAGGGTGAGGAAAGTAGGAAAGCATATATTTTTCATCAGGGGTTTCTGGATATCACTATAAGAGGTCATGAGGGAATTAGGCATCATCAGAGGGTGTGGTGTATATCCTTCTTGTCTTTGACTAGAAAGTAAACTGCTTCTAGAAAGTGGGGATTAATGTATCATGAATATTACAGTGATGAAGAATGCTGAAACATAGAATCATTAATGTGAATATATTATCCACATACACATAGATATTTATGCATAGACATGCATTTATGGGATGAATGTACAGCCATGTAAAGCTGCAATGATTTTGAATAACTTGTAAATCATTAAATTAAAATTAATTTAATAAAAGAAAATTACATTTAAAAAAAAATCTAAATTAGGCTATATGATTTCAGCCTCTTAAATGTAGTTATCCTCTGGTTTCTTTACTCTTCTAGGACAGTAAACTGAATACCATGTTGCGCTGTATGTTGGTGTGGACCAAAGCTGATCTTTAAGGATTTGGGATTTGGGAGACACAGTAATAACAACGGACAGATTACTTGACAATAAATGTAATCAATAGTTGCAGCCCTATAGCCATGTAATCTCTATTTAGCTGTGAGTCCACTGAAACTGAACAAGTGCAACAGAGGGGATGCAGAATTATCTGACAATGCAGACTCATGATGATCTGACTGTTAAACATAAACAAACCAGATTTCACATGAATATATCTGTATTTAAAAACAGCAGAGGTTCTAAATTTTCTTTTATTGTACCACAGATTCTACAATTGCCCCACATTTAAAATATGAGGTGATATGAATTTTGTGGGGCTACCGCTGTGAGACGGAGACTCATAAAACCATCTGGCTCTTACCTTCAATGAGTCCCATGTGGATAGTCCAGTAGTTCTGCAGACACTGCAGCTCCTTCTTCATGCCCCTCTTGCAGCGGCAGCCATACAGTGGGCTAACCATCAGCACCTCTAAGGCAGCCTGGCACTCCCTGTTTTTGTCCAACATGGCTTCCTTCTCCTTGCCCACAAGGCACTGGCGCATCACCCGGTACCGAGAGCTGCAGTGAGGGTTCTGGTTGCACATGTCACTTGCCTGGATGCAGTCCACCCATTCTGGCTGAGCAGTGGGCCCAGACCCAGCGCCTGCAAATCCAGGACCATCATTGACCAAGGACACAGACAAAGCTGAGGAGCCATCCCAGGAACTCGATGCTTCATCTAGGTGGGAATGAGAGGGCAGAGAATGTGGAGTCAGGAGAATGAGAACTCAGTATTATCTAGTGTTTTCACTGTGTGTAGTGTCATAGTCATGTCTTCAATGGGAATTTTTTTTCTTTGAAGCAACAGGTATGATGTAGGGACGTATACACAGTTGTGATCTCAACATGTACATGCAAATCCACCTGGGTCTTACATGGGGTCACTAATTTTATAGGTCACATTTATCAAGAATTCAGTAGTTTACAGTTGCTAGTATGTGGAGGCCTTCAAAACAAACTTCTTACCAAATCTAACCGTGGAATACTTCACAAAGGATTAAGTGATTAACGCACTAAAAATGCAAAATAAACACTTAATCCACATCCAGATAACTAGTAAATGAGTTCACAGTGAGTAACCACAGCACAGACTGAGGTGTAGTCGTTTGACAGGAGCCAAGATTCAAGCGCACCTTTACAATGTGCTCATGCGAAATGGCAAGAGAGACCCCTTGTGGTGATATTGAGAATTGCGCTCAGAAAAGACTGCATCCAAATTAGAGCAGAAGGGAAAAGAGTGGCATGAAGTTAGATGTAAAATTATTTTCTAAAACAGGTTACCTTAAGAGGAAGGCTACCACTTGCTGATGCTACAGATAATTATGACCACAGTGATAATATAAGATGTGATGATGACGATGATGATGATGATAGATTTTCTTCATATTTGGTCAAAATGCACTCTGAAAATATCACACATTTACTGACCAAAAGCTGCATCGTGCTGCAACAAACATGAGCTTTTTTTTTTTTTTCTACTAGAACATGCAGTGCAAAATGAATCCAATATAAGTGATTCACTCGCACAGATGAAGTTTGTAGCTGTGGGTGGCAATTAAACATAATCTATTCAAACCATCCAGCTATAACGTGAACGCCCATCGGGGTTTTGGAAATATATAACATATAATATTAAATAGAAGCGGAATAACCTTGTGCCCTCACATAACTCCTGCTTAGAAACAGAGTGGACAAATACCAGAACACGCAGTGGGAAAATAATTACTGAGAACACATACATGTTTCTCATTAAAGGATAAATAGCTGTAAAGGTGATGCTTGTTTCCATTTTTCACTTCTCACCTAAGCGCAGGAGACAGATGTAAGCACACATCCACACAGTGACAGACTTCATGTTGGACTCAGCAGCAGGAGGGATGAGTTTGGCTCCAATTAGACTAATATTTCCACCTTGTGAAAGGTTAATTTCCCTCTCCGGATCCTTGACCCAGGCGTAGGCTGACTGTAAAAATTCAATATCCTCATTCAACTCCAAAATGCAGATGCACCTTCGAAAATCCTCGACTCCCAATAAGAATAATCCACAATTTTAGGGGGCAATAGTCTAACCATGAAGCATAAAAAAAAAGAAAATCCAGATTTGGAAAAAACAAAAATAAAAAAAAGCCCAAATGCCAATCAATCAATCAATCAATCAGTCAATCCATGAAAGCAGTTTCTCAGGGTCCGTCTGAGCTGCGATCATTCTGAAAAACTACTGAGACTTGATCTCTCCGCATTATAAGAACCGCTCCAGTTGCCCCTTGGAGACAATTTGTCCCTAAAACATTCCTTAAACTGGCGTAAAAGGATCTATCAGCTATGCCAATATCTCTAACGAGGTAGAAGAACTCATCTAAAAGTGCTACAAAACGCTGACTGGCTTTCCCCCCTTGGCTCCCTGAAAAGCTGCGCGCTCCTCTGGAGGGAGTGAACGCTTCTTTTGCACTGCATGCGTGTCGAGGCATCACAGCACTTTATAAAGATGAGTTTCGACGAGCCGGCAGAGGGCGCTGTCTGAGGATGCTCCTCATTGGAAAACGTGGGACTCGGTCACACCGTGGCCCGATAATAAATATTACTCCGCAGAAAAATCGCCACGAAATGCATGTAATATTCCTGCAGGAATCTGGGGAAAGATGCACCTGTGGTACTCAACAGTGAAATTACAGTGACCCCATCTGGCCCCTGTGATATTTCTTTGATCCCTTGTGATATTGCCATAGGATTTTCTCTGAAAGCCTATATATTTGAAGGAACAATTTGTGTGATTCATGTATAGTTTCCTTCTGGCAATATTACTAAGTCTTTCAGACGGGGAATCTTTACAACCCTGTTCTGTTTGACTCATAATAGAGCTGTGGGAATGACAAGGCCACAGCCACAACACACCAAAGAAATTAGGAAGTAATAGCAAGTGTGTAGTCTGCTTGAACTCAATCCACTCAGACAGCTCATAATGCGCTGAATTCATGTATTTAGTAATGTCGCTTAGTCATTTGATTTGCTCACTGATATAAAGACACCATTCACTGTAGATCCACACAATTCATTAAAATCTTAAGAAGCAGGGTTCAGTGGTGACCTAGACAATGATCATAAAATGTCATCATTATGTCAAATCATCAGCAATAGCCCAGTGTGC
The DNA here is from genome assembly GCA_037367365.1 of Apogon talboti. Taxonomy (NCBI): domain Eukaryota; kingdom Metazoa; phylum Chordata; class Actinopteri; order Kurtiformes; family Apogonidae; genus Apogon; species Apogon talboti. The sequence continues at coordinate 20,609,490 of JAPQRQ010000028.1, read as the reverse complement.
CACATGACATTTGTGTTTCCTCTCATTGAATGAAAGGTTTAAGAGATAGCACAATACCTCATATTATATATGTGCTCAGAGGAAATAAGACCACAACCCACAGAATCTGTCATTTTTCAATGTGTCTTCGCATTAACAAAAATGACTTTGTTGTGCATCACTGCTTAAATAGTGCCTGGAATGTCATAAATCTTCACAAATCTTGAAAACAAAGTCTCTATTTAGAGGCTCTGACAGTGACAAACTGCAAGGCCACTGGCTCATAATGATGTTTGACTGTCAGCCCAGGCTTCCATCCAAGAGGGAAAAGAGCGCGCTGTTATAATGGCAAAATCAGCCTCATTCTGCCTATATTGGCCTGGGCTGATTCTCATCTCCCCCCAGAGTTTGAAGTTTCTGTCATTATGAGGACACTGAAAGCATCAGTCGCCAACATAAAGTCTCCTGCATCTGTCCTGTGTTTGAACTGCAGTGGTTCACAGCCCATTTCTCAGTGTTGCTGAAGAACTGAAACATATGTTCAATGTGATATTTTATTCTTTTATTTGACCAAATAAGAAGGCTGTTAACTGTGTAAGATTTGCCATCGTTTGAGTAATATGTTCAGTTCAGGAGGAGGAAGCAGTTTCTAATAATGCAAAAAGGCACAAAAAGACTGAGGAACAGCATTACCCACAACCACAGTGAATAATACAGCTACATTTGCATGTTTGAATTCTTATTCAGACATCACTTTTTTTTTTTCAATCCATGATAGCGCAATATAGATAAATCCTCTCCTCACATTTTTCTTGAGCCAGGCTGTCAGGTCCATAGTGGGAGTTTATTCTTGTTGACATTGCATGATTCACCCCCCTTGTGCGTATTTAATTGCTTCATTCAGACTTCATAAAGCAACCACAGTTTTTTATGCATGTACAATTAGAAAGCCCACAGAGAAACACACACACATGCCTGAGACTGTTCGCTACTACAACACTATTTCTTAAGCATACACACAAGAGACACACACACACACACACACACACACACACACACACACACACACACACATATATATAATCTATATGCCTGAAAACTGTGGCCCCACAACATGCTCATGACCGTGAAGATAGAAAGTGACAAATCTGGATATAGAAGACATGTTTTCACAACTGTGGGAAATCAGTCCCCTGTCTCTGAAAAGTGTGTCTAATACAGTGAATATAGATGATATCATTATGAATTCATGGAATATGAAATAATGACACAGATAACAGACAAAGTTAAGGCACAATATCTGCAATAACTTGTGGTAGTGAGACAGCGGGAGGTTGGAGAGTGAGCTTGCATCCTTATTCTCATGGGGCAAATAAGAGCTTAGACAATCTAAAATGTCTTGTATCAAAGGTATACACATGCAGGTTTTATTTTTTAAAGTGGAAGGACGCTTGAACAAACGTGTGCATTTTTTAATAGTGCATTATTCACTTGTATTAGTCACTCGACCCAGGTGGAAAATATTTAGCCATCAATGATAGCTGTTTGTATAAACCACTGATCGCTGCGCTTAATGTCTCATCCAATAATACTTTACTAAATTAAAGTGAAATGGGATCCATTGAGAAGGGGACTGTTTGCTCCACAGCAACAAATTTAGCTTTGGTTTAATCTAAGGGCAAAGGTTGCAGCATCTCTCCTTCCTGCACATTGGAGAGTACTAATGAACCTCATAATACAGCACATGCATACACACATATATAGAAACACACGGCCAAATGCACACAGGTTAAGCATGGCTGATTAGATTAGGAATTATGAGCTAATTAATGTGCATCTTGGGAGACCTGTAAGGCACGCTTATTAGACCGCACAGACTCAGACGAGGATAGAACATGACAAAACATAAGCGTTTGTAATCCACAGAATTAAAACAATTAAAACAGTAAATTATAGCCCTCCTCTTTCCTGCTTTATTCGGCTCTGCTAAAGATGAAAACTCTGCCTCTGTATACTGTACAGTCATAAATTATAGACGCCTGGAACTTGCTGCTGCAAATTATCTCTGAGAGTTTTACGTGGTTACTCTTTACCAAAGCCAATTTTTAAATATTAAAAAAAGGACGGGATATATTGGGTCATATTCAGAGGCTCTCCAGTTTTGCTGTAGTCCCTGTATCAGGTGCAGAGCCCCAAGTCAGTTCAAATCAATCCCTTCAAATCAATGTGAGAATGAAAATAGCCAATGAAATAAGCATCAGTAAAGTCAATTGTGGAGTGACAAGTCCCGCTGTAGGCTACTTAACATTATGGGCACAGTCCTCTGTGTTATATTACACACAGTTTCTTTAGCTCTCTGGTTATTGAGACAACAAACAATTCCTGATCGCCCTATGTGTCATTCTTAATGTGTGTGTCAACTTTGTTTTGGGTTGTTTTGAGCACATAAACTGCTGAAATTTTCAGATGTGACCTCTACTAGACTCTCTGGAGGCTATCGACCAGTTAGATCCATTTGTTTTCCAGGCATTTCAGACATTGTCCATTTCTATCACATTACTTTGACAGAAATTGAATTTCCTCTGATGCATTTTTATGTATCCTAAGTGCTGTTGTACTCTCATTGGGAGTATAGTATTTCCAGTGGCTTGATGATGCAAAAACACTTTGGGTTCAAACAGAAAAAAAGGGAAATGGATTTTATTTTAATGTCCATATTGACTTTTGTATATTTTTTCACAATGTTTCTCACCTAAAGAATTCTTTTTTTTTTTTTTTCAAGAAAGCAGCATCCACAATGTATTTTGGACAGTGTCCACATGTTGTATTGAATCTTACAGAAGCACAGTAAGAACATATAGAGGACAAATTTTATCAGTCTGGTGAAGCCATGCTGGGCTTCCTGTCTTGTTAGTCTCCGGATGATTGCCATCTTTCTAACTGTAATGGCAGCACAGAGTGAGGACATGCACCTATTCCTTTCAAGGAGGCACAAACAAAGAGCGTGAATCTGCACTTTTTCCCCAACTTTTTCAGCTTGTCTTTCATTTTTTCTGTCTTTATTTAGAGTGGAGGAATTTTACAGGTAATGGCATCAACAGAGATATATCCTGTGGATAAAGTGGCTGGCTGGTTGCTGGTTATATTTGAGCGATTTGCTACTGTGCTGCAAACAGTGGCACATCTAGCCCATCTCGTTAAACACACCATGGGTCCCGTATGGAATATTGACAGGAACCTCTGCTCTGCCCAGCTCCGTGAACGTCTTGGCATCCAAAACGAGGAGGAAAGTCTTTTTTTCCTGGAAACAGCAGCAGAGGAGATTAAATATGTTGGAGGTCACAGAATCTCCTATTCATGATAATGATAGTGAAAGCACCACACTGCTTGTTTTCTCAGTGCATAGTAAAAAATATTCTGCATATGGGAAAAAAATAATAGTCCTTTTGCATGCTTACATTATTATTATTATTATTATTATTATCATTATTATTATTATTATTGTATATCTGTACAAAGATACCATCTAATGTCAAAATCATTGCCACTTTTACAGCACTGACAGTGATATGAAGTGGTTTTTTCCCCCCATACCTCTCTTGGTGTGATGATGACTGACATGACTACTCCATCATCTTCCTCAGTAGCTTTGGGCGAAGCAACAAAGACAGGCTCAGACGGGTACAAGCCGGGATAACGCCACACCTAGACAGGCAAGATTACATAAACATCCCCTTTATTTTGAAGCTGTGTTATGCTATAAAATCAGCCCACAACTTATTTCTCCCACAGATGTAGGAGCCGCAGTAGAAATAACTTTGATGTGATAATAGTTATCCCAGTTAACAATGAAGTCTCTCTAAGTAGTCGAAGATTGACAGAGACCTTAAGCTCCTTTGTGTGGACATCCATCTTGAGCAGGGAGTTGCTGAACACGTGTCCGAACCCACAGGAGTAGAAGTAGCGATAAGGTCTTCCATTGTGCTTCTCATAATTGATCTGAGGAAACTCAAGGCCCCCGTACTGCAGAAGCGTGTCATCATGAAGCTCCTCATGGGTCAAGCAGACCTGAAAGTTCACACATGAAAGCCACGATTAGACTCGGTTAAGTGCTGATGATACCTTTTCACAGTACATTTTACTCAGTATGATTACACTGCAGACGTGGAATATATATTATTCACAGCAAGTTCTCAAGATCCTGAACATTTCATTTCGAAGTTCAGCTAAATCAATTTATTTTGTTCTTACCTTTTAAATATACTATGTACTTTCAAAAGAAATTATGACATATTTTTTTTCATTTGATTTCTGCACCTGTGTAGCAGGCCAGTAAAATTGCCAGCAGCACTTTTACAGTTGTTTTCCAGCTATTACATCAACAGTACATAAAACCATTTCACTGAGATCTGAGACTGAAGATAATGTCATGCCAACTAAAACATCATCTGTCATCATTTTAGCTTCATTCTGCTGTAAAAAAAAAAAAAAAAAAAAAATATGTAGCAATTTATAAAATTGTGAGTGTGTATGAGAGGACATGTATTATTTAATAAAGACATTATTGGGATACAATGTAGACCTGGACTAGCATACATATGGACTCTGCTCTCTTACGGGAAGAAAATACAATTACAATACAAAATACAATACAATTATAAATCATTACATTTGACTGTTGTAATATGAGGAGAAGATTCAGCTGGGTCTCCAGGAAGTGCATGTAAGTCAGTGTAAAAGCCAGAATTAAATAAAAGGCAATTGTTCTGCTATATGGTGGACTCTCAATTCAACTTTTTAAAAAATCTACTGTTAGTCATTTAACTCTTTTTTTTTTTTTTTTTTTTACCAAGTTACTCTTGTAGAAACTACCTTCATTGTCTGATCATGCTGGATAATTGCTCTGGGTGTGTGGGAGGAGATCGGCCGTATTTATCAGAATTACAGGCTTCATTCTTTAGTTCATACCAGGAATACCAGATTATTACCACTACTGAGTGTAATGCACAGCTGAACATGATATTTCATGTACAATACATAATAGCCATAATGTGTTCTGCTTAATCCTACCTCTCCGGGTTTTGTCATTTTTGCTGTGGCTTTATAGTTAAGCAGATTGACAAGGTTTTGGTTCAGGGGAGTCCGTTCATCCACGGTCAGAGGTAGGACATATCTCCTCGGAAGGTTTCTGCACAAAGAGTTATAAAACTGACACCACAAAAGACAAAAAAGAAAGAAAAAAGAAAACATTTGAGTGTGGAGCCTTTGACTTAAAGGTGAGATGCAGCCCTCATCACACCTATAACACAATAAATAAATAACAGCATAGAGAGTATACACAAAATCAATAGTCTGTGCAGTAACTGGCTCCTAGTGCAACATAGGCCTCAACACAATCTCCCTGTACATTCATGAGCATGCGCATAATTAGTCCCAAATGTTTGATAAAACAGCTTTATTTATGACTGTGATATTGTTTGAAGGCATTTTAATATTCTATTCTTTGTATTAGTTAGTACATCAGTCATGTGATTTACAGAAACCTAGTGAGGAGGATTTAATGGCATCCAGTGGTGAAGTTGCAGATTAACTGAAGTCTCCTCATCTCACCTTTCCTTTCCAAGTGGGTAGGTGGAGGCTAAAAATGCCCTAGAGCTAGTATTTTTGTCCATTCTGGGCTACTGTAGAAATGCAGTGGACTCATTTCTTATTTATAAGCACATGATTCTCAGTCGTACTATTCACCTTGTCCATTTCCTCTCCGGAACTTTTGCGGAGGTTCTCCAAAGTGAAGTCTCCTATAGAATCACCATCATCCCCACAGCACATGTCCATGACCAAGAAACCACCCTCCTCAAAGGCGTTGATCTGATGCAGTGTGAACATGGGAGCTGCATAGTATTTCACATCACTCACCTGTAGGATCAGTCAGAAAATGACAGTAAAATGATGAAAAAGGGAGCCACAAAAGCATTTGGACAAACAAGAGGCAATGTGTGTGGTAATTTATGTACATTTGAGGACAAGCTTGCTGTTTGCCAGTGCTCCTATTGTCTTGTACCGCCGTATTATATGTTTGCTATTGTATGCTTAATGGGCATGCTGTGTAATGAGATGAGAAAATTGAGAGTAACGGTGTATGAGAAAAGGCCACAACATCAGAGTGCAACTTCATCAAAATAAATAAGGAAAAAACTTCATGCGTGAAGAGATTAGCTTGCAACTTTTCTTTCCTCTTCTGCCTATTTATCAGCGGGGTGTGTATTTACTATGACACACTTTATTTTATGAAGTTAGATTGTGGCTGTTCAGTTCTGACCCACCTTGCCAGTGTGTCTGTTGACCAGGTGGAAGATAGTGTCATACTGGGGCTCCCAGGTCATTACTTTATGAAAGCTCTTTCCTTGAATTCTGTACAGCATGAACTTCAGCAGGTCCAACTTGATTGGCTGCTCAATGAACACAATGTAGTTCTCTGACATAACTGTCGAAAAGCAGAACAAACAGGAGCAGATTAATCAGCTTTTCACCATTCATAAACACGTATTTTTGTTGTTAAAATTATAGTATTTTTTAATCAGACCTTTCAGTAGCAATTTAGGTATTAACCATATTTGTAGAACAAAGTAGTTGGGCATTTATGTCTTCGTCTAAGGTTCAGTCCCAAATGTTATTTTAATTGACAAGTTAATAGAGCATCCGCAGAGAGATAATGGGATGCTATGTGTCTTATTGGTGCCAACTCACCACACCCACATTTACCCTGCATGACAAGTCACAGTGCAATAAAATGTTGCTACTCAGCCTATCCTTCCCCTCAGGAAAACCAGATAGAAATATTGTGCTAACGCACAAACAATGAAAAGCGGAGAAAACTTAACCCCCATCAAACTGTCCTGGTAAAAGTAATTGCGTGATTCCTCGTACGACTTCAATGTTCCATTACTTGTAAGATTTCTTGGTGCCAGACAGTCTGGCAGAGCAAGGGTGGTCTGTAGGAAATATAAACAGTGATATAATCAGGATACTGATGCAGAACGAAAATAAAATGGAGCATATAGTTCATTCAAGCAGAGCCCGGAAGTTGCACTTGCTGATTGGCACGAGCTGTTTCCCGTTTGCTTTAAAATCAGCTATGGCTGTCTGGAAAAACGTTTAATCATACCGTCATAAGAAACATAACATTTGTCTGTTACAGCATGTGACAGCAAACAGCTCCTTCCACGTCAAATCTCCTCCTTATCTACAAGACGTTTGGTACTGAGGGGTTTATTGTAATAATCATATTTCTGCCTCAAAGCTGCTTCAATTGTCCAAGAATCATTTGAGATCTCCCATAAAAGCAAAACTTATTTTAACAAAAGTGACAGTTTTCTAATGGTGATGGTGACGATTACTGTCTCTGTGTGTAATATAATCATATATAATTAAAAAGAAACAAACTAATACAAAGACGATATTAAAAACTCAAATTTCTAGGTATCAATTTTAGAGATGGAAATCGGTTTAGGACAAAGCTGCTCCTATTTTTCTTCCTTTCTTTTCTTTTTTTTTAAGATTTGGTGAAACATTTGAGCGACACAGTCAGAGAAAGTGATTACTTTTGTGTGTGAGTCAGAGGAATAGTCAGATAGAGAGAACTGAACACAAAGACAAAGGAGCTGTGATTGACAAAACGAAGAAGGACGAGACCAGAATTTAAATTAGTAATTAATAAGAGCGAGGAAAAAAACAAAACTCTGGCACACTCTCTATGAGGCAGACTCACCCTTTCAGTGCAGAAAAAAGTACGGATAGATATTCATTAATTAATTTCATTTTAGTCAAAGAGGGTGTGGTCTGTTTTGTACGCCGTTATCTCACCGAAACTGTGATAATATGATGGTTTTCTGGGTTCAGCTGCACGGATGGAGCAGAGGACTTTTGCCCCGCTCAGGTCGGCTGAATCATCCTTGGCCACTCTCTCCTCTGGAGGAGGCACTCGGATGATGTTGTAGAAAAAGCCTGTTAGGCCAAAAGACAGCGGATATACAGTAAACTACAGCATATATACAGTTTAAGATGAGTAACATAAGGACAGTCACATATAAACAACGGCATCATTTGTTTATGGTACAGTACAGTTCAATGGGCTCTGCATTACATTTTTTATGGTGTAATAAAGTAAAGGTTGTTAAGTCTAATCCACAAGCATAAACAAAAGATATTCACTGACACATGCATAAAAAATACATAACAGTCACATATAATTTCCTCAGAGAATGGAAAACGTCCCCTGTGCGTTAGAATGGAGGCTCAGTTATGCCAGATCTTAAGTGATCACCTGCACACAGTTTGTAAACATAGACATGTTGGAATAAATTTTAAAAAATAAAAATAAAACATACCACTCTTGCCATAGGAGTTGCCCATATTGTATGTGGCCCCTTCTCGGTCATAGTGGGGATGAGCTGTGGCTGAGTTTACAGCGATATACTGACTCCAGTCCACCTTAAATAGAAACACAGCACTGTTGCATTTGTGGTTCTCGTTTGTATCATCAACATAATCAACATCTGAGTCATTATATTCCATCATCTTTATCTCCTGACACCCATTTTTCACTTTGAATGCACGTGTTACTGACTTACCTTCTCCTTTGTAACCAGACTCTGTGGATCAATTCGTCTCATGTAGTTGGTTTCTGTGCTGACATAATAGTCGCCTTTGTACTTGACAAAGTTCACACTGGCGTTATCTGTAGCTTCTGTTCACATGTGCAGATGATGGGAACACATTAAATAAAGCATTTTAGCACACCTCACCTGTCTCACAGGTCTCACTGATAAATACTTTTTACACACATTTCCTTATCCTTAATTTCTCGAATGCAGCAGTATGCTTTAAAATGATCTTTCCACTGCAGACTGGTACACAGTATTATTTGCATGCATACACAGACACACACACAGACACTGATATTGATATTGACCTGTGTTTCGTTTACTTATATAAAAGCACTATAATGTAACACTAGCTTCCATTAGGCTGGAAAAACTACAATAAACCATATACAGTGAAGGGCAGTGGGTGAAAGGAAAGGAAAACATTTTCATCTCTATTTTTGTGATTTGATTCTTACTTTGCTTCTGGTAGTCTAGCATCGCTCCTTTCTAACTGATACGCACAAATGAACTGAATAGTTTAATAATGCATTTGGCTTTGCTGGTGCTACAGTATGCTGCTGTGGTGTGTGTTATACATGGGAATATGAAGGACACACACATACTTGGAATTTGAAAGCGTGAAAAGAAGCGTGCAAAGATGTTCTTGCATGGATCGGGCATGGCCAAGGTCCCAAATTCTGACACCAAGATGCGGTTCCTCTCTGAGTTAGTTACATAGGAGTCACTTCTCAGGAAGCGGCTGCTGTAGGTGACGTTACCATCACTTACATGGAACCTGTGCATCATGGCCATACCATCAAACCAGTGGGTGTATCTGAGAGAAAAAAGAAAACAAAGTTATTTGTGTAATGTTTCTCATACGTGGGATGGACTGATGTGATATATGTGACAAATACACTTCACCTCATCTACAACCAAAACAACTGAAGTAACCTTATTTTATGAGCATGATGACAGAAGATCTAAAATTGTCTGAGGCTGTTATGTGACATGTGAAAGCTTGTCATAGATCTGCATATTTAACTGTCACATTTGCAGTTTATAATTCCGGATTTCACAATCATGTTATAAACATACAGGCTGCTATTACTCCACTGTTAAACTATCCCTCTAATTATCTCTTGGCACAGATCCTAACCTTAAATGTTAATCATATTGAGCAAAATACAAAGATATAATCCAGATCTTGCACAATTCTGCTACTTGGCATTGACATACAGGTTTTTTTTTAGTTTTTTTTTTCCTACCTGTCGTTCCCAAATTCAAACTTCCCAGGGCCATTCCTCAGGAAACTCCCATTGATCCAGGATGGAATATTACCCTTGATGTTGGTGGGTATGGGGTCAGGTGTTTCCTCCACAGTGGTCACCAAAGGAGCCAATGTCTCCAGTCCTTTGGCATGTGGACATCGCTGATTGCTGGGTACTAAGAAAAGAGAGGATAATCAAAACGATATATGCAAAACCATTGGAGATAAACCTGTAAACCTGTAGATGTCATTATGAAAACAGAGCAGCAGCTGAACTCTTATCCTTCCATATACTCCAGCACCGTACAGGAACTACACATCAGCAGAATCATGTACATATGGGGCTGTGATCGTTTTATAGCTTTACAACTTTGAAGTGAGGTTTGGTGAAGTTCTTTTGCAGGTTTATCTTTCTAAATCAGCTGAATACGATTATTGAACTCATATGTTGGCACCATTCAAACATACTCTTATCATCTCCCCACTCCTGCTCTATGAGAGAATGAAAATGCACGGATGAGCCAAACATGTCTGAGGAAGGAGACATTATGAACGGTACGAGCTCCTGCTTGTCTGAACTCATGGCTCTCTGAGGTCATGCACTCTGAATGACACCTGCACTATCTACTGCCTTAACTGTTATCCAATAACCAATTCCTGTTCATTACCTCATATCTCAGCACATAATGGAGGCGCTAAAATATATATGGGAGTAGCATGATTAGCAAAAGCAAATCACGGCAGCTCAATACTGAGCCACATGCTGAGTTAGTTACAATATCTGAGTTTTTTTTGACTGTGGGAATTGTTATCACAACCAATCAGCAGAGCGGGAGTTTTGCTCAATCCCATGACACTAGTACAACAGACAATAAAAAGGAGAATGTGCCATAAAGAGATAACCACAGCAGGCTTTAACCGTGTTGACTCTGTAAGTTCTGATTGTGATTATTGCAGCATTGCAAATGATGCCTGAACATGTGCTGTCATTTTGGGGGGTATTTGATGTAGTTTATGCTGCATTCAAAATTGAGCCTCTTGAAAAAGAAAATAGCAGCACTGATGAGCTCAGGACTGTTATGGATAATGACATCAGGTATTGGCAGTTTTTGGGTGGGTTTGAATAATCACAATTGCAACTTGAGTCTATTTGTGACAGCTATTGCTTTAACTTATCATTTTGCTCCTTGTAAAAACATGAATGTCATTATCAAAGTGTATGACCTTGTAGGAATTTGGTCTCATATTCCATCATTTTTTGGTGTTGTTGTTTCTTTTCTTTTCATTTTTACCGTGCATGGATCTGCCAGTTAGTTTTATTATTTCAATTTTTTTCCTTCTGTTTAACAGCTGAGAAGGACTAAAAGCTGTTAATGAGACATTGTACATTTTCTTTCAAAAGCTCTGATTCAAAACTGGAACAGGAACAATAGAAAATGCCAACATGTCTTTTTGTAACAGCGGCTCTGATTTAGAATGCAACGGAATAGCATTATGACTAAAACAAAGGGTACAGTGTCAGATCTCTAAGTTGGCATGTGTGTTTCTGCGTGGACTCTATTGGATGCTATTACATCACCCCAGTTTTGCAGGCGGATGTACTGCAAGAGGTGGTGAAAAGCTATCTAAGGCTAACCTAAAGCAATCTCTTTGATTTCTTTTGCTGTTGTAAGTTAAATGGTGATTCAATTAACTAAGCCTTTTGCCCAAAATTGTGGAAAATTCTCTCGTGTAGAGGCCAAGTTTGTTTGTCTAGAAAAAGGATTATTGGGAAGTCAACCAGTTATTCAAATACAGTTACACAGTTAATGCCAAAAATGGATAATTATGTAAAATAATATTTAGAAATCAATGGCACAAACTTTACAGTTACTCACATTTGTTTTTACTTCAAATAACACACTTTTGCAATTTATTCTCAGTTTAAAATAAGTTACTAATTTAATTTATCTGATGATAAAAGTCTCATCTTTATATATTAGACACAAATAATTCATGTTTTGCATGGGCTGTGGCTGAAATATATCTACTAAAGTGTCTACTCACTGTGGTTTGGGTCGAGCTTCTTGGCCTTGGACATGGCTGGTGTGACTATGATCAAACAAAGATAGGATTTATATACACCTTGAGGTAAACCTTTGTACCACTGGACACTTGCCAAGTTCAGGAAGCGAATCCAAACACTCATTCAGTAATATTACACAACGTAACTGCAAGTTTACTGGCTACTGTCTCCTTATGTTGCCAAGCGTTCCCAAAGAGGACTTTAAAACAAAATCCAAACAGAAAATGCAAGGCTCTTCACCATATACTTCACATATCAGTGGATTTAAGCGCATTTTAGAGAGGAATATAAGTGCTGCTGTCTCACTATGGAGATCACTGTCAAAGAGTATTATTTGCAAAGATTTAAATAAAATAAAATATCATATACTATGTGTACCATTGATAATAAACATGACATATAATGTGATATAACATAACATGACCTTCACATTTTATATAACACTTATCTGATATCCAAAGGCTTCAAGTAGTTACGTAGTATATATATATATTGCTGCTTCTATCTAATCTAAATGAATGGGGCAGACTGCAACTCATACATGTTCAAATTACATAACATACCACAATTTTACAAACCTTACCATATGCATGAAACAATAATTATTGTCAGGTTTTAGTTGTCTCAGTTACAGATTGTTTTGCCAGGTTTTAAAATGGTAATAAACCATGTATCATTATTCTCTTGATGTGTTCACTTTTGATAAGCACCGTGCTGAGAGTGTGTGTGCAATATATGTTTTACTGGCAGAGAGCGGCACAGGAGAGTGCTAAAAGGGATTAAAAACACACAGTGCGCAAAATCATACAAAGCCAGAATAATAAAAACAGACAAAATGAAGTGGGGTTATTAATTGGGTAGCAAACATACTGGCTTTTGTTCAGATTTACACCAGTGTGAAGGATTTAATGGATTAAATATTTGGTTATTTGGATCCTTTGGGTACTAAATTAGCATGGACTTTGCTTCATGCTGTCACTGAATCCAACTAAAATAGAAGCATTTTAAGCAGCAGAAGCAGAACCTCAGTTTTTCCGTGATAATCATATAATCAAGCCTGTTCTGCATCAAGTACACCTGTCTATAATTTGTGCAGGCTAACAACCCTCTCACCTCTATTCAGATTCTACCGGAAATTACAGGCATGGTGTTTTTCATTCAAAGCTATGAATTTTGTCAAAAAGGGCACCGGTTTGAAGCCATTTGCCAAAAAGAAAAAGCTACACCCAACATTTAGCATTACATGACAACAACAAAAACCACAACAAATTCTCAGTCTCTGCACCCAGTCGCTGCACTACACATTTCAACACAACATGAAAAAACGCAAACCTGGCAAGTACATACAAGACATGAGGGGGAAAGCAGTTGGGTTGCTTGTGAGATCCAATTAAGTCAGTAGTTCCCAGCCTGGAAATTCCTTAGGGATATTGAATTCCAAAACGTTGAATCAAAATGACACTAAAATGACAGATTTCCAGTTGAAATAACTAAATACACAAACAATCAAAGAAGAAAAAGCAAAGGTATGTTTCTGCTGACATCAGTATGACGAATGGTGATGAAAGCAAATCAGCAGTGGGTAAGAGTTGTGTGGATTTATTTCAGCCCTCTGGCCCAAAAATATACTGCTTGTAGCAAATAATGCAGACAGAAAAAATACAGCTCTAGGCAATTACTTTAAACTGAGAAGCTTAACGCTGCTGACCTTAGAGGGCTCAGAATAGTCTAAACATTGGACATTGCTACAAACCAAAAATGCAGCTAACTTACAGTGCATACACGCAAAAAGTTCTGTTCAGGAAAAGAGTTAAAAACCCCACAGCTGGCTGCAGCCAATCACACCCAACTGCCACAATAATATTTATACATTATTGCAAAATCTTTCTCCTTTGCCCCACATGGGGAATGGCAATGACCAGAACAGTGTTTATTGCTCAAAAGTGATATAAACCAACCATAAACCTCACACAGAGTGTCATTCAGAGTTCAGCCTCTGCTCTGATAGGGAAAACAGGCTCAAGTGTACCTGTTACAAATCCCCGAGGGGGTTTCACTATGAGGTTTTCTGCTTTGCTCAGCCATGAAACTACCAAGTTTCATCTCAGGACATGATGGAGTGCATCCAAATGCAAATAAACATATGTCATTGGTAAAAGGGGAAGATTCTGGAGATCAGAGGTGTTGAATTTAACATGAAAGGTCGGTGCTATATGTGGATGGACTGTGTCACGAAATGTGCAATACCTGATATCGTTGACTTAAGTTTTCTATTTATTTTTTGTTAATTGTAGTTCTATCTCTGCAATGAGCACTTCTGCTAATTATCTTGTGTCATCTGGACGCAATGAAATTAATTAATATAAGCGGTTTAATCAGAAAATGGGAAAGAGAGGCATCTATTGTGGACACCGGCCTGTAATAAGTTTAATAATGTTTCAGAGATTTGGAGAGTAATTTTAATTAGCTTTCTATTAATTTCACATCAGGGTTGTACAGAAGGCTCTGGCAGGAGTGTGTATGCACAGAAATACACACACATCCTTGCCCTCTGTGTTTGTAGGGACATTCTATCCACATAACACACATTCCCTATTCTTTTACCCTGTCTTCAACCACCACAGTTGAATGACTAACCCTGACCCTGACCATAACCCTAATGTAATTCTAAGACTAAGCATAAAACCTCATATTAACTGTCAAGACTAGCCTCGTGCTTTTCAGACTCCACAAGTATAGAAGACCCCACCCCACCTACCCACACACACACACACACACACATACACCGACAGAGTGAGTAAGTTGTTTTCTTGAAGCATTTTCCATTCCATCATGTATTTTTTTTTCATCTGTAAACTACAGATGACTCTTACCAAACTTTGACACTAGTTTTCTACATCCAACTGTAAGAAATCACATTTGTGGAGGTGTTTGAAGGTGTCTTACTGTCATTTATAAAAATAAAAAAGTTGTTTTTTTTTTTGTCTGACCTCCTTTTCGGATTCTCTGTAAAAAGTAAAAAGGACGTGCATTCTCACAGCACACACAGACACTGCAATGCTTTCAGTTCTTTTTTAGTCAAAGAAAATATCTCTGCTGGCGTCTAAACAGATAAATTGTCCCATCTAGTGGCGAGCTGATAAACTAAATGATTCATGAGCAGAGCCTGGCCTGTTGTCTGAAGTATTCTGTTGGAAATGCATTTGATTTCTGAAATATTTTACCATGTAACACAATTTTCTCTTTAAAAGCAGAACGGAGCTAAAGTTCCTGCAACAGCCCAAATAATTGGTTTGCCCTAACAACCAAACCACTCTCACATCAGTACAGGCTTTTGTATCCTTACATACAAGCATTTTACATTCAGAAACCAATCATTGCTCCCACACTTTTAACCAACTCCCTGCTCACTGCAATGGAAAAGCTAGCCATTATTGTGCCATGTAATACTACCAAAGTAACTTTTGTCAGATTTATAATGTCTGCTTGCTGAGTCACCTCAGGCCTACACACTCTGACACTTTCATGCCTCAGGAGTTGTGCCTATGTCCTCCAAGTATCATAACTTATTAATTTTCAATTTATTCAGCTCTGTTCTACAACCTCATGTTACAGTAAGTCAGTGTATTGACACAACAACAAATATACCTGCATGAAAATACATAGTATAGTTTGAGTAAGAAGTAGAATGATGTGTTTGGTTGATGGTCATTCAATATGTTTCTTACTAATGTAATACACTGCAGAACTGTATGAGATCTAAGATGTTTATATAAACTGTAACGTAGAATTTGTTGATTTTTTCTGCACCAATTGCACCATCTGCTTCGCATTCTCTTGGTTATTTATCATAAAAGTGCTTCTTACTTTGACTTTTGTTTCACATTTCAGAGAAAACAGGCCAATACCACTAATCCACATGCTGACAACCCATGCTGTTATGCAAGTATTTAATACCAGGTTACAGGGAAAAGACTTTACACGAAAAGGAGTGTAGGTAGCTGAAATGCAGAGTGATGTGTAGGCTGTACATGGATACACACTGTGCAATGAACACCTCTTATGAACTCTTTTAATTTATGTCAATTCAGGGCTGTCAGGTCTTCTGTCCCATGCTTGATAGCAGAACACATATTTAGTAAGGTCATGGGAAATGTTCCAGAAAACACACCTGTAGGGTCAGTTAGCCACCCAGTTACACTGACCCTCATTGCTATTGGTCCATACGTATCTCAGGAGAACTTGACAAACCAATAGAAGTGTGTGTTTCCATATTTGTGATGGGTGCTGCCTGCAGTGGAAAGTTTAAAAGAGAGTGTGTGTCCTGCTGTCCCTCAGCAGAAGCATCAATCAACATGATCCCCATTGTGCTGGCCTCAGTGCTCATTGCTTGCGGTAAGAACATCTGGCATTCTCTAATTGTGTGTAATTGTTTCTGTGTGTTTGCAAGTTTGTGTGACAGAGTGTGCACATTTCCACAAAGGATGTTTGCACTCTCTCTCTCGTCACTGTTATTAAAAAGAAAAATGCTGCAGTGTGTCTCAGATGTATCAATCCAACCTCTTATATCCCGAGAAGTCTTTAATTCCATCACTTCTAGTGTCATGTCTTTATACTTTATTCTCCTTCAGCCCTTGGGTGCGGTACTCCACCCATTGAACCCTTGACTACTCGTGTGGTCAATGGAGTGGACGCCAAGCCCCACAGCTGGCCCTGGCAGGTATGCTAATATGAACACATCTGTCACTGTTTTTATATTTTCTGGCAAAGCTTAGTGACACAACATCTGCTTATTAGATGTCAAACCCAATGATTGTATAATGAAATGATTATTTTTGTACTGAATTAGCTACATGTAAACCATACCAATAATATAAACACACACAACATGCATATGACAATATCCTTAATGTTTCCGTCTCCAGATTTCTCTGCAGTATGAAAGGGACGGTGAGTGGAGGCACACATGTGGGGGGTCTCTGATCGCTGCCAACTGGGTCATGACTGCAGCTCACTGCATCAAGTACGAGTAGCAGAGAAAAACAGATGCACAAACACTGACATAACCACCAGAATAATCGTATCGTATTTATTCTGCACCACAGAGATTTCATAATTCTCTCTTGAACTCTAAAATATGCCAAGTCTGAATTCAAAACTTTAAAACAACTGTCAAACTCAGGGACGTCCACCTAAATTCATCTGGTGTACTCCTGATCCTCCTTTCTACATCACAGCTAATTACTGAACACATGAAATCATCCAACAATCCAATATCTGACGGTCTAAACAATCCTTTCTTTCCCTCCAGCACCAAGCTCTCCTACAGGGTTTATGTGGGCAAACACAACCTGGTTGAGGAAGAACCCACCTCCAAGGCCATCCTGCCTGAGAAGATTATTGTCCATGAGAAATGGAACGCTATCTTTGTGGCCCTCGGGTAAGAAAAGCCCCATCGTATTATTTTACTTAATAATTTATTGTTTTTATTATTTTTTTTTTTAATTAATTTTATTTTTCTTCTTGTTTTTCTTTTGTTTCTAAGTGATTGTTTGTTGCATTGATATAATAAATGAAGCACAATGTACCATTTAGGTTACCTCATCCATGTATTATGATAAGGCTTCACAATAAAAATATCTGAAACAGAAAAGCCCCATCGTATAGCGCAAAGTGTGTCACCACCTGTGAACTACAGTACTTATATTAGATCCTTTATGTACCAGGTGAAAGTCTCTTCCACATGAGTGTAACAATTTCAGTAATAAATAAAGTACAAACAATTTTCACAATGTATAAATATGTAAAACATATTAGACTTAAATACCTCCAAAACTACCCAGTTTGACAGTTTTGGGTCTGTTTTATAAATTATTCCTAGAGGAAGGGCAGTGTTTTTAAAAGCTTTTTTTGTTTTTTTTCTTGTTTTTTTTTGCCAAACTCTGTTCTAACTCTGGGGACCCAGAGAGTGTACGCGTGATATTATCTGTGCTGTGTCGAGGTGACAAAGACGGCCTAGTCTTCAACATCCAAATCATCCCTTCTCTCTCATCATCTTATCACAGAGTAAACTAGACGATACAATCAATAAAGTCCAACAAGCTCTTTTTTAAACACACTTTTCATTGTTGGACAACTACAAATACAAAGCTGAACCTCTTCTACAATGGAAACTTTGAGAGATAAGATTGGCTGGTTAAGTTGATTTATTTGTTCAGATAGACACATACAAAGAAGGCAAATGAAATAAAGATAGAGTTGTTTATTATTATTATCTTACGTAGGTCGTGTCTCGTTCTTTCTGGCGCTGAAGGTAGATTTAAATTGCCTGTCAGTCTCCCTCAGTCTCCTTATTCCTGTTTCTGTTGCAGTAACGATATTGCCCTGATCAAGCTGTCAGAGCCTGTGACTTTGACCGACCATGTGCAGTTGGCTTGTATCCCTCCTGCTGGCACTTTGCTGCCCAACCTCTACCCCTGCTTCATCACTGGATGGGGAAGACTCTACAGTAAGCTATTAGTTGCATCTATATGCCTGTGTTTGTGAGTACTTTGAGGGCTGAGGGTTGAACACCTCTGCAAATGTGTTCATGTAAACTGTCTTGTAGGGTACTTGACTAGTTTATCAGCAGGATGTTTGGATTTATGACTGTTGGTGTGTTTGTTTTTATGACTGGGGTTGTACAAGGGAATGAATGAATGAAAGAGGAAAAAAAACATCAGAAAAAAAAAGATTTGTGATACTTCTTTAGAGGGATTACTTCTATATTGAAAATTTGGGTTCGACTGTGAATCTGGTGCTTGGAGAAATGCTGTAAAGCAGATTTGACAGACTGCTAGTGTATGTGAGTGTTGGTTTTAGACTCTGCCTGTGTGTTTTAGCTGGAGGCCCCATTGCTGATAAGCTGCAGCAGGCTTTGATGCCTGTGGCCGACCATGCCACCTGCTCCCAGCCTGACTGGTGGGGTATTGCTGTCAGGACCAGCATGGTGTGCGCCGGTGGGGATGGTATCGTGGCTGGATGCAATGTAAGTTTACCATTATGTCTGTGCTTTTGCATGTGCATGAGAAAAGAGGAGATAATATTCAATTACAAGTTGACAGTTGTTTGTGAATCTAATATCTAATCTAATATCTGCATGTTGCCTCCCTTTTTTGTCAAATTTCTAATTGATAACCCACTACTCGTCATGCAAATGAGGATAATTTAGGTGCAAATGCTGTTCGCTTTTCAGATAAAAAAGCTTTTATTCCACCCACACTGCTGTGTTGTGTAGCCACCTTGTTACATGCTCACATTACATACATTATTCCTCTTCAGTCTACCAGTAGCTCGACTA
Source organism: Apogon talboti (assembly GCA_037367365.1). Classification (NCBI taxonomy): domain Eukaryota; kingdom Metazoa; phylum Chordata; class Actinopteri; order Kurtiformes; family Apogonidae; genus Apogon; species Apogon talboti. The sequence goes on along the minus strand of JAPQRQ010000028.1, from coordinate 20,590,192 downwards.
AATTATTAAAACATAAGCTCGTCTTGTGTCCAGGGTGATTCTGGTGGCCCCCTGAGCTGTAAGAATAGCAATGGTGTCTGGGAGGTCCACGGCATCGCCAGCTTCGTCTCTGGTCTGGGCTGCAACTACGAGAAGAAACCTACTGTCTTCACCCGTGTCTCTGCCTTCAACGACTGGATCGACCAGGTGAGGAGGCACTCACATCTCTTGTTGTTTTACAGTAAATGCAGTACTAACTGAATTTAACCAAACCTTGTATGTGTTTCCAGGTTATGATGAACAACTAAAGAAGATGAAGTATCAATAAAAGACCCAGCAAACTAAATTTCTCTTGTGTGTGATCTGTGTGTTTATATATCTATCAAGAAACAATGCACTCTTCTATATGCCCACTCACACCCACATGAACACTCTGAGTGCATCCTGGGTATTATTTAGCTTCGTGAACCTGGTCCTGTGGGGTTGGCTAGAAATGAAAACAATGTCAATAAATGTCCAGCAGGTGTCCTCATATGCTCATGATAGGGAATTGGTTCTGACAGCTTTCCAAAGCAGAACACTGTGCTGAATAACCAATGTTTCTTGGGGAGAAACAGCTACAAAAACATATGCAATACGTTGGCAATGAAAATACAACATGAGCGGGTGATTTGGCAAAATTGCCCATCTGAGAGCGCATCATATAAGCCCAAGTTGTAAGATGGCAAATAAACTGGAGTGAACGGTGAACATAAAATAGGTCATTCGTTTAAAATATGTGTCTAATATCTTTGGTTGAAACTGACCTGGTTTGTCCCTGCATCCTCTCAGCATGAGGGCTTTATGAATACCATAATACTCAGCTCCAGAGTCTGTCTTTTCCCTTGATAACAGAGCCCTGAAAATGAAGAGGGCTCAAATGGCAGTGTTGAGACTAACACTGATGAGATGAGTTTGAGTAAGGGAAGAGAAACTAAGCATAGAATTATATTGCTTTCACTTCTTTTTTCCTGTGTCACTTTTTTTTCTTGTCTCTCTGTCACTTTTCCAAGATGCTGATAAGTTGTGGCAGGTTTATAGAGGTGTGTGAGCTTCTTCTTTAACAGTAAAGGCAGTGATCAGACTTGACACATCCTGAAAGAGCAAGAAATGACTGTGTATGAGTGTATCACAGATGGAGAGGGAGGGTTTCACTGTGTGTCCACAACTCCCCCAGGCCATGTTTTTCCCTTATGTAGTGTATCACACTTTGAAAGCAGCTTCTCAAAAATATCTGTGGTCAACCATAAATGACATCTACTCAAGTGCTGCACTGAGGTTCTTGATATTTACCATTTTATACAACTTACAACCTTTACTCCTCTACAACTCAGTCAAATATTATGCTTTAAACCACAGGTGCGGTTTTAAGCAAAGAGTCCAATCCAGCCCCTGGAATGAATTTGCAATATGCAAAAATTACACTGAAGATATTAATAATCAAGGGTGTCCAAATCATCAGTTCAGTTTTCACATACAGACCAATTTTATCTCAAGTGGCTCAGATAAATAAAATGCTATCATAATAACTTATATGGAAACCGCAAATTTTTGTCTTTGTTTTAGTGTAAAAAAAAGGAAAAATACATGAAAATGTTTACATTTACAAACTATCCTTTCACAAAAATATGAATAATCTGAACAAATATGAACAACCTGAAATGTCTTAAGACAAGTAAGTGCAATTTTAACAATATTCTGCCTGTTATTAAATGTTTTTGTATTTGTAGATTCACTGTGTAAATTGTAATATACACGTGTAAATGATAAACTGAGGCATGAACTGTTAAAATTTCAATTATTTTTCTTAAGACATTTCAGGTTGTTCAGATTTTCAAGGAAACTTTGTAGATGTAAACATTTTCATGATAATTTTGCATTTTTTATTGTTATTGTTTTACTGGTCCGGCCCATTTGACATCATATCAGGCTGCGTGTGGCCCCTGAACTAAAATGAGTTTGACACCCCTGCTTTAAACCATCTGACAGCTTTAGTTACCTTCAGATTACAGCGTTTCATCACTTTCCTCTCCAGTGAAAGTGACATATCTCCAACTGTGTTGATGTTGGATGTTTGTGATAAACTGAAGGATTAAGTGTTCTTTCTCCAGAATCAGTGCAGCTAAATAAACTCTTGGATTAGCTGAAAAAGTGAAAATTGTCACAAAGATGGAGCTTGGAAAAGTTGACTTTGAACTTGTAGTTTGAATATGTAGTTCTCAATGGACAGTGATAATATGATGATCTTATAGGATATGATGCATTGATTAAACGACGCAGAAGTATATAAAGTACTTGAAATGAAGCCAACCTTACATACTTCCAGCTGTAAAATGCAACACATAGATTAAACATAATATTAAAAAGAAAGTGTCTTTTATTTCACATAGTTTATGAACATTTTCCTAATAATATTCACATTCTTTTTACTCAAGAAAAGAATCTAGTACTTATTCCACTGGTGTAAATCACGGTCCTGAAAGCAAAACTTCATAACTTCATGAATCACCAGAGTTGACAATAATTAAATAATTAAACACTAAGAGCACTAAGTAATCAAATATAATAATAAAGGAGTTTAATATATATCATATGCTGACAAAACTACTCTCAGATGTGATGACATTTTTATTCACTTGAGGGTACATTTATTTGCCTTCGTCCAGTTACTCACTGAGCAGTTATTAAATTGTCAGTCATTTTATTCTTAATAATTTAGTCCTTGAAATATAAGTCACTGTGCCCCGGTGTACTGAGCACTTTGATTGGACTCCTGTTCTCTGAATCAGTTCCCCTGAAAAAAACCTTGGGTCTCAAACCAGTGCTGAGGGTGAGCCCGAGTACTCAAAAGAAAGCTTTGTCTCTGTTTGAACTCTGTGGGTCATGGTTCCCCCACTGCCACCCCCCCACACTCCTTTCCCACTTGCACACACACAAAAGAAAGAAAGAGACAGAGGCTGAGCAGAATTCCCCTCAGACGCCCTGCTGCTGTACAGAATACCAATGAGAAACAACATTCAACAAGTGGAAAGTTTAGTTTGTACAACTGTGAAACAGATAGATAGATAGATAGATAGATAGATAGATAGATAGATAGATAGATAGATAGATAGATAGATAGATAGAT
>JAPQRQ010000028.1:20554044-20570350 GCA_037367365.1 Apogon talboti | reverse complement strand
GATTAGGAAAAGATTTAAAAGACGTCACTTATTCTGCCAGCCTTAACATGATGCTGTCAACTCAACATAAAATGAGAGAATGGAATATAATATCATATAAAATTAATATAAATGAGTATCAAAGAGGTAAAATTAAAAATTAAAATATTAAAAATATTTTAAAAAAGAATAATTATCAAAAAGAGACAGCATCACATAAAAGCAAGTCTATAAAATGTGTTTTAAGAAGTGATTTAAAAGCTGTGCCATTATGTTGTGATTTGATACAGTGTTATGTAATGTACAGATAAAGACATTAGATGGTCACTTCTAAAATTCTACAAAGAAATACCAGTGAAATGGTTTGATCTATCTGTGGACCACTTGACCGTCCGTAAAGGGCCCTTCTGGGTCCCCGGCCCCCGGTTTGGGATCCCCTACCCGGAAGTGGGTGGTGGAGTCACCGTCACCGAACTGGTCACACCACCATCGACATACTGCCTGCTGGGATGAGGCTCACCACCGGAAAACCACAGAGATTGTTACAAATCTGATCTCGCCCTCAAATCTCAACCATAACTCGTCGAAACGACCTGTTACCAATAAGAAGTTTGTGAGAGAAGGGAGGAAGGAGACGCGTTGCCAAAATGATGGAAGAAATAGATAGATTCCAAGTGCCGAGCGCCGTGCAGGAGGCGGAGATGCAGGCGGAGATGCAGCCGCTGGTGAGTCTGATTCACAAACCATCACCTACTGGAGATGATGGATGTGTGTTTTTGTGTTGTTTTCTACTTTGAGGCGACAGGAACACACTCGGATGCTCAGTGTTTTGAGGCCTGCCATCCATACTGTTACATGCTGGGGGATTCCAACAAATCCATCACCTGCCATGCGTAATATAAGTCGATGTAGCGACAGATTAATGTCTATGTTTCACTCTTTTATGTATTAGAAAGTAAATCCTTAAGATAAACGATTTGATGTGTGTTGGGAGTTTGTTTGGCTGTAAATCCCGGGGTTTTGTTGCTCTGTGTTAAGGCAAGCAGCGTCTGGTCTGCTGCGTAGTGAAGAGCATCCGTCATGTCTGGCGAAAACAAGCATCCCTATCCCAACAGAGATGCCACAGCCTCAGCATCCGTGGAGCAAGTTGCGCCACTTGTGTTACCTGGATGTGATTTGTCATCGGTTGCCAACGTGTACATGTGCGTGGCATTAAACTGCGATCTGGATGTGAGAATGAGTGGAGGCTTAGTGATGTGGCGGTGCGCCCCGTGGCCTGTAGCGGGGCCCTGGGTTACTGCAGCCTGCAGGGCGGCCTCTGCCTTCCACTGTCAGCCGATAGACTCACACTAGACCCAAAGCAACACGAGGGTGTGTGGAATCCAACTCTCACACTAAACAGTGCCCACATACTGCAAGACACAACTGGTTTTGGGGGAAATGAAGTCTAATGTAGTGGCAGGTTTGAGTCTCACATGTTCTGTATTCATTATGAGTAGTTTGAGCCCCATTGTGTTGGCATAGTGGGGTCTAATATGCATTACAAAAATACATTAATAATTCATGGGTGCCTGTGTAATGCATATTTGTGCTCATCCTTCTGCCTGTTCTGGCTCCAGGACCCGGCCTCATCCACAGCTTCAGAGGCCGATTCAGACACCAGAGAGGGGGAACCTGTCACTATCAACTACAAGCCCTCACCCCTGCAGATGAAAATAGGTGAGTAACTATATAGTTATTGTGTTTGTGTTTTTTAACTGCATAGTATAAGTATAGTTGGGATCCTCGGTTTATTGTAGAGTAAACCGAGGATCCCAACTCCGACAAGGCAGACAGTGCACTGTTGCGACACATAGTGGTTTAAAACTGTTGGATTATCATTAACTGTGGTTTTATCATAAAAGCTAACATATATACATTGTCTTCTTTACAATGTTATGATCAGTACCACTACCTTGACCTATGTTTGGGAACTTTGATTTCTTTTGTCTGTTAAAAGCTACAGTCCTTAAAGGCTCATTTCAGCACCTTGGACAGAGTCCAGTGGTGAGCGGTGCTGCTGTTATTATTTGACCCTAAAGTAAGAAACTTACAAAGCAAAAGTCCTCAAAAATGGGGGTATAACTCTGCATTTCTATACAAAATGAAACAATATACAGCAAAAGTAATTTTGCATCTACCCAGCATAAAAGTCTCATGAACAGACCTGTATTGTGACACGTGTTGAAAATTAGATCTACTGATAGCTATAGTCCTATCATTTTTTATAGTTCTGTTAAAGATCTAATTGAAATGTCACAATCTTATCATAAATATTCTACAGGCATGTTAAATACAGTCTATTCATGCCCTTTGTATTATGGATGCTTGTTAAACTAGTCACATTGCCTTTGTGATCTTCACATAGATATTATTCACATCTACACTGATGGCATTTTAGAACTCCTTTTAGAATTAACAGTGAAATGCCATCAACCAGTGACACTAAAGGTATTAAGTGGAACATTATTTATTTAATAAAATATTTTTTATATTTATGAACCTGATTTTAATTAAGCAAATAGGTAAGAACCTTTCACTGGATAATTACTGTGGTGATTAATGTGTTTCAGCTCCAACTATGTTCTTTATCGCAAACTTGGGCGGGGGGCGGCCAATGGTTCAGGAGGTAGAACCTAAATGAAGGGTTAGCGATTCAAATCCCACTCTGTCCTAATCATGTGCTATTGTGTCCACCTTGCCTCCAGTGTCACTCACACTGGTGTATGAATGTTTGGTGGTGGTCAGAGGGGCAATTGGCCGTCAGCCTGCCCCAGGGCAGCTGTGGCTGCACATGTAGTTTACCACCACCAGAGTGTGAATGTGAGAGCAAATTCATAATGGCTTTGGGTGCCTTGAAAAGTGCTATAGAAATTTAATTCAATACTATTATTAATCTGATGCAATGAGTAGGTGCTCATTTCTGAAACAACCATGAGTTTGATAATGGAAAAAAGGTAAGGTTATGTGGTCTGATGAGTCCAGAGTGAGAAGATAAATGGATGAAGTGATTACCCATCATGCTTAGTGCCTTCAGTTCTGGCTTGTGGGGGTAGTGTTATGGTCTGGGGTTGGTTCAGTTGGTCAGGTCCAAAAACTTAGGTCAGCTGACCGCCTGTATATACTAAATGATCAGGTGTGAACATCAGTGGATTTATTAGGCTCAAATTGTGAAAGAAGGGTTTAGGGACCATAAGACAACATTTTCACATGTGAGGGAGAAGACTTTACATAGTGGTCTGATTCTCCCATTATCGATACAAGATCTGTGCAAAAAAAAAATTTAAAAAAATTATGTAATAAATGTTTTCACATTTGCTATGACATTGCAGAATCATTGGTGAATGTGTCATGTGGGTTAAAGACAGTCCAATAAATATTGTGTATGTTGTTTTCTTGGCTGTGCAGTGTATTTTAGTCTGTGACTGAGTCAGACTATACTAATGACAGTAATTCATGAAGCAGTCATCTGTGCTGTGATGGGAATGAAATATAGAAGAAAAGCACATTCAAATGAAGAATGTATTTTAATGGAAAAATTAGGATTGAACACTGTCCACTTTGATTGTCATAAGACTTAAAAAAGAGAACATCATAATTATACTGAGTTCTTGCTGAAGCTCAATACCTGAGGCAGTTTGAGACATAATGAATGTTAACTTCAAGCTTGTTTTGAAGTTTTGGAATAAATTTGACAAGTAGAGCAAGTACATTTTTTTACGATATGATTATATTATTAACATATTGATGTTGTACCTCTTAAGTATCAAATGTGGTAAATTTACAAGTAACAAGGCTACTCATTAAGTCTGTGATACCATGCTTTACATGTGCCATTTATGAACATAGCCTTATGTGTTTATGTGAATATGTTGTACACATCTTAAAGGTTCAATGTGTAATTTAGTAGGGGTCAAACTGGAGAAAGGAAATAAAATATACAACCTATCACCTGGAAATGAGACAGAGCTGATTATATATGATGTATATAACAGAGTGGACTTCCTTTTTTCTGTTTTCTGACTAGTGGAACCCAGTGTTAAGGCAGATTACTGTCACAGTTAATGGTTGAATGTGGAATGGAGTTGATATCCCCCTAATTACGAAGCCTAGAACAGACCACATAAACACTGACTCTAATAAGGACCTTTAGGGAGGAGCCATTGTAGGCAAATGTGAGGTTGAATGGCATTTTATTATTTGCAATCTGTAACATCACCATCAAAAGCCACTAAATACAACACATTGAACCATTAAAACAAATGGTTTAGTTTAGTCCCAGCCTGGTTATGCAACATTTTCAGCTCATTGAAAGCGTTCCCTGTGTCCCTGTGTCTGTTGAGTAGAGAAACAGAGAGAGCTGGCGAGGAAGGGCTCGTTGAAGAACGGCAACACTGTAGGTAGTCCCGTCAACCAGCAGCCCAAGAAGAACAACGTTATGGCCAGAACACGGTAAGACCCTCTGACCCACTTCCATCTTCTCTTAAGCCGCTCCTGTCGTCTATCCATCTGCCTCTTTTTAATCATTTCATCTCAGAGTGTATGTAGATTTCACACACAAGGCGTATTTTTTTGTAAAAATGGCTTTTCCTCATATTTTCATTATCCTTGTCTGTCAGCAGGGCTCCAGATGAAAATATAGTTTTATTGATTTGTGATTTGTAGGACATTAGCCCTGGTAGATGCTTCTCCTGTTACTGCTGCTCAGTTGTAATGTTCTCCAGACTTGCCTTATTTTTCTTCTTGCTTCTCTGCCTGTCTGGGTCTTACTCACCTCTTCCTGTTTGCACATTCATCTCCCCCCTCCTCCTCCTCACCCTCTCCTTTCCTGTCATATTGTGTTACACCCTTTTTTCTGCTCCTTGGATCATTTTCTCCTCGGCCTTTTGTCTCACTGCTCACTCTTTGACTGCTCTCCCCCTACAGGTTGGTAGTGCCAAATAAAGGCTATTCATCTTTAGACCAGAGCCCAGACGAGAAGCCCTTAGTGGCCTTAGATACAGACAGGTGAGCACAGATCCGCATGTCAACACTCAGAACACACAAACCTACATGTCACGGTGATCTAACATGTTTTTTTTTTTTCCCAGTGATGACGATTTCGACATGTCCAGATACTCGTCTTCAGGGTACTCTTCTGCTGAGGTGAGACATCTCTGACTGACTGTATTTTACCTCACATTTTTTCTTAAACCACATTTTCATCCATCCTACCCATCCATGTTCATTCTGTAGGCATGTGTGCAGCGCTGCAAGCGTGTAATTACAGTGCAGATGTGTCTACAAAACAGGCAGAGAATAAATGAAATGTCATCTCTGGGTGTCTCCTCCTCCAAATCCTGCTTTTCATGGTATTTGCCAATAAAAGTGCAAATCACAGGCACATTATGAGAATTTATTTCTCAAGGGGATCCCAATTCCCACCCTCTACATCAATTTTCTCCAAGTCCAAGCTTGCAAATAAAGATGTGAATATCAGTAGCGGGTCGTGCATATGGTCCCTTTACTGGACTTAATCCACCACTATGATATCACAATTATAGAAACCATCAACACTATTAAAAAAAACCCACAAAATAACAAGGCGTGGCATTAAAGAGAGATCAATTTGGCATATTGAGGGTCAATACCACTATTACTAAAGCAAGAAACCCAGTTAATACAACTCCAAACTTGTACATTACAACTACAGCTGTACCATGTACATCATCTGGAGCAGATCACGATTAATATTTAGTTAATAACATGACAAAAGCATAAAACATTTAAATTAAAAAACATAGCCCTCTCACCAGGGATGCTCATTACAGTATATACAAAATCCAACCTCCTTTCTTTGCGCAGGAAAACTTCATTGACTCTGTCATAGAGGTGATCTGTGCCTTTCAGTTCCATCAATAGGTCCTTTTTTATGTCCATGGAGGCCGAGGCTGAGAGTCTCCTCTGTCCAGTCGTATTCCTGACATAAGTTTAGATTCTCTTGAGGGCAGAGAACGTTTGCTTGACCAGCTAGCTAGCGTCAGGGCTGGTCTGCCTGGAAAAGTCCACCTTTAAAACGGATTTTTAAATGTGTCCTAGATCAAATCATTTTCCTCTCCTTCGTTAGCCATTGCGGGCATAAAAAACTATATCTCAAATGTATTAGTAGTTCAATTCAATTCAATTAAATGAGCTTTATTGGCATGAATCAAAAATATTGCCAAAGCTATATCAAATAACAGTTTTGCTCTTACATCCAATCAGAGGAGGGATAAATGCTGACGACACTGAGGACCAGCTAGATGGCCCTGTGAGGTAAACTTAAATCTGATTGTTGAAGAAACAGTCCAGACGCTATACAGTTTAAATTTCATGAGCCTTCACTAGTCATGCTGAAGGCCCAGGGCAGATTAGATTAACCCTGGCAACACATAGAGCCTGAAACCTGATTGGACAAAATATCTTACATCCACATAGATGTATTGGAAACAGTGCAGCCAAGAGAAACACTAAGAAATGAAGATAATAGTCTATTGGGAATAAATTAATACAATTTCAATAAATAAATAAATGTAGGTCAGTGTTTCTGATGATGTTTAGGCCAGTCGAGAAGGCCTTGCTGGTCCTGATTGCCCACCACTGGTGAATATATATATGGTGTTTTATATTTAATCATCTCTTCTCACCACCTCTGTTGTTAGAAATAATTAGCACCCGTAGCTAAATCATTTTCATCCATTATCTCTGCATTCAATAACAGCAGCAAGTTGTTACCAAGGGAAACACTGTGGACACAGTGTGATTGTACTGTAGCTGCAGTTAACCCTTAAATACCCAAAACTATTCTTGTGGCTACTTCCAAATGATTTCCGAAAGTTATTTATCATCATTTATTGTTATATTATCATCTGCATTTTGCATTTCTCACTGAAAAGGAGGTATTTTCTTAATTTACAGACCATTATTATATCAAAACACAGAAAACTGAAGAAAAAGTGACCCTTCCAGTTAAATATATGTAAAAACAAGCATCTATGACCACTGTCATTTGTCAAATTATACATGTTTTACTGGTGAATCAGTGTGACAGAGCATGACTCTGTTTCTATGTTCAGTAAAGACCTTCTGAACATCCAAATGGGTCACATCTGATGCAAGTGAAATGCTGAAAAACTGTATTTTACCTGAATTATGTAAATGTATTGATCAAATTTATTGTTCAAAAGTTATTAAACATTTTAGATCAGGTGATGCTTTTGGTCTGTTCAGGTCTTTGTATGTTGTATGTATGCTGCACAGTCCGCTGATGAGCTGCTTATTTACAGCAGACTGCATGGAGAATGCATGAAAAGTAAATGTTAGATTTGAAGAAAACATGTTGGGATTTTGAATAAAGACAATACATGTTGCATGCAATCAAAGACAGTGTTATACTGTTAAAAAAAAAAAATCACACTATAAAGTGACTCATCACCTTCGTGACAAAGATCCAAATGATGACTCTCGCCTCCATCTGTGAAGGTGTCAAACTCAGTTTTGCTTTGGGAAATTTCATCCAGTCTGTCACGAGCTTAAAAAATTATCATATTGTAAAATGATCTCTGTTATCTGCATCTTATAGAGTTGAATTAAATGTGTTTTTCTGTTCAAATAGAAGTATCACAACCCACCCTTCTACCCCCATAATAAAAGTTTTCTCTCTCATGAACCTCTTCTGTCTCTTTTCTCTCCAACAGCAAATCAACCAGGATCTGAACATCCAGCTGCTCAAAGATGGTTACCGCCTAGACGAGATCCCGGATGACGAAGACCTGGATCTGATTCCACCCAAATCAGTCAACCCTACCTGCATGTGCTGCCAGGCAACCTCGTCCACCACCTGTCAAATACAGTAACCCAGCCCTTTAACCCTCGGCCCCGCCCCTTTTCCTCACAACATAACCCTGACTCCATCTGCTGTGAGTTTACTTCGCCACCGGAGTGGTGACAGTAAAGCATTGGTAGAATATTGTAATAACAGTTAAGTGCTATGATGATAATGACAATGACAAATAATTAAATTAACGTATAGATAGTTTGGTTTAAATCTTGGAGAAGGAATACGTACGAAATATGGAAATATTCAATATGTATTTCAAATAGAAGTTAAAGTGATGGCTTCCTCCTATGGTAGGACGTGCACTTGTGCTTGAGCGCCTTCTCCTGGTGATGTAACGTAACACACTGGTATTAGTCAACAGGAAACAAAAGGATAATTGATGCTACAAAGTGATTTCCATTTCACAAAACAAATGTTATCATGACTGCTGACTCAACTCTTCTGCTTACCTGAATTCTAGGTTGTAATTTTTGCATTTGTATTCTAGCTTTTTTTTTGTTTTTTAGTTTTTCTTTAAATGCTTACTTTTTTTAACATGAGGGATCAGTATGATTGTATATGTTGACATGGTTATATTTGAGAACACTGGACTGTGGTCTTGATATCTAACTCAAATAGAGGGAATATCTGGTACTGTATTTATTGTACTGTACAGGGTTGTAATGTAGCACAGGCCAGGTCGTTGCACTCATTCACACCACTGTTAACAATCCAACTCTTTGTTTTTCTTTTGCCCTGATGGACTGAGTTGTATCAAAGTTTGGGGATGAATGTATGAATAAGAATGGCTGAGGAACAAATTGCATGAAGAACAAACGAATGGATAAAATAAGTAGCCTGCGGCACTTCAGACCCCCCCCTGTTTTTGTTTTTTTTTTTCTGTGCAATCACATGCTGCTGCCGTGGCACTAACTTGACTCGTATTATTTTGAACTTGCACTTTTTTGTTCCTGTGTCGGTGCACTCTTTCCTGCATAGCAGTGACAGTGTCTTATCTGAAATGAACTGTGTCAAAAGGGAAGAGCACATATCACTGCACCAACCCTCCAACACATGACATGAACATGTTTCTTAATGAGGCCAAAGTCTGTTGACAGTCTGTCGTCTTAACCCCCTGAAATATTTTTCCACCTTCCTTCCCCAGTTTTCTTCCTCACCACAGATCATTAAAGGAAGCGCACAGGTTCAGGCACTACACTAATTTACCCTTTTCTCTATTTCACACACACACACACACACAAACACATACACACAAATGGATTTGCATGCATACACCCGCACAGCGCCCACACCAAGACTGAGATCTACTTATTTTTTTTGACTAAAAGGTCAGAAATCGTTATATAATTGAACATCAGTGCGGTTGACGTGGAGCACCGCTATCCATCATCCATTAAACACCCTTTTTCTCCCTTAAATCTGTTGATTATTTGCAATTAGAGTATGCCTTAACTACAGAGAAGTTTAAAGGTGTGTATTTATTACCATCTTGATTTTTTTTATTTCAAAGCATTTGCTGTCTATGAAACTTATGCTTTTTTTTACATTTAGACACAAGTGATAATTGTTTTTCTTTGGTTTTTTTTCCCCTTTTTAAATGATTTTATTGTAATGTAAACACTTCCATTCCAGTATTTAACAATGTTATTGTTATGTATGTGCGGTGTATGAAAACAAATAAACACAAAGCTAATGAGGTGACTCCTCCTTTTTTCACAGGTACTCCTTCTTTACAAGATTTAATTATTAATAAAATTAAAGATCAGGATTTCTGTGTAACTTATGAAATACAGACAATTTAAGACTGTAGAAACTGGTTAAAAAAAGCTTCTTTATACTCAGATTTAAAAAGTGATGAATAAAAACGCCTGAATGAATCCTTTTTAACACTATGGTCCCTGAAAACTGAGCCACTAATATCCCTTAAAGCAGTAGGTGAATGCTCTTGTTTGATTTTTTTCCATTGGTACACGTAGATTTTCCTGGATTTTTCTCCATTTTCATAATATTTTTTTCTCATTTTGTACAATGCAAAAGCTCAAATCAACTCACCTCAACTCTGGCAAAAAACAGTTCCTGTTTCCCTCATATGTTTCAGCTCTATATTTTTGTAGGTCTAAATACCAATTAATTTTTCTTTTGTAATTTGCCCCTGTTCTTAGAAGACAAAAACTACCCAAAGTGAACAAATTGAATGCAAAAGAAAAAGAAATACCTGAGTCCTAGATTTAAGAAGTAGAGATCTATATACAAAGACAAAGAACTATTGGTTGTGGTAACTTCCAAATTAATTTTCATTTACATCTATCCATTCTTAAGGGATTTGTCATTATTTATTATAATATTGCCCAAAGCATTTGCATTTTTCTTCAGGTATTTTCCTTTATTTAATTCACTGATCATGAGTATATTCATAAAAAATCTAAGCAAATTCAAGTTATTATATCATAACTAACAATGTGAAGAAAAAGTGACTTACAGCACATTGAATGAAATGAACATAAAAACAAGTGTCTATTTGTTAAATAACAGAATTCTATTTGGTGAATCAATGTTGCAGAAGATGATGGTGTTGGAAGTTACAAGTTGCAAGTGAAAAGCTGAGAATCTGCACTGTTGCCCATGAAGTTGTAATAGCTTTGTTTCCTCATTTTACTCCTATTTATACACATCAGAAATCACCTTTGAACACGTGCAATGATGACATACTGAGTCCCAGATAAACTTTGTCTCTCAAGAATAAATCATATTGTCACAATTTCATGAGAAGAGGAAAAAAATGTATTCCAAAGTTATGGGCAGCAGTGTACATTTTACCTGAATTCTTTGATAGGATTAGTGGTATAGAAGTCATCCAATATTTTAGATCAGTAGTTGCTTTTGGTTGAAGGTGGCTGCTTAGGTCTTAGAGATGTAAGAAACTGATATGTATGTGTAGTTCTGGACAAAAGCAATGAGAAATTTATTAGAAAGAAAAATTATTTTAATGGTAAAACTTTTGCGCAGTAATTATTACACAGCTATGTATATATTGTGATAACAATATATGTGACTGTGTGGACAGTCCCTGATTACAGTACAGTAGCATCAGAAGTAAGGGCTTTAACCTGAAAGGCACCAGCAGCTAATCACAGTTTCACAATGCCAAAAAGAGGAAAAACAACATTTCACCTTTCAAATGTTGTAGTTACATCCTAACAGGTTAACTACATCTCAACTTATCTGGACACTTAAATGCATTATGTGGCGAGTACAAAAAGAAAATTGTGTTTCTGTTTCCATAGTGGCAAATAAGACCTCACATCCAATTAGATATATTATAAAAGATCACCATATAATAATAAACAAAAAAATACAAGTACCAAACCAAAAACATAAACATGCTACATGATGGAATTCATTGATTCATAAACAACCGGAGTAGTCAAGAGAGCATGCCTAAAAATGGTATGAAGAGGATTAAAAAAAAAAAAAAAAAAAGCTGTAATGTCCCTGTGTAAGAAATGGGCTTCAACGTCACCACTAGAGGGTGGAAAAGAGATTAAAATGACCATGCATTATTATTATTATTATTATTATTATTACCCAGTATAATTGTGTCTAGGTAGCTCAAAAAAAGTTTCCATGTACAGCACCTGGCACTGTTGGCGTAAGAGACAGTCACTGATATTCAGAGTAATGAATATCAGCCAAAGGAATAGGATTAAACTCAGGTAGTTTTTTTTTTCCAGAAGTTGAATAGAAATTCCTGTCTGCTACAAAACCCATAAAGGCACAGACTTTTTTTTAAAATTTTTAAACACCTTACAATTTTCACACCTTTACTAAAACATAAACCCTCATGTCTTTAACCATAAAAACATGTTTCTAGTGAAAGTGAAAATGTAAAATCTCCCACTTTGTGCTTGAAAGGCATTACCCTGTTATATTTTACAGCACTTTCAGCACAAATCGCTCCCTACTATGTACTGTGGTCTACTCACTGTAATGTAAAGGTATTTTGGTGTCATTAATTGCAAGTTTAAGATGACCACATTTACATTTCAACACAATAAACACTACCTACACCTACAAGCTCACAGTATACCTGATTTATTAAATCCATAGACAAATATATAAAATTAAATAGCCAAGCTCTGTATTTCTCTATATAATAGTTTAGACCTATTACTGTCTAACATTTAACTACAGTATAGTGAATATGTCATCTGTCTGAAAGGTTCCTTAAGATATTTACATAATACTGCTATACATTCTCCTGGACTGGAGGGAAATGATACAGATGTTAGTATGTGTATGTGTACAATAGTGATATTTATTAAAATATTGATCCTAATCCATAAGGAAGATCTCAGTCATAACATTTTATTGACTTGTGTTCCTACTGACATCTTCAGCTGTAAATTATACACATGAAATATTAGTCTATATTATTATATGTACATATGCACCAAAGTCACCACACAAACAAAAGGTAAAGCGATAAAACTTCTAAAAGAGCCAAATTCCCTTAATAAATACCAATCATGTCAGGAAAAAAGAGGGCAGCTCTATTATACAGTCAGGCTAAGGAGGAAGCTCATGTTTGCTGATACAATGTCACATGCATAGACAAACTGTGGGTGTAGTGGTCTGGCTGGTTGAGTTGTCTGACTCGACTGGATTTGTGAGAAGTACACAACACACACACACACACACACAGGTGTGATTGTGTTGAACCCTGTGTCTATGTGTTTCATGTATACATCTACAGTATTGGGTGTGTTTCACATTCCGGCAGGGCTTTGGTCTCCAGAGTCAGACGAAGACATGGACACAGAGCAGCGGCGGCGCTTGGCTGAGCCAGGGCCCTGGAGCATGCTGGGATGGAAGCCTGCGTGTCGCCGGGCATGTTTAGTCAAGTGGTCGCTCCTCATGAAGCACTTGTCACACATTGGACAGTTGAAACGCTTCTCGCCCGTGTGCGTGCGGTAGTGGCGCGTCAGCTCATCGGAACGTGAGAACTTCTTGCCACAGTCAGGCCAGGTGCACTCGAACGGACGCTCACCTGAGGAAATACATGTCATACAGTTTTATTACGCAGCCTTTTGATTGAAATAAAACACAGCAGTTCTCAAGTACCTTTGGACCTGGCAACATGATGCATATCCTTTATTCAATACAGTGACTATGGATAGACTGGATATCAGATGTGATGTTTATAGTTTACAAGAAAAAAAGGCAACTGATAAAATAAATGGATTGGTCTCCCATGTTTGGAGCAACGTCCCACCATCACACTATCTGACTGTTTACACAGCAACAGCCTATTAACACTGAAATTAAACAAGAACACTTATTCATATGTACTAGTTGAATACAGATGACTGAACCAAGTTTAAAGGGGTTTCAATATATTTGGTTTTGTAGTTATTCTCAAAATTGACACAAAGTTCAGTGTGTGATATGTACTGGTATCAAAAGGGGAGGATGCAAATTGCAGAGCCCCACCCCCACTTTTGGTGGCCACAAAAACAGACAAAAGATAGCAGCCCATTCCCACTGTAGATTATAGGAAACAAAAACACTTCTCATTTTCAAAGATTCAAAGATTTGTATTTTCTCAATTCACTAAATGCACAGGACATACAGAGATATGTTGATTGAAGTTTGAGATATTGTTTCTCTCTCACCATGTAATTAAAAAGCCATGCATTTTCTTTTTAAAAAAAGAGGTAAAAATAGATTAAGAATAAATAGGTGATATAAAGAGTAAAATATAATAGAATATAAAGTGTACATGTAAATCTATTTACTTGCTCAAAAAAATATAATTATGTATTCTCCGTTTCGGCAAAATATCCTACCGAATCTTACACACACCTTCCATTTTTATTGTATATGTCTATCAGTTCTACGTATCAGACTTGAAAAAAACGTACACTGGTCTATTCCTACTGTGGATTGGCCCTTTAGAATACAGAGGCAGAGCAAAAACCAAACACACACCAATACAAAATGTCAAGTGAGAAGGGGCGGAGTCCAGGTTTTTGTCTCGAGCAGATGTACATTTTGGGAGCAGCTCTGCATCAACAGTATTTTCTAGGAACAATAACAGAACATTGATCTGGAAATGTTGAGTCATGATAAGTTCTTGCAGGACAAAAAACACCTACTGCCTCCTCCTCCTCCTCCTCCTCCTCCACGTGCTCCAATAGACCACATGTCTGCTCTTGTTTACAACCCGTCGTGGGGGGGAGTGGAGGAGGATGACGTATGAGGAAATAGTGGTGCAGAGAAGGTTACCTCCGGACGGGAACATGTGGGAACAACAATGTCGCAGTGACCTGCATGTGAATCATACGCCAATATGCCATATTGACACTTACTCCACTGTCTTTGCCGCTGTTGAACATGACAAACCCGGACAGAACCGACGGGACTTGAACGCATCACTGTGCAAAAACATCCTCATCGTCCAGATCCGGATCATTTATCGCACTTTAACTTATCTGCCGTGCATCACAAATATGGGCGGCGGCACGCAGTGTTCTCACATCGCAGTGTGGGTGTCAACAGGACACTAAAACAACCCCCTCCCCCACAGAAACACACGCACACACTCCCACTCTACTCGCCGATCAGCCTACTTCGTGCGCTCCGGGCAGGTCAGTCACACCCCCACGGGGGCAAATTCACGGGACACCCATTCCTATAATCCGTTACTCATTTGCAGAACATGTGGTCTATCACTTACAGCCCTTGTGTTACAGTAGAAGACACAACAAGGCCTGGAGACAAATATTATCGCAGGATCTTATTCTAACGCCATCACATCAGAATATTTGATTTTGATCATACAGAATATCAGGGATTTATGGGTATTGGTGTTTTCTGCTATTTCCCACATATGAATCCACGTATGGCACAAAGTGACGCAGGACGTTTATGAGCCCGTGTTTTTTTTTTTGTTTTTTTTTTACGCGTGTCACCAAAGCCTCCACTTACCGGTGTGGACCCTTAGGTGGGCTTTGAGGTGTGACGACTTGCCGTACATTTTCCCACAGCCGCTGAAGGGGCAGCAGTGCCTCTTCTCGGGAGAGTCCTGTCTCGCCGCCCCCCTTTTGCTCTGAGCCTGTTTGGGCGTCACGGAGTCCCGGCAGCCCACGGAGTTCAACCGGCAACTCCCCCGCTCCGCCTTGTCCTGCGCGCCGGCGTCGCTGCCCCCGATACACCGACTCCCACCGGAGCCGATGGCGTTAGGGTTACATTTATTCAAGTCCAGTAAAATCATCGCCACCATCAGTAAAGTCCTGTTTTCTTGGGTCTCTTTCGGCGTGTCCTCTGTCCGCGCCGGTGGACGGTCCACGGACACGTCAACCTCCGACATCACTACCGCAGAGTCGCACGGAGAAAACAAACAAACAGCGTGGATCGCCCTCTTCAATGTCCAAAAACAGCCCGAAATACTGTAAAGTAGTCAGAGCCAGGAAACATGTGGTTAACCATCCACACGTGTCGTCTTCAATGTGACTGTTCCGCAAAGGCTGCGTTTTCTCGTGGATCTGCAGGGTGGATAAATAAACCCCCTTCAGGAAGACTTCCCTTACTGCTAGATTTCTGTTTTCCCTCCTGATCCGCGTTTTTTTCGTTATATCTAATCAATAAATCGACGTTAAACTGACTGCTCTATTGTGTCCGTGTCCATTCCGCCTCCTGAACATACGTCAACTTGTCCTATTTTACTGAGAGCCGCACTTCTCTCAACTCCAAGAAACAATTTCGCGGAATCCCACGTTGTCACAATAAAGCTGGCCTCTGATTGGCCGAAAAAGAACGTGACTCAATTTAATTTTATTTTTGGAAATTGCCTCCCATGTGAATGACAGATGGGACTTTTGACCAATTGCAGACCGAGGTGGGCAGGCAGAAGGGCGGGGTCAGAGCCATGAGGCCTTCAAGTACTGCTTGCGACTGGGAAATGTGCCTTTCAAATCTTTCATTTTTTCCGACTATCGAAAAATGCCGAGAAAAATAGGAATTTGTAAAGAACATCCAAAGTCACCGACAGTATATACTGATTTGGTCATGTATTTATCTTTATTCAGGTGATGACATTAGCTATGATTATAATTGTTACCTTTGATATTATATTTAGATAATATCAATATTATAATATAATAGTATTGTTGCAAATACTATTATTAATATTACTTTTATTATTATTTCTCTTCTTTCTCTTGTTTTTATAATAATAATTTTATCATCATCATTATTATTTATTACTACTAGTATTTCTAATGTGCGATTGCTTGCTTTAACTGCTGTTTCTCCTCTTCTTATACGTGTACATAGGGTGCTGCACTACTATTGAAATCTAATCTAATCTAATCTAATCTAATCTAATCTAATCTAATCTTATTTTGGTCGAAGGTATACCCGGCTGACAGT
>JAPQRQ010000028.1:20514897-20553944 GCA_037367365.1 Apogon talboti | reverse complement strand
AATCTAATCTAATCTAATCTAATCTAATCTAATCTAATCTAATCTTATTTTGGTCGAAGGTATACCCGGCTGACAGTACTTTTGTATATTTTTTGGGACTTCAGTGAGTCATTTTAGTATCTCGTGCATTTCATATAAATCCACAGATATAGGTTAATAATAGCCTAATAATATGAGTTTAAGTAGCAGTTTCTGTTGTTCTTCAGTTATATTTTAAATTAAACAATATATGCAACAAATCTGATCACTCTAGAAGAAAGAGTGAAAGAGTACTTTTACCACTAGACTGTTGGGCCTTTTGTCTCTTTTTTTTTATTGCATCCATTTTTATGCTGTATTCTTTCCCTACTTCATTGACTTAGTTCGTAATGACCTGTAGATCCTCCTCACTTTCTGCCAGGAGAATGTGAAAATAAAGTTAGAAAAAATCTTAGGTTTAATTGTGACCTTTAGTAATGAGTAATACAATGGCAAAAGAAAGCAATATAGCATAAATCCCTACATAAAGTGCTCTATAATGACAAATGTGATTCTTACAATATGCTCTAAAGAGGCATGTAACTGCACACATCACAAGAGGGGGGCTGGGTACACACTGCAGAGATAACATATAATCACAGTTGCCCAAAGAAACTTTAATGGATCTGCACACAAACACAACAATAGATTTAATGATTCACTTATTAGGCTTATACTTGTTGAGACATTAAAACCTACACAAACAGAAACCTAACAAGGCAGTTCCTACAAGTTATTTGTGTTAATTAAGATGCACTGCAACATACATCTACTAATTAATTTATTTCTACAGCACATGTCATGATTAAATGCTGAAAATAAATGTGGGTGATTATTGCATTAAAATAATCAAAACAAGATCAAATTAAGCAAAAACAGGATAAGATAACAATCAGGTAAAGAGTTGTCAGGAGAGAGTACAAGTAAAAGATGGTTCTGGAGATTTCATTCTAAAGCATCAGCAGATTCTCAGTCCCTAGGACCCTCGGGCAGACTGTCGCACAGCTGTGGGGCGTCATTAACAAAGGCCGCCTCACTCTGTTTTATCTGGGGGGTTGAGTCTCCAACTGGCGTAGAAGCACATCCATCTTTACCGCAAAAAATATGGGAATTTAAAGATTGGAGCAAGATGGTGAATTTTGTCAGAATATTACATTACATTACATTACATATTATACAGCAGTTTAGAGCATCATGTTACTATAACCTAAAGGTTTGTTGCCACTTTGTGTTGCAGATGGATGTGATACTAATCGCATTTGGCCACTCATCTGCTGGTGCTGAACATAATGGTGATAAATGATGGTTGAAGGGGCCTCCTGGGAGTTTTTGGCCCAGCAGACTCTAGCCCTGCCCCCGGTACCTGACCTGCCAGGGCCGATCAATGTGCAGGGGATGACATGTAAATTTGTGACATGAAAAGTAAACATGCAACTTGTTTCCCCAGATGTAAACCAAGCCATAATGCTTCAGCTGAGGACAGGTCTCACTTTGTGCCCCAGTTTCACAACAACAGCCTTATCCCAAATTAGCGCAGCCCTCCTTTTGCCCTGAAAGACATACTTGACCTCAATGCCAAAGCCAACACACGTGAGTTGTTTACTGGTCAATGTAAAACAGAGAATGAATATGTTTTCTTTTTTGTAAAACACTGACTTGAGCCAAAAGTGGGATTTTTTATTTTTATTTTTAATTTTATGCTGTAACTATGGTCCAGTATGACAGTATATCACTCTTATCTGTGATCCTTTCTGTAAAAGTGACGCTGTAACACATAAATGTTTAATTCAATGGAGAGCCACAAGTTTATTTGCATCCTGAAAAACATGTTTGGTATGTTCTTCTTAACACATTACTGCAAAGCATCCAGGTGAAATTTTGAAAAACTGTAACTACAGATGGATGAGAAACAGACTCATGTTTGTACTATGCAAGAAACACTGGAATGCTGCCAGTGTACTTTAAGCGTAATAAGACACTTGGTTAAAAAAAAAGCGTCCTCCCAGTGCAGTGGGTGGTTCATTCATGGATCATAGTTCCTAGAAAATCCCACTCAGCTCTGGGATTTAGCAACGTAGATCCTGGACGGCTTGTGCTTCAAATGCGTACACACTCTTCTGGGTTTGTTTATGATAATGTGACCGGCAGAGGCCTGTGTGCTTTCCTCAGGTTATATCATGAGGCAGATTATGACACTGGAGTATTTATTTTAAATAGTGAGCTGTAGACTCACACTGTAGTAAGACTTGTCAACATGAGTCCATAAGGTCAAGGAGAAATCCTGTCTGTACACCATTTGATGATCCCCTAGTCCAGTACATTTATGTCTAAATGTTTTGACACAGTGTGTAAGGGGCACCGAAAGGAGTCGTAAACTGCGGACGTTTCCAAGGGCTGGTGACCAACAGGGTCCCTTGGAAATAGTAGAACATTAGACAGTTTTTTTTCATAAATATTATTAACCTGTGACCATGAAATAATGCTTGTTTCACAAGACAAAATAAGCATATTAGTTCTCTGCATTATTTTTGTTGTGTTTTTTGCAAAAAAACAATAAAATTCAGTCAGCCTCTGACCTCTTGCCACCCCCTCCTTATATCATATGGTTTGGTCCAGGTGCCACAGCTTCATGCTGATGCTAGAAAATATATTTCCATTACAAAAATTGATGCTTTTATTTGTATTTCTATATTAATGGGGGGGAAATCTAATAGTGCTATAAGAAAACCCCTTGAGACCCAGCAAATGCATTTTGTCCTATGTAGGGGAAAATAGTTTCACAGCTTTACTAAAAAAAAAACGGTGTCCACTGCAAGTGAGTATCTGAAAAACTGTATTATGCTTTTTACAATCAAGAAAAATATTTAATGTAAAAAAAATACTTTCATGGGTCTCATGAGGTTAAAAATATTCTGAAACGTTAAACACGACTTGCACGTTTCTCATCAATCTTGCATGAAATCACAAAATCTATTGTGAACAGAATATTAATCCATGCCTGCACAGTGTTATATTTTTAGGGTTTGCGACATTGAAATCGTGGGCCCAAAGTGATTTTTGTCAATGAGGCCAAAAATCTGCACAAGAAATTAAATTCAGGACACAAACACAACCCACAGTTGCAGGGAGTTTCCCCCCTCTGCTCGGATTATCCCGAGTTGGAACCCCGCCTCCACTTCGCCTAAATCGGTGTCAAACCCAAAATTTCCAAGAAAAAAAAAAAGAGGTTAAAACTAGTGTCTGAGCCTGCAGCCGGCCTCCTGCTCCTCCTCCGGGGCTGTAAACATTTCACTGGAAGAGGAGGAGGTGCCTCTACTGCGCCTGCGAGTCTGGCGCTTTTTATTCATTTATTTTCATTTTTTAAAAAAATGTGTTTTATTTCTAATATCAAAAACCAAATACAAGGAACAAATTAAAAGAAAAAAAAACATTCGAAAAGGAGCGGGATGAAGTACAGCTTTTTCTTCAGGGTTGAGTCGGTGGGGCAGAGTGGGTCGTCACACTGAGCCTGTGGATCTGATGTGGCGATAATGTCAAACATGAAGGAGGGAGCACGTGCACAAGCCGAGGACTGAACGTACCCTTCCACGTGCGGAGTGGAAGCTGCTGTCCCGCTTCCTTATTTGACACCCACGGGTGGACACAGACTGTGGAAGTCCAGGTCTGTCAGAGCTGCCTGGTCTGACATGGAGGCAGTGTGAAATGGCCCACAGTGGGTTAAGTGTGACTGTGGGCCTAGCCGCTGCAAAATCACTCATAAGCAAAGGAAGAAGTGTGTTAGTATCAGGACAACATCACGTGTGAACCATTTCAACTGTAAAAAGTGCTGCATTACATTGCATCTCAGTAGAAAGTGCAGAGAATGTTATATATTGGAATACACTGGTCTATGAGTAAAATGCCTCCAGAAACCACCAAGACTGGATCACTAATAAAGAAAAATTAAGTTGAAGATAAGAGTTTCCAAGATACAGTCTTCAGTCAAAATGTGAAATTCTGGGAATTAAAGTGAGAGTGGGTTTTACTCAATAGGACAGTTTGTCTCAGACCTACCAGTTCTACCTCAAAACACTGTCTGCACATTACAATACATTCACTTTTGATGTTCTTTCTAGTGCTAGATTTATAAATATATCGTATAAATGTACAAAAACCACGTAATAACACTTTATTATATACATTGGAAACATCAGCCAACCAGTGCTTATCTAATTTGTTTTCCAGTTCATCTTATTAAAGTATGTCAGATTTATTTAATCTGAAGCAGATCATTTCAGTGTTATCTATGCAATGCATCAAATGCAGCAAAAGTGACACAATTCTTATTATCGAGGTATGAACCTTCAACATTCTAATCTAGACAAAACATTACATTCATATCTTAATACTTCAGCCAGTTCATTTGCATCTGTCAGAAGTAAAAACCTACTTGACATTTTCCGTTAAAACCTCGCGACAGCACATTTTCAGACTCAGGAATGATGCAGTTCTATAAAAAGTGGTTTGTGGTTTTTAGAATTCTGTCGAAGGAGAAGAAGAGTGGGTCTGCGCTCTCTGAGTGCCCTCCAAGTTAGATTTTTTTCTGCTATACTTGGTGTTATGCGTGCCTTTTCTTTCAGCTTGTATGTTAAGTATGTTGGTGTGTTTGGGCCTCATACTGTGGAATGAGTTTATACAAATGAGAGTCCGCTGAACAGCACCTGTCCCACTGACTTCATCAGCAGTCAGGTTAAGACAGTGGGGGTCTGACATACTGCCATAATTCCACAACAGCTTGTGTGGTGTGCCTCATTACTTCTGGGTTTACATGCTGTGAGCTTTTGATGTTTTATGACTTTGACATTGGTGCGGTTAAGTGCTCTCAGCCCCAGCTCACATCATAAAGGAAGTCAAAGAAATTCAGATGTTCCTGATGTTTATTCCTGTGGTTTCTCAGTCAGCAATTCCAATAAGTTTAAGCATCACAAGGAGACTTTTTCTCACTCTTTTACTGCAGCTGTAAACATTCTTTTATTCTTACATTTTTCATTTAACCCATACAGACCCAGTGCTATTTTTGTGGCAGTTCTTAAATTAATTTTTTTCTATTTTTAACATTTAAGTGATTTATCATCATTTACTGTAATATTAAGCTCTTAAGCTTTTGCATTTTTAATTGAAAATCAGGTATTTTCCTATACTTAATGCACTGATTATGTAGATGTGCATAAAAGCTCAGGGTAAAGTTGAGGGTTATTATATCAGAAACAGAGAAAACTCAAGAAAAAGATCCATTTTGCTGCAAAATCTGTCATTAACTGAACATAAGTGTCTCCATCCACTGTCATTGATCCAACTCTATGGGTTTTACTGGTGAATCAATGTTGTTGAAGATGACGGTGTTTCCATGTTCACTACGGAGCCTCTGAACGTCCAAATGGGTCATATCTGATGACCATGAAAAGATGACAAACTGCATTTTACACCAGTTATTTACATGTCCTGATAGGATTAATGATCAACAGGTATTAAACATTTTATATCAGTGAATGATTTTGTCTGCTGGTGGATGTTTGGGTCTGTATGGGTTAATGAGTATGCGACTTTTTTTGTCATTAATAGCTGAAAGATGAAGCATGACACAGTGTACCAATCTATTTAATTGTTTATTTAACAATGCATGCCAGACATGATCCTATTCACACTGAAGAATACAGATTTGTATTTGCATCCAAATACTCACTACTTTGATTTCATATTATAATCTCTCTATATCTTTCTCTCAGTCATCTTTACAGGTCATCTCTGTACACTCTGAGTGGAAGAACTGCATGCATTTAAAGGACATTAAATAAAGTGTGATCCGTAGGGGGATAAGTCCCTTTGAGTTGTAAAAGCACAACACCAGCAATTATTGCAGAAAAACATGTGCGTGAAATCCTCTTTAGGTTATGAGCCACTGGTCGTCATAGGAGGGAGGAGAATCTGATTATCAATATCTCTTCAGAATTCCACAAAACTGTTAAGCTACAGAATAGGAAAATATTTTAAAAATACTGTACATTGAGTTTCTGTTGGATTGAGTTGTGTTGGCATTCCTACTGTCTTTAGGCAACGTGCCGTCTACACATCTGTGTTCACATGTATTTTTGGTGCTCACATACACACATGCACTCCTTCAAATAATCTGAGCTATCAGCACAACAGTCATGTCAGCGTATCACAAAGCCATTTATAGAATCATGTACATGAGTTTAGAAATGCCATGAATATGTCTGCTATGTCATATTCCTTATTGTAAGGATTAATAAAAGGAAAATACCGTATTTATATCTCCTAGTGCAGTAGGTCAAATATAAGGGTCGAAACTTACCCCTACACTGTCATCTGTTTTCACACTTAGCCATGAAAATCTGAGAGGAGCTGTACGACCCTCGCTTGTTTAACCCTCCGTGTGACAACGGGTCAGCAGAGCACGACTCAGCGCGTTTTTATTTGGTTAGGCAAACTTTGATTTGGTTTAGTGGGTAAGGGACAGTTGTGCGTAACCAAAGCCCTCTCTGACAAAACGCACCACCATTGTATGAATCATCACCATCTTCTCCTGCAGATGAACAAGTAAATAAGATATGAAGACATTCAGTCATATTATATTGCCATTTCTGAAAACATAATATATATATTTACAGTAGATTCCCCACAATCCCACGAGATGGTGGTTAGGCTCCTAAAGCACAGTGATTATATTGGAAAACCTGCTGACAAAACATCTTTCTATTTCTGTTCTTTTTCTTTCATTTTCTTTCCCCTCCATGCTTCGACCTAAAAACTTGCATCACTGGGTAATGTTGTCCCTGAGCACTGACTTGGGTCAACCTCTCCAAAACATACCGTAACCTACACATTTCATGAGGAAATTGCAAAACCTGGTGGTTTGCTAGCGTCAACAGGCCAAAGCGTCCCAACTGCCACCTCACAATACACTTTATATGTGTCGTAAATAAATGGGTTAAGGTGTCGGTTATGTTCGGAGATAAATGCACGGTCTGGATTGTCAGACAGATTAGGTTGCGATACAGTCAAATCGTTCAATTCAAGCAAAACATAACATTATTTACTGCAGTATCACCTTGGTGGCGATGCTTTATCTCCATCTTCCTCCAATATCATGTGCAAACTTGTGTTGTTTTTGTTTTTTTTAGTAGCTAAGAAGCTTTTTTTTTCTTCGATTATACTTTTTATGGGTTTTGTTGGAGTCTAATAAATGCCCGTACAAGTGAAGATAGTCGACTAATTACATCAACCCCCCACTCTGTCCATTAGATATGTTTAAAGAGACAAAGTCGATGCATATGCTCATAAAAAAGGGTCTATGAGTGTATGCAAAGTCAGTTGAGTATAATTACTGATGTCTGGGCTCTATGATTAGGAAAAACAGAAAAAAGATGAGAACTTTCACAGATTTCCAAACCTTTTCAGCTCCCACATACACCATCCATGCCCAGAAGGCACCCTAAGTTTGGTATACTGGCAAATGTGTATTGCCGTGTCAACATTACATTAGAAAATTCTCATTAGCTGCTTGATAAAACATACAATAAAAACTACTTTAAATACTTTAAATATGATTGAAATGTACAGTATATTAGACAAGTCTATATTTAATAAATAATATAATACATCAGCATTTAGTGCATGTAGATGGTCATCTTTTATTCAATTTAAAAGCTTAATTAGAAAATACTTAAAATTTGACAAAAATATCACTGAGAAGATATAAATATTAATTTCATAATTCAAACAGGCATTTACTGTAATTATCAGTAATGAGCAAAGAAATGTCAATAAACAGAATCAACCCCAAAATAAATGCAACATGATTAAACTGAATTATAATATTAAGGAAATATAAAACAACATAAAAAAATCAGCAAGAATTCTAATAATTTCGCCTATCTTAACTTTACAAAGCTATCAAAGAAGGGTGTCTGACTTATTCCAGAAGGTTAAAAAATGAGAATTTTTCTTGAAAAGAATGATCTGGCTTTCGTCTTTAAACAGTAATAACCCCCATGTTTCCTCACTTAAAACTCACACACCTTTCTTATAACTCTGCTAGAATGCATATACTCAGCTTAAATTCAAGCATTTTTCATAATAATTCATAGATTGCCTCTCCCGTTTGTACCTGAAAATGCTCAGCTGACCTTTTCATAACAGGCTTAGTCTTCAGGCAATTGCTCTCTTCTAAAGTCCCCTGTCGCAGTGGCTCTGAATGCAATTAAAAAAAAAAAAAAAAAAAAAGAAGCAAATGAATGACAATTATGGAACAGATGAAGGACGGATCCATTAGTTGTGTGTGTGGATGTTAAACCAATGCAACACAATGCCACTGGCAGAAGCTGAAGGAGGGCTGGGCTACAAGACAGCTATACTTTGTTCAAGTAGGACCGTTGAGTGGAATGATTTTTGGTGTCAGGTGCAGGCTAAGGTTCACACTGAGTTCACGCGTTACTCATGAACTAGGTTTATGGCGCCCCCTCGTCTCCATTTTTTGCAAATGCACTTATTAAAGCTCTCTGGGACTGAATCTAAATGCATTTTTGTGTGACATGTAAAGATTTACTAAACACCTTTGTGTGCCGGAGCATGTGTAGACACACATATACATATTTATGCATGTGAATGTCTACATACTTCTAAAACACCTCCACCTCTGACTGCCCTGTTTATGCCTTAACTCAGCTCAGTTACATTTTCTTTTTTTCCTGATAAGCCTCTTTCACTCTATTCACATGGCTAATTAAACCTAGCTTTTACGATCTCAATCACCGCAGATGCAAATTGCTGACACTTAACAGCAATGAGTGAAAAACATGGTAAAGTAATGACTGTTTGACCGGACTATATTCAAACACTGCTTTCATTTTCTAGCTGATAAATTATGCTACAGTATCAGAACAAAAGTGATGTGGACAAACGTGATATTCTTTCCAAAACAGAAACAATATTGATTTTTTTTCTGACAGGAGTATTTATATATCCAGAGGTAAGTTGTTGCCATGTTACAGCAATCATTTCCAGTGCAACCAAGAGGTGAAATAGTTCAAAATGGTTACAAAAACTCAAGTGATTCTTTTCGAAAGCAGCCAGAAATGTTTACTTCGGTCTGTCTGCTAATTTTGGAGTCTTAAAGGGTGAATCAGGATTATATGTGGAGAGGAGGAATTAATTCAAGCAGAAGTTGTGAGACATCAGTGACTCCTAGACTTAGACAAAATGAGGTGGCTATTTTTCTTCCTACTCTCTTTCTTCTCTCTCTGTCTCTCATACTAGTCAGTTTCTACCATATATTGCAGCTAGTAGTAACAGTTTACTTTCAATGACTAACGTGGTTGATATGTGATGTGACACAGTGACAGATGTCTACTTGACGTAAAGGTGGTGGGTGGAAGACATACAGTAAAAATACACCTTCCATTGCCATAACACCCCATTGAGAGTAACTTAGCTACAAGAGGAGGTAAAAACTAGTCTAGATTCATAGCTCTTTGTTTTTGACTGGTGTATAGTAGGACCTCTACACCTCCTGTCCCCATCTGACCCAGGGTAAAGTTGCCCTCCAGCACTGACTAACAAACTCTTATCACTTTGTCTAGCCTAAAACTCAGGTAATATACTGTAGACCTGTTTCAGATGAGCATCTACAGGCAACTTCACCCTGCTTTCACCCTTTCTCTTGGCCTTTTTGATCCTATCAGTGCGTGTGCTGACTAGTGTCCTTGTCACGTGTAGTTTTGTCTTTCAAAGCTGCGGAAAGCTGATGGAGTAGCCAGCTTCCTCATGGAGAGGCTGTCAGTCTTAGATGCTTCAGGCCGTGATCCAGGCTTGCTCCTGAGGAAAGGGTTTCTGGTTCCTGCCAGACCCCGGCCCCCAGGCCCAGGCCCCCTCTCTGCCCCCAGACCTGGTCCCCTCTCCATCCTTTCACTCACTGACAGGCTCTTCCGGTGCGGAGGGGCCAGCGTGAGGGAAGGATGGGAGTCATCTGAGGAGCAGCTGTTTGCTCTCTCCAGCTTGGAGAAGGGGGAGCAGAGAGGGGCCCCACTGGGCCCGCCAAGGCCTGCTAGACGAGGCGTATCAGGGGCCGGAAGCAGGTCCTCAGGGTCCTCTGGGTCAGACTCTGTGTGACTGAGCTCAGCTTCTCTTTCTGGGTGAGAGGAACTAATGTCTGACGGCTTATCAAAGGGGAATGAAGTGGATCCAGGGGAGTGTGAGCGTTCAACAGGAGTGTACGGGGCTGAGACACAGCGTGTATCAATGCAGTCAGTGATGCTGGTGTACTCTGCAGCTTTTACCTGAACTCCTGCCCCCATTCCACTATAACAGCCTCTCGGTGTAAACATGAGGCTGTGGGACTTGACCAATGGAGGCTCATCCAGGAATCCTGTGCCTGCAGTAGAGAGGTAGCGGCTGCTCTTAGAGCGCTCAAGCAGCCCTGCTGAGGGAGGGGGAGACGGTTCCATGTCCCAAGGAGGTAAGGTTGTATCTGGTAAGAGGTGGGCTGAGCACAATGACAAATCAGCTGCTGCACTGTCATCAAACATGGCTCCAGCTGTTGCACTGCTGCATCCACCGCCCTCCGAGTGCCTGTCGCCCAAACCACTGGTAGCAGCGCTGCTGAAGTCCCGGCCTCCCGGCAGCACCGTCTCAATGATATCTGATTGCAGCGAGCAGTCTCTCTGGAGCGGTGGGACCACACGGAGAGGATCCAAGAAGACCTCAGCCGGCCCCACCTCCTCAGAAGTTGAGACATAGATATCTATGCATGATGATGGACGGTGCTGTTGGGAGACCGACAGCGTCGCCAGGGGGAGGGGCTTAGACTCCTTGGGGGCGGCACCTGAGGACACTGACTGCGAGCTATTTGCTCGGTGAAGACTAAGCGAGCGCTCTTTGAAGAAGCTCTCTGCTCGTTCAGCTCCACTTGAACGTTCACCACCGCCGCGACCACCACCAACATAAAATGAATGGCTCCTTGTCCGTGCAGCCATGGCGGTAGGAGAGGGAGGGGACATGGAGCCCTCAGCACCTGCCTCCAGAGCCTCCTGCAGGCGGTAGGCATTTCCCTCTGTGCTGTTGAAGCTGCTTTGACGGAGGATGTATGATGTATCTGGGCACTCTCCCTGGCGGAGTATGTATGCTGAGTCGGTGCAGTCTGATGAAGTCCTGGAGCGTGCTTTGTTGACCTCCCCTCGCTCAACGCCTGTCACTCGCTCCAGAGCAACAGCAATTCGTCCAATCAGCTCCTCCATTTGAGCCAGACGAATGTCCACAGTCTGCAATGAAGCCTTCATGAAGTGTTCCCTCTCATTGACCTCCTCTAGACGCATTGCCATATTCTCCACCCTGACAGAGAAAGGAAAAGAAAAGAAAGAGAGGAAATTACTGACACCGGGAGGGGAAATGATAGATGAGAATGGCAACTTAACTAAACACAAGATAAGTGGAAGGAATGAATGTTCAATGTGTAACAATGTGAAGACATGTACCTGTATTAATCCTTATTTACTTCCAATATGTGAACAGATTGCTACATACCTGGATAAATCCTTCAGTGCCTATCTTCTTCTTCTTCTCTACCGCAGCAATAGTGTGCAACACTAGCTATAATTAGCTTAGAAATGGAGTCCTGTCATTAAACAACCGACTCACAGCACAACACAGACTCCAACACAAGTTTACCATAGCCACCTGAATACAAGCAATAGGAGGCTAATTGCAGTTCACTTAGTGCCACCTGGAAACAAGGGTTTTCTGATTGTAATCCACATAACCATAACCATCTGTTACAGTATACAACTAAAACCAACCTTTCAGAGGTCACTCTGATCCGCTCATCATTTGACGAGTGGAAGTGGTCGTCCTTTTCTCTGAAGTATTCCTCTATGCATTGCTCCTCAAAGTCGTGGACTTTCTTCAGCTCATCCTCTGTGATGAAAAGTTCTGTGGACAAAGATTTGGAGTGGGGTTTTTTGAAAATGCTAACTCCAACATCTAGTACTGACACTGTTACAACACTACGAACTAAAGGTGTAAATACTAATAAACTATGACAGTTTTATGTCATCAAAAATGAGGATTTTTAATTACAGAACTGACAATACTGGTGAGTTTTCTGCCACTCACTCAGTCCATAGTCCCTCTCGTCATCGTCATGCTTTCGCCATCGACAGCAAAGGTGCTTTAGGACCATAGTTATATGACTGAAGATGATGAGGGGTGGAGGAAGGACTGGCCGCTCATGGAAGGTCATGATGAGCTGGTATCGCTGGAACTTCCACACCTGGTTGGAGATGGACTTCACTTCGAAGAATGTATTACTGCAAATACAGATAATCACAAAGAGAGATGCCATACGACCAGCAAAGATTACATCCAGTGAGTGCTGAAACATCACATCATACACATCAGCTATCTCAAATTATTCCAAAACGTAGAGACCATATGGAGAGGATGGAGTAAAAAATGTAACAAAATAGTTTAACTGAACTAAGCTTTTCTTTTTGTTGCTCTGCCTCAGGTTTCTATTTCAGTTTTTCTCTGATAAAGTTTATTTGGGGAGTTTTTTATTAGTCAAACCCAAGGTTGCAGGACAAAGAGTACTGTATATAAATAAAATGGACTTAACATGGCTAATTATCCTGTCAGTCTTGATGAAAAGAATAAATGAAGAAGAATTACAAGAGGGATTATTCTTAGCCACAGTAACAGACTGTTAAAATGATAATGTCTCTGGAAGAAGTACCATCCTATTCTATTAATATAAATTACTGCCAGCCTCTAATGACTACGGCTTACTAGCAATCCAAACAGCAACCGCTGCCATCATTCTATTTCTTTTTCACACACACTGATACATAAATCTTAAGAAAAGTCCCAGGGACACTTTTCTTCTTAGTGCAAATCAATGAAGATTATCTGTAAAGACTCTTAATTACATGAATATTTTAGTGACATTAACAACCCTTGCCTACTGCGGTGAGTGCACTGATGGAGAAATCAATATGTTTCAGGCCGTAAAGCAGTGAGGTTTCTATTGTTATGTCGTAGAAAACCTAATATCAGATAGTATTGTAGAGGTGTTACATACTTGAACACGGCTATGAGAAGGTTGACCAGCAGTATGTTGGCTACCAACAGATAGCAGGCCATGATAGCTGGGACAATCCAGGCACCCGTCTTACAGGGAGGTAGGGTGACCACCCCGTCCTCTGTTGTGACGTTCTGCCCACAGGGGGCTGCACACCACCACAAAACAAATACAAAGCGGTTAATAGAAGGAGCAGAGTGTCTCTAGATAAAGATCAGAAAGAAACCAATATCAAAAACATTTTGTTAAGACTTTGTAGATGCACAACAATTCAGACAGACATGCTAACATATATGACAAACATACACTGAAATAAAATGCAGAATAAACAGAAAATGTAACATATTTTGAGAGCAAACAAAAAAAACATTCAGCCACTTACTGTACACAGAGATATGAGACAAACAAACAAAGAGACAAGCAGACCTGAAAATAGCAACCAAAATACATAACTACATTCTCTGCAAACAAACAAGAAGCATAATTTTTTTATGCTTCTTTTCTTAGAGAGGGGATTGAAAAGAGTGGACACTTTAATGGT
The DNA here is from genome assembly GCA_037367365.1 of Apogon talboti. Lineage (NCBI taxonomy): Eukaryota > Metazoa > Chordata > Actinopteri > Kurtiformes > Apogonidae > Apogon > Apogon talboti. Next base: position 20,540,256 of record JAPQRQ010000028.1, on the reverse strand, counting down.
AAGGGCTCATGTCCAGAAATGTGCATCTGAAAATAAAACATATACATAAAACACATCCATCATGTATCATCACAACTTGTGCTCCCAATATATTTAAACATGTGGTCAATGTTTAAAATATATTGTCACATATGTGTGCCATAGCTTCATTCAGCAATGGTTGATTGCTTTGAATTGTTTGAAATGTATTTAGGATACATAGTATGTTTTTTCCATCTGTGATGGTTCAGTTGCTGTGGCTTATCTGGGGAACATTCAGCATTTGTTCTGGGTTTGTTTGCCTTTCAGATTCATTCTTGTCATGCTCATTGTTAAATTTTTCACACAATGCAGCCCAAAGACAGAGAACTGAAGTAATTTTTCTATTTTTAAAATTTACCTTCAATAAATTTGGATTAAAAACTCTGACAACTGAACCACGTGAAAAAACAGATTATAGATGATGAAATGTGGTTGATAAATATGCATGTATGTGTTTTTGTGTTGTGTCTGTGTCTACATATAATATCAGTGCTTACTTATCCTATATGTTAGAGTATTTTAGCAATGCTCCTGTGAGAAGCTGAGGGATAGAAGGGAGGGTGATATGATTTATGTGACAGACGGTGTTAACATGGCAGGGTCACCTCTTCAAATGAAGTTAATCATAAGTGAAAGAACAAAAAAATGTGTGAAGAAACATCGAGGGAATATCAAACTTATAAATGTTGATAGTTCCACTTGATGTTTGAACTGAAGTAAATACAACTGACCAAATACAAAGACCATAAATATAAGAAATCACATTTGAAAAGTGCTTCTGCCATGTAACAGTGCCATTTGCCAGCCAGTGCCAAAATTATTCAGGGTAAAGTTGCTTACTTGATATAGTCTTAGGTCAAGCTACTAGTTTTCTCAATTAAAGCTTTTGCAGAAGATAAAATAAAGGCCTCAAAATCAAAGCAGTAATTCTACTACAAGCCTTTTATAAGTGTCTCTGTTATACACAAAATATAGTAATAAGGTACAGTAGCTGACCCAAGACACCAAACAAGTGAGGACAACTTTAACCTTAGAGCGTGGAGCTGCATGCACACTTGTCTCAAGTGGCCTCTAGTGGTAGGACTGGGCATGACATGGTAGTAATGTGAGGATGATGAAGGAGAGGTGGGATAGGTAGATGTGGTTAAACTGAGGTCTGTATCTATAGATTTACTGGGATTTTGACTGCACTGCATGTGGGATGGACCGTTACTACGCCAGGTTCCGTGAGTTCGAAAGTAATTTTCGACCAGCCAGAGTTTTTCATTCAGCCTGTGCTGTAACTTCCTACTATGCATATCTGAAACAAAGAATGAAAACATTATTTCAGATCTCTTCTCTTTGGGCCACTCCTCACACTCTGTACACACTATCATATACAGTATACTACTATACATATAGACAAGAGAACAGCACACACATATACTCTCCCACTCACACAGCACAGTCTATGTTTGATTAAATAAAGATTTAATTTGATCACTTGAAGAAAATGACTAAAGTTTCACCTCATACAGTTTGCATAAAGTAACGTAAAGACCAAAAATTAAAGAGACGTAAAATCAATATCCTTGTAAAAAAGTAAATTGACAGCCATAGTGCATTTACGGTAGTACAAAAACAAACATTTGACCATTTCTGACTACTACGTTTAGTGTGTTATTTGGTCCTTGTCTGGAGCTATGCTTCCCTGATTTAACAAAAATTAAGTCTATTCAACTGTGGTCTTGAACTTACGGTCAATCTGGTCGGCAAACACCTCTCCGTAGATCATCCAATAAGGCATAAAAAAGATGTTCCTAGCGAGCATCCAGGACGGATCTTCATTAGGGTTGAGGATGGCCTGCCGCGCCACCCCAAAACTCATCAGCACCACCAACATGATGATCACAAAGTACATCATGTCGATCATCTGACAGGGGGAGGATCATCAAACACAGAAGGGATACGGTAAGTTGTTGAAATCCAGAAATAAATGGGTAAGTATGTTAAAAGACAGGAAGAATGGTGAAGGAAAAGAAACGCTTTAGTAAAATAAAAGATAAAGGACAGACAACCTGATGAATGATGGCTTCTGTTTGTCAGAGTAATGGCTTTCATTTGTGTATTTTCATTACCGTCCCTCTGACAGTTTTGGTTGATCAGTCCAAGTATAATCAAATTGTTCTTGACTGACTAAAACTAATATATAGAATACACTTATTTTACGTTAATTCCAATTTTATTAAGGAAGTTATGGTACAGAAGTGAGGGACACCTTTCGTTCAGGCTAATTTATATTCCGCAAGCCTCAGTGCACAGTTTAACTTTATATTAAGGGAGTCATTTATCTGCCTTTCTGGAAACCTCTGCTGCCCTAAAAGCCAAATAAGAGCCTTAGTTGCTGTTCTAATCGTGGAACTACAAGCATAGCCACTCTGCAAAGACATATCATGCTGGAGTTCTACATAGTGGCAGGTGATGGACACTAGGATCCTTTTCTACTGTAATTAAACTTCAGCCTTCTTAAAAAAAACCCATCTCTGACCTAAATTGACTTTCAAAATATAGTGCCGCAGCCTCATATACTGTGCCTCAGAGTAAATCATCTAAATCTCTCCCCTGCTCTCGCTAGCCAACTAATTGCTGATTTTCATATCAAAGAGAGTCGGTGTCCACTGGTACACAGCCCATGTCAAAGACAGGCACACATCAGATAGATACAGGACAGATTTGAGCTTTTGATCCATCTTGTGTTAATGTACGTATCAGAAGCTCTGATCTTGTGCTCTAGGAGATCAAACAATGCTCTTTAGAAGCACGGAGACTCTATTAGGCTAACAGAAGGCAACATACAAAGAAAACCCTTGGGGATCAGGAGTCAGTGCATTTTACAACAGTATGGATCGTGTTGGGAGACAGTCAAAATACATAAGAATGATAATACGGAAAGAGAATATGAGAACAGAGATAAAAATAAAAACAGACAAAAACTCAAATCCCCACCCTTGCCTCTGCTCACCATCTTGCCAATCATCATAACATAGGGACCCAGGTATTTGTTGACTCCAAAGATGTCAAGCAGCCGGATGTACCAATAGATGATGTTGACACAGTAGATGACCCGTCCGTAGCTCATGAGCGGCGGCTCCTGGAGACGGAGGACCATGCCGACGGAGAATATGAGGATGGCCATGAGGTCCGTGATGTTCCAGTACTCTTGAAGCCACACTTTCACCTTCTGTAACAACTTTCCTGGTTCTGACATCAGGATCTGAAGGACGTTTGGAGAGAATTTAGTAGAGAGCAGAAAACAGGTGACAGGTTAACACAGTTTGTAAGACATAAGCACTAACGGAAAGGTCTTGGGACTAGAAGTGATTAGAGTTGAGCTGACAGAAAATGAGAACTGCATTATATCAAGGCTGCCATTAGAGGGCACTATGAGTTCACCAATGAGAGCCTCTAGCAGCTGTTCCAGGAGGCATTGCTGTGCAGCTGAGAATGATGTGACACAATGATATATGCCTCTCATACAGTTACATTACAGTATCCTGGCCACATACCTGTATTAAACACTTTTCTTTCTTTGCCACTGCTTTCTTTTTCCATCTCAATCTCATTCCTTTTGTGAACCCTTACTTTTATTTCCACTTCACTGCTCTTATTGACTTTTGTTATTTATTAACAGCTGTTTGATACCATAAATGTAATTCCCTGCCTTTTATTTTACTGTATGAAAGTATAGTCAGCATTATGTTGACAAGTGGGTTTTCAGTTCAGTTAGCAGCAGTGAAAAACGTTTTTTTTTGTGAGTTGAATATGTGCTGTGTTTTCCAAGCACTGTGCACATCTCCACTGTACCTCTCTCATCTTCTCAATGCCGTTGGTGAAAATGTAAGCAATGACAATCCACTCTTGAGGTGAAGGCCACAGATCCATCTTAACCAGGACAATGTAGTTGAACAACATTAGGTAGCCCACGTATGCCATCTGCATAAAAACACACAGCAGAGGGAGATTAGCTCGACTAAATCATCCTTCATATTTTAGTGCTGTAGGTGTTTGTGGTTTGCCCTTATTAGCATAATGTGAAGTAAAGTTTCATTTTTTCCTCTGCAATCAAAGCCCTGCTGTTGAAAGACATACTTCATATACCTGATCAAGTTAAATTCCTACTTAGCAAACGATTGACCCTAATTACATTTAATTTTAATGAAGTTTTTAAATGGATAATAGAAATTTAATGTCATGACACTTGGTCGCCCTGCCTGCACAACTGGCCTGAAAATGTCCATTATGTGTCTCCTGTGGCGGTCTATTTAAATCCATGTCAGCTGTCTGCTTTCATTTTTCCTACAGTCAGTGCACCACAGCTCACCACAGTCCAAACTAGGTACAATTTTTATTACTGTACAAATCTGACTAACTATTCATGAGGCCTGAATGAGATGATAAAATTCCATACAATACTATCTGTTACTGTTTCTGACCAGGTATTACTAGGTTTTGTTGGTTTGAAATTGTTTAGAATTAGTGGCAGAATAGGAGTGGTTATGTTTCCATAAGAAGTCAAATGAATATGATGTGAACTGTTGAAAAGCTGTAAAAATAAAAATATAAATTTTGTGCATTTCCATAAACTGATCTGGCACAAGTAACCGCAGCTACACTATCTCATCAGCAGGTGGCGATGTCGGTAATGTTACACATTGTTCAAATCAACAGAGTAGAAGTAGAACATGGCTGCCATGTCTTTTTTCATTGATAAGACGGGAAGAATTCAGTCTTTTCATCAGTCCGCGCTACATGTGTTCACACTTTATTAGAATACCTAGGAAGACAAAATAAATAATAAAACAGTTAGCTGACCTGTCACATGAGTTTAATGTTTACAATGTCAGAATTTAATTGAAAAATATGTTTCTATTCACTCTTATTTGCATTTGTAAAGGAAAAAAATCTGAATTTTTCCTTTTTCAGTGTAAAATTTTAAAATGAGCATTGAACACATTTATGGAAACGCACCTAGTGTCTGCTTCTGGTAAAATAACCACTAAACTGCATTACCAAATTAATGGCACTGCAACATGTCTAGAAAAGATAAGGATGGGATTCAACACATGCACAGTTTGGGTGATAGATCAATCTGCTACTAAGATAACAGGGTCATTGATCCACTGTGTAGTTCACGACAAGGCTATATTTAACCACATTTTCACCCTGCGAAAACCATGAATCTGTTTCACAAGCTCAATAATAATATTCACAGCAGAGTATTTTGCTTTAACCTGTAGGGCAGAGAGGAAAAGAGGGAAGAGAAGGGGAGTAAATAGCCACAGAAGGGAAAATGGGATGAAGCACAAGGCAGTCAAAATATTTTCTCTGCATAAATAAACAGCAAAAAACCCTGCCGGTGATGTGATGTAACAAGATGGTTTTTTTACCGGGGCAGTAAAGAGAAGGAGCCTAAGACTGTTCAAGGGAAACAAAGGATCAGCTTATGTCCAAGATTACATTTACTCACAGGCAGATACTGCATGCACACTGACAAAAGTTATTGAATGAGTGCTGCGCAGAAAAATGTAAAGACCTGCTTTCACCCACATGAGTAAACACTACCTAGACCCTGCAACAACTGGTATTTACTTATAGGCCTTGCAGTTGTGATATGCTGTTACTCAAGTATTTCAGTTCACTGTCAGTTGAACACTCCGCTTCTACCCTGTACTTTTCTCACCATGCTGCATCCATCAGCCCCAACAGCTTACCCACCTCAGATAAGCTGCGTAATGATAGAGTGGAACAGGGCGTTTATGGCGACAGATACAGTGTAGAACTACAGGATCGCTGCAGGGAGCTAGATGATGCTGTTGCGGCAGCAGACACTGACCGTGTGGAACCAGAACTTGACAATCGGTGCATTGTAGAACTCATATATCTTTCGTCCCATGGGGATGAGGCGATGGCGGTTCTGGACTTCCTCCACATCCTTCTTCCTGGAAGTCTCTGTAGTTACCTTGCCCAGCATTGCCTGGGGCAGATTGGGAAACCCACGTGGAGTGAAGGAGGGAGGAGGGAGGAGGAGGAAGAGGTGTGTGGGGAGGGAAACAAGGGAAATATGATAGATTGGAAAGACAGGAGGAGGAGGAGGAGGAGGAGGAGTGGAGGAGATGGGATGATGATGAAGACAAGGATGTGAGGAAGAAAGCCAGATGGGAAATATTTGAAAAAAGAGGAGAAGTGAAAGTGGTAATGGTTAAATTATAGGCACGGTTTTACTTTCATAATCATAGAAGCAAGCACAGGCAATGTCATCATTCCAAAATGTCAAATGTGTGTGTGAGGTGGAGTGTCGGGTGAAGGCTGATAACACAGATGACGCGGACACAGACACTCATGGATTGTGTCTCAGACAACAGTAAGAAGCAGAACAGAGACAAGATAACAACAGAAAGAGGACAGAAAAAGAAAGATAGGACAAGATAAGACATAGATATTCCATTTCCAATGGGGACACATTTCCGTATCCATGAGAGAGGGTTTTAAGCCCGTTGTTTTATGGTCATGGTTTTATGTCGAAGCAGCACCAGACCTTTGAGGGAGTTTACTCACAGAATTGTATTGTATGTCAAGATGTATATCAGACCTGAACAAGATATAATGTTTGACATTCAATTAAAATATTTGCAATAGCTAATAAGAAGTCCCCAGGCCACACAACAGGCATAATGGTGTAAAACCACCACTAGGACTACCATAATCTGTAAAGAACCTAGGATTTTTTTCTTTATTTCAAATACATGAAACACACTATATTTAACAAAATGCCCATTCTAAGATTAAGGCACATAGACAGGGCTCTCGAAGTGAACAAGTTCAGATGCCAAGGTGTAAATCACACCATGCCTTTACTGCACTTGACATGCATTATTCAACCAGCACAGTGGACACAAACTCTTTTACAAGCTAAAACATTCATCACAGTGTGGTTTATCTAAAGCATCTGAGGATAAGACAATACAATCTCCCTCTGTGGTGTAGCAGTCTGTGTTTATCTGTATGAATCTGGTGGGATTCATATGTATCTGGAGGTGCATTTCTACAGCTAGAAGCCAGGGTAAATGGTAGGGCTCATTGCAAATGTATCCTTTGGCACCAGACTGCTTTGTGCCTCGAGGACTACATGTGTAAAATGGCCCATTTCGTTGAGTCTCTGCACTGGCTTGCTTGCTGTACTAAATGCAGATGAAGAGTATGTACAGTAGTGCTGAAAGGCGTTCAACCTCAGTTCAATCAATAAATGGGACAACCTTGGATCCTGTTTGTCTATTAACATTGCCTTAAATCCCAGTCTTAATTTCAGTGCGCTAACTGGATCCGGGTATCATCTCCAGAATTGATTGGATTGAAATGGAACGAGTCCTAATCCTGCTGTACATCCATGTCTATGCAGATGGACCAGTACCAACTCTTCCACTGTGAGCCGGGAGAAGGTGCTCAGACTCTGCATGATTTAAGCTCTGCAGCAGCAGGCGGACATGGTTATATAATGCACAAGCCTGGGCCTCCCATGCTCAGCAGCCGTCATGCTGAGTGGTATGCTGCAGCAAGCCATCACTGATGGGAGAGTGTGAGGGGCAGCAGTCGGCTAAGCATACAGTACTGTACCTCAATCAGAACTGAGCTTGAAGAGAAGGAAAAAGAGAAAAGGAGCTAGAGAGGGGGGAGGGAGGGTCTAGGAGCAAGAGTTTGAAAGCAAAAAAAAAAAAAAAGAGAGAGCAAAAGAATTGGGGAAAGCTGGGTGTAGAACAAGAGGGACTAAAGAAAAGCCCGGAAGAGAAAAAGTAAAGGAACTAGATGGGGAGAGAAACATACACGGGGGAACCCACAAGCGGCGACAGACTGAGACGCTACAACTCCACAACCAATGTCTTTGCTAAGACGACGAGAAACAGGAAAGGCCAGTTTGTCTGGAAGGGTCCAGATGGCCCGAGTGGAGAAACAAATACGTGTGTGCCTGCATGTGTGTGTATCATATTGTCATTGTGGACAGAAAACTGCATTTAGTCCACAAGACATCTTCAAAGGGGCAAAGAATCGGGCCTTTGTCTACGTGATTAGTTTTACAATCTGAATAAAGTATGTGTTAATGTGTCTGCAGCTTGACTATGTGTATACATTCTGAGATGTGGAGGGTGGGTTCTCTCACCACGGAGTTGTACTGCGTCTCACAGTAAGATCTTACTGTGAACTCCATGTCTTCCTCCTCCTTCTCCTTGACTGGTTTCTCTGGCTCCTCCTCCTCCTTTTCCTGCAGGTAAGCCTCCTGGTCCTGTGGCATGTACGACATCTCATCCTTGTTCTTGAACTCCAGACTCAAGATGGATGGTGGCAGAAGCAACCCTAGTATCACCTTGTTTATTGTTTAAAAAAAAAAACAACAGAGGAAATGGAGGCAAAGGAGGTGGAAAGTTAGGGACAAGTGCTGAAACTCAATCACAGATGTGACAGAGATGTGCAGTTTTATGAGCAACGCTGCACAAATTAGGGCACAGAGAGTCTGGAACAACCCAACCTTGATAATCTGTTCATGGCACACACACACGGAAATCACATTTTATTATTTTAGCTTTGTGAACATCATGCCCCGGCCTGCAAACAGCTGAATAACAAAGATTTGGTATTACTGTAATGAGAGCTCAGGCAAAGGTTCTCATTGTGGAAGTCAATTACAAAAGCATTAGTCCAGACAGGCAGCAAGCTGCTGTGAGCACTGCCATGATGGATAAGAGGGACACACACCCAGAGCAGATAAAAAGGGGGCAGGAAAGCTGTAAACACTACAGATACATAATAGTCAAACATGAAAAAGCAAGAGGAAAGCAGTGAGAGGGTAACAACTGGGCAAAAAGAAGAGGATGAAGAGTGGTGTAATCAAGTGTCTTTTTTATCTCCAGAAGCAGCTGCTGTTTTCCCTGCATTGACTATTGGCTTGTAATTGAAATGAATTTCAGTCCCTTTGAGTTCACTTTGTATTAATTTCTAAGCAGAAGAGACATAAAAAAGCGCAATTTCATGATATGATTTAATACGGAAGATGTAAGTAAGATGAGCACTCAATGAATACATTCATGAAAAGGTAGTTCAAGGGTGAAAGACAGGAACCACAGCACAGAAGGCAACATGTCAACTTCTCTTGTCATCAGTCATGCTGGAGCAGTTAAAAAATAAAAGTGTCAATAGTTTGTCAAAATTATTGATGTGAGAAAAAAATCAATGTACTGAACTCACAGTCAGACCTCATGTAGCCTCCAGTAACTGTATTCTGATATGGGGTGGGTAGTGATGCTTAAAGCTGACTGTGCTCACAGCTATAGCAACTCAAACATGTCCACACATATTATTTTGACAACATTTTGACAATGTTATTTTCTGTATATCATAAACCCCTGAAGGTGCAGAATCTTGTTTGTTCAACTTGTGGTTCCCTTTCCGTTGTTCTGCTCCAATGAGCTCGCCTTAGCAGTGCGTGTGCACACTTGATCTCTTTTCCACCTTCCTCCGCCTCGTTCCTCTAAAGGCCAGACCATACTTAAAGCACTTGCGCTCTGCCCTGCTGGCCAGACCAGTCACCGTGTCTCACTCAGCTTATGAATAAGAGTAGATCCAGCCGTCCTCTTAGCAACTCCCAGGGCAACTCTTCATTATAAACAACTCTAACCTCTCTGATCTGAGCAGCTCCCCCCTATCGCCCTACCGCCAGACGTCTAGCAAAACCCACATGAGCAGAAATTACTCAAACTTCAACCGCTAACCTCAAGTGAAACCTCTCCCCCTCATCTCTAAAGTTCACCACATATGCCTCAGTGTAAAATATGTGGGACACAATTTCAAGAGTTTTTACTAATTAAGGTCAGTTATTCTGCTCCCTCAGGCTTAATGTAAAAGGCTTTACAGGCCCACACTAGAGAATTATGGCAGAGGATCAACCAGGAACTCATTTCACTCTTAATAGTGCTGCATGGAATAGCCATCCAATAAATCCCTTCAGCCTGAACACGCTCATTTACACAAACAGAGCAACCATGAACCTGCACTGACTATATTATTACACAGTCATGCATTATTTTTCTGATTACTACTAGGTGAGGTTTGCATATACCTTTGAGCATCCCAGTCATTCGTCTTCAGATTTAAAACAACAAAAGGATTATTTTTAGGTTTGTCCAAAGGTTGATATGATGTCAATGGGAAAAGCCTGTTTCTGTGATGCTCTATTGGAGGCTTCTCAGAATCTCCAAGATACTATATTTTGGCAGTAGTGCCATGGGTGAGTATTTCTTACTGTCTACAGTTCTGAGAATGAGTCACTGTAGCCAAATCACAGTTATACATAATCAGTCGTACGACTGCGCTCACAGCTTTAGTGGAAGTCATAGACTGTACTATTCTCTCATACTAGTGGTGCAGAATGAACACAGAAGTATCTACTGCATATATTACATCTACCTCATCTAGGGCTGCATCTAAATATTATTTTCAGTGTTGATTAACCTGTTCATTATACAGCATTGTCAATTAACAGAGGTATAGTTTAGTCTATGAAAGTAAAAAAAAAATGGTGAAAAAGCATTTCGCAAAGCCTAATATGATATCCTCAAATCACAACCCACACATATTCAGTTTACTATCATAGAACAGGAAAGAAACCAACAAATATTCACATTAAAAAGGATAGGATCTGAGAATTTTGACCTTTTTTCACTTAAAAAAACTTCTCAAACCAATTAAGGATTATCAAAATAGCTGTGAATTCAATAAGTCAGTCAACTCAACTCAACTGAATTGTTACAGCTCTAATCACGTCTTTTGCCCTCTCTGTTGACATTTTTTAGCTCTTTAAGGCCTACTATTTTAACATTATTATCCACACACTAGAGAGATACTTTCATGGCTGAGATATAACTTTTGAGGGCTCTCTGGTGCACAACCAATAAAATATTGAAGCAGATTGTATTGTTATGTATTTCTGTGTTTTTCTTTTCAGTTTTCAGTTACCATCAATGTTGAGACAGATACAATATCTAAGATGACACATGCTGCTGTAATAGCAGCATACTGATTAATCAGCTGGACTCTTCTAGGTCTATTGTTGGTGAAGTAACTCACTGTATTCTGACACTATTTACAGAAAGGTTGACAGATGCGCTGTACTTCATTTTCTTATAATCTCAAAGGAATGACGGTTTCTCATTTCTTTTCCTGCTCAACCATTTCAAGAACAGCCCGACTCTCAATTTCAAAGCTATTTCCAAGTACCTTTCAAATCAAATTGAACTGCATTGACCTGTTATTTAATGTAACTAATGTGACACTTTTCTTTCCCACATGTTACCACAAACATCTGCCGTGCTTCCTCTACCTTCAGGCCTGAGTTCTTGCGCATGCGCAGGCGTCCCATCCACATGTCGGTCAGCAGCATCTGACTGCAGGTGTGAGCGATGAAATCTCTGTGTTTAGCTGCTACTGCCAGCTGCAGGCAGGTGGCGTTGCTCCAGTTCTTCAGCTCGTATGTCAGCAGCTTCATGGCCATCTGCTCATCCTGTTTATAGGACTGGTCTAGGAGCTCCACCGCCAGCTGGCCAAACTCTCTGAGAAATTATATGGAGGACATACAGGCACACAGAGACATGAAAAGAAACAGTAATAAAAGCTCTCCAAATACGAAGATATAATTAAACTGGTTATGGCATCACTGACCATCTGGTCAGACTCTCAAGGAGATTAGAATTGCATGAAAACATTAGCACACTTAAACACAAACATTCAGAACATTTTGTCACACACGAGTCGCTCAGCTCACAGGAGGTGGTCGTATTATCTGCGTGTGAAGCCCTTTAAGGCAGATTTGTGATGTGATATAAACATAAAATTACTATAACTAAAATTGACGTGACTTGATGAACAGGGCAATTTCAAAGTTTTAGTAAATGCACATATAACTGCCAGAACGTTTACTGTTATATCTTTTCTACCGTGAAATTGCTTTTCAAGTTCAAGCATTAACGTACTGTATTCTGTGCACAAATTTTATATTTACAGATTACACGCAACCTATGGAATATTAAACATTTCTTACGCATCTAAGGACAAAACATATATAACACATACTGTACACGTAAATGCACACAACACATAAATAACCTTATGCTATCAAAGCTGCAATCAAACATGTGGTGCCACCCCTTGCACTAATAAAAATATAAATCAATACGCTTAGATGAGGTTCTTCAGCCTTCGAAGGTACATTCAGAAAGACACACAGACACACACTCATAAAATATACAGCTGCTGGACAAACACAATAATGGACAGTGCACTAGAAAGTAGTCTGTGTGTACTGTGTGTGTGTACTGCTGGGGCTTTGAGAATTTGACAAATCAGCAGAGTGATATGACATTTATGCACTGTAGACGATTGTTGGTACTTTCATAAAATGCTTTCATCTTATCCTATATGATGCACCATGGCATAAAAAATGTATATATTTACAGTATTTGCACAGCTTGAAGAGCAAAAAAGTCCCAGTGCATATATTGTGTAGGAATATAGCATGTGCAGCATGTGCTTTTGCAAATTATAGATAACCGTCCCCTGAGTTTATACACAAACATCGCTCCCTCACATACACATATACAGTACATGTATTCGCAAAGAATACAAATGATGTAAAGATTACATGAAAATATAAAAAGTATGTAGTGAACCATGTGTTCTGAAGGAAGGCAGCCAACTTCTCTGCGGAAAGCACGCTCAAAATATGTCAGCTTTGAAAATGTGTTTGAACATAAGGAAGAGAAACCGACAGAGATTGTGTTGTGGGTTGGTGTGACTGTGCTTCTTGATTTCTTCTTTTAATTAACATTATTTCAGGAGCTAGATTTTCCTCCTCTAGGTGATTACTTCAGTCTGAAATTCTTAACTAAAAACTATGTGTGCCATTAGATTTCTGTATGTATGTCAGTCAACATCTCATGGGAGTACGGAGTCTGAAACAGGTCAGTTTGGAGGAAAAAAGGCATGTTTATCTGCATGAAGCTGGAATGTAGAAATACATGTCTAGACTCCTGACTCAACCCTTCATTAATCATTTAGAGATGGAGGTTTTCGTGAGATGCGTCACCCTGAGATCTGTAAACTCACTACACCAGCATGCATGTGCGTGATCATTGTTGGTGTCGCCCACCTGGAGTTGTGGTTCAGTTCCTGGGAGATGTCATCCACCATGTCATTCTCAGACGCTTCATGCGCCATGGCTTTACACAGCTTACAGGCTACCAGCGCTTTGGCCATGGCCTCTTCGCCGTGCTGCCAGAAGAACAGCGCCATCTTCTGCCGCTTCATCAGCACAGCCCACACCATCAGTTCATGGAAGGGAAAAGGGAAGTGGTTGATTTCAGGGTCATCCAAATCGATGTCCACCTCCTCCTCCCGTTTACGTGTCGTTTTTTGACGACCTCTGCGGATGGGTATGTCATCCTGATGGACAGCCATAACAAGAAAATAGTAGAAGAGAGAGGTAAATTGATCCCAAAGATACTCGCCACGCCTAACAATAGAAACGCAATGAAGTGTTGGTGGATTTGGTATTTACTTGTTATTGTTACATTCTTTCACAATTCCAACAAAGAAATGGGAGACAGTCTAGAAAAGGCAAATTATAATAGGAATAAGTCAAATAAAAATATACCTTAAATTAATTTGTACTTATTTGTGTTGAGTCTCTACAATATTTTGCCAAGATATGAGTTTGAATGTGTGAGGAAAAAAAGGAAAGTAATGATAAGAATAAAACTGTTGTGTTTTGTTTTTTTTTTACATTTATTTATTTATTTATTATTGTTGTTATTATTATTACTTGTCTTCTTTTTCTTTATTTTCTCTTCCTCTGCTGGGATGGTTATTGTTTTGGTGATTAATTATGTACTTGCAGTTTAGAGTAAAGTTAGGAATACGTGTTTATTTCTACCCACTCCCTTTTGGATGTGTAAATAACACTAAAATTCTATTAAGTATTTCTTTTGTATAATAGGATAATGACATTTCCTTTTTTTGTTTTGGTTGTTTTCTGTTGCTAACTTGCTTCGGGCACTTCCTTTATTGGTGGCTGTGTTGTGATTTTTATATGTCTGAAATAAAGCATTCATTCATTCATTTATATTCATACTCTCTCCATACAAATTTCCATTTCTTATTTGTTGTTGTGCATATCATTTGTCTATAAAGTCCTGTCTCTAGGTCTGCTGGTTTGCTCACTTACCCTTGAGTGAATGACTGCCAATTAATGTCTAGATCAGCATGTCAGAGTTTTATCGACTGCCAGTGATTTCACATTTTAACAGTTGAGGAGTACCGATGTCTGGTCAATTACAAGAAGCTGAAAAATTATTTTCAGTGTTTCTAGAATTGCTGCTTTCTTTACGATGAATTGTCTGGACAAAGGGAGGGTAATACGTCTCTGGTAAATTATTTAGTAATCCCTGTCCGTGGCTGTCACATCCATCTTAAAAGCACAAATTAGCAATTTTATGGATACACAGAGATGATTGCAGTGCTATAAATTTACTTGGTAGTAGTCACAGCTGTTAGATGTTAAGAGCAATAAATTCAATATGTTTTTTTTTCTATAGCCAGGCCACTGTAGTAAATGAATTGACTTACACAAAGACAGAGAAGGCATTAAGATGTAAAGTTGAACAGGCGCAAACAGAGACGCAGTGAGAATGAGATGCATTTCAAACAAGCAGATACTCAAAAGATCTATCAGTCTTGCATTTTAGATAAATACCTCTGAGAAGACTGTGGACACATGCTGTGTTAAAAGCTTTATGATGTTGCTACTTCAAGGTGGATAAACTAATCTCTGTAGGTCAGTCATTACCTGTTCACTCAACTATAACTGGGTTATAGTTGGAGACATTATATAGTTGAAAGTATTTTCATGTTTCAATAACTTAAGGAAAATCTATATTGAAAGAAACAAACAAGTTTGGACAAAGTGACGTAAAATATATAAATAAATAGGGAAGACGACAACAATAAACTATGTACATGACCCAAATAAAGAAATTAATTAAAAATAAGCTTTGTGATCTTAAACAACTTGAGCAGAGACCAGGCTTCAGACTCTGACCATAGTTATACAGACAATGATAAATCATAAAGATGAAATGAACTTTGACGAGATCAGCACTCACCTCCATCCCCAGCAGTTTCAGGGCTTTGGGCTAGAAGAGCAAAAAAATGGCTATGTCAAAGATATAGAGCGACAACCTGTCGAATGCATTTTTATAGAGAAATGTACTCTTTAAGCAAACACTGACAGACATACTGACTGACTCATGGGAAACTAAAAATAATCTTTCAGTTTAAGGCAATTTTTTTGTAAATAGTAGTGACAATCTGCATTTTGTACTGGTGTGATTGACAGTATACTATACATACTCTTATGGTTGCGTCTTTGCATGTATTAAAGCGCCATGCATTTGTGCATTTGGTACAGTACTGTGTATCTGTATTAAAGCAGGGCATGTATGAATTATGCATTCATGAGCCATCATCTGAGCTGGTAAAAATAGCCCAGGTCTCCTGTGGGGATTTTGATATCTGCATCTATTTCAAGGCTTTGTTCTTAGTTAACATGTGTATGTGTTTGTGTGCGTGCATGTGTGCACGACTATTTGATCGCACGTTCAGTTCATCTAAAAAATCACAGTTAAAACGGAACTGACTTCATCTCTTATTGCTCTCTCACTCTGCTTTTGCCTCTTTGCTCATTCTCTGTCCCGTTTCTTTGCTTTTGCTTTATCTGTGTATTTTCAGCTGCTTTGTTGCTTCCACAGCAGACATACAGTTCAATAAACAGGCACATACACACAGAGACAACCCCCCACACACACATACTCAGTACATATAGACCACATGGGTGCACTATCAAGCAGAAATATGGCAGAGTATTTGTCAAAGTTGCCAAAAGACTCTTGTAAGCTGTCTAACTTCCACTGATACATTTATTTACAACATTTTGGTGTGAGACGAATCTGGGTATGAGGCAGAAAGACATTACCTGAACACCATGAGTGTAGCACATGAGCATGTAAAATGTAATACACACAATCACCAAACATAAGACACATGTTGATAATGAGCTCTTTTCCTTCAGTGATTTATGGTGATATGCAGTTACTGTAGAAGTACATTCCTGAATTTTCCAAGGTATATTAAGAGACATACTCATGGACTATATATAACTACTGGACAGAGGAACCATGAGGTCAGCCATCGGTTTTTGAAGTGCCGTTTTGAAACCAGTGGTTTTCTGTCACCTTGTTGGCTTTTTGGAACTGGAAGTGACCATATTTGGACAAAAGGGGCTGAGCTGCTGGAGCATGTTGGGTATGAATATTTATTATTAAATAAAGAAGACTCCCATACAGTCCTGTCAATCAGAGCCCAGCATGGCAGACATTAAGGCTTTAATTGACCTGAGATCAGATGAACAGAAGGGCCACCAGATCACTCATTAGATGTTCCAAATAAAATGAAAAAGAACTTCAATGTACGTCTAGGGGATCCAGGGATTTATGGAGCCAATCCCAATGGCTGCCAGTAGTATTGGTATATCATATGCAAATTAACACTACAACCCAGCACCAACAGCTAGGGAGAAGCTGAAATCTACTGGTAATTTGTACAGCTAATGCACTGAATTTGATATTAATGAAAACTTCTCTCATCCTTCCTTGAGAAATCAAGAGCCTGACTCCTGCACATTTAGTTACTTCACAGCCAGCTGTTAGGCTTTGTAAGGTACATGAACTGATGTGTAAAACTTCAGATTCATATTTTATTATTAAAAATAAATGTGCCCATTGCTGTCATCCTGTCCTATCAGGGTAATCATGATTAATCACAGTTAATGTCACTTATATTGTTCCTATAATTAACAGCATTAATAAAATACCTAATCAATAGCAGTATTATTGTGTAGAAAAGAGCCATTAACTTACTCTCTTGGGTCCAAACAGATTGTGGTAAAGGGTTCTGAATCTCTTCCTGGTGTAGTTACAACGATACGCTCCGCCCATAAGGTATTCGATGACCAGTCCAATGTCGATGAGGCTGATGCGATAATCTGGAGGCAGGTTTCCCTAGAAAACCAGACAGTGTTATTCGTAACAACCAACGCCAACTGATTCAAAAAGGAGAGTAAACATGAGGGAAACAAGAGTACAAAAGAAGTAACTCAGTCATACACACTTCACAAATCCATATCAAAGTGTTCTTGGCTATGAAAAAGAACATGATTATCGGATTCACCTTGAAGTAGATCCAACTGAACCCTGGATATTCTCGCTTGGAAAGAACACACAATGTCAGTGAATATACCGCACGATAAGCAAGAATAAGGGATATATGTTACATAGAAATTCACAGGCAAGATCTCTTTTCCAGCCTTTTACATGAACTCTTCTCTCACCCAAGTATATTTCTGATCACAGCTGTCGAAGGAATATCTTAATTTGTATCTCAAAATGTATAGGCTCATTCTGCTCCTGAATGACAGAAAGACTAACAGCTCTCTTGAAATTGAAAATGAATCTTCGAAATACAGATCAGAGTTGTGGCTTTTTAGAGGAGCAGAAAATGATGAGAGAATGAAAACTGAGGTATGATTTATTGAGGGATTCTACCTTCAGAGGACACTTACAAAGAAAGTAAAAAATTGAATGATTTGTTATCATTTGCATTTGGGGAAATAATGAGATCCTTGCAGTGAGGTTCAATGTAGGTTTGAAACGAGGAAAAGAGAGAGAAGGTGATGATGACTCATTAGCCCTGAAGAAAGTAGCAATAGCATGGAGAAATGGACAGACAGCTATTAATGCTAAAGGAGAGAATTATTAGAGAAATGCAAGTCTCTTCACGCCAGGATCTGAACTATGTTAAACATTTGCTGCTGCTCCTTGTGGCCTTCAGTTCAACCTTGGATCCTACAGTCATTATTTTGACTCCTACTGTTACTTTTAGCTGCACCAATTATTTTACACATCTTTATATCCCCCCTGCTACCACATTCGCTCCCTTCCAATCAGCTATGAAATTCTAGAAATGATCTCTGTCCTGCTCAGCCATAGTAAACCCCCTGCAGTCACCTCATACAACTAAAGACATTCAGAGACACTGCCCATCTTTAAAAATCCAGCTAAAGTGAGCACACAGATTCCCCTTCAGGCCTCAATGAAACACAAAACGTTCAAAGTACCACTCTGTGGTCAACTGAGCACTCTTTTAATTCTCTGTTGCGGTGAAGCCGAGGCTAAACACAGTTTGTTTACACCTTGTGTGAAAAATACTCTGCGGGTGCTGCAGTATTTTAACTCTGCAGTTAAATGAGTAAACTTATCTGACTTGCTAATTGGGGAGCACCTAAACTAAAAAAGTTCTTTAACAACTTGGCCCTTGGAATTAACGGAAAGTAATTGACCATCTGAACTATTAACTTAACTATAATTTCATGTCCTTGGGAACTATTGTTGTTTATTCAGTGGTCTGTGTTTATCAGCCCATTCCTGATGTGCTGCAGTTCAAAGCTGATAGCTCACTGTACAAATCATTACGGCCCATTTCTACACTTACATGTAAGACCATGGCACAAGTTAAGTTGCTACCATCCTTTTACAACAAAACTGCATTTTCATTTTCTTTGCAGGAAAACCAATTTCTGCTTTGGCAGTTGCAGTCCACAAACCAATCTGATTCAGCTCTGTGTTTTATGACTCAGCCTTCACACAATCTAATGAATGGAGCAGATTAAAACTGAAAGCAACCTTCACCAGCCCATGGAACACTTATTAGCACAACACCTGTGTGGGAATCAAAGTAAGATCCACCAGAGGTTGACAGTATGACCTGACAATCTTTAGAGAAGAATGACAGAAAAAGGAGATAGAGATGAGACATTGACTCAACTGGAGCAATCAGATCTAATTAACATCATACTAGAGTACAACAACGACACAAAACATTCAACTATACTATAGCGAGTACACAAAGCTCTGCATTAAGAATGTGGTGATATTATGCCATGCACTACAGTGTGTTCTGCACGTGTGAAGTGGTGTGGTGAGGTGTAATACCGATATGAACCATGTAGTTTCTCTGTGGCAACATGAGTTCAGAGTCATTCTCAAGGAAAGAGAGGAAGTATATAAAGTGTGATTACAACATCAAGCTTCTGCAGAGACTCCCAGAGGAGTGCACAGCATTACTGTAATCAGCAACACTTTAATTAATGAATACTTCTCAATGCTAATGGTGGTATTGCTGACCTCTCCATCATCTTTCAACTGTGTGATTGCTCCTAATTGGCATGCAGACATCGGCTGAATATAAAATTACATGTTGTTATCTTTTATCGCCATTAATCCTCTAGATGATGGTGTGGTAAAGTAATGCACACTGCATGTTGATTCATCATTGTCTTAGGTGTAAGAATAATTCAGCTGTGATGCAAAAATTTGTATATTTGTGAATGCCCAAAATGCTCAAAGTCTTACTACTGTGTAAAAACACCACAGTTATTCATCTAAGCAATATAAATAACGACAGAAATAAAATACGGGCACCTTTTGAGGTCTCAGAGCAGTTCTACTGGAGCCTCACTTTGTTCAATTTCAAGCTCTGTGGAAAGACAGTGTTTAATAGATGTAGTGTTTGTTTACCGTGGCAATGTGCCTAAGAGAAAGAACAGAGTAAATTGCTGAAGAGTCATGAAAGAGATGAGAGTCGTGCATAGCTCTACACAGCCACTTCAGCCTGAAACTCCAGCTGAAAGAGAAAAGCCGGCCTCTATTTGCGGTCAACAGCAACTAGGATTGACAAAATTTCACACACACACACAAAACTAAGGCAAAGACAGTGACCCACACTGCAAAAAAAAAGCAACTCAAAGTCTACTGTATGTGGTCATGTCTTCTTTAATATACACATTCAAGCTTACATTCCCATACAGCTTGAACAGCCACTGAGCTAAAGTGATGAAGCGATGGTCATACCTTTTTGACATCTCGGACAAGATGGTACAGCGTGTTGGATGGTCCATGTCTCTGTTGCAAAAACAAAAACAGAGAAAAAAAATATAACAGTAAGTGAACATAACACTAGTTAGAGTACACACCTTTTTTTTGCACTTTGCAACGACCACGTTGAAGTCTCATGAATATTTTACTTTATAAACTCCACAGACACACATTCTGGATCATTGGTGGTTGTAATGTAATTGAGAAGATATTTTAACAGGCCATGCTGTCACTACTGTGTGTGCATTTGTTATTACCGTGTTGTAGAGTTCTTCCAGTCTGGAGAGGGTGAGGAAGCGGTGCATACTGACTCCGTTTTCAATGAGCAGCTTTACAAAGTCCACTCTGTCCAGCACTAAGGCATCCAGCATCGCCTGCTCCAGGGAGCCGACCTAGTTTGCATGGATTGGGAAACGTACACACAGTGCATAATGTATAGTAAACAGGGCATTTGAGTGATTTTTCAAAGCTGTTATCCGACACTCACTGCAAATATGACAAGGTCCTTTTTATGAGACTGACATATATATATACAATTTTCAATGTTTTTCTGGAACATATGGGGTGGGGGGCTACATGTTGCTTAAAGACATCTTGCTCCTGTTTTGTCCATAACATTTGAGAAACACATATTTTCAATTAAGTTTATTCTCAACCTCTGCAATTATTTACCATTATGTCTTTTCTAACAATTGTTTTTTGCTGAACCCTTCATTCTTGCCACTCCTGTCTCTGCGTTCTCATTTTCTTGTTTGCTCAACTAATTTTTATTCACAGTAAAGCTTCGTAAAAACTGTTAAACTTCATATACAGTGCAGCTGTAGATTGAGGTGTAATACTAAACCAATCATGTGCTAACGGTGCAGTATTATGATTGCTAATTGCAGTAGGGTGCAAACAGAAACTTGCAGAATTTAAAAGCTTTTCATAAGAACAATACTGAACAATGTAGCTGTTGCATTTAGTAACTCTATATAATTTGCACTGCATATGTTCCTTACAGGCCACTGTTGTCCATAGATGAAGATCTGACTCCGGGCGATGTCCACTCGGTTCCAGGCCAGAGCCAGACTCAGCTGATCAGGAGCTGAAGCATTGGCACCTGAAGGAGGTGAATATGAGAGACATTATAAAATGTTTGGTTATTACACATCCGTGTTTCCACTGCAGTAACCAGCAGTGTACGTCCAACGGCTAAACTGCGTTTTCTTCATTAAAACTGCATCAAAGGTTAGACAGCCAATGCACCTTGTTTCTAATTAGTGTCAGTTTTGTGGCTGTTAGTTACATTTTGTTGCTTTCGTTTAGATTGTGTTCTGTCTCTTTGGATATTAATTTCTATCCTAATATTCTCATTGTCCCTTCTACTAATGCCGTGACTTTTGCTCTTGCAACAGAGAGATGTAATCTGCCATACTAAATCATTTTTATTTTGCAATTTAGCTCTGTCTGTTTAGGATAGTGGTACAGATGCATTTATGGTAATAATATTATTACCATGGTAACAGACCTTAAACTAACTAACCAGTAAAAGGAGGAAACTGTGGTCTGTGGTTTTATAATAATACTGTGGAACTAGAAGAAGAAGAAGAATGGACTGTTGAATGGTCTGTGCTCTCTGAAAGCCCTTCAAGTTATAATCATAAATCGTTTGTATAAATTCTTTATTTATACACTTTTTCTAGTTTTAAAGTCTACTGTATTGCACTGTGGTGGGACCTGAAATCATAGTGCTATAGAACAGCTGACTAATAAAAGCTTGCTCCTCTGCTGAAGTGTTGAGGTTGAGGGCTACATTTTTGGGCTGCAACACCTTTATCTACCTGGAGTTTTACTCTGTGTTTGCGACCTGTGTTTTCCTGCTGAGAGCTTGTCTGCTCTGTTTCTGCCTTTGGCAGTTCCTGTTATGTGTGTCTGTAGACAAGATGCTTCTGCACCAGAGACTGACAGCTCGGTCACTCTTTGATGTGTCACTTAATGTTACTCTCCTCGTCTCTGCATAAAATATAGAACACAAATTCCTCCACACATTTTTTCTTTGTTTTGTGTCAGTGCCATAGTTTTAAGTACATCAACATGAAAATAATGTAATCAACAAAAGAAAAAAACATAACTACAGCATGTACACATATACAGCTCAACAACATATTGACACCTGATCATCAAAAACACATTCTGAAAAGTATATAAATAATTAATAATTATTAATTCTAAAATAATAATGAAATGGAAGTGAGGAGGATACTCCTTATAATTCAAGGACATCCTGACCAATAAGGATAAAAACGTTTTGGATGACATTGCTAAAACAAAGCCTTTTCTCTTATCACTGTGACAGCTTTACTCCATGTGTAGGACACAGTGGCCAAAGTGAATCTGCTGAGATTTCAGGCAATTCCAATTTGATAATTTCTTCAGCCAGCTTTAGCAAAAAGTTTTTGGAAAGATCTTTCAAATGCGAGTGAATGTAATAGATTAAACAGGATTATTTGAGCGTAAGATTTCTTTGTGAAACAAGCCTGGTCATGTTCAGTAAGACTTCACACAGTCCTGCACATAGTTCTGCAGGACAGGAGCTCGGTCAACACTGATTATGCATTTGCTGGAGGTCAGAAAATAACTTTTATACACTTGAGCCTGGAGAGGATCCAGAAGATGCAGAAAATAAATATCACCTCCCAAGAACTGATATAGTTTGATTTGCTACTTAAATGCAAACACTGTAATTTCTGCCATTATATTGCCATTATATATTCAGTATTAAGAGGCATATATTTACATTGTGTCATGTCATTCTACTGAAATATGTGCATGTAGCAGTGGTAATGATAATAAGTGACAGTTACCCCAATGAAATAGACTTTTACATTGAATAAAATGAGACATTTCTTTGCATTGCAAGTACACAAGTTAACAAATTTTATATCCTTTAGCCTATAGTCTTTTTAGATATTTTAGTACAGTTATGTTATGTTCTGTGTTATCCCTTTAATATTATCACTTCATTTTACACTGGGGCACTCCAAATCTGTTAGACCAATGAAGTGTAACAGGAAGGCACTCTTTACATTAACATTTTATGTACCTGCACAGACAGACAATTCCAAAATGAGGATGGTGGGAGAAACATTTGACTCAGCCTTTTGAGAAATCCAATGTAATATAAAGTATAATAATGCCAGGCATGTAGACAAGACCGTGTCATTTTTCATAAGCACACCAGTATCTCTGCTTTACACAGTGCTCAGTCAGACTTAAAGGCCTGTACAGCATTACTGCAGCTTAATGGTGTGAGTTCAGACAGTCCTGTTAATAACATGCAGAGCTCACTAATAGACGCTTCAGTGGAGATATGTGTGTATGGAAAGACAGCGTGGTTTATCAGAGGCTCGAGGCTTCTTGTGTGACTGCTTGTAGAGAGGTGGAACAGCAGCCACCTGACTCTATGGACCCAGTCTTCATGATATTGACTACCACAGACAGCGGACCATCAATTACTCCTCTGTGCTACACCTTGTATCTGTAGCCACCGTTTCCTTCTTTTTCTGTCTGTTCTCTTAATCTCTCATTCTAACCGGGGCACACACTCACTCCTTTCGTTCTTTTCTCCTTCCTCTTGCTGTGTTCTCGCCTCACTGTGTATTCCTGACTCTGCTGTGCTTTGTTAAGCTTCAGGCAGTGGCTTAGTTCTTCAGCAGAAGTCTAATCCAGTGTTTTAAAAGGCTCTCAGGCAGGATGTGACTGATTTTATTCTACGCTAAAAGCCTTAACGCGCCTCATTCAGGATGAGGCTCACACAAACCCTCATGCTGTTTACCATAAAGCCTTTTTTGCCCCGTTTTGCCATGTTCCGCTTTCATCCTTTCACATCCCAGATCTCCTCTCCTCTTGATTTCCTTTTCTTAATTTTTTCCCCCTTCTCTTTCACTGAATTCAATTTCTTCCCTATCTCATTCATCTAAATGCCATTCCTGCCACAATGTGAAAAAATAAACTGCTAAAAAAGGCCAACTGTATGTGAACACAAACGACAAATGGCGCAACAGATGCAGTCAATGGAACACATGATGTACACAATAGTGTTCACAGAAAAAGTTACAGTGCAAAAGAGGTAGCGTCAGAAATTAAATCTTGCATGTTGGCTGCTGCGCATAAATTATGTAAAACGCTTTTCTCTTCCACTCTCCCCCTCCAAACTCTCTGGTTAAGTCTCTTTCTCACTCGTGACATGTTTCTCAGAGGAACCATAACTGAGATAGTCAATCATATCTCACCTGTTAAGCTTTCCCGTAGGACACATTACTGTCTTTGCACACGTGCAGTTTTGCCTCTGCATTCATAGGTGTGTGCGTGGGAGGGAGTATGTGTGAAAACCCCAGTGGGTCAGGCTAGTGTCACCGACATGAAAAGGTAAGAGCAACCTTAATCAATAAAAGCTACTGAACAACCAATCGAAACTATGGATCCTCCGCATATGTGTGTGTGTGTCTGTAGGGTAGGGTACTAAAAGGAAGGGTGGGGCGGTGCAAGGCAGTGAAATGGAAAATAGGATGAGGTACAGTCGGGGGTTGACTTAATTAATTTAGCGTCTCTGCACTTGACAGTTGTGCAAACAAGTATTCACCAATTTAGTGTTGGTAACTACATATCAATTTGTTACAGTATAAGGTTTGCAATTTCTGCTAACTATGAATGTTCCTGTGTATTTTTCTGGGTCATAACTGAAGTATGTGTTGCCATTTCTGTGCATGTTGATTATTCTGGCTATTGTATCGTGTATGCAGGAGAGAAAGTGGACAGATATAAGGCTTTAAATTACTACTTTCTTGTCTTACTGCTGTATACCTGAGTGGTTCCGTAACAACCTTTATGCAGGTGTGTAGTTGTAACGACAATATGCTTCAAGTTTGGATTGTGATTAACTGACTATGACGAAAGCATTTCTTTAGAGCTGGTGAAAAACAAAGCTAATATGTCTGAATAGCATTTTTAGGCCAGATTTTCTTTTTAAAACTAATTACTGACATCAAGAGAAATCACTCTGACAAATAAAAGCAAATAGGAAAAGCATACAAATTAAAAGCAATGGATTAAAAGGCATAATAAAGCATTTTCTGGGACTGGTAGTGTCTTTCTATAATTATCGCTCTCTGGATACTGAGTTAATGAGCAGCTACGTTCATACTAATTGATTATGTTCCAGGTGTTGTTGGTT
>JAPQRQ010000028.1:20486823-20502762 GCA_037367365.1 Apogon talboti | reverse complement strand
AAAAAATGCGACTTATAGTCCGGTGCGACTTATATATGTTTTTTTCTTCTTCATGACGCATTTTTTGACTGATGCAACTTATACTCCGGAGCGATTTATAGTCCGAAAAATACGGTACATCCTATTTATTCCTATTCTTGTTCTATTTTACCTCTTTTTTTCTTTTTTAACAAGGTGAGAGAGAAACAGTATCTCAATTCTCTGTATGTCCTGTACATTTTGTTAATTGACAATAAAGAATGTTTGAATCTTTAAATGAAGCCTGAAAATACCAGAAATGAAAGTCCTTGGAGTCTCTTCTTAAATAAGAGTGAAATTCTGATGAGAGCTTGAGAAAATCTTGAAAGTGTGAGACAAGTCATGATTCATGTGTCCATTTTTATACATGAAAAGACACGTCTGACATGCGTTCCCATCAAATCCTGATAGAAGCTTGTATTTTCTGAGCATTGGCACAAATGACATTAAAAATAAATAATCATGTGAGCTCATACCCTCCCTCCTCAGAGTATTTGTGTCCAAAGGCCAAGATGTCTGAGGCTCTGCCACTGCCATCGCACACCACCACTGGGACCGGAGGTGTGTCCCTGAGGTACTCCAACACTATGGAGATCACATTAGGGCCTCCTTCTACAATCAGAGCCACCACTGGCACACCCTGACCAATACCTGCACATAAAAACAGACGGAGCATGAGAAACAGAAGGTAAGAGAGTGACTGGACAGACAAAAGAGGCCAACAAGAAACAAAAGGAGAACTGAATAGAATAATAGACAAAGAATAGTACAAAAAAGCTTCAATGCACCTGCTGTGACGGCTGCATAAATAGAAAATCCATATTTGTTGAAAGCAAGGTGTAAATACGGCACCTGTGAAGTCTCACCACTCTTTTGTTCAGACACTGTGTGCTAATTCTGGTAACTTTTTTTAAGGAGGCGTATGTACCAAAAATAACCAGCCCATTTTGTGCCTTGTTCTTGTGGCATAGGCATCAGTGTGCCTCTGTGTGTCTGAGTTTCACTGATAAATCTCCCACTGTTCCACAGGAAAATGGCTTCTTGCCTACTAATCACAAGCTATTTAGGGTAATTGTGCTTAATTAGCAGGTGGATTTTTCTGCATACGATAAGGCTGCATACAGGAGAAGGTACTGTGGATTTGAAAGTTATTTCCAAACCCTCAAAGGATTTCCCTGCCTTACTCTTGCCCCTTTCTTTCTCCTCAGATTTCCCTCCGGTGCTCCGTTTCTCATTATTTGACTGAACATCCCCTCTGAGACACTGTAAAACCCCACAGTCCCATTCTCTCTTACCCCTTTCGTATCTGTGGTGTAACACTAATCCATTTCCTAAACCGTATTCCACTCATATTGCTTTTCTTGCCCTCTTGTCTACCACTTTTCCCATTCTCTTTTCCATTCTCGCTCTCTCCTTCTAATTCTGTTTTATGAGCTTGTGTTCTCTGCCAGGTGTTTTGACTCTTCTAATTCAAAAGCTGTGTAACTGCCGGATCTTCCCCGCCCTGCACCCTCATATTGGTCTGCATAATTCACGGCGGAGAAAGCTTCGTCTGTCTCTCAAACACGCAGGCAGACGAGCACATACAAATGCGCACTTACACACTGTACGCACACAAACACACGCACTCGTCGAGAAGCATACCCACCAGCCTTACGCTTTGCCTCACACAGCCTCGTGCGGCCTTGCAACAGGGACAGTTACATAAGGAGAATATTTTAGGGGCCTCGCCTACTTCAAAGAGGTAAAACGTCACTGTGCCACAACACATCACACGACCATACATCAACAGAGAAGGATGTGAGAGAGAAGCAGGCTAATGACATGCATTTTGTATCTGATTCTTCCATTTTCTTCGATGTCTATTTTTGTTGCTGCCCTGCATATGTGTGTGTGTGTGAGAGGTTGTGGTTGTGTCGGATCAAACATTGATATTGATGACTAGTGATCTCTGAGAGCAACGCAGCAGTCTGTGAAGCAGATTATAGTTCAACTGAAACACACAGAGGAGCTGATGAGGAGGGGGGGGGGAGCAGAGGTGTCATGGCTGAGGGGTTGGAAAAAATGTTCCTTGTCTGCACACATTACATACAAATATAATTTTTTCTTTTTTTAATCACATGTTGACAGTAATTCTTCCAAATAGTTTCAGTCGAAGCTACTGTATTCGGCCCTCTTGAAACACAAAGGTGTTAAACATGGATAATGAAGCTACCATGGTGGTTAATTTATTTCAATTAAATCTGCTCTGGCTGTCCGCGACACATCTGAACTGCACCTGTTCTTGATTGAATTATTAGTGCGTTAATATTTTATAGGATGTGCTAATGGTTTAATATTGCGGTTGTTAAATTAATAATATGTGTGTGACTGTGTGAAAACCTCAGTGGCATCAGACAGTGTTGGCAGAGTTATCACAACTGATACTTTGACTGTAATCCTGAGATTGTCCGAGTGCTGAGGGTTCTCTGAATTATTCTGGAGAGGAGGATTTTGGGCTTGAATCCCTGCTTTGTATCAAACAGTGTATTCAAGTGCATGCAGTGCACTTTGTAAGAATATGTACTTTAAAAGAATGCATATTGTTCCAGATGAAAATGTTAACCCATGGTTAAAGGACTAATCTCTCAGTTAAGGCCCGATCCTTCTTATTAGAGTTCACTAAATATTTACTCCACTGTATTGCGAGTTTCCCGCATACTAAATCTGTATGTTCCTCCAATGTATTTCTTTATTTTTGCTAATCTATGGATAAGACAAGACTTTTTGTGCTTCTGAGAATAAGTATAATTGAATAAACTGTGCTGTAGATCATACATTAATTGAACCACACTCCCAGCTGTGTTAGTAACCAAAACAGTCTTCGATTCTAAGAATAATGTGCCCACACACATACACACACTGCCCACTTAAATAGATGCATCTTGCAAGTACCAGGTTGGTACCCT
This sequence comes from Apogon talboti, assembly GCA_037367365.1. NCBI lineage: Eukaryota > Metazoa > Chordata > Actinopteri > Kurtiformes > Apogonidae > Apogon > Apogon talboti. The sequence continues at coordinate 20,499,796 of JAPQRQ010000028.1, read as the reverse complement.
TTTTGCCTTATTCTTTGTGGCATACCTTGAACAAGACGCCACAAACATTGCTCAGAAGTTTTGGTCCGCTGACATAATAGCATCATACGGTTCATGCAGATTTATCAGCTGAACATCCATGATGTGAATCTTCTACTCAGCTGCATCCTGAAGGTGCTCTATTGGACTGTGGTCTGGTGACTGTGGACACCATGTGTGCACAGTGAACTCATTATCATGTTCAAGAAACCAGTATGAAATGATGTAAGCTTTGTGACATGCCGTGTTATCCTTCTGGAAGTGGCCATTAGCAGATGGGTACACTGTGGTCATAAAGGGATGGACATGGTCAGCAACAGTAGTCAGGTAGACTGTGGTGTTTGAGTGGTGCTTATTTGCTATTACCTGACCTGTGCCCACAGAAAATTTCCTCCACATCATTAAGCCACTACCAACTTGAACTGTTGACACGAGGCAGAATGGATCTATGCTTTCATGCAGTTTACTAAAAATTCTGACCCTTCCTATTGAATGCATACCTCAGTTGTATCTTCTCTTTTTTCTCCCAGCTTTTCTGAATGCCACATTCTAAGTCCCTTAAATCACCTTTCTTTCCTGTTCTGATGCTCAGTTTGATGCCTCAGGAGATTGTCCTCACTGTGTCTACATGCCTAAATCCATTTAGTTGCCATGTGATTGGCCTCTTCGATATTTATATTAATGAGCCATGAAACAGGTGTACCTAATAAAGGGGCCAGTGAGTGTATCATCAAAAGATTATGGGATTTATCCAGTGTCCTATCTAGGGCTGCAACTAATGATTCTCATTATCGACTAATCTCTCATTTTCTTGATTAATTCAGTCTTTAAATAGTAGTGAAGAAGCCCCCCCCAGAACTCAAGGTGACATCCTCAGCATGCTTTTCACAAAAAATTCTGAACACTCATGTAACACAATGTAATGTAATGTAATGTATGTGGTGTGGTAAATCACTCACTCTACCATTGCACTGTACATATTTGTGAGGCACTATTCTTATACTTACTTCCATGCAGGATTCACACACTCAAACTCCTACTCTCTCCTTTTCTTTCCTGACTCTTTCTACCTCATCTATAGTTTTAACCTAGCATCCAACCCTCATTTCCCAAGAGGGAGCCTACCCTAAAAAGTAAGAAAAGTCAGGACAGAAGAAAAGGCGGCTGATGAGACTCGATTGGCCACAAATTTCTATATTTGTCTTGCCCCGGAGTCAAGGAAGTAACGAGGAACAGAAGGAATCGGGGAGGGAAAGAGGAGCGTGTAAGCGAGACACACATAACATGCTTAAATGGTCCTAATTAAGGATCGAGCAATGACTCATCCTCTGTATGTGTGTGTGGGTGTGTGCAAATGTCTACGAGTTTGTCCTTGTATGTGTCAAATTAGTATCAGCATGACTGGAGGAGGTGTGCTACAGAATGTGGGTCGCAGTCTTCGCACCCCCCCCAACACCAAAAAACAAAAAACCAAAACGAATATACACACCTAAACGCCATTATCGTGGTAACTGTTAAAGCAGACAGGAGACATCAGATTTGTGAAAGTAACATGACTCAACAGGCCACAGAACAAAAGGTCACGGGGTACAGTACATTAAAAGGTCAAAGCTTCTCTCAAACTTTACGTTTTCAGTCATGTTGTGACATCAACATACCCTGCCACTTTTGACCTACTCACAGTAATTACTTTTAAAGATGGTCAGTCACGCTTTTAGTATTGGCTGAATACAGTCATCAGAGTCATCAGGTCAAATGAGGTGGGAAGACCTCAACTTATGAATTTCATTAGGGAAAGAGAATTATGACTGTTAGGTTTCTATAGAATGATGGTATGTATAGTGTTATGGCAGAAATGTGCCGTGAGACATTTCAACCCGTATCCTTAAGTGATTCCGCACATATGTGGGGCAGGTTATTTAATAATCTTTACAAGACTTGCAAGATGATGTTAGAATTGCAAGATGACAAAGCTTCCTTACCTAAGCTGCATACTGTCGTGATTTGAAGAGCATATCTGTTTAGCATGTTCTCTCATGACATTTGTGGTACATTTCTAACTGGTAGAAAAACAAAAGAAGACACCAGGTTGTTATACAGGGTGTCCCAAAAAATTTGACATCATTTCATCATCTAATAATTTGTTTAAAATTTGTTTTCCTCTTTTTGCTCAAAAAAGAGTAATCATTTTTATTTTTCTGCTTTCAGGAACAGAATATATAAGTAAAACTAAAAATAAATCATTTTATGTCCAAAATAAATCATATTAAGTATCATTTCTCCTGACCGTGTAGTCACTCCGATATGGACATCTCAAATGATGTCAGTTTTTTTTGGGACACCCTGTATTTACAGAGGCCTAGTGGTAAATTTGGTGACTCCAACGAATTAATACCCCTTTCTTCACCTTGTTTGACAGTGGCCACTAAAGTCACTTCTAGAGCCAGTGTTTGGATTGTTCATTCCTTTTAACTCTATGCTTCACATGGGAGCAGTAATGTCTCTAAATATTTAATACCGACAGCTATACAACAGAAAAAAAGCTCCAGTCTGCAATGATTCCTCTTTTCAGGTGATTATACAGTAGTGAAAACACAAAGGTTATACTGTATTACATTTTTGCAGGTAGATCCCCCTAAATCCCTTTAAACCATGTGTAACCAGGACCTCTGAGAATAACAATGCTTGAAATAATTTTCCCCATTTGCAGCCGTAAAGCTTCAATTTTTAAACATCGGTTTTGCTCTTCTGAATCCTTGGCTTTCAACTCACGTGTTGTCTTGTGTGAGGAGGTTATTTTGCTTGTGTAGAAATTAAAAAAGTTTATTCCTTTTTGCATTGAGTCATCTACCTGTAAATCTAATACATAAAAGCCAGTAAACCTGTCACACCAACCAATGCAAACATAAATATGTCACCTTGACGGTTTGCTCCTTCCATTGTCAATCAGTTATAATAGAAATACTGGAATGCCAGGGTCAAGTCAATTCAATTTAAGCAACCCACGATTTTTACATTTACAGTTAAGAAAAAAAATGTACATAACTGGATGGGAATCTGTAGCAAAGCTAGAGAGAAACAAAGAAAAAGCACAGTTCTTTTAACAAAAATTTGACTTTGAAACTGTACTTCAGACCTGAAGCATTATCAAAATATCCCAAATATTAATGAGTGATGACTGGTTGGATTTATCACATCTGTTAGGTCACAGGTTTAATTAAACACACAACCATGAAGGCAACTCGGGTCCACTTTTAACCCATAAAGACCCAAACAGCCACTGCGACCAAAACCAACTACTGATGTAAATGTTTAATACCTGTTGATCCACTAATCCTATTAATACTTGTAAATAATTGGTGTAAAATGCAATTTGTCATGTTTTCACGGTCATCAGATATGACCCATTTGGACATTCAGAGGCTCTGTATTGAACATGGAAACTTCGACATCTTGGTACACTTGGTTTATGTTCAGTTAATGATATGTTTTACAGAAAAAGTTACTATTTCTTCAGTTTTCTGTTTTGATATAATAACCTTTGAATTTACTCTGAGCTTTTCTGAACACTGACATGATCAGTGAATTAAATATAGGAAAGTACATGACTTACACTAAAAAAAACTCAAACTACAGAGGATAATATTATGATAACTGATGAAAAATCACTTAAGAAAGGTTAAATATAGAGACAAATTAATTTGGGAACTGCCACAAAAGAAGCGCTGGCTCTTTATGAATTAAAATATTTCATGTATAAATTTGGTTACTATGGACTATGTAAACAATATTAACAACAGTAGGCACTCTTATGCTGAAAAAGAACAATCAATAAAAATTTAGGAATAACAATAAAAATCCATTTAGTATAGCATAGTATAGAGAAAGTATAAAGACATTTCTCATGTTAATAGATAATATTCTCATCTCTTTAAGCACTCCAAATTTCCAAGACACTTGCTGCTGTTCCCACCACTGATCATGCCATGCAGTCACATTCTTTCCACACGACATAACATGATGTCATTCATGCACATCCTCAACCTGGAACCATACCTGCAGCAAGTGTTGTTTCCAGCCGTTCCCACTACTGCCTCTGTTATCGCTCCACCACAGGGTTGAACACTCTGGCAGTTCATGTTTATCATGTTGACATGTTTTTTTGTGGCTATTCGTGCATGAACACACCTTACCTCTGATCACTTCAATTGTCTCCACACTGTCTCGCTGTTTGCTCAGAAATATGTTATCTACCGCTCCATACCCACGACGTCGGCCCTACTGATTTAACCGGTCATCAGTAAGGTAACACCACAGGAACCACAACCCAGAGGCCAGACAACTCAAGTAAATATCATATTAGTTTATTTTATACTGCGTTCTTGCTGTTTTGGCTCTACTATGTAGAGCTGAGGGTGATTTTTGTTTGCCAGGTTCAAACTGTGAAGCTGCAGCTGTGTGTGATGTGTAGAAAAGCACAATATTCACAAAATAAAAATGTGATAATGGGGAAAAAAAAAAGGGCACAAGCATTGTCCAGCTAATGTTTATAGCAACTCAGATAGAAGTATTACAACCTCCTTGACATCTCATGTACTATAGCCTAAGAATAATCCCTTCTGTATGGGCTGCTCTAAAGTCGAGGTCACAGTGTCATCGCTAATCTACAACACAAGGCCTTATGGTTCCTGGATTCAATTACTGCAGCTACTTCATCTTTTACGTATGCTCTGATTAATGAAACCGCTGCGACTGGAGGGTCAGTGAAGGTCATGCAGTAGACACAGAGTTAAAAAACATGCACCTGTACCCACACTCAGTACACAAAACACTTAATACTCTGCGTTGTTTAAGTGAATTAGAAGAAGGGACACTCAAGGTGCCTCATTTATTCATGCGGCCTTTATCTGAACTCACATAAATAAATGACTTTTAATCTTTCACGTGCATGTAGGATGTGCTTTCAGTTAAGCAGTTTTCATGTGGGTGAGAAATAACGGCGCAAGATAATACGGTTTTACTTATTTTTCTCTTGGTTCAATCTTGAGCCAGAAAATAGGAACACATTCATGGACGAAGCCTATTATGTCCCCGCTCTCAGTGTCTATTCACTTTCACCGCCACCTCAAGGTAATATGCGTCTCACTGCCTGCATCTTCCTCAGCTGCTTCACACCTTCCTTTGCACTTCATATAATTCTCTTCCTCCTCTGTTCGCCCTCGGTCCCCTTTCTCTGTGTTTACTTTATCTCCCTCCTCTCTCTCCCTTCCATCTGAGACAGGTGCAGGATTAAAAAGCATTAGCCACTCCTCGACACATGTCAAAAGAGCTGATCAGTGGTTGAGGGAGCTGGAGTGAATGGTGCCAGTCATTTTATTGATTTTCATCATCTTCAAGTTTGACATTGTCTGCTGTTTTCGGGAGATATTAATAAGTTAAGGGGGAGAGAAAATGTTTTGTGTAATACCACTTATATTGTTCAGGGGATACAGTGGATAAACCAGTATACCTGTTTTAATTTCCCCACCCTTATGAACTTTTTATGTTCAACCACAACAGACAGGCGGAAAACTACACAATGTATAATGTTGTTTGGCAATGTTTGGGAGTGACCCTTTTTAACTGTGTGTACTGTTTTTACTAAAGGTTAGAACTTTATAGCACAATTACCCACAGCTTTAAAAGGTTTTATGTGGTATTAAGAAAATATGTAAAATTATCATTGGGGTGCTTAGAATAAAAGGCAAGGTATGCCAAAGATATCAATACATTGCATTGTAGATATACAGCTGTGGAAAAAATTAAGAGACCACTGTAATTCTTTCTAAAATCAGCATCTCTACATGTGATCAAGAGGAAGATGGATGGTCACAAGCCATCAAACAAAGCTGAGTTGAATAAAACAAAAATGTTCATTTTACTCAAACACATACTGTACCTATAAATAGTAAAATCAGAGAAACTGATAATTTGCAGTGGTCTCTTAATTTTTTCCAGAATTGTATATTGAATTTACCAACAGATTTTAAAAAGCATTTCTTTAGTTTCATCTCTTTTGGTATATATGCTCCATATCTTAGTATTGTTAAAAAAATCTGAATCCCAGATATTTATATGATAAGAGATAAGATAAAGAAAACAAAGATTAAATCTGTATGGTGATTTGGTGTGAATCGTATCGTACCGCATCGCCAGATGCCATACACATGACCGACTGTCAAAATAACCACTATGAGTTTTTATTTGAAGAAGAAAACTTGATGCCATCATACCTCAGCTGTGTGTAAACAATCAGTTTTATACTTTACTGACTGAGTGATACAGTCCATGAATACAGAGCATTAGTTTTCTTGTTGGTTTTGGTAGTCCTACATATGTTTTGGAGTAGAATGACTGCATGCAGCCCCTTTAATCTCTTTGTGACATTGTATATACAGAAAAACAAGAAAAATGGGTTCAGTGAGTTTGTGATAAAAAATTTTATTTGACCTGTGTCTTTTCCTGTCTTTTCTTTATAGAACCATCTTATAATATTTTGCCATGAGAAGGAAGTAATGTAAATGTTGTTGGAATATCTATCTATTTATTTCTTATTTTGCTTTCACTACGTTGCAATTTGCAAAATAACACTGATTACATTCTGCAACGGTCAATATTAATCCAAACATTCTATATATACATGATGAAATTAAAATGTAATTTACACTGTATGCATTCCTAACAGTAGAACAAATGTAAATAAAGAACCAGAGAGATACTGTATTGTAAAGCCGCTTGCATCTTAAAAAATAGTGTTATATTTATTGGTTGTACTGACTAGTATGCCCCGACTCATGCAATGAGAATGTGCATCAGCTGTTTGTAACTGTAACTGCTTACGTACACCCATGATACATTGAGCAATTTTGCAATATACGCTCATAATTGTTTATATAACCTACTGTGTGTCCTCCACTCTCTGGTCAGGTGCTCTGTTTGGCCTGAACAGAATCTATGTCACAGTAATCCAGGTTAATTTGCATCTCTGTCCACTTATCAAAGTAGACCATGTGTGGCTGAGCATATCACGAGAGCACCATGCATGTGCAGAGCTGAGACACAGAACTACTATAGCGTGTGAACATGCCAGCTCCATCCAACATATTCACATCCCTTCAATGTTAGTGTATTGTCTAAAGCCATTTATTTTGTTTACACGCAGCCAGAGCTGTCTCTTAGATATTTTTCTGCTTTTCACTGAAGATGGTACAGAACCACGGCAGGCGTCACCTTTCACAACCTCAAATACGCTGACTAGAAGAGTAACTATGGGGAGAGAATGCACACATCTTGTCACCAAGGGTGGTGTTAAAATGTTTAGGGACCTCACAACTGTGGTCTGATGATGAGACTTGACAGGTGCCAATAGTGATGGCGCAAAGTGAAGTGAAAACCTGTAAAATGCCCAAAAATAGCGCTTGGCAACAAGAGATCAGAATGCAATAAAGTTATCATGAAAAAGGAGGAGGATTTCTGTCAGGTATTTTAGCAGTTTTATATTTACTGTACATTCACTATATGAATCATATATACATCTGCCATATAGAATCAATTCCCATATCTAAAATTGCATTATAATATTGTGGAGCCAATTTGTTTCCTAGAGCACACTAACATGGTGATCACCGTTCCATGGAAAATCACATGCAGGCACAGCAGGATTAGCTGCAGGATTGCCCAGACAGCACAAAAACACTACAGGGGGAGATTACACATATCTATCCACCACACTTCTTGCTTCTTGTTTTTGTGTGTATGAGTGTGTGTTAAGAGGAAAAAGGAAAAAAAAAACCAAAAGCTTCTGGTTGCATGTGGTCCACATCCCACATGTCAAGTCGTTCAAACTGAACTGCTCTTCCTCTTTTCACTCTCTTGTCAGGCTACCATCGCATCCCAAAGGAAGCGTGATGTGAGGAAAATTGATAAACTCCTTGACTGACTTACAGGTAATCAAATCATGCAATGGTCTTTCGCTGCCAACCCATAAGCAACAAATGAGGCAATAAATGATGTACGCACACAACGTACACATATACCATATGGTATAATTACACAACGCAGGCCGACTGTGCTGTCTTCAGCCCTATTTACTGATGTCATCCAGAAAGGCACACATTCATAGTCGACTATGATATGAGGTGAATACTGCAATTTAATCTAATTACTTTGCTATTGCTTCTATTAAGTACACAATAAATGCTAGTGTCTTACTGTTCCAGAGTTTCTAATATGCTGTTCAGGGCTGTAATAAACCTCATTTTGGTGTATGATAAATCTAGAACTCTTGATGCATCTTCCTCAACTGTACGTCATAACGAGTCTTGATTTAATTTGCCATTATCAGTGCTCCCCTTGGATCCTGATATTAGTTCTAGCTGTTCAGATGCTGAATTTAAATTAGGGATGGTACATTACCATCATATGGATATTCAGATGCTTGTATGACGACTGGGCGTCCCTTTGCCGTCCCAGCCCCTTTTATATGAGTCCAGGCATAGGATGACAAAGGGAAGTCCATTGGTCACATGACTAGATGACAGAGAAGCAGTGAAGAAGTCAATTTCTATATCCTGCCCTGAGGGACTTTTCTTAAATCCCTGAAGCCAGAAGGTGTTAGGATTAAAGGGATTGTGATAACACTTTTTCTAGTGATATTTCACATATCTTTTAAGTGTCTCCATCAGTGAACCCCAGAACCAGGCCCGACAATGAACAAAAGTGCTTTTGACACAGGCAAAGTCAAAGCCACTGTACGCACAGTGAAATCATTTAAGAGATGTGGAAAGGTATGTAAGCCTTAACATTTTGCAGATACATTTAGACACACTCTAAATGTAATACCAATGATGATAACATTACCTATGTGGCAATGTTTGGATGTATCTACAGACAGCTGACAAAGGGTATACGTCATGGAGGTGGTCTCTGAATTGTCTGATGAGTATAAAAATGATTAGAATCATGTGCTATTGCCTTCACAGTCATCAGATCCAAAACCAATTGAACACATGTAAGATATTTTTGACAGATATCACTGTTTATTTATTTTGTTTATTTGTAGCCTACAGCTGCATACAGCATGTAACATAGATTGGTACTGATGCATTTATGGCCTAAGCTAATTGAGAGGTGAAGTCCTGACCCCTGTGTACAGTACCCATGAAAACCTATTTCGGAAAAAATATGACTGGTGGTCAATACAGAGGGACATTATTTTTATCCTATTTAATTGTGCTTTCAACTGCACAGATGTTTGTCCTTTTAAATATAATATTACAAGTTAAGAAAGTTGCCGTTTGTTGGCCTGTGGTAAAATAACATCTGGTAAAACAGCTCAGATTGCATCTCTCATCTAATGCGATACAATTCAACAAAACAACCATTATCCTGTTTCACCTTGTTCTTCGAGAGCGAGGTGAAAAACCAAAAAGAGAAGGAGAAAATAGATGGAAAGCATTACACATCTGATTATGTTGAAGCTGCAAAGACATCTTCAGTGACTGAACAGATTGTAAAGAGACGGTCTCTGTCACTGATCAGAGTTATGACCGCGTCGCTTAATGATGACATCACTCTGCTCCTTAGAATGACTTTCTTAACATGTACATTTATAATTTACGCTGACACATCATATGTGCAAATGATGGCATAATTTTGAATAGGATTAAAAAATAACTTGTCTCTTGCCGTTGACTGTACTGCAGTAAAACTACAACAAAACAACAAGCAGTAAATTATTCATGACCACACGGCTGGTCCCTCTTTGAAAACAGATTTAGGTTTGTGCGAACTGATTCCATTGAGAAGCCAGTTGTTGTTGTTGTTGTTGTTTTTGATGTTGGTGACCTCAACATGTTGATTCCATAGATATAGAAGTTTACACCTTTTTGTTTTCAGATGATGATGGTTGTGCCACTGAGCTGGAAACTCTAAGAGGAACAGCATGAACGTGCATGCATTTACAGATGAGCTTTAGACTAGAATTCATCAAGTACTTGAATCTTATTACATTTTTGAGGACCTTAATGATGTTTTCTTATTGATTTTGAGTCTGAAAATTTAATAGCAGAATTGTATTTCATCACAAAAGGTTGATAGTTGTAGATGCTTGTTGTAACCAGGAGGTGACACATTAACTTAAATGTATAAAAAGCCTCCATGAAACTATTTGCAGCATGAAATGTAGACAATCTCTTACGAGTCTAAATGTGTGTAAGTTTGCGTTTACAATCTTGCACAACTTTTTAATGAGGTTTTCAATTTTAGATTGGAGGTCAGGATATTTTGCTTCTGAAACCTATTCTCTACCATTATAAGCCTTAGGCGCAGCACCTGAGCCATGTAGGGCATCGCCCTAAGCCAAATTGTTAGAAAATCATGGTGAAAACCATCAACTAAATAACTTATCCCAAATCTAACAGCTGGAGTTGGTCTCCAGTAGACTTTTCTCAGTTGTATGCTTTTTATATTTTTGTATGACCTCTTATAATAATATAAAATGATTTGAAATTGTGTATTTTTTATTGAAAAAGGTCAGACTTAATTAGTAGAGGACTCCCAAATCCCACAGCTCTGTGTCGAAGTTTTCCACAAACTGAGGAATAATTGGTGAAAAACTTATTAAAGTCTAAATATATATATGACAATGATTACAGTTTTTTGGGGTTTTTTTGGTGGAGAACCCCAGATCGCACATCAACAACAACAACCCTTTATAGTGGTAGATAACACTCTCCATCATCAAAACACCTACTGAGGGATGGGTGTTTTGAGAGAATGGAGAGGTCACAGACTTGTAGAATAAATGCCAAAGTGCATTAAAGCTGCATCATCATAGTGGCCTAACAATTTAAAGACACTTTCAGTTCGCTTTTCCTTTTATTTGTCATCATTTGGTATTGGGTAACACTTACTTCCTGACACTTTGAGTTTTCACAAAAAGCACAGATGTCTAAATTTGTGCAGTCATGTCAACCAAGCCCTTGGGAAATGATTATAAAATGTTTTTTATGTTGACAACAAAAGAAAGTAATGAAAAATAAATCATAGCTGAAAACAACACTCCTCTGACTCAGGTTTGTTTCCGTCTCTGACAAATTCTAAACAATGCTGTGAGAGGCTATTGGGTAATATATTTAAAGGGTATCAGGGAGGGTAGTGTGTGTGAGACGGAAACAGAAATGTATTTTGTGTTCATGGAAATCCATTTGGTTTTCTAGCTAAGGTATAATGTGGAATTTCAAAATGGGGAAATTCAATGTGACAAGAACTGAGTAACAGAAGATCACAGAGACAAATATGTGGAAGTGAAGACAAAAATACACATGAATACAGACATTGGATATAAACACTATAATGTGCTTTCTAATGCTTATTTCATAATGAAAACACAGAAATACAGGATGAAAATCTGGTCATATCTTTGTAAAAATTGAAAGTTATTTAAAAGTGGTCTTTGTTGGACATATGTTTTCCTTTTTTTCTTTATGTGCAGATATAAACACAGTCATCACAAGTACTGCGATTAAAATTTTGTACGGTTTGCTAGAATTGTGCAGTGCCCCAGAAAAGGAAGGCAAAGATTATAAAGCAGGTTCATATGAAGGAAAGAGTTCATCTGAGCTGTCAGTAAGCTTTAGAAGAGGGAAAAAAAAACACTTGTGAAGGAAGGGACAGTTTCAAAGGCTCACAGAGTTGTATCACAGTTGGGTAAAAATAAACTGTCTGACAGCATGTGTTCGGTACAAAGAAGGTAATGATAATTTTAGTGTGATTGCAGTTATAAAATAGACTCTGAACTCAATTAACCCACAGAGGTATTGTAGATAAAACAGCGATTACCGTTTCATTATGGTGTTATCACTTGCTGTGTCGTATTAAAATATTCTCACCTCAAAGTTAAGGTAACTGGGGCAGGTAAGCGTTTACCCCGACAAGAAAATATTAATTCCACTCACGTGTGTTGATCTTCTGCAGGGAGATGTGCTTCTCAAGCTGACGTCGCAGTTTGACTTCAGCACCATACTTTCCCGTGGTGCCGTTATCCGCTAAGATGAAGTGGGAGTGGAGGCTATTGAGAACAGTCAACTTGCTCATAGGGTTGGACATGGTCTGGTATGGACGCACCACCTAGACAGGAGGCAAGAACACTGTGTAGAGAACATTAACCCATAAAGACCCAAACATCCACCGTCTGCCAAAACCATGAAGTAAACTGTTTAATACCTGGTGATCCACTCATCTTATCAATACATGTAAATAATTGGTGTAAAATGCAGTTTGTCATCTTTTCATGGTCATCAGATATGACCCATTTGGATGTTCAGAGGCTCCATAGTGATCGTGGAAACACTGTCATCTTCTACAACATTGATTCACCAGTAAAACCCATGGACTTTGATCAATGATCATGGATGGACACACTTGGTTTATGTTCAGTTAATGATAGATTTGCTGAAAAAGTCACTTTTCTTTAGTTTTCTATATTTTTGATATAATAACCATCAACTTTACTCTTAGCTTTTATGAACACTTACATGATAAATTAATTAAATGTAGGAAAATACCTGCTTTTCAGTGAAAAAAAACACAAAATACAGAAGATAATATTACAATAAATGGTAATAAATAACTTAAGAAAGGTTAAATAAAGACAAAAAATCATTTGGGAACTGCCACAAAAGTAACACTTGGTCCTTATGGGTTAATAGTATCTAGAGGTGAGGTCGCAAATTGAACTCAACAGACAACCTCCCCCTCCCTCCTCTATGGTGGCCACATAGACAGTGACAGCCTTCTTTAGTGGTCGTGATTAGTTTGTTATGAGCCATCATTTTTAGTTAAGGCACAGGTGTCGAACTCCGGTCCTCGAGGGCCGGTGTCCTGCATGTTTTAGATATTTCCCTCTTCCAGCACA
>JAPQRQ010000028.1:20466697-20486723 GCA_037367365.1 Apogon talboti | reverse complement strand
ATCAGGTGTGCTGGAAGAGAGAAACATCTAAAACATGCAGGACACCGGCCCTTGAGGACCTGAGTTCGACACCCCTGAGTTAAGGGAATAATAACTCTGGTTCACATTAAAATATAATAGGTGATGGTGATACAAAAAGGAAAAAGAAAAAAGAAACCCATCACCTGCTATACCTCACTATGGACCAGAGTTATTATCCCCTTAACTAAAAAATGTGAAAATCCTTGTTAAAGTTGGTGTTTAGTTTGTCTGCTCTGAGCCTCTTTTGTTAAGGGGATAATACAGTAACTCTGGTTTACACACATATATTATAAGTAATGGTGATGCAAAATGGAAAAAAGAAGAAACATATTCTGAGTTGCTGTAGAAATATAATTCCTTACTGGGGAACTGCACCCTTTCATTCTAAAGTAAGGAAAACAAAACAGTTATTAATTTCCATTGATTTGACACTAATGAAAATATAATTTTGAATATTGTGTTCAGTTTATGCAATGAGATCATCCTAAATCCCTTTAATTCTTACACACTGGAGCTGTAATGCTGTAATGTGTCTTTCTAGCACTATATCTACGTATTAATAAATTACCATCTTTTTGAAAATGTGGTTGTTTTTTAAAAAGGGCTTACGATATGGTTCTATGATGAGTACAAGTGTGCCTTTTAAAATGATTTTATTATTAAATACCTCTACATCAGACTGAAGTGGAGCTGAACATCTATTCAGTGCTGATAACTTGAAGCTTGGTTTGGTGTACTGCGGCTGCGCCTGTCAAACTGATGTAAACTCATCTGGCCATTAGGCACACGGTTGAGACCAATCAACCATGAAAAAAGAGTTTCAGCACTTAATCATCTCTTTTCTGTGGCCGGCATTAATCGTCTCTGCTTCATTTGTTCAGTAGGACACATTCTGATGAAATTTTAACTATAACATAACATTGATTCCCCAGATTTGAATGAGTCAGCATGTACTCTGGAGTCTCATGTGGTTCTGCCAGCTGTCCGGCTCACTTTGAAGGATTGTTTATCACAGATTGAATTGGCTTACTCAGCATCTCAGTTAATAAGCTGTCAACAGCAATTTACGGACTCTGGAACACTGTGGCAACCATGTGGCGTGTTTCACATACACACTCACGCAAGCAGTAAAGCATGCATGCATCCGGTTTGTAACAGTTTTTACATTGTCCTAATCGCACAGCTTCATATACTTACGTCTTTGCCAACAAGATCTTCCTGATTTTCCACGATACCCCATGGAGCAATCCCAATCGTGCAGATCTTCCCCCTTGACTTCGAGGCATGGTCTTTCAATGCATCACCCACATGGCGAATCACCCCTGTATGTGCACATGTCAGAGTGTTTGAGGCAAGGACAGAGAAACATATGAGGAAACCAATTCACCAAGAGCAGTTGTCACAATCGATACATAGCTTGGACTTGGATAATGAATGATAAACTGATTCTATTCGACACAGGGGGCAACAACATGTGGATGCACATGCGCACCAGCCGCTTCAAAAATGGACAGGTTGTCAGTTGACGTCTCTGGTTTTTATCGCCACGGGAACAGCCCCAACACCTGGAGACCAGCTCATCTCATCTCATCTCTCCTGCTGGTATCCATTCTTTCTGTATCTCCACCTTTAACTATCCCCTCCAATCCATCCCTCCATCCATTATTCAGGCCTCCCTCTTGCTCCTTTTGCCTCTGCACCCATTCTGTCACTAAATCTTACTTTCTATTCTTTTCTGCATTCAAGTGTGTGCACTCTACACATCCTGTGCCGTATCATTTCTTCCCATCTGTTCATATCTGTCCTATTAAACATTATTTATCCCTTGTTCTTTCTCATACCAAACCAGATCAGCCTAATCAAGTCTCTAAAAATGTTTCTGTTTTTGTGACCTAGAAACAATACAGGATAAACACTGAACTCCCACAATGCAGGCAAAGTAGAACAGTGTTCATAGGCTTTAAATGTCAAAACTACCGATACTGTGTGACCAAAGGTAAAGTCACAGAAAACTAATGAGTACACTGTAGCTTAACAAATAAAATAATTACGTTGCAAAAGTGGAATCTGTTGGTGTTAGCTCTCTACAAATAGTACTGTGCTTGATGGCTTTCCAAAGTCAGAAATCCCATGTTCAGGTAAGGACATTGCTTCCCTTATGCATGATACTTCATATTTATACATAATTCATATGCTGTCAATCTGTCAGTTAACGTTCCAATTTCCCCTTATATTCAGTTCAGGCAACATGCTTTTGCCTCAACCAGTGTTGGCCAGCGGTCTTTGTTGCAGAGCTCAAAATTGTTTCTTTCTCCACTGTTTTTGGATTGCGTCAATGTCTGCAGCCTTTATCATGTCCTCTGCTTCCTATGTTCATCACATCCAAACGCAAAGTGTAACACAACTCCAGATTCAATGCACTGAGCTCCTCAAAAATGCTGCTTTGGGTCGATATCATCCAACGTTTCAGCTGCAATTCCTACATCAAGAAGAAATACGTTCGCTCACCAAAGACCTTGGTGAGTCTGCTTTGCCAAGAGCCTCTGTTGGGGAAAACCCTACTGCATTAGGTCTTTGGGGGCTTACTGCTCTTTGATACAGTACAAGTATAATCTCTTGATTGATGTCCAGAGTAAGAGAGCAGACATCTTATTTTCATTCAGTATCTATAAAGTAATAACTGAGGGCTATCCCATCACCACTATATGAGTATATGTAAGTGCATTTAAGTGCTCATAAATTACTTAAAATATCTCACTGACCAAGTGGTTCTGCTTTCTAACTGGTCCATGGGGTTTCGTAAATGGTTATTTAATGGAATATGGACAGAGCATGAGCACACTCATCATATTGCACATACAGATGGGTGACAAATTAAGTAGGGTGTTGGACCAACCAACAGTGCGTCTTGGAGCTGATTCTGCAAGTCCGAAACCTACTGGAATGATGAAATTCATGGTTCCAGAACATTATCATTTGTGTTTTTATGTTGGTAGTGAAGAGTGTTGTGTGACACACCAGTCCAAAATGTCCTATAACTGTTCATATGGGTTGAGATCTGGTGAATGTGAGTGCTGTAGCGTATGATTCACGTCGTTTTCATACTCTTCAAACCATTCACTGAGTCCTTGTGCCCAGTGGATGAGAGCAGTGTCACCCCAGACCCCAGAAGAGATCCATCCCATCAAGTTTTTCTGTTTCATTTGACACTCATCCATAGATGCCTACTCATATTCAATAAAAGTAGAGGCAGAGCTCCACAACAATTCGGTTTTTCATAGATGAGAGACACACTGACAAGCTCTACGTGTGAACTTTACCTGTGTTGACCCCTCCTGTGAAGATCCAGGCTCCTGTTGTCATGGCAGCTTTGATGAGCCCTTTGCCAAAGACCTGCTTGAGTTTGGGCTGTAATTCAAAGTTCTGCAGGCCCCCGTGGACTGATATGAGCAGCTTTGGCAGATCCAGCTGCCACTCCTTGGTCATCAGGTGGAGCAGCAGGTCAGGCTTGGTGTCATAAGATACTCGCACATACTGCAAACAGCAGGACAGGTGTCAGTTTCGTGCTGTGACACAACACTGCATGTGAATGAATGGCACGATTATCATATGGAATAGAATTTGACACATCAGACCAGTGTTGCAGACCTGCCAGGGTGTATGGCAAATTTTCAAGTTGCATAAGGTACTGAGCAGATGTTTGTTATGATTGGAGAAACACATGCATTATAGAGCATCTGTTTATCTATCTAATTCACCCTCAGACACCCAACCTGACATGTGTCTGGATGAATAATTCAACACTGAGAATATATCAGACATAATTCAGCCTTAATAATCTGAATTCCCTGAATGATACAGCTTGTGTGATCTCAGTCTCTCATCACGGTCGGTCATGATGTGAATAACAAGTAAAATTAAACTAGTCTTGGGATCGATTGATTAATCAGGGAACTGTTCACCTGGTGTTGTTCACAAACAAAAACATATTGATAGTTTTATGATAACTATGCCTATTTGATTAACCTGATTAATCCCACTGGCATTAAACAGGTTTCACTTTAATTCCTCTGTATTACTGTGCAGCAGCAATGCAACTTCAATAGAAGGATTTTAGTGGAGTCATTTTCATTCGTCCCACTGGGGTGTCACTGAGGACTTGGCAACCAGTTCCTTCCATCTGAGACTATACTCTGAGGATTGACTAAGGGACTGGGTTTCTGGAAATTAAACGGATAAACTGACCAAAAAATAAGGAAAACACCAGTTTAGTTATTATTTTCATATACTCAGTCAATCACTTACGACTTTCCTTCTTTGTATGTGACATATTGTCGCTGTCAGGTGGAAACCTCTTATGTCCAAAACGGTTTGTTTTCACAAAATTGGAAAAAAGATGTATATTTTAAATAAATTAATGGAGTTATGAGATGTAGGCACAAGCCATTCACAACACTTTTCATTGGTTAAATATTTATAAAACCATCAGGCCAATGTGAAGACTGACCAACAGAATCATTTTATGACAAAAAAAAGACCAACAATGGACTTACAAGGTTTCCGCCCAACAGCGACAATATGTACTGTACTCTGTGTGCCTGCATGTGTCTTTGTATTGTTGCACATCCAAAACCTTAAACTACACTTTGAGGATTATCTGTACTTCCTGTCTCGAGATGTTGAATATAACTCCAAGGAAGGTCAGTGCAGGACACTGACAATATGCATCACTGTAAATGCAAGAGAGAGTCACCATGGCTTTGTTGGAGTGTCCTCCTCCCTGGAACTCAATGGTGCCGAAGGCATCAGTGGGACTGAGCTGTGTGTGCTTGCTGATTGACCACTTCTCCGACAGGCTGTCATTTTTGGCCAAACGCTCTGCCTTGTCATTTTGACTGGATGGGATGCCCGGGGGCAGGCCCACATGCTGACCTATCAGACGACCACAACAGCACCTGGATGACAGGAGAAGGTGCAGGTAAAAGTAAGATTGCTTTATTAAACTGTCCTTTAGTGGGAATAATTCAGGTCCTGAAGAGGTGAAGCATGAAGAGGGCCTATCATCAAGAAAATAAGAGGAGAGGCTGAAAGACTGTGTGACTGAGGGGAGGGAATAGAGAGTGTGAGAGCTGCCATCATTGTGTGCCTGGCAGTAAGAGGTGAGAAAGGCTCAAGTGACAGCTTGTCATCTGACAAGCTGTTTAATCTTCTGATTGGGGGAAGAAGAGAAGAAGAGAGGGATCTGTAGGGCACTGCAATCTTTACTGGCTCTGTCTTTTCATCGTATCGTATTTAAAAACCTCTGTCTCTCCTTCTCCCTCTGGGCAACTAGAAGTTAGTAGGATGACAGTAATATGGATTGTAGTATTTCGACACAAGTACATATTCAGATGTAGTGAATACAGGTTTAACCTTGCAGGATGGAGTGGAAGCCCTGAGAGGAGGGAAGTCAAAAGGCTTTGATTATCACTTCATGTTTCCGTCATCTCTTACCAAAGGTACTATGCCTCGGTCTGCCTTGTGCATCAACACAAGTGTTTTTGACTAAAAAGAGAAAAGCCGATTTGATCTTGAGTAACATCGTTTTTTCCTTCCTCCTGCTTCTGGCTTTCAACCGCTGCCTTCCATTAAAGCTAATTATGTTTACCTAAACAAGCCCCGGCATTTCCTGGGTGCCTATGAGTGTATATGACGGCCGACACTGTAAGAATTAGATATCACTATCTGAATTTGTCACCCTGAGGAACAACATTAGCTGTAACATCACTGTGACAGCGACTGCACAGAGCAGAAGAACACAAGAGCAGAGATAGTGACTGTTTTTCTGAGGTACTCTTATCATCATGTTTGAAGTTATAGTCCTATAATGACAACGTAAAAGTGAGAATCTGCAAAAACATGGTTCATTACTCTTCTCTGACCTGTACATTCTTGCGCATTCAATTTAAAGTGAATAACTTTTTAGAATGTAACTCACTTTATGAAGCTGCATGGGTGTCAGTGTCAGAAATGTCACCACATTGTTGAAACTTACAATTGGTGTTCTGGAAATGTATAATGGCAGTTTTTCTGCTCATTAGTGCATAACCTCTACCTGTGATGCAAATAGAGGCCAGCGTGATATTACTCTGAGGCATGTTTTAAAAGGTCACTGGAGAAACACAGCTCTTAATCTACTATATGTGAAATAAATCATGAAGCACATCAGCTAAGGTTTTGTTTTCGGATTCCTTTTTCAATCATCTGTATCATAATCAAAATAAAAAATATAACCTGTATTTTCAATAAAATGAACAATGACTGAAAACATCCTTCTCAGAAACAAGTTTCTCTCTGTTTCATTTGTTACTCACCTATGGGGGTCTTTGGCGCTCACTATGATATGAACACATTCTCTCTTGCTGAATGCTCTTTCTATCCACGATTTCTGTGCCTGTAAGAAGAAAGAAAAGAACTCAGTCAGTCTTTGTCAAACACGGGCATTTTTGTCATCAACTTCCCCTGCGAAACAAGATGCTCTTTTACTTGTTGTTCAAAACAACATAGTCACATTTTTTGTTGTCAGAGATGTATCTACCTTGTCTTTTCCTCTAAAAGCTGTCGTCCAGTTTTTGCACTAACTGTTGGGCACAGTGTCTCCAAAGTGCTTAGAAAAATTAAAAATTAAAAAAAGAAATCTGCAATTGCACAAAATAAAAAATCTAAGCACTTTAGAAGTTGACACAGACACAGTCCCTCACACATAATTCACACACTGAAAACATTCTGACAGAAATATTTTATGCTATTTAGGGACTCCAGCCTAAACCGGATGAGATGAAGAGCTGCAAAAGAGAAACTGGATGTTAAATGCACTGAAGCAGTAAATTATGTCAGAATTCCAGTCCTTAGGTACCATAATATGCCGCCAGCTGGGTGTGCCAACCCCTACTGCATGTACTGACTCCACATGTACCTCTAGATGTGTGTGTTTTGTTATCTTGGACTGTAAAAGGTATAAAAAAGGAAGTCATCAACATAATCCACACAGTGGGATGAAGGATGTGTCCGACTGCGGTTCTCTACAGTCACATCTGTCGCGGATCTGAGTGACTGGAACCAATTATCCTGCTGCAGTTACATCCAGGATAACGGGATAGAACCACACAGCTAGAATGAGATACATCGGCAACACAGGATTAAAGACTGATAAACATCTGCATGGATGTCTCTGCGGATGGACACACGAATCCTTGTTACTGAACATAAATAAGACAAGAAGCGAGATCCTGGACTGTAGAAATCCCCCTCAGGCCTAATAAGACAGGGCACTGTATCTTAAGCGTTTTCAATGAAAAAAAAAAACCAAACAAACAAACTCTGTTTCTATTTAAAAGATCTATGACTACGGTTTATCAGTGACTAGACATTTGTAAGGAGACTGAATGGTTACTGGCACAGTTTAGAATAGAATAGAATAGAATAGAATAGAATAGAATAGAATAGAATAGAAGAGAAAAGAATTATTGTCATTGTAACAAGTACATCAAAATTTAAAAGTACCATCCAATCTGTACATTATATATAAAATCTTCTATAATATAAATAAAAGCAGCTAAAATAAATAGGTAAAAAAAACACAAGCAGAAACCCATCACTCACACAAGCATACATTCTGTTATCACACTGATCCCTTAAAAAAATACTGCACATTAGATGTGTTTACAGTCATAAGTAAGAAATAAAGATGCATCTTCACTAGTGATAAGCACAGGCTTAAGCATATACACAAACAGCATATACACAAACCCTTGCTTTACATATTATACACAGTGCTAAAAAGTAAATACGTTGTTTCATTGCTTCCTGTCCCTACTGTATACAGTATGTATTACAGCTTTTGCTATAGAAGAGGCAAGAAGTATATGTATGTAAGAAATGTACATAATACCTTCACTTAAGTAGCATAACTACTATTGTTGATATGATATAACATGGAGTGTCTCTTGACAGGAGCCTCATTGCTTTTATAAACATGTTGAATATTTGCTTTTACTGAATTGAGATGGGGTTTTGTATCAGGCTGGAGCAGGTATGAATTTTCTTGGGATTTTCTAACCATACCATGACTAAATCCCCTACAGATGTATATGTGGTCACAACTGTTGCCATGTGTTAGAGTTGTGAGAAAAAGTCTGTTAGTTCAAAGCAGTTGTATGTTGCTTTTTGTAGAGATAAAATATGTGTGAATGTCCAACTACTCAAAACATAGTTCAAAGGTTGCACTTCCGGACCGGCCGCTGCCATTCCAGGAAGTGGGCTATATCTGTGTGATGTTTTGTGTTGACCGAGCACATCATCAGACGTCCAGAACTGGACCAAATGTCCCAACAAGACAGTTGCAGACAACCAGGAGGACACACAGAGAACAGACCCCCAAACCCACAGCAGAGGACACACAAAAGCCATGAAAACAAAAAGGACAGCATTTTTTTTTTTGCTTTTCATTCTGGGAGAGCCGCCCTTGCTCTTCTCCCAGCCAGCAGAGCTAAGAGCTGCTTGTACAGGGCTTTCTCCATCAACATGACTACAACAACACACGCCGCATCCGCCTGACTGGCCCTGTCACACCACGACACGCCAAAACCCACCGCAACTGGCCACAAACAGGCTGAGCCCATCCATGGGCACACTTACCCTCACACCAGACTTCCCACGATTAACCATTACTCTGGGGGGCTGGGGGGCTGCTTTTAGAGATCACCCTGGCCACGATGACTCAGCGGGCCACAACAACGCCCCCAGCCCCATTCTTTCTCTGACATGCTAAAACTATGTATTCATCCGCTAGCTCATCCGGGCACAAAGTAGACCCTTGCAGTGGTAACAGCAGACGGTCAGTGATTAGATTAGTAGTGACAGGGCAGATGGAAAAAAATAGCAACACAGTATAAAAACTCTTTTCTGTTCTCTAGTTAAATGCCTAAAAGTGGGATCAGAGTGTGCACAAGGGTCGTTTGCTTTGTACCAATAAGCTCTGTGCTTTTTAAATCTCTCTTTTTTGATATAACGAATATATGGTATTCATATTTTCTCATGTTCTGTGTCTCATACTGTTGCACCTCTTTGTCTTGCTACTTACCACTATTTCCAACATTACTTATGAGATTCGACATGGTATGATGAAATGGCACATGGCCTGCACTCCATTGTGTAATTAAGATTTATCACCAGGGTGCACTTGCAGGCACACAAACACAAACACACCAGACCTCGAGTGAAACAGCTTGTATGGAGCGTGTGCTCGTAACGATTGACTGTGTGCGGAAAGTGAGCAGCATCTGACAGCCTGTTAGGGGTCTTGACTCCATTATACTCAACCTGAGCCACCTCCACCCAATTTCTCCCCCTTCCTCTCTCCCCCAGTCCTTTACCATTGTATCTCCTCTTTGTTATTGACACTGGCAGGGAGCTGAATTGAGAACCATATCCAATCAACAGCCTAATCTCTCTGCTCTCTCGCTCTTCCTCTGCCTTTTTCTCCTTTCGTCTTAACAAACATGAATGACTCAGCCTTTATATGAGCGTAGCAGTAGCCTGTAGGTCTTTTACAGAACAATGTCTTACCACTAAGCATTCATTGTCTTAAAAACAATTTTGTCAAAGCTGTAAATTTCAACAAGAGGATATAAGGTACAAGACACTGTGCCTTTGTTCTTCACATAACCCAGAAAGTTATTAAATATTCACCTTTTTCTCAGTCTCTATCTTCTGTTCTGTGTAAAACTTTTCAGCTTGTCTTCTGAAGTAAATTCGGTTCAAAGACAATCTCAGAAATATCATTTTGACTTCTACACTGGTGTCCATCAAGTTGGAATAATTTTGTTTTCAGACACATTCCTCTTTTCATTCCTATATATACAGTAATCCCCTGTGACGAGGTGCAATGACACATACTGAGTCTCAGTTGTAATTTATTTTTCAAGAATAAATCACATTGTCATAATCAATTCATGATAAGAAGTAAAAATATTTTATCCCAACTTCATGGGCCACAGTGTATCTATATTTTTAGACAATTGTGACAGACACTGATGAGGATGACATTTACAAAACAGTACAGTGCACTTATGGCACATATGATGAATATTCTATTATTATTTTGAGTTGTATTTCTAATCTTTACATTTCATGTACAGTTTTAAGTTATTCTTTACGTTCAATGAATCAGCTAACATTTGTATTTTATCGAACTGAAATATACTTGAAAGGTTCTTAATGAAATCATTTAGTCATTATAGCAGTAAATATAAAACACAACACTCATGACTAACATTTAAGAAAGAATAAAGAATAAGATGTGGTCAATGATCTAAGAAAACTTGATCTAACAAAGTTAAGAGCAAAATCTAGGAAATTAGTGTAATTATGTTTGAGCACTTACCTGTATTTTGTGATTGGCTGCATTGTTGTGGACTTCCTTTCAAAAACAAAGTTGATAAAACTGATAAAGTCATGATCCTAAAAACTAAAAACCACTGGACGGATCTTATCAGGCCAAACTAGATCAGACTCCCACTCAGTCGGTTCTATTAGCAGCACTGGGATGTGTGTGTAGGTGTGTGCATGTGTGTGTTGGTGTGTGTGTTCATGGCGAAAAGGTGGACACTGAGCCGTCCCTAAAACATCACTAAACAGGCTTCACACATCCCTCGCAGTCTCCTCCCCTCTCTGAGCTCCTGTCAGCCAAAATGGCATCGCAAATGGGATGGGGAATAAAATAAAAAGTAAAAAAAAAAATGCATGAAAACATACGAGGGAGGCTAGTTAATATATCTATTATGGCGCAGTAGCGTGGGCACCAGAAGAAAAAGTGTGTGCAGAGAATTAAGTGCTGTCCCCCTCTTCTCAAAACCGTCTCACCTGTTTTGGAATCAAATTAAAGTTGGTCTGTCAGGCTTTGTGTACGCAGGTGTGTGTGTGTTACTGTGGAAAGAGTGTGTCATCTCCTTGAGGCAAATTTCTGTCAGAGATCAAGACCAAGTGGGGAGTCTGAATGGCAAGAGAGCCTTATTAGGTGAAACACTATGACATCCATCTAGCTTGCTCACCATTTCTATTTTATCCTAAATGACATACACGCACACAGATACACACAAGCACACACACACTTATATATGTGAGCTCTGGGCACTTGCAATTGAAATGCTGATTTGTACAGTTCAAGGGTTTACCTCCCTTAATTCCTACCTTTTCATCAAGAGGATTAACAGGCCTGAAGTAATACAGAGCAGGGTTTATTAGCATGAACAGTGGGAGAAACTGGGCTGTAATCTGAACTGAATGAAGTTTAAGAATACACCAGCATGGAAAACACACAAAGAGAAGAGAATGTACTTTCCAAAAACTGTAATCCGTTTTAATAGAGAGACACAGTACACACACGCTACTCCCTCCTAGGAGAAAACCCTTGAATATAAGACCAAAAGAAGTCCAAAAGAAAAAGAAAAAAGTGCTTTCCGGATCTGCTGTAAGGGTTTCTGTATTCAGTACCATTGAGAATGCTTAGAGGAGTGCACCTGAGTCCGTGCCGTCCAGATGCTGTAAGGCACCAGGAGCAGGTGCATGTGTGTGAGGTATGCACTATAATAAACCACTCACAGACATAACACTCCTACATACCAACAAACACATCAACTGTGAAAGATGAAAAAAGCATTATTTCATCAAGACAGCGCAGTGAACACTATCCGCACATAATACTCCTCTGTAACATGCTCACATACACAACTAACACCCTTTATAATGAATTTTAATTATTAAATCAGTAGCAAATGCAACAAAAACATCTGTTTGTGAAACAGGCCCTTTTGGTTTTCATTTTACACTTTTTTCTTTTTTTTTTAGACTATAATGCATGCTATTCTTAACAAGTACCCTGGGTATATTTAGATCATAAAAGCAAATAGACTGTCAACATTTTTTGCAATAACAATGCCAAATGCATTATGTTCTGTGTAAATCACAAAGCGCTGACAGCCCAGTTAAATGCTTTTATCTATCTTGTAACAGCCAAGCATTTCTGACAATTTATTAATATCTAAGGCAGATCAGATCACTTTCCTGAGACAAATGACTTCTTACGTTCTGTTAAAACTGTTTATCTATAATGTGTATGAAAATGATAACCCTAACCCCTAACCCTAACAACACGATCATATTAAGATTGCAGATTTACTGACACTTAACTATTTCCACACGTAACATTAATCTGATTTAAAACACACTGGATGTCAAGACACTTTTACTTGTCACATAAATGCTTTGAAAACAAGTGTCTTTGATAAAAAAAAAAAAAAGAAGATGCATTATTATTGCAGATGGTTGTCTGTAGACCTAGCTTCGCTATTAGACCATAGATCCTATTCAGGTTAAAGTTTTATAGCAAATAATTAAAAAGAAACATCAACTAATGCTCACCTCCTGTCAGATTAAATAGCTAATACTATGGTAAACAATGATAATCCCATTTATTCTATAAAATGATTATGTAAAGAAAACAGATGATTTTTATCTTACTGAATGTAAATAGTGGTTTGCGCAGGCAAATGAAGTCCATGCTCTGTAATGAGCCAGTAATGGACTTGATGGGTGCCCTCTACTCAAATTCACCATCTAATGGAGTGGATGAGCTATTCAGGAGAGGTCATTTAGTCTGTCCTCTTCCATCTTCAACTGAGAGGTGAAGTAGATGCTTTTATGCACTGATGAGATCCAGATGGAACAGTTTAGAGTATGTGACCTGGTAAAAATATGTAAATAGTTAACATGCAGAGGTGGCAGTACATATATTCTTTATTCACACACACTTGGGTTAAAAAAAAGATGATAAAACTATTACTGATTCAGTTTGTTTACTTAAGTTTGAATGAAAAAGCTCAGGCTCTGAAATGTACTCAACACAGGGCGATCTGGCCAAAGGATCGTACGACAATCTTTTGAGGTGGAATCAAAAATATGTAACAAAAAAAAAAAAAACTGAAATTCAGCCATCAAACTGTGCACTGCACCTCTTGTAGTGCTCAAGAACACGCTTGTCCAATTTGAAAAGAATCAGGTGAATAGTGTCCAAGATATTGATTGGACAAAAATCTCAGACTGACGGACGGAATTCCTGGTCCATCTATACCTGGTATTCCTGGTACAGATATACACCACCCTCTGCGGCGGGTGGGGGTAAACAGAAGCAAAGCACAGAATAAAGTCCTACAGATGAGGTATTATCTGGTCAATGTGAAGACCAGCCAAGAAGCCATTATTATACACACAAATACACACACATACCATACATCCACTTTCTAAAATTAGCATGCAGACAAAAAGCCACTCTGACCTACGCCAGTCAGAGAAGATTGAACTGCACTATAGTTCAAATACAGTACAAACACAATCAGTACAGCCATTATAATTTCCTGTTCTAATGTACTGTACTGCTCACAATACAACTCTATCTGCCGCTGCCTCTGTTTATCATTATTCTCTACTTTGCCCTTCTCTTCTATAAAGCCTGCTTGTTTGTAACCCCGCACACCAGGTGATAAGAACAAACCGTGTATCCACATGTAACCTTAGAGCTCCACATATTACAGACAGTGACCTTCAAGACAATGCATGGGTAAACATCATTGTACGGTGAATGACTGCTTGAGCCAGACGCACAAACACCAGTACATATTTACACACATCACACGTCCTTTAAATCAGCTCTGTGACTCTTTTGCCATTTTTGCAGGGGGTTTATTCTTTAAATCTCTCTTAAGCTGCAAAATGCTGAAACAAGTGGAAAATTCATTTTGTGTGTATGTGTGTCACTGAGAGGCAGCAAGAGAACTGCACAGTGTGTGTGTGTCAGTAGTCAGTAGTTATTCATGCAGGATACCCTCCAGGAAGATAAACCCCGAGTTTTTGTCTTCAAGTCAGTGAAGAGAAATTCACTTGCATAAGTTCTTCCTCTCCTTGACAAGAATGTAGTTAATGCATGCAGTAACTACACTGTATAGGGTGTGCGGGGGGTGGAGGTTGGGGGGGTCAACTGGCAATCTAAGCCCAGAGTCCTGACCATATAGGATATGACCTCGGTCCAACCTTATTCAGTAGCTCTCCTCAGGTGAACTGGAAAAGGTTGTCAAGGATACTGAGCACTTTACTCTATGCTCGTCTATTACAGAACTCCATTTAGTTGAGATGCAAATGTACAAAAAGAAATTACATCAGCTAGACTGGAGGAGAGCTGTAAAGCGTACACAGTGCAGCCAAACACAACCTTTCCAGTGTTTCTATTCAGCGGAAGGACACTTTGTCAGCTATATAGTAAACAGCTTTCTTGATGAAGATAGTGTATTCATTGCAGACACATTTCCTCGGCCTGCCAAAAAAGGCAAACAAAGCACTTTGCACACACTTCTAAAGGACATCTACGGAGACAAAGCTTCACAGCGTGGTTAATGAATCAGATTCTCTCTATCTAACACCCAGACGAAGTTGAAGAATATACTTCTTTTCTGTCAAATGATTTGGGTTTAAATGATGTTACACAGTGATCAAAAATCATTTACCGCATCAATGACCCTATCAGTGGCAAGGTATCTGTGTCTGACCCTTTAACTCAGTGTTCTTGAGAAGACCTTCGTTGACAATATCTGCAGTGGGATTTCTGTTAGCCTGATGGAAGATTTTATGGCCGGCTGCGCTCACGTTTAGAGTATGATTTATATGTAATTTATGGATCTCACTGCAGCCATACTATGTCCTTTAGAGTAGAGGAGGGGAGAGAGGCTTTACTGTTTCATTCATGCTGTGTTTATTACATTTGATTTATATGAAACTTAATTGAAATCCTCAAGGCCTCTTGTGAGCATTGCATAAATAGCGTTCTATAGGTTACACCTGCCCACACCCATAAATCAAACAATAAAAAGGGGATAAAAAAAAGAAGTGCTGTGAAAATACAATATATTGAAAATGGTTGAATGTGAAGGAGAACAAAGTAGACTTTTTTGAAATATTTTATATTCATTAGCTGGAGCCAATGTCACTAAATTGCACTTTGGATAGTTTTTAAGGCTGGTGAGAGCTGAAATAATTCATGTTTTTATTCATCTTCATCTTTTAGAAGGTTTTTGAAAGTTCTGCTGACTGCTTACACAGTAAAAATAAAAGCTTAGAGAAAAACATCAAAAACTCAACTAGTGTAACTATGCCTTAAACACAGACATCAACACATTTTCTGTTTTTCACTTTGTTAGCGCTTCTGCAACACACAAAACTACACTCTTACATTATCCAGACTTGAAAACACTTGCAATTAAAAATGCAAAACATTTCTAAAATCAACGACACGCAAAGATATCAAGACAATTATACCCGAACCGAACACTAATCAGTATGAGGTGAAGTTCTGCAAACCGACCTCAGATCAGCTGTGCATTTTGAGAGAAGCTAGGGAAACTGGAGGGAGTGAGAAAGAAGTAATAGGAAGACAGACGACAAACATGTATTCAAAAAGAGATATTCTCTATATTCTTTTCATATTTTCAATGTCCATTTTGGGATTACATCGCTTATGATTCAGAGGGTAGGATCCATAAACCAGTCATAATACAGTATTATTTATGTTGACCACTGTGCTACAACTTTCCAGTTTTTTTCCTGTGTGTTCCTGTAACGTGTTCATTAAAATGTGAGCACATGTATTGTACTAGGAATCTGTGTTGTTGCTGATTTGAAACATTCACTCAAATGTTGCACATATATAATTGTTTATTTCCAATATCCAATTTTGCTTTAGTATTGCTTGGTTTTGACTGCAGACTTTGATGTTGACATTAACTAAGATGTTTGGCTATAAATGTTGTGCTTTATTGCAATTTGATATATGGAGCCAAGTTTTGCAATAAGTATCTTGGCAATCACAAAAAAGCTGTAATTGATTTTTCATTAAAGTTATTTTGTTGTTAAACTGACACATTTTTTGCTAGTTTTGATAATTAAAATAACCACTGGTGCCATTATGAGCCAGCCATCCATTATGAGGTAAAAATTTGACCTTGTCCAATATAGTAGTGTGTGAATAACTCTTCTGTCAAAACAACCTTTGTTCTATATTGTCTTTGTATCTCTGTATATACACACAAAAAAAAACCCAAACAAAACAACAAAAGCAAACCATTATTTCTGCATGAAATTAAACTGCAAACACTTTATCTGTTAATATGGGATGCAGAAGACATAGAAACTGTCATGAAATTAAGCAATGATGTTGGCCCAGGCGTTTTTCAAGTGTATTTTTTTACAGCATAGATTCTACCATAACAGCAGTGTGCATCTCACCAATGTGTCCATGCTGACCAGGATCTATTGAAAGTGACTGTGAGTACTAGGTATACATAAAGAAACCTGTATGTGCCATTACTGTTAGAAACACAGGTCATTACATAAAGCAACAAAGACAAAGTGTGAACTGGAGAAAGACCTAAAACACAGTCCACACAGATAAACACTTTGGAAGCCCTGTTAAAAATCTCAGTTTTAGTGACCTCAAACACACTAAACATCAGTATGCGTACATTATCACTAGGACTGTGTTAAGGTGATGTGCCAACCTCTCACAGCTCCTGCCATGGTCATAGATTAATTCTGTTACTTCAACCAATGGTGGAACACTGACAAACAGCAGTAATGTTTAAACATGCATCTGAATATGGACTGGGAAAAAAAACAGATTTTTGAAACGATAAGTGAGATGTGGAAGGTCATCAGTTTACACTGCATTTCCACTGCACACCATTACTCAAACAAGGACAAAGCACAAGCCATCAGCAGCACACTACGCCATCAAAAGCAAACCGCATGGGGAAAATAATTGAAATGTGTTTTTATACTGTGTACGCATCTGTTTTCTTCTTGAGCAGACGAGTGTGTATACGCCTTTACTTGCAAACTTGTGTGCCTGTGCACGTGTGTTGAATATGTGAGTGTAATGAGAGAATGCTAGCTTGTTTTAGCTCCCGTCGTTTCCAATCCATCTCCTGAGGCTAGAATAAGCAGCTCCCTTTCCCACAGGCCTCCGCTAAGCCTAGCTGAGCATTTGGCCATGCAGGCTCTAATCAACAGTGGCATGGCCATTCTGTCTGTGACGGGGAAGGGGGGGGGGGCGCTGAAAGGGCTTTGGTGGTCTGGAGGTGTGTGTGAGGCTAGTGTCAGCATGAAAGCAGAGGAGGAAGGGGTTAGAGAGTGAGAAAAGATGGAGCCAGAGGAAAAGTGGTGGTGGGCAGAAGAGGTGAGGCCAGGTGAGGGAGGGGAAGGCAACGTGGTGGTGGTGGGAGGCGAAAGGACAAACAGTAAAAAAAAATTTGACAGTAGTGACTGATGGAGCTAGAAAAGAGAAGAAAAATGAGAGGAGCCTGTATCTGCTGTTCCAAACCAAGCTGGGTTTGAAAGTAACAGAGAGGCAGTGGAAAAAACTGGACTTACATACATTCAGTGAGGACATGAAAAAAGAGACTGACGGAGACGAGAGATAAGACACATTCATTTTGTTTGCATCAAGTCAAGGGCAGGGAAGTGAGAAACCTTACATCAGAAGAAATGAGGAGGCAGCAGAGTGATGAAAGAGAGAGCGAAATGCAACGAGCCGCGGTGAATGACAGGGAGAGCAACAAGCCAGTGAACTGTGGTCCTTCAAATGATCACATGGTACTTCAGTAAACTGCCATTTAACACTTGTCGAGTAGCCTGAAAGAAATGACAGGGGCGTTTTCATGGCCACAAGAAGCTGCAAAGGGAAGAAAAAAGGTGGGAAGTTGAATCGAGAAGTGGCGGTGTGTTTTGAAATGATATAATGCATTGTGTCACACTGTGAAGACACAAAAACTTGGGTACTGATGTGAGTTAGCACACAGTGATGTGTACAGATCTTCCTATGCTGGCCTGTCAAGTTGTTTTATGATGTGTTTTCTGCTGTGCAATATTGATGTTTGTAGTGTTTTGTTGTGTCTCATGGTGTTTTGACATTTGTTTGTGTGTTCAGTTCTCTTTCTCTGTGTTCCTGCCTCATACTGTACCTGTACCTGGCCAACACTATTGTGCACTCATTATTTTGTCGGCTCTGCTGCAAAGTGATTTGCTGTTTACCACACCAATGGCAATCTACCATGGACACTCTACAGGTTATTGCCATTACCATGAAGTGTTGGATTCAAGGCTGCAACAAGAGCTATTGGACTCTGTACTGTGTTCGTGTGTGGCAGGCTGCTTGCTGCTGCTGTAATGAAGTTGGAGGTGGTTCAGGCCATGGGCTGTGAAATTGCTTCTCATGCAACCACTAAACTCTGGCCAACTGAGAGTTTGAGTGTGCATAGTGTAAAGACAGAAGGAGGAAGAGCGAAAAGAAAGATGGCACGCTCTAGCCACAACAAAATAATGTTGCATAGGTTTATACTGACTGACCGTTACTCTGTCTGCTTTCACCTTCTGCCTCTTCATCGCTTCACTGTCCTTCGAAGTTCTCGATACGTATGTCGCTTTCATCAATATATGATGGATGCACTGTATCTCAAAGGTCATGTGTACAGGGCCAATGATTCATTTTTAATATCATAACCAGCTCAGTGGTCACTCAGTGATTCATATGTGTTGCTATTAATGCGGCTCACATTCCCTCTGTGAGGAAGAAGCGCCTGAATAAGT
The DNA here is from genome assembly GCA_037367365.1 of Apogon talboti. NCBI lineage: Eukaryota > Metazoa > Chordata > Actinopteri > Kurtiformes > Apogonidae > Apogon > Apogon talboti. The sequence goes on along the minus strand of JAPQRQ010000028.1, from coordinate 20,467,976 downwards.
GAAGGCAGCAGTCAGATGTGTCAAGTGGCTTTGTAAAATTTCAACACGGGCAGATGTATCATGCAGCACAGTCTTTTCCCTCTATTTCAACATCGATAGCTGTGTGAAATACTCTATAATTGTGTGATCAATAGCCCTGATGAAAAATCTAAATGTAATTGGAATAAATGAAGACATTAAAGAGACATTATGTTCTGAAATAAATTGTGAAATGACTTCCTTTCAGGAGCAGCAGAGCATATCTGTAAAAAATCCTCAGTTTAACATCCCATTTTGGCAGCACAAGTGTAATATAGATCTCAGTGTTTTTTGACATAACACAACATGTATTTATGGTTACTGAGCCGAAACAGAAATGAACAACTGAATCCATTTATCACAATCACAGACAGGCGTTCGCAAATATACAAGCCTCTCACCAACACACACAATATCTATCTCTCTCTCTGTCTGTCTCCCTGTTGTTTCCTGCACAGCGGGAACAGCTGACAAGTTTCCTCTTTTGGCATCCCATCAGTATTATTTTACACACAAACACACATTATACTGAAAACCCCAGGACACCCGGCTCCCCATTGGATCATCACCAGTTTAAGACGCTGTTGTTTTCAATTCAAATCATGCGTCTTCACTCATTTATGGATCTACTCTTTGGTTTGCCTCTCTTGGGAACCTTTTACCGATCAATAAGCAGTTTGGCTGTTTGGTAAACTCAATCTGACTCACACAATTGAGAGCAGCAGAGAGAGTGGATCCCCAGAGGCAGACAGGAAGAGAGCTATGGAGAGGAAGGAAGTCTACTCTCCACCAGCCAATATGCTGTCTGTGCCAGTGCTGGACCTTCTGCTAGAGAGAGAGAGGGGTGGTAGTTGGATGTTTCGGTGAGATGTGGGTGGAAGATGGAGGAATTCATAACACTAATACCCTATGGGCATGTAGTTACTTCGTAGGTCACTGAACTATGGTAGGTTTTCTGCTTAAATAGCCCATATCCACATTTATTTCTCACTCCTCTTTCTGTTTATGTGTCCATTAAATCACTGACCATGATCTCTGCCGTGATCTCCATTACCCCCGACACCTGACTCCCTTTTAGACAACCTTTCATTCCACCTCATCTGTTCCACTTTTCAGATTCTCCGACCATTGCCATTTCCCCACTTATTCCATTCCTCCATCCCTTCTTCTGTGTATCGGCTCCACTGACACAGATCCTGGCAGGGCAGGATGGTGTTACCATGGATACTGAAAACTAGGAGGAACACCCCCCCCACCCACC
>JAPQRQ010000028.1:20432832-20451820 GCA_037367365.1 Apogon talboti | reverse complement strand
GACTGGTGTTGGGATTGAACCCAGGACCTTCTTGCTGTGAGGCACGAGTGCTACCCACTGCACCACCGTGCCGCCCTGCATGAGAAACTCAAATTCTTCAAATTCTGTATAAAGGGATTCTACATTAGTTGCACTAACAGTGCAAAAATATAAGTTAACTTTACCCATGTTACAAGCCGCATGTCAAATTTTAAGCCATAACACCTCCCACCTGTGGCTGGGTGGAGTATAGATCTTAAATCCCACCCCCTCCATGTTATTCTTTTGGATTTAGGCCAAACTAAAAACTCATTTCAGATTTTTTTTTTTACATCATATAGTATTTTCAGTTTGTTATTAATAAACTATTTGATGTTAGAAAAACTGGCGATTTACATCTGTGTTAGGTTAGCCTGGTCTGTCAGCACCTCATGTTTGTTTGTTTGTTTGTTTGTTTGTTTGTTTTTTATGAGTTCTACAGGTGCTCCAGTTTTCCCACCATCAAAAACATGTACACATAAGATAATTCTTCTATTAGTGTCCTTGACCAAGGTACTAATGAAGATGTGGAGTTCCAAAGCATCTTGAATGCAGCTCATTGCTCCTAATGTGCAACTGCTAATGCTAAAGGTACTGTGTGTGTAGTATGATTGATAAAATGCCAAGACTGAATAGAGATAATTAAGTTAACCTTTAACCTTAATGCTTCTCACCTGGACAGACTGTGGCTCCTATATATGACAACACGGCAGTTGTTGTGACCGGATTTTGGCTTAATTTTTAGAAAAACAGGAGGTAATAGCACCATGGTGTCCATCTTTATATACAGTCTATGCGTTTAGACAACAATGTGCACTTAAGAAACTATCTGAATTCCAATTAAGGACTCTTGAGTGTTATTGTTCCTTCAACAATCCTCTTGCATAAACATTTAATACTCTGTGCCTGACATGAATTAATTAGAAAGTATGGATTTAAAGAGAGTTTCCCACTGAATTAACAGTGCATTTGTCTATTCTCCTCCCATAGGGTCAACAAATATCTATATTCTGAATGCCTGAACAGATGGGTGACAGAGGAGTCAAATTGCACATTAACATGAAGCCTGACCACATGTTCCAGTTTTTTTTATGGTGTTCTGTGATGACACATCTCATGGTGAGGGCTAAACGTAATTAAGCCAGGGACTGACTCCATCCAATGCTCTGCTGCACTGCAACCATTTGACTGCCACTTTAATTGCTTTTCTTCCCCCTATTCCCACTTCTCTTGCCTGCTCCGTTCTATCAATTTCTCCAATTCCATGGGGGAAAAAGGCCTTCATATAAACATGCAAATATGGGAACGATGGAGAGATGGTCTGTGTGTTTGTGTATGTCCATGTGTGTCTGTACATGTGAGTGTGCATAAAATTTAATATCACATTCACTACCACCAACACATATGTTAATGTAAGTGAATGTGGACTGATGTTTTCTCATGACTGGTGACTACCAATAAAATGATTCCATTATTTTTTTTTTTCAGCTGTGGTCCAGAGCTGTTGAGTGTGAGGTTTCCCCAAATAGCTAAAATCATTTACAACCTCTCAGAGGTCTAGGCTTTCTTTGTCTGTACCTCTTGGCAGCAGCTCCTGTTCAGTGAATGATGTGCTCTACATTCATATGTGTTAGTGGCCAATATGGATTTTTCAATGGCTTTTTATTTTATGGAGACTTTTTGTTTTGCATCTGATAAAATGCAGTTTAATAATAATAACAAATGTGGCCTAAATTGCTTAAAATTTACATATTTTAACTATAATCTGTTTGTATCTTCCCTGTTTGCTCAAATTTACTTTTCACTCTGTCAACAGTGCATGTATTTGAAATAATAAAACAAGGAGTGCTAACATTATTCCACAGCAGCCACACTGACAAGGCTGCCTCAGTTTAAGCTGCCTGCATTGCAGATACTGTATATCTGTATGCATTTTTTGTTTTGCCTTGTGAAATAATCACCAGCCAATTCCATGAAACAGTTGGGTAATGCAGGTCATCTTATTAATTGAAAAGCTAGTTAATCAGTCTTCCAGTAACACAGAAAAATTATAGAGACAGCTAATAAAATGAAAACTGGCTCTGCAGCTCTCAAAAGATTCCATTTATCATGAAAACAACCAAGGTCATGGGTTCACATTGAAACACAGGCTGTTCTAGATGCACTCTCATGGAGCAATGATAGCTCAAGATAAAAGCTTATATGAGTTGCCATAGGCCTGAAAGGAAATGGGCCTGCATAGTACATTACTGGCTTTCCCCAATCCTCTATGGGATTTGTTACATGTGTAACATGCTACTGAACTACATATGACCTTTCTTCAAAATCAACTAGTAAAAACAGTGGTTGATTTTTTTTTTTGTTTGTTTGTTTGTTTCAGTCTACCACCAGTCGACCACGCAGTGTTTGCCTGTCCTCCTGACCCTGTAACTCTGACCTGAACTGGACTGTTAAAAAAAATAAATAAATAAAATAAACACAACATAACAGAAAACTGGAGGACAGCTGAGTGACCATATGGATACATAAGAAGACTGTGTTGCACCTCAGTCTTTCCAGAACAGTTTTACATCATTCACATGGTCAATGACTCATTTCCTTTATAAATGATAGTCAGTATTTACCATAATTCTGAAATTACTATACAGTCATACATATAATTTGTTAGCACATGTTAATATCTCTTTTGTACCATTATACATTAATTGATTCTATACCATAATAAGATATATACCATATAAGATTATAGAGAGTTACTCCATATTACACTTTTCTGAGCGACAAACTAAGTTATATAACTCTAACACAATGAGGTCTTTGAGGAAGAAAACGTGATGATACCCTAATACAGATGTTTGGAAATAATTAGTTTATACTTTATTCATCGAGTGATGCAGTCATATACAAAGCATGGAATGGTTGGTGGTTTCAGTAGTCCTAAGTGCTTTAGAGTGCACGATTTCCCCCTCCAATTAAGAGTTTTGAAAATCCAAACTATATTCAAGGACGTAGTTCTACAAAGGAATTTTCCTTACTGTTTTTGTCAAGGGAGTCTTCAGTTACCAACCAGACAATGTCGTATGAACATAATTTGATAAAGTTTTGCTGGTTCCCACATTCACGTCTATACAAAACCCCCTAACTAATACTTTCAGAACATATGGCTCAACATAGATAGGTGTCTTGCGATTCTGTCATGCTCTTCTTTTTGTGGATATCATTGCACAACTCCTGCCTCGCACATCCAACTACCCACACACACACACACACTCACACTTTGTAGCACTTTTCAGACTCAGCATATTAATGGCCACTGTTCTACCTGAAGTCAAATACAAAAGACCGGCGTCACAGTTGAAATACCTTCTCATAAAGTCTACCCTATTTAACCAAACCGATTGTCCCGACACAAAACGTGTTTTACTGAAATGCTAAAAGGAGACGCTGAGCAAGCAAGACCCATTCATGTTCTCCACTAATGATGCCCCGCTCTATGTATCTTCCTGGCACTTAAACAGAAGGAGTGCAGAGTGCAGCTGTACCTCTCACCCTTGTGGAGTGACAGGGATAAAGCTTCATTACATAAGGTTGCTGGCAGGACTGGAACTGGTGCTCAGCAGCGAAGCACCTGCCAACAATCCCACAGAGCACCGGGCACACATTCATCATGACATCGTCGTCCTGCATCCTATTTTTTGCACCTTTTCTCTGCCTTCTTATTCATTCTTTTCTCTTCATCTATTTACTGTCTTTCCCCACTATTGTTGCTTCTTTTCTTTTCCTCCCCCTTCCCGTTTCTCAGCAAACTGTTTCATTCTCCCCTCTATCTTTCCGTTTGGGAAAGCAATACATCCTACTTTCCTCCTGCCTTTTGGGATCAGGCTGAAAGGCAGGCAGAGAGAGCAGTGTTGTCTAAGTCTCTGGTTGTCCTCATGGAGTGTATAATCCTCTTGATGTTCTGCCACTGTTGTTGCACACTCTAGAGGGAGGCAACAGCATTAGAGTATCCCCACTCTACGGATGTACTGTGCAAAACAAATCTAGGAACAGGAGTAATGTGGATATATTCAAAGAAATTACCGTAAAACAATAAATATGTAGCTGTATAGTACCACTTTTCTCTGTCTGCACATATGAGAACAGCCATTCACAGCATTCCACAGTGAAATGCCACCAACTGTTTTGTTTTTACTTGATTATGAATGCACTTGACACAGTATTTCTCCTATAAATTACCTTCTGCCTATTTCATAGTTTATTTTCCTCATTTGGTCAACCAGGGCGGCCCTTATTTGTCCTCATGTGGAAATCATCTCAAACTTTAGATGCGGCTGGAATTGAATTTTTACAGATACAGATTAATGTACCATAGCTGAACTGTCTACTGTAGAACCGTGTAAGGAGAAGATGAAAAGGAGTGGAGGGAAATCCTGCATAAAAGAATTTTCCAAAGAATTCTCCTCGAGGGTAGAAATACAGTGCTACCTCAGTGCAATGTGTATATATATAAAAAAAATGAATTCATAACTAAATATTACGTAATAAAGCTGGGAGAAACTGAAAATCTGAGTTTTGGCGACAGAGCTGTGCAGGACATTAAAAAAGCTGTACATGAAATGATTTATAAGCGGAGTGCAGAGATAATTTTAGCCTGACTGTTGTAAAAACTGCACTCTGGAAGCCAAAGTGGAGCACTGCTATAATATCCCCATAGATGTAAAATGACAGTCATCCCTTTAGGGCAGGGGGCTGTAATGATGGTTTAAGAAGTGTGACTGGTCCACAAGAGATGGGAGACCAAGAGAACTGGTCTGACTGGAGTATATGGCCACAGATAAAATCGATATATTCAGCAAACAAAGAGAGAGAGAAAAAAAGAGAGATGACAGGGAGAGAAAAAAAAGGGAAACGGGAAGTTGGGGAGGAGGGGGCGAGAGAATCCAGAACTCAAAGAGCGTGAGAAGGACTGAGAGATGGATGGAAGGACAAAAATAGCCCTGTGTGGCCATGCTGTTCACTTTCATTTTCCATGTCCCAATATCCAATTTACAGCCACACACATATGCAGGCGTGTATGCACATATACTCACACATCTCATTGTAATGTCCCTCACATATAAAACTTTCACACACGGATGCACAAATGCACATATAAAACGTGCACTGCACACATAGACGCGCACACACGGATTTACCTTTGTGATAAATCTAGTCTATTTTCTTTTTTTACACCTCCACACCTGCACCCCCAATATTTCCATCAGATGAGAGGATAATCTATACATTGCCATTACAGCTGCATGATATTGGAAAAACCTGCATTTGCAATGTTTTTTTTTTCTATGATTATATATTGTGACATTAAAAAAAACACAGCAATTTTGGACAACTGTATTTGGAAAGAATTACTCATTCTAGACAGATTTGGGTTATTTTTTTAAGAGAGGGCAAATGCTGAGAAAATTAATACAGTGACAAGAAAAATGACTTTTTTACTGTATGAACCATCCTTTGGACTTCAGTGCTATATGCCTGATTTCAGCATACCAAACACAAATGGAGGTGAATGATTTTGGGGGGGAAATAGGCTGTCTGATACACTGGTAGACTCAACATGAAGGCACCTGTTTTTGAACAAAATCATCCTCTCCCTGGAAGAAATAATTCTTTACCACCTGACATTTCTTTTCTTTTAGTAGACAACCATTCCTTGTTGGTATTTTCACACTGACACTGATTTTCAGGTTGTGGTTGAGTAATTTGCTCCACTTGACAAGCACCATGATGCAACTATTTCACGTGCACACATTGCAATGATGATGTGGAGACAATATATTGTGCAGCTCTAATTGCCTTGCATCAAAGCAGCCTCATACTTAAATAAAGTGCACTTATGCATACACATGTATGTACACACACAAATACTAACTACAGTTGCAAGAATTCCCCAGGGTGCTGTCCAGTTGCTGTGCTTTGAGATTTAGAGCTGCTCGTCTCAGTAAATGGGACAAAACTTAGAGTGATGCACAGAATACTAAGACATTACGAGGAGATGCAGAGAGAGAAAAAAAGACATTGTGATAAAGGGCTGGATGGGGCAAAGGAGAAAGGGAGGAGGAAACGGTAGTGGAGAAGGTAATTTGCATATATGTGGTCTAAATTCCTGTGAGCCCCACAGTAACACACAGGAATACAGCGATTTTGTAACACTGTTAAAAGCTGAGCCTTTATGTCATAGCTGATCTTCAAAGACCCTTCATGCTCTTCATGACGATGCAAATGTGTGTCTATGTGTGCGCACACAAATGTAAATCAGCTGAGGAAAAGAACCCCTCTGTCTCTGCTGGGCATGGACTTCTTATCCAATTCCCCCATTGCGCTTGAGAGTGAATTCATGTCTATTAAAAGCATCATTACAGCGCCAACGCAGAAATGAAGCAGGCTAATCACACATGTGTAATAAAACAACCGTGTCTCAGGTTTACCTGGCTGCATGTGTATGAAATGTGTGCGTATAAGAGTGCATTGGAAGTGGGCTTTTGTGTTGTGTTTGAGTGTTATTCTTGTTTGTTTTGGGATTCCAGTGTGTATGTGTGTTGATCCGCGAATGTAGGCAGTGGATAACATATTGGAGGAGGCACCTGGGTGAAATAAAGCTGCCCCAACATGATTTAAGATGCCACCACTCACAGCTAATGACCTGAGTGAGATTGCTAACACTGATACAATATGCCACACAAGGCGCAGAAAAAGAGTTGCTGGGAGTCCGATGAATATGGAGCGAGAGACAAAGAGCTTAGAACAAAAGAGGGAACGTGAGCGATGAACTGCTATACAGAGACAGTGGGAAGTGATGGAGAAAAACTAGAGCAAAACTGTTACAGCATTAACAGCCAGGTGTGAACTCCTCCTGAGCACACAGAGAACAGGCCGGGGTGTAAAATGTTCCCATCTGTATATACTTATGAATGGTTGAAATGCATCAAAGCTCTTACTGAACGCTGCACATTGATTCAGTCTAAAAAAAAAGAGCTAAAGGCTTAAGTAAGGAAGTATACAGGGAGTCAGAGGAGATCATTAAATTATCGACAGAAGTGAATGCATGTGTGGGTCTTTGTGCATGCCACAGCGCATAACCAATAACCTGTCCCATTTCAATCACATTGCAAGTGTAGAGCAGTGTTGTACTGTTGAACAACAGAACAACAGCTGAGTGTAATTACATTTCAAGTGCCAAACGTAAATTGGATCAATCATTTGGATAAAGGGAGTTTTGAAGGATGACTAATCACTTGAGCTCCTCAGTGCACCATATCATGACAATGCAAACCACTTAAGTTATGTAAAATATTCATCTACAAAGAGTGCTTATCTGTCTCATCCTGTCTTCACAGATGTAATACTAACTGTTTCTCCTTGATCAGTGGAAGAATATGAGCTAGCTGAGGAGAGTGACAATGATATTGGTGGATATTGATGCATCCATGCCAGGAGAGATTACAGATAGAAAGACAAGGGAACTGAGAGTGATGAAATGAGACATTACATAAGGGAAGGCAAGCATAAGTGAGCACCCTGTTCCAATGCGCTCTTAGATCAAAGCACTTTGTTAAAAGACTCTTCCTGTCATAAAGAATTTTATTCTCTTTCAGGGCTCCTCATATTAAAAAAATCTTTTATTCACTTCATTTGGCTGTCACACTGCAGCACTACATCTCCAAACCAACAGACAAACTGCCAGATCATTGTAGAACAGATCATTAGCAACCAATCATGAAGCTTACTCTGCATCTTTGTGCAAAGAAACTTTTCAAACAACCTTACTGTTTGTTGAAATTTCGTCAGTATACTCTACAGTCAATCTTTACAAGGATGAGACAGTTCTCGGGAAATATGGGATGCAGAAACACACTACATGTCCTAAAAAGTCCTAAAAATGAAAAGACAAAAACTAATGTACACATTTAGTTTGAATCTGATGCCTGAAGGCAAAACTAGCATTTATGCATGGAGTATAAGTGTGCACAGCTGAGAAAAAATAATAAATCAGCAATATGCAAAGAGTGAAAAGAATAACATTTCATTTTCTCAGTCTGTCTTCTTTGCATGATAAATGACACTCATTTTGAGCAGCCAGGCAGGTTGAGTGTTGAAAATAACGATTCTCCACCGAGTTAAGAGTTGAACTGGGTCATCAGGCACATTGCCATCGACCATAGTGTCTCTCAACAGGTTTGGGTCTGGAGAAGTCATATCGTGACTCAGCCCTGCACGCACACCAAAACACACATGAACACCACAACTACTGAGGCAAAATCAATTATTAATATGCTATGACATGCTCAGATGTCCACAGTCAGACAGGCCCATTTCTCTATTCCCAAGTGTTTATCCAAGGTTTAAACAAGTCAAACTCCATCAGTGTAGATTCTACTAATGTATTAATTCGAATAAGTTGTATAAATTATATTAAGTAAGTTCAGATGCCATTCTCCACCTGGGATTTGGCTGATCTTTGCGTAAGAGGTGTGTACAGGCTGTGCTGTCACTGTCCATGGTGCTGATTTTGAAACTAATCTGCCTGCATTTCACCACACTATCAAAATAGCCCTGATTGGCTGGCATCAGTTCAACGTGAACAACAGCATGATTGATTACACACGCCTCAGTAACAATGTGGCTTCAGCTCCAGATGATTAGAGAGCCTCTAATTTTAGTCCCCGGAGGTGGAACGCAATTTCAATACTTTCTCGACCCTCCATCACACCACACTGTCCCTTTTCATTACCTTTACAGCCTCGACAATTTATGTTAAGGCTGATTAAATGGAAATGTATCGATTGAAAGGATTTTTTGATTTATTGTCGAGCCACGATTAGCTGTAAATGACCTGGATACATAAATATTCAATAACGCACTAAACCAATTTGCACAGAAACATCCTACACGAAGCAAGAACACATACATTCGGTGCTATACTTTGATTTGCATACAAATTTAAATGGAAGATTTGATTAATTGATTGATTTGGGCCACCGTATGGTTTCTGGATGAACGGCCTCCTCTTCAATTACTAGATTGACTAAATACATACAGTTCACATCTTAGAGTGTTCCCTTTCAGCATGCTTCAAACACAGTAAATTAAACAGAGCAGTGTGTACGTGCTGCAGAAGATTGAAGATGAAACATTTACAGCAGTGCTCACAAACCAAGAGAACCAGCAGCAGCTAAAGCCACTACACAGCCACAAACAACACGTGTTCCATTTTTCCACACACATGCACATGAAATATGGCAAGGCGTTACAGCTGAGCGATATTGAAAACTATTATATTGCAGTATTTTTTTTTATTTTGTGGTAAACATTTTGAGCTTGTAGATGAATATATATGCATGGAAAACAGAAGTACAAAAAAGAAACTTGAAAACTTGATTGTGAACCGTTCTTTCTTGAACATTAATGCCATACAGCTGGTTTCAGTGCACAATATACACACATGACCACTGTGGGTTGTTTAATGCACAGGTTGACTCACAATAAAGCTGCTGTCAACAAAGTACCTGTTTTTCCGTCATCTTCTCTGGAGCCAAATTTTTTTTTTTCTTCCCAAACATTTTGTGTTGTGATGACTGCACATGCACTCTGGTATAGTATGAAATGATGCTGACTAACCTTCTGAATCATGTCAACTTAGGATGTTTTTTATTTTTCAAGCTCCGTTGCTCCTTTCCCTGTTTTTCTCTATTTTTCAGGTTCCTCCGTCATTTTCTGATTCAACAAACAATGCCATGTTGTGTCAGAATTATTTTTTGGTTGGAAAAGCCATTGCCTTACTTGGTCCCTGATGATGCTGAAACTGTGCAGTTCTAGTAGATGTACACTGTAAATTCTCTCATTACCATGCTCCACGCATTCATAATGGTACCGATAGAGTCTTAGCTTTTATGACCTGCTGTCTTTAGATATAATTGAACAGATCTCCATCACAAGTATATAATTCAGTCTTGCCGTTAACAGGTCAAAGGTCAGTGGTCATTGCTCACCGCTCTACTTCTGTTGTCATCAAAGCTGCAGCTCCGACTACAAAGTGAGAACTGGAGGTGGACAGATCTGCATTTGTGTGGGTGTGTATGACACAATCAATGAACCCTTGCGTGTCTGAATTTACCACAGTTAAAGCCAAGGGTGTTTTCTCAAATTATACATTTATTCTGAAGCTGCAGGTCATTTCAGCATTGATTCTCATAAATAATTCAGTAGCTGACTGGTAGGTACATTCATTTTGTACTATCCGTTGCATTAATTCAGGACTAATGCATTTAGGAACAATGAGTACAATAGCATGACAACATATTGTTTCCTTCTGCTGGTTGTGGTTTAAAGATTCTGCATTTTACAAAAAAAACCCTACAAATTTGCTTGTTTCACTTCTCATGATATTATGTGGAAGCATGCCAAATTAGCAAATATTAAGTCTTTGTGAGGCTGAATAAAGGAAAGAGGTGGTAATTGGGAGCTTATGTTTCTGTTTTGCTTCATTAGTGTGATAACGTTTTAATTGAAATCTCATAAATGTGGTATTTGCTGGGTAATTGAGAAACAAACAAGGGAACACTGGGACATCCTGTGAGTTTGAGGCCTACTCACACACAACAGAAGGAATAAAGGTAGTGTGAAGAGTGATGCAACCTTGCAAGTGACAACACATTGATTCAACACTCCGCGATATCACTGGGATGAGTTGGTAGGTGAGGATGTAAGTGGCAAAAAGGGAGTGGGTATTTTATTTTATTAAAAAAAAGTTGAAACTGTGAAAAGAATGTAATAAAATTAGTACTTTAACAGAAACACAAGCTTTTCAATCCACATTATGAAGTGTTTTCAATGAAATATCCATTTAGATGGTGTTTTATTTAATATTACATCTCTACAAGTGTAACATATTCCTTTATTTGTGGATTTTTGTGTGTTGTATCTTATCATGTTCAGAGACAAGAGGGCTCTCTCCCATCCCAGTCCCCTTCTTGTTCTGCTTTCTAAGTGTTATGTTTTGTTATGTAAGAGTGGCAGTAGTCCTTAGGCAATGCAATGCTGTAATAGCAGCACCTTCCAAATATAGGATTTTTTCAGTTGTATTTCATATTATTCATTATTCATATTAGAATTGTTTATATATGAACCCTGACCTATTGTTATTATAATTCACCCTCCTGCCTGCTTAAGCTCCAATCATGAGGTGATGATTAGCAGAACTGACTCCTACCCTGCAGGAATCCCCCCAGGAATTCTGAAAAAATGCCAGCCTTTAACAAAGATTACAAATGAAAAATGGTTTATGTTATTTTCTGGAGTATTTTTAGGAGCTATATAACAACTATGATTTGTTGGATTTTTTGATATGAGCACTTCCTCTGTTAATGAGTTAACAACAATGCAATACAAACAGAGGTTCTGATATAAATTCCATATTATCAGTGTCACTATCAAGGGCTAGCAAATTAACTGGTCCAAAAACTTGGTAACTGCAATATCCCTCACAATCTTAATGGCTTATCATAGAGTCTAAATGAAGCAACACACTTGTTATATGGGAGAAATCTCATACTCAGCTTGAATCATTTTCTGTTGCAACACTTCGGCTGCTCCAAAAATACAGAAATATGATGAAATACTAAAGATGTTTCACTGAAACTATCATATCAGTATCATACCAAACTAAAGTGGAGCAGTTCACAGGAATCAGATACATGTACCCACAAATTACACTCTTCACTGAGTGTGAATCAGGCAAATATCACCATTTTCAACCAATACATGGTCCACTATTAGAGCATTTACATACAGTAAATATATGTACCGCTTTGTGCTCATTCATGTTTTTCAGAGACTCTTTTTCTGGTTAATGCAGCTTCCAAAACTGAATTCTATCCTCTTTACTGTACCTACTGTAGATTTAAAACTGAGTGGTGCCACCTATGGGTGATAGATTGTACTTCTCTCCTTGGTAATGTGTACTCAAGAATGTACATGTCAGAATTCACATCCAAAAATGTAGTTATTGTTGTGGTAGATTGTTATGCAAGCTCAACTTCCGTGCATATCCACTCCTCACAGCTCAACGAGATAAAGCACTGCAACAGTGTGTCTTTTTATGTAACACAAATTTATTTTTAGCATTACAGAGATATATTTATTTCTTTTAGCAGCAACATCCTGTCCCCGATGTGTTTTGCGTAAGATGGAGGGTTATCTATGCTTTATGGTTATGGTGGCATGGAATATTAAAAGGAATCAGAGAGGGAGACAAAAGAAAAGCAGGAAGAAAGAGAGAAAGACAAAAGAACGTGACAAAACAGATGGAAAGTGCAAGGTAGAAACAAGGGAGGGAAGGAAAAAATGAACAACTTGATGAAGCGAACCAAATACAGGATGGTTTCACTGAATGCCGCATTTTCTATACACAATTACTGCACAGCACTGCAGAGCTATTAACGCCCTGTGATTTCCTAACAGGGTGAGGAGGTGTGAAATAAAAAGATAACTGATAGAGAAGATGCATTTTAGACGACCTAATCCAGTATGATGATCAAAAGTAAGATTAAAAACATACACACACACACACACAATCGAAAGTAGATGATAAGAGAGGCTGTGATTTCCAGAAGCGCAAAAAGACACAGGTACATGATGGGATTAAATTGAATTGAGGTGAATAAAAAAGTATTAAAGTCAACAAGAGAGGATGAAAAACGACAGATGTGACATATTTTTATTCAATGCACATAGTGTATATTATAATCTTTTATTTTATCTGTGTGAATCCATAGAAAATCCTAGGCTTAAATTCATTAAAATCTCAGCTGTCAGTGTGGCATATATTACATTATTTCATAAAGCGGACGTGTACTGACAGCTTCACATTTCTGAATAAATCTACACTGTCAATCATATTCACCAAGGCAGGAATAACAAAGGCAGAAGGGACTAAACACTCTGTATGACTCTCTATGATTCTGAATGTCTTTCTGGACACGGAATAAGAGAAAATGGACCAAAATTTAGACCTCAAATGTGCCTCTTCTCCCTTTCTTACTTGTCCCAGTTCAGGATACACCCTTAATAGGAGCATTACTCTTTTGTGAAGTGGCACTTGACCAATAGACTGCCATTTGAAAGGTCAATAGAAGCGGTTGTAATGAATTTAATTACTTGTTGAACACTCATGTCAGCACAAACTTGATTCATTATCAGTTGGGATCATTAATAAAAGTCAGTTTACATAGCACTAACACCCTTGTGGAGTAAATCACTTATATTTGAGCTGTACGGTATCTCGAATAGGTTTCTACCAGGAACTTTAAGGTGGTTTGTGAATTTTAAATGTGAACAAACGAAGAGACCAGTCTATTATTCCTATACAGTAAACTGAAAAACAAACAGACAGGTTGAGTACCCAGTGTTAAAGCACTAACCACAAACCGCTGAACCCAGAAAGAATAATGGCAAACAGTATCCCTGTACTACAAATAGGTGACTGACTCCTTCCACATTACCAGTAGATGAGTTTATTGTTATTTGTTTGTGATATTTGTGATATTTGACATCACACATGCCTGCATTTGTCTGCATGTCATAGTTCTGTGTTGGAAAAGGAGTGAAATATAGCAGGTACACCCAGGGGTGGTGTTTCTATCACTGCCATCAGAGCAGAAGCCAATAAATATGTGTGACCACCGCAGAGTCATTTGACCTGTGAATGGATGGTGTGCTTTCATACTGAAAAAGTCAGATTTTAGTGTTTTTGTGCTGTAAGAAAGCGGTATTGTGACTGTGCAGATAAAAAAAAAGGCATTGAACACATGCAGGACAATAATCTTGAACCAACTTGAAGAATGGCAGGTAAATAAGGATTCAGATAATGGTGTAATATGTTGGGAAGGAAGTGAGGCTGCGGTGCTTTTATAAGACTTGTGACTATTTGACATTTACTAGCGTTGCTCTAGATGTAAATGGGTGTTTATCTGTTTTACTGACTCTGTGCAGACCATTGAGCTCTGATAATATGCTCATAAAATGGTCCTTGTAGAGCACACATTTGCTGCAATGTCAACTGTGCCTGTGGCACTGCATTATAAATGGACATACTCATAGAAAACCATGTACACATACACATGTGTATGCACAAATACAGCACTGACACACACATACATATCTGTTGGATATATTTTCCTGCCCAAGGAACAGAGAAAGCATCTTTGACAGCCTATAAATTGTAGTGAC
Organism: Apogon talboti; assembly: GCA_037367365.1. Classification (NCBI taxonomy): domain Eukaryota; kingdom Metazoa; phylum Chordata; class Actinopteri; order Kurtiformes; family Apogonidae; genus Apogon; species Apogon talboti. The sequence goes on along the minus strand of JAPQRQ010000028.1, from coordinate 20,437,519 downwards.
AGTAACACGCATTCATAAGCAGTAAGTACGTGGATGGCAGGTAGCAGGAAGGTAATAAATTAGCAGGACTTCGGGCGAAAAATGCTTGTGATGCAGAAATATTCAGCAATGACAGATCTCTAGGGCTAATTTTACACTGACAAGCTGATGTGTCCGTAGCAGCATTCTCAATATATATATTGTTTCAGAGAGCTTTGTTTCTTAAACCATGGTGCGAACACATAAAGGCTACAGATACAGAGAACACTGCATTCATGATTCTCCAAAGACCACCACGGACACATGAGAGAGTGTGGGCACATTTTCTAAAATGCACATGGCACTATAACTTCAAATGGAAATCATTTTAGAGAAGTAGCTTTAAATGTTCAGTGTGTAAGCTTTAGGTGAATCTAATTGCAGAAATGGAATATAATAATAATGCATTACTGTCAGTTTGGACCACAGTTATTATCCTCTTCACCAGAGTGGGCAAACCACTCACAGCCTCTTTCACATTTTTCCTCTTTCACACAAGTGAGGCAACTGGTTGGCTGCAATCTGCAGCATTGCCACAAGATGCCACTAATTATTGCACACAAAACCGTTTACACTAACTCTATGCGCTCACAGTGGACTGCACCAAAGCCAAAAGTCTCCCGAAAAACATCAGTCTTCCAGCTGAAGGGGACTAAAAAAATTTTGAAGCTGTAATTTGTGTAAATTTATTCAACTTTGGTTTAATGAATTCCCACAGATTGCACAGATTGGGGGTTTATTTTTAGTTTTGAAGAATATTTTTTACATTACTGACTTGCAAAATCCATTTTTCTGCCAACAAAATTACCTGCTCCCTGATAACTGGTGAGATTTAGGAAGAGTTTCCTGAAGGTCTTTGCAAAAATCCTGATTTTCTTTGAGGGGTTTCAGGTGGTTAGGTCTGCACACATGTAGGGAGGGTCAAACCATATTCCATTCTCTTGTAAAGTTACCAGGTAAGGCGGGTCTTAGCAACCTTGCAAAGCACTGCCCCAGGCATGCACACTTTCACAAAACAGATCCTTTACACATTCGATCAAGGATTACAGTGATATTCATTTAACCCAGCCATACAAATGCAAATGCATAATGTGGTTGAGAGGTTCAACATCACAGCAACAGTGTTCTGTGAGACACTTTGATAAAACCAGATCAAAGGAGAGAGAAGAAGAGGCATTCAAGAGCTCCAACAATAGCCCTCCTTGCAGAGTGCCAGCAACTGGTTTATGAAAGCAAATGAATGAATAAAATGATGTTTTATGCAAACACATGCACTCATGCACCTTTGTTCAGATGATGAGGTGAAAGTGTGTGGTTTGGCAATCACATCAGACTAAAACACATATAATTAATAATCACTCAATGGTCACTAGAGCCCTGTGTTTATATGTGTTATTGAATTTATTCTGCAAACTATGTTGGATTTGCTGTTACAGATCCTCCTATTCCCTAAATGTACTCAGGCCTGTTTGTCATCCCTAATTTAACAATCCTGCTCAGCCATTTCTTCCCAATCTCTCTCCCCTTCTATTCTGCATCTTTGATTCATCATATACCTGTTCTCCCCTCTTCCCTGTTACTTATTCACTGTCATGCCATCTTTTACACTTGTCCTGTCCCTGCTCCTCAAACCACATTGCTAACTTATTATACTTTAATTTGGCACTCTCTCTTTCCTTTATCTTTTACTCTGTATATCTCTCTTGCAGCACACTCTTGCTTATCAATTTTTATTCAAACCTTTTTACACATTCACATACTTCCAGACCTTTACTATCCCCTCTGAGGTTTTACAACCACTCGATGCAAAGGAACATCTTTTCCAACTGTCTTGTTACATTCTTCCTCATACCTTTTTCTACTTGTGATCCTATGGAAAGTAGTAAGATCACACAAAGGCTGCCTGACACATTTTACATCTCCCTAGGTATGAATTTTTTAGTTCAGTCCCTTCCCTTGTGTTCTTTTACCTTTAGCAGGCGTACAGATGGCAGGAAGGCTGCATGGCACAGTTTTCTGATGGTCCAGTTGAGCGGCCGTGGTGCGTCCAACTGGTTCATGGTGCCCACTCTTCACGGTGCAGCCGCTGGTAGCCAGCAGCTTTTCCCGGCACCAGGATCAATGCTGCCCCACAAAGGGGGCAAAAATGGGAGAGGGTCTCCAACTCCAACTGGCGAAAAACATGCAAGTCCCAGGGCATGACCCTCGACGGACAACCATCAACCAGTGCCGCCGCCACCACCACTGCCACCACCTCGAAACCTTTAGTTCCCAAAGCCGATGAAGCGCTCACCTGGGCAGCTGTCAGCCCCCTCGCTCCCCTCCCTGCCCCCTCCTCGTCTAGAGCTGACACAGATCCACAGAGTCCAAGGCAATCCCAACCTGGAGCGCTGGGAGCATCTGTCTCCACATCCACCAGTAGCCTGAGCGCGCTCAGCTCTAGCGCAAAAAACCCCAAAATGTATAGTATTTTCCCAAACAACAGAGCAGAGCACGCAATGCACAAAAGAGATAAGAGCGTGTAGTTTAGAGGGATGTGGGAAGAAGAAAAGAAAAAAGAGAGAAAGAGGAAAAGGAGAGGTGGAGATGTTGAGGAGAGACGAACAGTGCAGTGCAGTATAGCGCAGAGAGGAGAGTAGAGGAAAGGAGAGCAGCGCAGAGCGCATAAACGGAGCAGCCTGACAGGCAGCGGCTTAGATTTGAGGCTGCATGAACACTACTGTCTCCAAGATGAGAGAAGAGGAGAGAGAGAGAGCGACAGAGGGAGAGAGAGACAGAGACAAGGAGAGAGTGAAAGAAAGGAGAGACATAAATAAGATCCACAGACAGTACAATGGATGAACAAGCTAAAATTGAACCTATGGGATAAGATGAAAAACAGAAGATTGCTCCTGTGTTAAAAAAAAAGGGGAAAAGAGGGGTAATAAACAGAGATGGAGTGAAGGCAAGATGGAGAGAGTGGGGGAGAGGGAGGAGATGTGTAGATGTAATGTGAGGTGGTCAAAAGGGAACCTGTCTTTCACATTGAATTAAACATGGAATCTCACGAAACAACTTGTGACCTATTTACTGATTTGACATAAATTTGGATTAAAAGCTGTAAAACGGTTAAACACTGCATTAAAAATAGAATTGCTGAGATGAGTTTATTAAGGAAATGGAAATTAAACACATAAAGGCAGTTAAACTTAAATAAATATGTACATTCAGTTCACATTAATCCTGACAGACACTTCTATGTTTGATCAGTCTGTGTAGTCAGATACAGCATTAATTAATCTTTTTCAGCAGTGCAGACTGCAGTCTGGACAAATTTATGAGTTACGGAGATTTTATTGACAACACTATTTTTTGATATCATCCAAATATTTCTTGTACAGGTTTTCTACTCTCTTTTCTTAATTGCAAGTACACCAGCCTGCTTTAAGTTTACCTCAACATATCCAAGTAGGCTGGACATCTGTTATCTGTTTTTCAAAAACCCAAAAACTAATTTAATATTGTTGATGTTTCACACATTAAATCAAACCTTATCAGCACAGTACAGCTCTCAAACATAAATTCTTGATTTATGAAGCACAGAGGCAAAAAGGTAAAATGAACCAGCCAGTTTTTTCTTCATTTCTTTCCTCCGTTCTAAGTTTAGTGTGCTTTCATTTCTATTTCTAGGCACTTAGTCTGCTGGTCTCCAGTGAGTTACTGATTCATAATAGTTTAATAAAACTAAGTTTTGTCAAAATAAATGCTATGAAAAATCCAAATTAATGACTGCGTGATTGATTTGGCATGTTGGGACTGGTTGAGGAGTGACTCAGTGTGATCTCACTCCTCTGGTGTTCAGATGAAAGCACTTAGGGTTTAGAGGTGTTGATGACAACACATGATGCCTCTTTTCAGATGTACAATACGCTTCAAAGACGAAACACACTTCACTGTGAAGTCAAAGTGAACATTGCTGCAGTAAGAATCTAAATATTTTAAGCACTATATATAGTACATATTGTACTTGTGCAGCACATTCCATATCTCAGCTGAGGAATTATGTCTGTAAAAACAAAAAAAGCTTATGATATTTACATAGATGCAGGAAGTGATGCATTGCACCTCATTCAGTAAACCGTGACAGTTAATTGTCATAGTAGCAATTAAAATATGAATAATGCACAGTCAACATAAATAATAAATAGCTAGTGCTCTGAAGATACATCACATCAGTACAGTAGTCTAAATCACTAACAGAACAGAGTTTTTAACAGTTCTGAATGTGTTTTGTTTTTATTTTCCTTGTTCCTATGTTCCTTTATTTTATGTAAAGCACAATGAATTACCTTTGTGAAGGAAAGGCATTATATAATAAACTTGCCGCTCTTTGCTTAGAGTGTAACACTGTTAGAGTAAATGACCCTCTTGAGTCACCACCTCACAGTTAGAGGGTGTTTTGCCCTGACAGTCATGGTCTGACATTAAGAATATCCACCTCACTGACCACTCGCCTCCCCTAGGGACTTCTGAGACCTCTGGGAGATCTGTCTGTCAACCGTACAGCTACTTCCTATGATGGTTGTGTGTCTGAGTGTGTACATGTGCATGGTTTATGTGTGTGTGTGTGTGTGTGTGTGTGTGTGTGTGTGTGTGTGTGTGTGTGTGTGTGTGTGGGTGTGTGTGTGTG
>JAPQRQ010000028.1:20415265-20428129 GCA_037367365.1 Apogon talboti | reverse complement strand
GATAGATACTATCACGCTGTGAGGTATTCTGACAAAGAAACAGCAAGAGTCAATCCTCTTTTCAGTTCAGTACAAATTATTTATGTGGCATTTAGAATTCCCAATAATAGAAGAAAGTGAAATAAGATATGCATCCAGACTTTATAATTGCAGCAGTATGAGTAACAGTAAAAATGCATCATTACCTTTACTGTTGACACATGTATTACTAAGAACACAGACTGAGATGAAATCTCTTTAAATCTCTGAGATGTGAAAGCTTTTGTTCCAAAAACAAAACCCTGCTGTCTTTGAGAACTTAGCAGTCGTGACTGAGCCACATTTAGAAAACAACAAAGAAAAATATACACTACACAAGTCATAAAGCACTAATGATATTTTTTAAACCTCTAGTGTTGGTACAGAAATAGACAATCTTACAGTATTTGCTCCCATACCTGCTACCTTCAAAGTTGACTTTTCAGACAGTAAATGTCACAGGAAACAACATACAAATGACCGTATGTACATACAACATGATAGAAGTGACCTCTGTGTATGCCCTAGTATTTGTGTGTGTGTGTATGTAGTCACAGAGGAAAAACATCTTTAAATTGCCCAAGAACTGTGAAAGGATTGAACAGCGCACAGTGTGGTGCAATTATGGCAACACTGTCCGGGTAATTGTGAATGAATAATGTAAGACTGCTGGTGGTCCTTGGAGAAGGAATAATTTTGCGGCTATTTTCCACCTAGACTGCCAGTGGTCGACAAAGGTTCAATTAAAATATCTACTAACAACTTGGCTGATGCTGTTTGCACTACATTACAAGTAACAATCTGGCAACAGACACTGTTATCTTTTTTATCCACTGTTCTTCATTACAGTAAACAGAAAACAGTGAAAATAAACTGCGTTAAAGGCATACAGTTATTTTCCGTCAATATGTTCCTTGTGATTAGAAACTGACTTGTGAAAATGCCAAATCAATCTTTCAACATGCCCGTCAACTGATGTGTTTATAGTGATTGAGGATCATCAATAAGGATCACAAAATGAAGACAGATCTATGTTAGCATGGGCAAAATGTGTGTACCAATGTCATAGTCAGAATACCTACTTGGTAGTTACTCTGTAACAGCACATTTTACACATGGTAACAGGTTAAGCTGTTGTGATATCAGAAAACAGTAATGTCACATATATATCAATTTACAGCAGGATGAATAAAAATGCATCATTAGTTAAAATAATTGTTATCATTAAAATAATTCCAAATGTTTCAGTGTTTTCTTGTATTTTGCTGATATTCTTTATTCAGAGACATCAAGTGTGTTTCATATTGCTTTGACTTGTCTCATCTTTTAAATAATTTTGCACATTTTTTGTCTCGCTGGATCTTTTATAGTTAATTTCAAACCCTAAATAACAGTTGTTTTTTTCCAGCTTTCACTCAGAACCAAAGACCTGCCTTTAAACTTATATAATAATAATAATTTTACATTTATTGTGATAATTATCATATTATGGATAAAAGTTTTTTGTATGTCAGCTCTATTTCATTCATTTCATCAACTATCGCAAAATAAATGAGCAAAAGATAATTACATCCAAGGATCAAATAGCTCCCTCCTTTTTTTTCATTCTGATCTTTTGATGTTAGATGCTGATGAAAAGTCATGGCACAAGTAGAAAACTGACATACAGTGAATTAGAGATGGAGATTTCAGTGACAGCGAAGTAAAAATTGATGGGAAGGTGAAAAAAGAAGAAAAAGAGGACGACAGCATGAGACATGAAGAGACATAACATTTAAGATGAACAACATGGTATTATATTTTAATGCCACTTATTGTTTTATGCCATCACTGATTTTTTTTTTTTTTTTTTGCATAATGTTGCAAAATTAAAGCAGCCAAAGTGATTTGAGCTCTCACATTAAGTCTTTCATCTGAATATTTCATTGGAAATGAGGCTGGGAAAGTGTTTGTATTTTTATCTCTGATTAACAACATCAACCATCCACCGGGGGGACATTTCTATAATTTCCACAACACCGGCTACTTCAAAACGAATTCAATTTCAATAGCCACTGCTTATTATGAAGTTATTAAGCTTGAGCTTTAATGTAAAGAGGCGAGAACACTCGCACTAATGGGTCACTATAAGTGTTCTTTGGTTCAAGCGCATGTTTTTTTAATCACAAATAAATAGTAAGAGAATAATTGTTTCTCTCCCATCAGACCACACCTCAGATGACCTTTGGATGTGCTAAAACTTCACAGGTTTACACTCCCCACAGAGGTACATGATGTGAAAGGCATGTGTTACAGTATAATGTATAATGCATCGTATAATGATTTCAGGTGGTGCTTCTCACTGGTTCCCTCATTACAGTTCTGCAGTCCATCCTAACTCAAGTCCATTTTTATTTATATAGCCCAGAATCAAAAATCACAAATTTGGGTCAAGGGTTTGGGTCTTGTGATGATGCAGCGTACCATTACTGGGTACTGCTGAAACATCCAAGCAGAGAAAACCCCTGCTTTGTGTGAACAATATACAGTGGTGCTAGGGTTAGGGTTAGGGTTAGGGTTAGGGTTAGGGATTTTTTTGAAAACAGTTTTGCAGCGATGATTCTACGACGTCTACATATTATGTAGTGCAGGAAAAAGAAAACCTGAGGCACTCCATAAGTTGTTCAGCCTTTGAACACTGTTGTGAATGGAATGAGTCAGTGTGAAAAAATTCTGCAAAGCTTTGCGAGATATAACGGCTAACTATGTAAATACAGTATATACATAAAAAGCTAAAGTTATAACGAGCCCTGTAATTTTTAATAATGAAGTTGCCTTCAAGGTGCACTATCAACTGGGAAAACAGGTTTTCTCAATAAGAATATGGCAATAAATGTTAGTTGTGAAAAATGTCGGGAATTACTTGCCAAGCATTATTATAATGATCTAACTCTTGTTTTCATTATTAACTCCTCTTATATTTTCTCCCATTTTATTGTCTATCTTTATTGTTTTATTCCTGTAAGGTAAGTTATTACCATGCATTTCACTTAAGTTTTGGTTATTAAATAAAGCTGATGCTTTAACATTACAATTACACATTACATCACATTCTCATCTACAGTGTGTTTGGGCTAGATGAATTTTCCTGCAAAAATTGAACAACCTGAACCACAAGTCAACCATGAATAACATTAATAACAAAATATATTTAAGTGCAAGAGGAGGATGAACCACTTGCATTAACCCGGACAACACAAACAAAATCTGTCATGTTTGATGTCATTGTGCAGTACTGGGATGATGACATGTCATTCAGTAAAAAAATACTGATGTACTAATTTAACAGCTTTTCATTGGAATTGGCTGATATTTGCTGATATTGGTTAAATAACATGAAATTTCACCAGTAGCAGTGGGTAATACTAAGTCTTGTGTTGTGCTGAAGGTTGTAAATTTGTGTGATCTAATTTGGCCTCATTCAAAGATAATTAAATATTTCTCTTTCATAAACAAGGGGATAAGTAACACAATAAACAAACAGAAAATAACACCAAACTGTCATTTAAATATGGGAATCCGCCCAGAATAATGCTATCACTGCATCTCTCTATAAAAACTACCCTTTCATTCACCACCAAAATGACACCAATTAATCAGCAAGTTACTGATGTTAACTGAGGCTTCATCTTATTGGTCAAATGGAGTGAATGCATCGGTCATGTATTTAGCGCTCCCACTGATGGAGTAAATGTTTGCATACCTAATGTGAGTTCATAAGGTAAAAGGGTTTTTAATATTCGCTCAATTTCATGCAGTTCTAGCAGGGTGTTTATCATGCATGTTCATATCACGATGACAATACAAGCGCTAATCTGCATGGACTGCATGTCATCTTAAACAAGACCGAAGTGGTGATTCCTCCCTCCCTCCCTCTCTCTTTCACTGGAGACAGGAGATCAGTGCCGTCCCCATCTGGTAATACCTGAAACCCCAAAGTCCCTGCCAGCTGAATGCTCAACAGAAAGATGTAACACACACATATGCACATGCACACACACACACACACACACACACACACACATGCACACACGTGAACACACAAATCTATAAATGGCAGATTAGCTTTAGTGCTTGCAGATCTAATCTTCTGAGTCAACAGAGCAATGCAGACATGGCTCAGTGTCAGAAGCCACTATAATGAACAGTAACTCTTTTCACTTCAGCACTGCATGGTAGGCTGCCATCTTGAAACTTAAAGCCTCCTTCCGCACTTTGTGTGGCTTTACTGGGCTTTGGATTCATTAATTTAATCCAGGATCAAGTTGAAAAAAATATTTAATGAAACTATCCCTTGCTGAAAATTTATTAGAGGCTTGGGTAAAGAGTATTTTAGTTTTATTCCTCATGTTTTTGCCTTTTGGGGAACATTTGCTTATTTATAAAACAATCTGTAGAGCCCAGTTCAGACCAAAGATTCAGATTTATAGCAATAACCATCTGTACTTCTGTTATAACTTTTTAGGTTTTGTAGCTGGATACAGTTGGAATAATTCCATCCATCCATCCATCCATCCATCTTCTGAACCCATTTTATCCTCACTAGGATCGTGGGGGGTGCTGGAGCCTATCCTAGCTGCTTATGGGAAATGACAGGGTACACCTTGGACAATGCGCCAGTCCATCGCAGGGTTGACATATAGACGAATAACCAATCACTCTCACATTCATATCTTTGGGCAATTTTTTAGGTAGACCAATTAACCTATCAGTGCATGTCTTTGTGTCGTGCCGCCCCAATTGGAATAATTTTAAAATATAAATAATAGAAGTGATTGTGAGCTAGTTACTACAGCGGCATTTCAAATGCTTAAGCAGCAAAGCAAAAAAAAAGATTCTGTTCCTTGAGCATCTCCATCTTTTAGAGCTAATAGCTTATAATAAGCAGAAAAAAACATACACAACTGATAATAATGCTGTGTGTCTTGGCTTTAGTTGAGCTACAGTATCCGGTAGATACAACACTACAGCCACTGCCATTTAATGAGCTGACCAGACCAGTGCCAGTTCATACCACTGCAACTTTCTTTTGCAAAGTCTTAAAGTGGTTTCATCTCAGAGTAAATCTTTGGACTGTAGGGGGCTTAAGGGTTCTACAGATCAGTTTGGATCTTCTCTAGTTCAGGTTAGTTGTGTCTGAAAGCTACTACTGTGTGTTGGACATAGTTTGTGTTTCTGAGTGTCTCCAGGTCATCCTGAAAATCATTAACACTCAACTGTGTGGATGAAAGCAGTGAAGTGAAACAGTGGTCAGTACAACTTAACGGGTGGTCTTTGAAGTAAGTTTTCGTTGGAGGTGAACACATAACAAGAATCATTACAAAAACCAACTTATACACTAATGTACACATTGAATGCTTGACTGCAGTGCGGTGTATGACAACAAAATGCCTCACTCCCCTAACATAAACTCTGCATTAGCTGTTGAGAGCCTCCAGGTTGCCATAGAAACATGGACATACTGTAATTACCGTCTTGCGGAGCAGTGTAATAAAGCTAGAACCACAACCATGTGGCCCCGGGGCCCCTGGTAATGGCTTTTATTGCCACACTGTTACACCAGGAAATACACATGAGGGTACGGTTGACCTCAAAGCCCAGAGCTTGTGGCATCAGACAGAAGGGCTTCAAAGCTACAGTTCAAAGAGTGATTGCAACACAGGTTTCACATCGACAGATCAAGGATGTCTACATTTACATTTACATGAAAAACACAAAGCATCCTATCATTTTCTTATCCTGCATTTGGCACCAGTTTTGACACTTTTCACAGTTTAGAAGATGGAAGCAGAATGATACGAAAAGTAGTTAATCTGTTCTTCCTGAGGAATTGTCATTTTAAAGATTTTTCTTGCAGCACTTCTGCATAGTCACCACTCATCAAATAATAAGACCCTCTTTTAATGTCAGGAGGACTTAGGAGGCGTTTGAAAATATAATATTAACTTGAAAGACCCAGAGGAAGCACTAAATCATACATTTAATTTAAATGGCAACTAGTTATTACAGTCATAATCGCAAATAATACTTGAGAATTTACAACAGGTGATAAGGAATCATAACACATCCTCCACCTTCGCTATATTTGGAAGAGAAAAAGAAAATAGGTGGGAAGTGTTCTACCAGGTGCATATATGAGTTATATGGTACCATTCCTCAAATACAATGCAGCACAGTTTAAATACAGCTGAGGACATTTAGCCCTGGTTATGACACAAAGGATGACAATCAGTAAACCAAAGTCACAATTTTATAAAAAAGACCAGTGGGAATGAAACAAGACTCATCACTTCTTTTTGTCTTTCCAAAAAAAAAGAAAAAGTAATCTAATCCAAACTGTCTAATGGAAACCATTTGTGCTGAGGCATGACTGAGCATCTCTGAAACATTTCTGTCTGAGTGTCTCTCCACTTCTATTCCTCTCCTCCTCTGTCTGAGTGAGAATAAATTAGCGGAAGGAATTCAGAGCGAGGCTGCTTAAAGGGAGCTTTAAAAAAGCTTTGATCAGAACCCATACCAGTAATCTGACAAATCCATAAGGGGAGCATCTTAAATCACATTCTTTACTAAAAGGCGACATATTGCTTCGGCAATTGTGAAGTCCTTCTGTTTATGAACGTGTTATTCATTTAAAGATTTGGTGTTAATTATAGCATGGGTCTCTCAGTAATAGTAGTCATTTTGGAAGCTAGAAGCATGATATACCTGCATCTCCAAGACATGAACACAGTCCAGCCATCTGTGCTATGTGTGAGAGAGAGCATGTGACATCCAAACAGCTGTGAAAAAGATAAGATACCCCTGAAGAGACTTGTTTTTAATCCTCCAGCACTCCAGGTACGACAGATTTTGCTGTTTCTCTTCACTTGTACGTGCACGGAAAATGTGCGTGTACGAGTGACATCACTGTCCTACCACTCAGAATTAGTGCCATCTCCAGGAAGGCAAGGAGCAAAAACTGTAGACAAAGAGAACTTAGGGACAATAGCTCACTCCAGTAGCAGTCATGTGAGGAGAAGAAGCTCCACAATTCACTCCTACAAGTGATCCAAAACGTTTGCAAAGAGAAAGGATTATGGAGCAGCTATAATACCTCTTCCTCCCTTAAATCATCAAGAAAAGTGTGGGGAGGGTGAAAGGATTTGTAGACTGTTAAGACTAAACAGAGTTAAAGTAGAAGCAATGAATAAAAGCCTGATTACACCTAGGGTTTGATGGGAACAGGTCACGTATCTCCTGACACTTGTGTTCTTGTCTGCATGGCATTTTCAAGAGAAAGCACAGGGTGCTGTATTTTATCTACAGAACTCTGTCAGCTGCTTCTTTCTATATTTAGTCGTTTAACCAGACAAAGGCAGACAATCGCGGACAAAATCGCTGATAATTCAGTGGAACTAGGCGGCCTGTAGGCCAGACTGCAGAAATGTGAGAGGTGCTTTTAAGGTCACAATTGGCTTCCATCAGGAGGCCCATGTTCCCACACACAGAAACACAACACACACACACACAGATAATGTCTGTCAGGTCAAATGTGGTCATTACCTCCACAAGGTGACTCCAGGAATCATTGCCACAGCAACAAAAGTTTACCATGCGACCTTATCAAACCCTGTCTGCTTTCTTTTTTTTTTTCTTTTCATGGCTTGAGTTCATTTTGCCCTTTGTATTCGCTAAGACTGCAAAGTTCACCATCCACATCATCTCTATGAATGGTATCTAAGGGCTAGATCTACTTAAGTCTCAGCCACACCTTACTGAGTGTGTTTGTGTGAGATAGAAACTTCTAGGAGAGATCAAAATGTACCACTTTAATTTGTAACACCAGACAACTCAAAATTACAACGCTTACTCATTCCTCCAACACTCCGCTGTCTCACGTACAGACACAATCACAAATAAATGCTTTTATCTTCCCAAAAGATGCTTTGTCTCCTCTGCACATTCTCCCGCTGCTTCACACCTCCCACCGCGTTCACCGCTTAAGCAAACTTCACATGATACTTCAGGCTGTTTCCAAGTTACTGTTGCTACGGATGTCAGTCATCACCCTGAACATGCACTCACACCATCACTGCCATTAAGTAACCGGCTCATCTGTACAAAACTACCAGTCTGCTATACTGAAACTGAAACATACCTGAAACAGATTAGGACTGTAAATCAGTGTCGGCCGTCCTGGAGTTGAGCCTGAGGTACTTTATTAACACAAAATGATGACATAAAAGTTATAAAAAGAGACCACTTACTGAGTTTTGTCAGACTTGTGTTGTTTTTCATGCATCAGTCATGTCATGGGTATTTAACCCACATGTTCTGTATATGATGAGCTTACATGTTCATTGGAATGTGAAACAGCTATATATATATGTCTATTTTTATCTAGAATATACTGTCGCAGTCAACAGTGAGTGTTTGATGAAAATTAAGCTTTTTATACCAATATCTGTACATCTGTATATTTTTCTTAGACAAAATAAATCTTGATACTTTTAAATTACCTAGTTTGGTGCACATAAACAAAGGAACACTCATGTGCCTCTTAAAAACAGTATAATCTTAGTTCCTTACAAACTTTTGACAAGAAATTTACTCTTTTATATATTCCATTTAAACATGGTTTAATATTACCACGCTACACTTCATCACATGTTATTATTTTAATGGGAACTTCCAAATACTTATGTTCAGATGTACCCTGTTCTGTGTTATGTTTGCTCTTCATGCTACTTGACTGAGCTGTAAGGAAACATAAAGTTGCCGATTTTGTACAGAATTATTTGCAACCCAATGATACATGCAGTAAAATCTAAGGGACAAGGACCTCGGCCACAAGATGAAGCTACTGTGGAAGTATCTTAAAGTTGTAATACCGGTGACAGCCTCTAGGGGTCGCTCCAAACAGTCTTGCCTACCATAGCCTTACCTTGGACTTCTGACTAAAAATACTAAGTCAATAATTCCTGGAGTCATTCTGGGCTTATTCATTTTATTTGGGATCTCTTATTAGTTGGCTTATATTGCAGTTTGGAGAATAAGGCATAGTTCATTTAATTTTTATACATCTGTCCCTGTCTCTTCTCATATCACCCTTTACTTTTTGTGTGATTCTGTCATTATTCTGTTCCTTCTCTTCTGCATTCATTTTTTTCTTTGATTGGCATAAAGGTACATTACTTTAAGTTAATGGTCGACAATATAACTACCAGTATGTATGCTCATATCAAAGCTACATTTACACGTATACAAAATATGCATCTCTCTCCTAAATCTGCGGATTCATAGTTACAACATCCAATAATCTCGAGGCAAGTTCCTGTAAACCCTCTAGAGGAAAGCTGCATGATTAAAAGCCTTGTTGGAAGTATATTCGGCAAAACTGTGCAAACACTTTTACAAACGATTAAGGATCTCTAATAAATGTGCCATTCCCACAGAGCAGGATTTCATAAACTTATATTATCAGTGCAAAATAAATTATGGTTAGCCCATATCTCACACAGTGAAAATATCAAACCTTAAACTAATAATTAAGCTCAAGTTGGCTGTGAAGTTATCTATTTTCCTTACATATTAAAGTCATATTCAGACCAACACAATCCTTTAAATATTCAATGAGAAGTACTTGTGATAAGTCTTCATATTAAATTTTTTATTTTATGTTTGATATTTTGAAGACCCAGCTCTTCAGAGAGCAACTCCTGTCCTAGCACTTTCCTGCACTTCCATACCCCCTCTATTTCCTTCTGCACTTGTCTCCACTTCTGCACTCTTACCCTCTGGAAGCACCGCTTTCCTAACTAGTGGTCTCCTTTTAAGAGTTCCTCTATGCAGCTTAATTGTTAATCCTCCCCTTGTAAGTCACTTTGGAAAAAAGCGTCTGCCAAATGCATAAATGTAATGTAATGTATTTCCTTGACTATGGGCACATACAGGGTACTTTCACTTATTTTTATTCTCTGAAAGTGCAATTAATTTACTTTTTAGCCACCTACTGAGATGGTCTTGATGCATAGAAAAGGTGACATCATTCTGCTGCTTCTAGTTCATCTGTTTGCATGTCCTTGTTTTGTGCAGCTATTTATCCATAAGAATATGAACAAAGACACAAAAGCAGCAGCATAAAGAAGGCGGCAGTGTCTTTCAGATACTGTTTTCTCTTAAGACTCTATCATGGGAAACTTGCACACAGTGACTCTGGAGATTTTTCAATCAACACAAAGAAAAAAGAAACAAATCAACCATGGATCAACAAGAGATTTTGTCTATAATTAATAGTAGCAGAGACAAAGGCTGAAAAAGGTTTATGAGTGCCAGGAGTAGCAGTGAAAATACAAAGGTCATAAGCTCGACCAAAAAAAAAACAAAAAAAAAGAGTAGAAGTGTCTGTTAGGAGAGAAGAAAACTGACCTGTTAACTAAAACACAAAGTTCAACTGATTCAATAATAGCATTTGTAAGATTCAAGCAAATGAGCAAATGCCATTATCAGACCATCTGTACTGTCCGTTTACTTCACACTTATTTTAGCACCGCCTTAACAATAGCCTGCCACATCACCCACATATGCAAGGCAAATACAGTATGTCAGTAAACTAGCTATTGTTAGTTTTGCTGTTTGATGAAACAGAGAATTTTTTAAGAAACAATAAACTCAATACTTTTGCTTTTTTAAGTATTTTTGTAAAATCCTTAAATTGACAAACACAAGGGGGCACTAAAAGTCTTGCATCAGGACATCATCAAAAAATAGATCTTATATGACTATCTTAGATGTACATATGCATCACTTGGTATTATTTTACAATACATTTCCAGTGGAATAGAGTAAGACACATTATAGTTGGCAAAAACACATGTAATGCAGATAATAAGTTCACAAATAGGAATCCTGCTAAGATACAATCCTGTGCCTGCAGCCATAGATGCAGCCAATGCTTCTCCCCTGTTCTTACCTATCTATATACATGTATACATCAAAGAAAATGTATACATAAAGGGCCAGAGCATGTCATTTTTTTACTTCGCTTGGAGCTTTTGATTGAATTACTGGAATATGGAACCTTGGCTGAGGTACGTGCTCTCCTGGATTTTATATCCGGTTTTTCAGGGAGAGCTATGCTTCAAATACAGTTTTGGAGAGCGCCCAGAGCATTTTCTCTAACATTTGTGCTCACAAACACACAGATATAAGACATAGAGAAGTGTAAAAAAAAAGTGAACTATGGACTAATATTCACTGATAAGTCAAACGTAGAGTGTGTATTTACAGAGAATAGACCTCTACATTTGTGTGTAGTATATGACAATAAAGAGTACAACTCTATCAGAGTTCCAAGACTGGTAATAAGGAACCAGTATCTTAATTTCAAGGTTGTCCCAAAGTGATGAGGTCAGATGGCATCAATTATAAACTGCAGTCATGTCCATGGTTCAATTCCCAATCTTATACAATACTCCTCCCCTCTCTCTGACTTTGTTTCATGGCTTCTCTCTACTTTATGCAAGAAAATCAAGGTGCAAAATTGTCTAAAAATAAAATATCTTAGACGTAGATCCCTTAAACTTGTCGTCCTCGTCTATGTACATGACATTAGGTTTGTATATTTTATCCTACTGTCCATTCTTCATGTATACAGGTACAGGAATATAATATAAGACAGCTCCAGATTCCCAGGCATGAACCCCTTTGACAACCTCTGAAATGTGATTAGGAAGAAGATGGATGGTCACAACCATAAAACAAAGCTGAGCTGCTTGCATTTCAGCTCTAGCAGTGGCATAAACACCTTAAATAGCCATATACAAGACTGGTGGGGGAGAACGCCAAGATGCATGACAGCTGTGCTTGACATTAACGGTTTCTACACTAAATATTGATTTCTCAGCTCATCCAGTGTAAAAACATTAGTACTGTGTTGTGTAAAAATGTGAACCGGCTGTCATTTTCAGCAATATAACATAAATATTGTGTTATATTCATAGTATACATATTTAGTTTATATATATCTGTGTTTTTTTGTGACTGCATATTTTAGAATTTATAATTCATCATTGACTTATTTGTGTTTATCAACGCAGCTGCAATATGGCACTATTTCCCATGACTGCTAGAACAGTAAAATATATGTTAGTCTTAATATTAATGTTAACATTTTCACTAGAAATTTAGTAGACATTTATTCATTCATTCATTCATTCATTCATCTTCTAAAACCGCTTTATCCTCACTAGGGAGCCTATTCCAGCTACCTATGGGTGAAGGCGGTGTACACCCCGGACAAGTCACCAGTTCATCGCAGGGCCAACATATAGAGACGTACAACCAACCAACCAAACATTTCAGACAACCGAAAAGTTGTCTGTAATTTTAGAAAAAACAAATATTTTTACTTAAGCGCATACCAACAAGTAGCAAATCAGTGGACTCTAAAATGTCTCCAAAACTACTTCTGTTTTTGCCATACTCCTAATTAATTTAGACATATATCTTTGCCTATATTGTAGTGTCCCTGACTAATTTACATATATATCTGTGTACATCATGTATATTTCTGAGAAAAGGCAGACTGAGAGGTATTTGCACACCTAAGAAAATGAGAAGCATAGGGACCATGGTGCTATATTACTGTCTTGTGTAGACATGCATTCCAAAAAATGGTCCCTAAAAACCCTGATTACAAATGACAGTCAATATGTGGTTAAATATATGCTCTAACATCTCTACTGACTTCATCTGTAATGATAGACAGGTAGTAGAAGTTTTGGCACTGCATGTAGGAACATGGAACAGATGGACTAAATGAATATA
>JAPQRQ010000028.1:20391876-20415165 GCA_037367365.1 Apogon talboti | reverse complement strand
TTTTTTTAAATTTTTTTTTTAATGTAGCTGCGACCATGATCAAACATTCTGAATGTGACCGCTGATACAAAGGAGACAGATGTTCCATAGCACCCTACAGTATTTCAAATCTAGAATCACTGTGTTTTCACATCTAAAATGTGTTAAAATGTCATCAACTTCCACTTTTCTAAAGTATAATTAAAAGAAAACAGTTTGAAGTGCAGGAGCCACTGAACATTTTATCAAAGCATCCCAACAAAATCACAAACTGCTGAACCGTGCACTGTTTCCATAGGAACCAACAAAACTCTTCTTTTTTTTTGACTTTTTCTTCATGAAGTAATATCACACTTGGGTTCATCGCAATGAGAATCGAAGCGTTCACAACTTTTCAGTTTAGTGTCTCCTGGGAACCAGAGACCCCAAAATAAATGGAATTCATTTTCAATACCACAGCCAAATCAGCTGCAAATCAGCAACAAAGTAGTGAAAAGTGATTAGTATTTAGTATTATCACATAAGTATAAGCCTACTGTACAAGTGCACCACTCAAGCAGTAGGCTAAAATCACATTTCAGACTGAGACATTTTTTATATGTCTGTTGTAATTTATCTGGAAATCTTTATAGTATTAAATGCAAAAATAAAACAGGAATATACTAGAACTGGAGCTGCAACACAACGTTCCCACTCAGACTTCAAATAAATGAAGTGGTACATAACTAAAACAAAAGATTGTATGTCAAGCAGACACGTCAAGAGATATTATAAAAATGCATGAATTATTTCAAATATGAAAAAACATCTGTTTTGATACACAACTGAAACTGACAGCTTTCCTATCCTCCTGCCTTCTAAAACTCTGGAACTGCTGTGATTTCTAATATTTCATTCTTTTGATGGCTTAGAGCTGTTGAACATTTGACAAGTGCAGGCTGTCGGTTTAAGAAGCTATAAATCTCCCTCTCCTCAGTAACTTTTTCCTGTCATTTTTTCAATCATGCATATGTATGTATATCCACACAGCAAGCATCAATATATACACATACATTAACATCTAAATTTAGACATATTTGGCACCGAACAGTCAAAACCACCATCAAAATACATCAAAACTAATTACAATTTATAATGCTGTCAAATATAATACACTTTATATCTGCACTTTCTGCCTATGTGTTACCAATTATCAACTTATCAAAAAATTTGCTTTATGGAAATCTGAACATAAGCGAGCCCAGTCACAGTAGCTTAACACCCCCAGGGAAAAAAATTAAATGGGCTTCCGAGGACATACTCTGGGCGCTAGGGGTGATTACAGTCAGCAAATGTCTTTTTTCCAGACGATTGTGGTCCCATGGTGACATGGAATGTGGCTCATTACAGTCAAACATTTCAACCTATCTCAAATTGCTATATTCTCGAAGGGAGAGACGAACTATTTTCACATGTTCATACAGTCAGTGTCATGCACACCAACAGGCATCAAACACAACATTCAGCCTAAAATCATATTTCCCTCGCTGTAAAAGGGACACGGATTTTCCTGAGCTGTACACAGCAGAAGGCTTTGATGGTACACAGATGGCTTTATCAACTGCAGGGCATTCACATGGCAATAAAGAGACAAGCATGACACAAATTGAGATACAGGCTTTATCACACACGTGTTTTGCTGTGGTGTCCTGGTAGAACATACAGTAGGTGTGTAAAAATTTGCCAATTCTGCAAACTGGAATAAGATGTCACAGATTTGGCTACATTGAAGTGAAATCCAAATAGTGAATCTGAATAAAATAGTGTATGCATTAGACATATAATATATCCTGGTGGTTATGGAATGTCCAGGTTTGGACATCAGTGACTGTTTTTCTTCTCTGATGCCACAGACATATTCCAAGATGACAATACGAGAATTGTGAAAGAGTGTTTCAGGGAGCGTAAGACATCATTTTCATACATGGATTGGCTACCACAGAGTCCAGACCTGAATCCCATTGAGAATCTTTGGGATGTGATGGGGAAGAGTTTACACAGTGGTCTGACTCTACCGCCATCTATACAAGATCTTAGAAATAAATTTTATGACATTTATTATGACATTGCACAAACATTTTGTGGCATAGATGATGGCAAAGCTGAAGGCAGCCCAACGAAATATGGTTGTGTGACTTTTTTTTTTTTGGCCATACATTGTATATTGCATAGTATACGAAAAGGTTTCCTATGATGCTGCTAAATCATTTATTTAGCAGTGTCACAAATCCCACTCTTTACAGCTGTGTTATTGGTTGTTTGGACAATGTATCCACACGATATGGATTCAGGCTGGAAACTTGCATGAGCTCATCTCAACCAATCACAGAGGAGCGTGCAGATGACACGCCATGGAGTCGTCTGAACAGGAGGAGGACTCTGACAACCAAGACAAAATGAGGAGCTCATATCTAAAACATCAGTACGTACCATCACAGCCAGGGATCTACAGTTGGACTCAGCCAAAACAAATTAAGATACGGTTATCTAATCAGCAGTTTCTCGCTAATCAAAGCAAACAGCAGGCGTAGCCTATATAGGTAATGTTTCCAAGCAGGAATGGATTTATACCCACTGTGCTGAATTCTGACTCACTCTGCTTTCTGTCTTCACTTCTAATCTCCTTCATTCTGCCACTTCATTTAGTATTGAATTCTTAAAGTACAAGTGGAGTAGATCTGCATCTTTCTCTCTCATTTTGTTTTCCATTTTTTTGTTATTTCAGTGTTAATCTAACTCATCCAGCCAATCAGACATAGGACTGCTCTCTCACTGACTCAATAACATATAAATAATCACAAGTACACACATACAAAACCACTTGACAAATGACTAATGGTTCAAAGTGTCTAATGATTTGAGTCGAGCAGTGGTGTTGTGGTGGTATTACTCTGTGGTTCATATCCAAGCGACACAAATCCCACTGGATAAAGCTAAGCTTGTCTTTGTGACCACAGGCATACACAAAAAACATAAAGGCACTGGAGACACAGACAAGAACAGACACACACATGTTCACATGACACAGAACATATTGCTTCTGTTGTTTAAATGTTCATGTGTCTTAAAACATACCTCATCCATAATCACATCTGAGATAAAAAAAAATAAAAATAAAAATAAAAATAAAAACACTATCAGGCTACTGCTGTACTGCTTAAAATACATTTACTCTTATATCAGAAACTGTGTATGAGTCAAAATAGCGCTGTTACTAGGACACAACTGAAAAACCAGAAATGGATCTCGGTTTTCCATCCGTGCATATCTCTGTCTCCCACACATCTCCCAGCTGACATATCTCTGCCAAATATCACCCAACAGATTGGCTATATGTGATAGTCCATGAGCACCAGCTAGCATCAAGTTTAGTAATCCTGACCTCGATCCATAAACATCAAGCCCCAATCCGACAGATCGATATCACAGAGAAGTCTCATCACCGCCTTAAATGACAGGGTAAAAATCATCAGTAGCCTGAAAGATGCCATTAAAACACGTTGGCACTTTGAAGCCAATAAACAAACAACAAATAGAAATAAGCTTAGTTGCAAATATTTTGGGAAAAGGAGAAGCCAGAGTGTGAGCATGTTCAGTTATTTTTTGATTGACTGATGTGAGAGAGTTATCACTGAACAGCAGGTAGGTTTAGTGTAAGAAAAACCTTAAACCTTCTTAGGTTTGGCAGCATCAGTTTTTACAGGCTACGTTTTACTTAGACAAGTTTTATAGCTATTTTGAATACTGGCAGAGTTATAGTTTATAAAAATGGTGACAAATAATCTAACACACTATACATAATTTATTCATTCATTCATCTTCTGAACCCACTTTATCCTTAGTAGGGTCACTGGAGCCTATCCCAGCTACTTAAGGGCGAAGGCGGGGTACACCCTGGACGAGTGGCCAGTTCATCGCAGGGCTGACACAGAGACAAACACATCTATTGGCCATTTCAGATTAACCAATTAACCTATCAGTGCATGTCTTTTGGTTGGAAGCCGGAGTACCCGGAGAGAACCCATGCAGAACATGCAAACTCCACACAGAAAGGCCCCACCAACTGGTGTTGGGATTGAACCCAGGACCTTCTTGCTGTGAGGCACGAGCGCTATCCACTGCACCACCATGTCGCCCCTGTTGCCAATCAAGGCAATTTAATTTAATGTTAAAAAGCATAAACTTTTATTTTCCTTGGTCTCAGAAGGGTATATATTAAACCTATAGAAAAGTAACTACTGTATGCATGTAAATCTTAAATCAAGTGCACCAAACATAGTGGTATACTTTCCTAGCAATTGGAAACACACTGTGGAGTAAATCTAGTGCAGAGTTTGGTGTTTTTATCCACAGACTACTAAACTGCAGGTAAATCTATCAGGTATGCCTTCTTTCTCATTTACTTTCTAAACCCTTACTGCTGTTGAACGCGCTCTCAGGCAAAGTTCTATTGAGACAGAAGTCTTTCCTGATTCTCCTCTAAGAATCTGCATCATTGATTAATCTTTGGGGAAGCATGTAGAGGGGGGCCTGTGTAGCCTCCAAACATCTTACCGGTGGCTGCTGAGAGTTGAGCACCCCCCTCTTGGTGGACCCCCCTCTGGAGCTGAGCCTCTTCCATGACTCTGAGAAACGCCCCCTGGTGGTGGGGCGCCCCGGCCCAGATGTCCCGGACGCAACAGATGAATCATCCCGGGTGGAGAAGGGCCGCTCCCTGCGCACCTCCCTCCGCTCTGCCCACTTCTTCTTGGAAGCCATTGGTGTTAATTATCTGGTAAAGGTGGTAGATGCAGGGCAGCCACGCTGAGTTTAGGAGGCTCTTCTTTAATCAAGCGAGTGCCACAGGTGGCATCTTCACTTCATTCAACTCTGCTGTCTGCTGAACTGACTCACTGTTTCCTTCAACTCTTCTTTTTCAGAGAATTTTCAGTCGCCTCTTCACTCTTTTCTTTCACTTTTCCCTCCTGTTGTGTTTTGCAATAAATGAGCAGGACAACAGATGTTCTACCTGCTCGGCCGGACCCCTGTGGTCTTCGTTTTTGTCCCCTGGAACCTTCTTCTGAAAGGGATGAGAGTCAGAGAAGAGAGGTGGCGAAGCAGAAGGTGCTGTCTGCACCCTGTTGCATGTGCTGTTACTGTGGCACGGCCGCTGATGCCGTTTTCCCTCCTCACAAAGAGAGTGAGAGAGAGAGAGAGAGAGAGAGAGAGAGACGGAGAGAGGGAAACAAGGCAAGGAGAAGAGATGGGGAGGGAGGAAGGAGAAGGGGTTGTATGCAGGGTATGATATTGTAATCTGGGTGAAAGGGGCTCTATGACAAGGATGAAATTGAAAGAAAAAAAAAAACGAAATCTCACACAGTGGGAGAAAAACCTGGAAAAAAGAGTAAATGACACTGAGACAGGTGGAGGGAGGAAAACAGAAAAGGCAACCAGACCAGAAAAATGAAGAAACAAGCAAGTCTCTGGTGCACAGGGTTCCTGTGGAGCATAGCGCAGAGCTGCTTGAAGCGGACTGAGAGCCACAGACAGACACCCTGTTCACTAAGTCACTTTCTCACTGTGAACACTGTGCTTTGAATATCCACAGCCACTAAAGCTCGATCTCCTCCCTCTCCTCTTCCTCCTGCTTTCATTCATTTAGACGCTCTCCCCCTCGTTTCTGTGCAGGGTACACGTTTCCCCTTCGTCCCTTTTCTTTCTCTTCCTCCTCTTTGATGTACATCGTTCACAGTTCATGAGTTTAAGCCACCTGAGCCTCAGTTTTCCCCGGCGCAACTAAAGTATAAGAGTGTTTCCAAATAAAACTGTCAGCTGTGATCTTCAGTGTTCTGCTGCTGTTATCATCTTTGACTTCTTTTTTCTTCGTCAACTCTCACACTTTTCGCTGTAAAGTCTTCAGATGTGCTGAAAGGTACGCCATGCTGTGGAGGTGTGGAGTTGACAAAGGGTAAAATAAAGTGAGTCTTTTCAACATGCACTTGTTGTTGTGTCATCAAACCCTCTTTGGCCACAAAGAGAGTGCAATAGAAAAGTATTCTGGGACAAAGAGTCCAGGTCCGAGACAGAGGCGGGATGGTGGGATGGAAATAGGAAAGAGAAGAGGTGACAGTGTCTGAGCACAAGGGACATTGTTGTGTCACCCACAGCAACCGCTCACCTCCTGGGACGACGACTATATGGGTTTGTGTGTTTGCGTGCCTGTGTATGTGTGTCTGTGAAAGAGCAAGTGAGAGACAGGGAAAGTAAAAAAGCAAGACAGGAATTCCCTCAAGGATGAAGGTAGAGAGACTGAATAGTGAGAGTGGGAGCAAGGAAGAAGAAATGAGACAGAGAGATGGTGGGAGTAAAAGAAAAAAACACATATTGTAGTAACAAGTTTTGATCAAATATAGGACGACACTACAGGGAATTTCTACTTGTATAAGGGATGGGTGTTTTGTTTACTGTCTGAAGTCAAATAATCATGTCAGTTTAAGTTTAAGCCAATTAGTCATAGTTGTTATCATTAAATCAAAATAATAATAGTAATAATAGTAAAGACATGACCAACAAATAACATTTAAGCTTTTCAAAAACATTTTCTGACTTAGCACATGCAGCATTCAGGCAGAAACATTGTCAGAAAAATTAGCTCCATGTCTTTATGTAAGTAATTTATAAATCTCCTCTCACCGCCAGCCCAAATAATAACAGTCGACTCTAAAAAAACAGAAGTGGGCTATGCTTACAGTTTTTACTAATCAACTTATCAATTATTCATACGCATCGCTAATAAATATTTAAAGAAAATGATACTTAGACCTGATAGAAGTTGGATATTCAACACCAGTGTGATGCTAGGTCTACAATACACATTCATAAACACTACTTTTGTTAAATACTAAACAACAACAATTGTATAATACTAGCTGTAGGTGATGAAAGGGTAAAGCTATGGCAATGATTTATACAACTTTCATATCACAGTAATTATAATTTGTCATATTTTCAGCCGTATTTTGTTGCATTACCAAATTTTAATCATGCATGTTTTGATACTGAACATATTGCACTTTTCTGCTTTCAGATTTGTGATTAATTTCTGAAATGTTCTGACCATTAAAAAGTTTACAACCACAAATAACCCTGTGTGTTCTTCAACTTTCACTTAGGACCAAAACTTAGCCTTTAAACTGTATAGAAATAAGTAAGAATTTTACATTTACTGTGATTAATAGAATGATTTTTATCAAAATACATATTTTCTCCATGTCATTCTACAATATGACATTGCAGTAGAAATCATTACTTATATCTTTAAACTTACCTGCAGTTTTATACTCCCAAATCAGTTTCATAAAATAAAACAACTGTTTTATCTACATTGTCTGTATCAAATCCTTATTTTGCACCTGCATTTTACTACTTAAAACATATTATACAACACAAGAAATAACCGTAGGCTATTTACCTCAACTTCAAACTGTCTGTTTACATAATATTATTGATAAAAGCACACAAAAGCTACATACACGCTGTTATAATGTTTTCTCCTTAGGTATTATAGGTAGGTAACAAAAAGGACTTTATATATTAGCTGCTTTATATATTAGCTTATATTTATATATAGTTCAGCTGGTGCCTTAAAAATAAATAGCTTGGTTACTCATTATTGTAACACTAGCATAAAACGTTATTCATTACATTAATAACATTACATGTATGTAAGTTAACATCACCACTGTTTTGAGATGCGGATATTTTGTGTCCTGTGGCTGTAATATCAACAAAAAATAGGCCATGACAAATATTTTGTGTGCAACAACTAGGCGGCTGTGGCTCAGTTGGTAGAGCAGGTCGTCCAATGACCGAAGGATTGGCGGTTTGAATCCTGGCTCCAATTGTCCACATGTCGAAGTGTCCTTGAGCAAGACACTGAACCCTAAATTGGTTACCAGTGGAGCCTGGCAGCGCCCACTGGTGTGTGAATGGGTGAATGCGAGGCCATGTAAAGCGCTTTGGGCACCATTACAGTGCGGAAAAGCGATATATAAGTGCAATCCATTTACCAACTATCGTCAGTGTATTTGACATTTAGGATTAGCATAATTAGCTAGTTAGCAACTAGTTAGCCAATTCTAGCTTGTTGTAAAAGTAACACAACCATTGAAGTACAAAATTAATTATATATATATATATATATATATATAACTCCTTAAAAATACATTGTGCTTAAGAAGTTTAATTACATTATCTTACTTGTTGTTTGTGGGAGTATGTGGCCAAAGGACAACCAGGACAGCTTTCTTTCCCTTGTTAACTGAACATTATATCTGGTCAGTTATTTAATGTTTTGTTCTGTTAAGTTCACAGTTCATGTGTTTTACATATTTATGTGTTACAGATGCTGATGACCTCCATATGTGGAGGAAATAGGCTGATAAAAAGTGATGCTCAGCCCATGTCTGTATCAGGAGTGTAACAGAAACAGGTTACTCTGATGGCAGGAGGCTCCTGGAAATGGAGCACATGGGTTAAATAGAGATTTAAAAGCAATAAGCAAGAAGAAAATAGGTAAGTCTCTACTCTTTCAATAGTTCGTAATATCATTCCTGGTAAAATGGGAGAGAGATTTTTGGATTTCAGCCATAGCCTATATGTGACACCAGACTGTATTGCTATTTCATCACTGGATGTTCAGTTCTTGACAAAAGTGAACCTTCATCTCAAGAGTTCTCCTGAAGGATATACGGTGAATGACTTTGAAGTGAAACCTCACTTCAGGTGATGAAGGTAAAGAAGTTCATGTATGTCTTTAAGGCAGGCTGACAGTATATTTTACAGAGAGGTAAGGAGACAAGGACAGAGAGCAAAGAGAAATCAAGGAACCACACATGGAACTATTTTCAACACACAATTCAAACATGAGCCACATTCAGCTGAGTTTTTGTCATAATAATGTATCATGACATAATCCATCCATGACACTGGCTCACAGCAGGCTACAATAAAACTATGGACTTCACTTTGAGAGTGACTAATAAAATTCAGTTTCGAAAACCACATCCAGTTTGCAAAGGACTTGTTGAACAACAGGAATGAATTTGATATGGAAATATAACTATATTGATTGATTGATTGATTGATTGATTGATTGATTAAGGTCAGTCTTGTAAAAGTCACCACCACAAAAAAAAAAAACAAAAAAACATCTGACTATGGCTCTATGGCTCTTTATGTATCTCAGCAACTGAAGAGTCACTTATGAGACACAGCTGATTATGAAATTGGTTCTCTATTTTCTATATATTCTCTATGTATTATTTTATATATATTGTTGTATATTATTATTATATATTATTATTATTATTATTATTATTATTATTATTATTGTAGAATTAGTAACAGGATTAGTAGTAGTATTACTGTTAAAAATAAAACCCAGAGGCAAGCCCATATTAATCTTTTACAAGTACTTTGAGTCCCCTCAGACCTACTTTAAAGTCGATTCTGATTTTGATTCCTTTACTGCTTGTATCTATGAGAAAATGGGTGACAGCACAGATCAAAAGAGGTTGAGTGAAATGTTACGACATGAATGGAAAACGTGAAGAAAATTTGCAGATGCACCTAAGAAGCTTTAAATTAACAAGGCGACTTTAAAGTTTGGATAGTCGGTCTGTATTGGCTGACATTTGTCTCCTTCACCACTGTCTTTCTGTAACATCAGAGATCCTCCTACACAGGGTCGTGCGGTTGCCATGGCTACTAACCCCAAAACTTAGACATTTCATCATCAGTGCTAATCCTCCCATGTATCGTCATGTGCACTCATGTACATTTTCACACATTTAAATCTACTGGCGCACACCCACACCAACAGCAGTCACATGACAAATCACAGCAAATGTCACGACACGTTCTCACTTTAACAAAGAGAGCACTTAGAACATTGAACATTGTTAATTGCTGGATTTTATCTTATAGATGCCCATGTCTTACACACTGAAAAAATAAAAAGGTTTCATAACAAATAATCTGCTTGTTTAGTTTGGTTCCAACGAATCACACAAAAAAAAATCTATAAATACCCTATACTGATCAAAAGGCTACCAATTAATTTCAGGTCGTAAGTAACTTTTATGCTGAAGCTTTTTAATTGGCTGTCTGACGAGCAGCATATTTTCTCTAAGGTTGAGCAAAGTGTCAACTCTAACAACTTACACAAAACAGGGCAAAGCATGAACCTGCGAAAAGTGTTGCTATTAGCTGCGGTAACAACAAAATACTTGAGAAAATTGCTTTGAACGTCCAATCTCCAGAACAAACACTAATTATCAGACTTTCTTAATAAGACATGCCTTTCTTGTCTGGAATATGTTGATAATTTCCCTCCATTTGCCGGCAAAATAAAGAAAAGTGAATTTGCTGAATTGTGTAAGCAGTAACCTCTTAAAGAACCATGTCTAGGAATTAAAAGAGTTTACCTGACCATTTGTCACCAGCATGTGAAGACTTTCCAAAGTATCTATTGACGTAAAACTTTCACAGTGTGTTTTTGACTTAAACCATAAAGACCCAAACATCTACCATCAACCAAAACTATCTACTGATCTATAATGTTTAATACCTGTTGATCCGCTAATCCTATCAATACATGTAAATAATTGATGTAAAATGCAGTTTGTTGTCTTTTCATGGTCATCAGATATGACCCATGTGGACGTTCAGAGGCTCCATAGTTACCATGGAAACACCACCCTCTTTTTACAACATTGATTCACCAGTAAAACCCATGGAGTTGGATCAATGACAGATGGACACCCTTGTTTTATGTTCAGTTATTGATCTTTGCCGAAAAAGTCACTTTTTCTATAGTTTTCTTATGAACATCTAGATGATCAGTGAATTAAATATAGGAAAATACCTGATCTACACTGGAAAAAATGCAAAATATAGAGGATAATATTATAATAAATTGTGATAAATCACTTAAGAAAGATTAAACAGGCAGAAAAATTCTTTTTGGGAACTGCCATAAAAGTAGCAGTGAGTCTTTAGGGGTTAAAATGAAAATTAGAAATCTTTCACATTCTGCCACATCTCCCATTTGGTTCATACTTTAATAAATTAACATTACTTGTCTCAGTAAACTCCGTATGATATTTCAATGCAATATTTTCAGTAACATTGGGATACAGGCATGTGATGCTGATTTTACTGTTTAAAAAAAGTTTCAGAAAAAAAGTGGCCTAAGTTTAATAAGTCATTACTTTAGAACTATTCATAGAGACATGAAGTTTTAATGAGTTGTTCTAAGGTACAACATGTCTTTAACTTCTCTAAAAGATCCACATATTTGCTCAGTTATATGTTGCTGAAAACATTAGAAATAAAGATCAGCCGTGGCCAGGAGGTAGAGCGGGTCGTCCAATAAGGGTTGGCGGTTCGAATCCCGCTCTGTCCGAGTCATGAGCTGTTGTGTCCTTGGGCAGACACTTCACCCACTTCACACTGGTGTATGAGCGCGTGTGAATGTTCGGTGGTGGTCGGAGGGGCGGTTTGGCGCAAATTGGCAGCCACGCTTCCGTCACCCTGCCGCAGGGCAGCTGTGGCTACATACGTACTTTACCACCACCAGAGTGTGACTGTGAGAGTGAATGAATAATGGATCATTAATGTAAAGCGCTTTGGATGCCTTGAAAAGCACTATAAAAATCTAATCCATTCTTATTCTTATTCTTATTCTTATTCTTATTCTTATTCTTATTCTTATTCTTATTCTTATTCTTATTATTATTATTATCTTGCAGTACTACCATGGTGGCTAAGAGGTGATTATTTCCCTGATTTATAAGGCATTAAAAAAAATAAAGAATCATTTCACACTTGTATTTCAAAAGCATATTGCTCATGTATGACGATGTCCACCATAAAAACAATTATATCAGTGATAAGAGCAACTCATCATTAATATAAGCGCAAAATATGAAGTCAGTATCTTTAACCCAACTATTTTATCGGTATTTATGAGCACTTTAAAAGTAATGAACTTTTTGTGGACCAGTCGTTTTTGTGGTAAAATCAGCATCTCGACTCATTTCAAGTACAATATCTCAAAACCTGTGTCGTTTATGAGGATTAAGGAAGTTATCAATCAAATCCAACATAGTCAGTCGAGCCCCAATGATTTCACATGGACTGACACAAAGTAAAAGACATGAAGAATTTCTATGTTTTATGTTCTGAAAACCACTGGAACTACTTTAATTGTTCGTGATATAAAACCTGTAATCCACACATATTTCAGATGGTGTAATGTATATCTTTAAAATCCAGTGTGTATTTCTCAGGTTTCCTACCTTTATCTCTGTACACAGCGGGGTCAGGACTCTTCTATTGTGAGTTTTCCGTGTCATCTTCCTCTTGTGGACAAAAAAAGAAGTGAGTACAAGAGTTATAAAGTCATAAAGATGTGAATAAGCATCAGAAAACAACTTCATTAGGGCTTTTTGGCCTCTTTAAACATACAGTAATTTCTATTAATTCATATTATAATTGTTCCAGAAACTACAAGGACATTAAATTTGCAGTGAAACTGGTTTTCCTGATTTCTGGATTTTCTGATGTCATATATGTGTTCATAAATGATGCTGTTGTTGATGCTACAGCTTTCATACTGTGTGCATGATGCAATCTGTTGAAAACATCCACACGATTTACAGTTGCACTTGCTCATTTTCACATTTATGTGTTTACAGCTTGAGGGATTAAAAATAAATAAATAAATAAATCTGTTAATCATTTGACTTTAAAAATAAAAGCAGAAATGAAATTTAACAGTGAGGTCTTAAAAATGTTAATTGAATAGTCAAGTAAGTTACAAAGTTTAGAGCTCGCTGTCATCACCGTGAAACAAAGAGCCAGCGGTGAAAGGAACAGAAAAGATTGTTCTCTAACAGTTAGAGTTTATTTTACACCACTAAAGAGAGTAGTAGGTTTTACATCTTGCGTTCATCTCATACCATCTGTTCAATTAAAACTGCAAACGTCTAAGAAGGCACATGTGATTTAAGCCAGTTTATTACAAAAATATAAGCATGTATAAGTTATTTTTTTCCTTAAGCCACTTGTAAATATATTACTTGGAATCACCTGTTGTGGTTTTAATGGTGTGCATAATTTTGCAGATTTTGGACAGTCAAACAAAGAGGGATGAGTTTACTGTAGCAGTTGGACAGTTTTTTTTATTCTCAGCTTCCAGTCAAATTCTTTCTAAGTTGGGTTAATTAAGTATTTATGCCAGACCATCTAGATACTACCCTACTGCTTGTTGTCAGTTACGGTGAGGGTTTCCAAGTCCTATTTGCTTTTGTGAATAATCCTGTTTAAACAAGATAGTGTTTACCTTGGTTGCATTTTGTTCTCAATCCTCTCTATCTAATGCTGTTTAAAGATGGTTGGTGAATGTTTAATTTTATCTGTATCTAAAAATATCTGAAGAAATCGCATACAATACCATAAGCTACAAGACTGTTATTTGATTTTCTTTTGTTTTTGATATAATGGCTTATTTTATATTAATCAGAATACAAGGTGAATTTCAGCCATTAATCACATATATTAACAAGTAAAAAAAAAAAAGGAATAAGTTGATAATATGTGTAAATTTCAGAACACAGCAACAGCCAAAGAGAAATTGGTTTTCTTTCTTTGACTTAAAGAATATATAGCTTTGGCTCACAGTGGACAGCTTTTAAATAGGAACCTCTATCCTGTTGTAAAAGCAAATAATCAGTGATTGTAATGGCAGCAGGCAGGTGTCACAGACTACTGCTCTCACCTGTCAACCTTTTTTTTTTTTTTTTTGGTATAAAACATGGCCATCAGCTTCTCGAGCTTCATTACAGCCGCCTGTAGACGAGACATAGGTGAGCTCCTGCATCTTACTTCTCTCTCTCATTCTCCCGTCGTATCTTCCATCTGCACCTAATACTGTTCGTCATTCCTTCGAAGTACTTTTTTAAAATTTATTCAGCTTGAGTCTAGTGGACAACCGCCCCACTAAAATGAACAAACCAATGTAGGAAATTGCTGTAATGAATTCAGGTTCGTCTGTTCTCATCTGAGTCCTTTCTGAATCCATCTTTGCATAATTAGACAGTGATAACACTCTTCCCTTTGGCGGCAACATATGCAAACACACCAGATGTATGCTACACGTTTATGCAAAACAACAGAAAAGACAAATCACTGGCTGTCTCACTTCTCTGCTTTCTTATTCTCCTCTCCATTTCTAATGCGACGCAAAGCAGGAATTAGGAATCATTAAAATGTAAAAGAACCAATACAGATGGGTGATTTGTGTACCTGCAGGATCTGTTGAGTTAAAATAACATTTATTCCAAGAAGAGGGCCGCTGTGTTTGCCCCTCTGATAATTACCCTCTGTCTCTCCTCATATCCTAACGCTAATTACTACTTCCTCTCTCTTTGCGACAGAAAGGTTGGGGATGCATTTTTAAGCAGGGCAGTGGCATCAATAATTCACATTCAGCATCCACAGACAATATGTGGGCCTCTATTTGCCAGAATCTCATAAATTGTCTCAATATGCCTACTTATAAGGAACATATGCACAGATGATATTCTGGTGAGAATTACCCCAAAGAAAAATAGTAGTTGTGGAGCTGCGACCTGTGTGGCTTATCATTTCCCCTAACCTGCAACAGGGATGCAGCCTGAAAAAAAAAAAAAAATCAATGACTTGTGAAACTACCAAAACTTGACAAATGCTATCATTAAACCCGTACTGTTTCTGCTGTTTTTTGAAGCTTTTTACACAGTTGTCTATAATTCAGCCGGGAAAGACTAACTAGCTGACAGGCTGAAATGGTATCTGAGCCAAACCCGAGCAGCCTTCTGTAGAGCCTTCTGTAAAGTGTCACCAAAACAGTCCCAACTGCTGCTGAAACTCCTACACATCTCAGAGGCTGTTTGACAACAGTTAGAATGACGGTTAGCGAGCTGATAATATTCTCAATATGTTCTTGGATGGATTTTTTTTTATTATTATTATTATTTGTGGGTATGTATGTGTGCATGTCTTTTAGTGACTCACTTGTGTTGGCACCTACACTAATGAGGGACAGCTCATCTGTGCCTTAACACCATCCACACTAAGCACTGAATCATGCACAAAACACCAAAGCAAGTGCTTGCTCGCTCACACACACACACACACAATTATATCCTGTACATAATGATGACATTCATGATAAAATATTCATTTTCATTGTATATTTTATCTTTTATCATAGAGATAAAAATTTAATTATTAAAACAGGACCCTCATATATGATTCTTAATAATATACTCTCAAGACAGTATAAACACAATGGAGAAGATATTATAGAAGAACTTCACTCTGGTTGGGGTACAGAGTATCCCCTTAAGGGCTTTTTTTCTGAAGAAATGCACCAAATCCAAGGTTTATCAGACTAGAAACCAGGCTATTGTTGATGATTTATACATAAGGAGCATATGGCTGCTTTAGTGTCCAACAGTCAACAGATGGAGGGGTAAAGCAAGAAAAAAGGGAATAGAGTCTGTTTTCTTTTTTTTTTTTTTTTAGTGCACCAGCAGCTGACCACTTCTCAGTAATGATCTGTTACAATCGTTTGCATAATGCGATTTTAATCAGTGTGATGAAAAAATGAAACTCAAAACAAGTCTCAGGCAACAGCAGGCTAACATCTGGTAATATGACAACCTCATTAAAGCCCTTATTTCAATTCATTTCAATTTATTCTACTCCTCTATTCTCATTCACACTCCAATGCATCATGAAGCTTGAATTCATATTCAAAATGGCCGATGTCTTACCACTGTGAAGGATCCCAGAGAACAGCCTTCCTCTCACCTTCAGTCCACTCTCCTGAGCAAAAGTCCTTCTTGTCTTTAAAAAGTGAAACGTATATGGCTTGGCTGGATAATTTCAATACCAGATGAAGGGAAAAGAAGGGGGGGAAAAAAGCCTTAGGTGATTGGAAAGAGCGACAAATGGCTTGTGGCAAAGAAGATGGCTGGCTCCAGGAGTCAGAAGCCACAGGTGGGCAAGACGTCCCTCTGCTTGTGGAGGCGTGTTGGGCGACGGGGCATGACGCAGCCGGTGTAGGTGTGCATGTGTGTGATACTGTCAGTGTCGATTAAGACACATCTGTAGATCCACATGCACCAAAGTCTAGGATCTGAATCTTTCACCTCTTCATGGCCTTAACACTCAACCAGCTCAAGCCTCCTCAGATTGTCCATTATTTTACACTGACTTTATTAAATGGATCTTAATGGAAAGTCTCCAGTTGTCCCCCCAAGCAAAGCATCCCTGATCTGGTAGCAGTGAAGATTAAATAAACGTCCAAGAGGATGAAGATGAAGCAGTGAAGCGTCCTGTCCTTCCTCCCTGTAGCGGGTTTGAAAGGCCTGGATTCAGCAGAAGACTGTGATCAGGACTTGGAGAGAAGACCTGTCCCTGTCGATCTCTGCTACTATCTGTCCGTGATGAGCATCTGGCGAGCGGAACGTCATCAACAAACGCACCTGAGTCACACTCACTCAGAGGGGGCTGCTGGGTGGGAGATCCAGTGTGTGTGTGTGTGTGTGTGTGTGTGTGTGTGTGGCCCCCGGTGATGCAGACCCTTTGAGAGACTTCCTGGGCCATGTTGCTAGGAGAGGGTGTTATGATGCCCACCCCAAATCCCTCAAACCCCCTTCCTTCCCAAGCACACATATGACCACACACACTTTAAAAGGAGGAGGGTTAATGATAGCAAATAAAGAAAAGTAAACAGCGGGCGGCTAACGAGTGCTGAATTAGTACAGCACTCTGCTATGAATTAATGAAGAGATCATTTGGATGCCACAGCAACAGCAGGGAGGCGCCATCTTGGGCGATGACAGTGAGGGGCCCCTAAGAGCCGCTGCTCATTTTAAGACTCTGATGTACCTCGCCGTTGTCTGGAAACATGAACATGACGTAACCTTCACTTCAGAACAGTTGCACTTTGCACTAGACATCTTCTCTCACATGTTATCTTGCTAAAATCTCAGTTTTCTCATCTTTTTTTTTTTTTTTCCCAGTCTTACTGCACCCACCCAGAGCTGTTTCAACAGTCCTCCCACAGAGCCCTGGTGTGACTCCCTGCCTCCCATCCCATCCTCCTGTCATGGCCTGTTTGTGCCAGTGCTATGGTAAGATTGTAAAATGGCAGGTCCAATTGTTATCTGTCAAATCAGGTTCAGACTGGTTCTAATTAGGGCCTCATTCATTTCCACACTGCTCCATCAACCAAACAGGCACACCTGCTGCACACACCAAACACTACTAAAGATTTTATATGAACATAAAGGATGCTCAAAACTAAAGCAGGGAATACCTGAGAAGAACCAAGTACTACATTTGTCAGGTGCAATGTACAGATATAAATACAGGCAACAAATTAAAGGAAAATATTGAAATTGTGTAGTATCTTAGATATAGTGTAGTCAAGACCATCTAATTGAACACTTAAAATATTGCAGCAAAGTTCTTCAAATGGTTACACAACAACATGTTTGATATGGTATGATATGTCCAATGAATAAGTCGATTAACCCATAAAGACCCAATGGTACTTTTGTGGCAGTTCCCAATTGATTTTTCTCTCTATGTAACCATTCTTAAATGCTTTATCACCATTTATTATAATATTATCATCTGTATTTTTTCAGTGAAAATCTGGTATTTCTCATTTTTAATTCACTGATCATGTAGATCTCCATATAAGTTCAGACTAAAGTTGAAGGTTATTATATCAAACATAAGAGAAAACTGAAGAAAAAGTGACTTTTTCAGCAAAGATATCATTAACTGAACATAAAAACAAGCATTATTAACCACTGTCATTTATTAAACTACCTGGGTTTTACTAGTGAATCAATGTTACAGAAGATAACGTTGTTTCCACATTCACTACGGAGCCTCTGAACGTCCAAATGGGTCATATCTGATGACCATGAAAAGATGACAAACTGCATTATACACCAATTATTTGCATGTATTGATAGGATTAGTAGATCAACAATTATTAAACAATTTACATCAGTAGATGGTTTTGAGCAGTGGTGGATATTTGCGTCTTTATGAGTTAAGTAATATTTAACTATCACAAAAAAAGCAAAGATGTGTTTTTTCCATTCAGTATTAAACCCAAAGTATGGGGTTAGACCAGATAAATCATTTATTCAAACCAAAAGTCATCACCGTTAAGAGTGAAGTTACACTGGTCTACTAGTAAAATGGTTCCATGACAAATATACTGAAACTTTACCAAATTAGGGACATTAATAAAGAAAAATGTAATCAAAAGTGCCTATAGTTTTCAATGTAAGGAGCTGATTCTATTCACAGGGAATGTTTGTCGTACATTCACTTTTCCTTTTAGTGTAAGATTGATGTGTATATACTGTATACACTATGAATGCATATAAACCTATGTATATATGTAATAACACATTATCCATCCATTTTCTGAACTGCTTAATCCTCCAGAGGGTTGAGAGGATGCTGAAATTTATCCCAGCTACCAACAGACTGAGGAGGAGTACACCCTGGATGTGACACCTATATACATGATTTAGACCGACAGTTAACCTATTAAATGCATGTGTTTGGACGGTGGGAGGAAGCTGGAGTACCTGGAGAGGACAACATGTAAACCCCAAGACACTCTTACAGTGCACCCACAACATATGATTATACTGTATATCTTAAAAACATTATCCCCATTTGTTTTCCAATTCATCTTATCAAAGTATATAAGACTGAGCACATTTTTTCTCTGAGGCAGATCATTTCCAAAAATTGCATTGG
The DNA here is from genome assembly GCA_037367365.1 of Apogon talboti. NCBI lineage: Eukaryota > Metazoa > Chordata > Actinopteri > Kurtiformes > Apogonidae > Apogon > Apogon talboti. Next base: position 20,396,259 of record JAPQRQ010000028.1, on the reverse strand, counting down.
TTGTATCTGAAGCACGAAGGTTTACACCCAATCCCAGATAAATAAAGTAAGCATTTAGTGATCGGTTGCGGTTTTGGCTGGTCTTCAAATATAAAAGAGTCCTGTTTGCCCAAGAAACAGACGAATCTTATGTATTTTATGGTATTTCAATCATTCAGTAGAGTTCAACAACTTGTAGAATCAGTGCTAAGGAGCAGTGAAGCTGTTCTGTTCTGGAGGCGTGTGACTCAATAGTCTACAATACAGTGTTGTTTGAAGGTAAAAATACATTTGATTCTGAGACAAGACTGAGATTTTTACCTTCAAACATCACTATGTTTTAGGGTATTGAGCCACATGCCTCCAGAACAGATTCAACACTCCTTAGCACTGATTCTACAAGTTATTGAACTCTACTGAATGGATCAAATACCATTGTTACATAAGATACTCCCTCTATACAATAGTCACACAGGTCCTATAGAATCATTTGCTTCACACCACTTTCATACTTATCAGACCATGCATTCAGCCCTCATGTCATATTGACACTCCCCTGGGGTTTTTCCATTAATTTGTCAATCATCTGTGCATCATTGAAGTTCATGTGCAGAATAAAATAACACAACACAACAGAGGAAGATAGAAAAAGGACAGAATGCTTAGAATGCAAACTGTGTGTGAAAACTATATTAACAAACCGTAAAAAATTGCGATTTTGCATGTTTTGTGCTACAATTATTGTACAAGATAATTAGATATTAAAAAAATGTACTCCAATAAGTAAGATGAAACAATTAGGAGATGTTTTGCATCTTAGACAATAAGTCTACACAACAGCTTATAATTAATGTAACTTGTAATTAATTACCTGAAACTCGGTGACAGTGAGTGGGTGGGTCTTTAAATACTATATGCAGGTCACAAAAGAGACAATAATAAGGTATTTGTAGGGGAAAAGGGGCTGGATGATGACAGGAGGAGGAGGAACAGTAAAGGAACAGCAAAGCCATGTTAAGTACTACATGTTCCCTCTGCAGATGTCACTAAAAAAATACAAAACAGATAGATAGAATAGATAGAATTAGCAAGTAAAAGGTTACATCTAACAGTACCGGCTGTGCATTAAAAATCACACACAGTAGATATATATTTTCATATTGAGGTTTTAGACTTAGACTTTATTCGTCCTGGATGGGAGATTTGTTTCCACTTGATTGTACATAGAATTGTCACACAAACACACACATCAACATCAAATAGAAAAGAAAGACGTACAGAGGAGGCGGACATTTCACGAATACACTTAGTTGTGGTGACAATTATGAGGATGAGGAGAATGTCAGTGGGGTCTACTGTTTAAAGTGGCTATGGCTGCTGGGATTACTACATGTTTGTGTTAGGTGTGTTTTTTTATTGTAATACCATATGCAATCAATGTGTGCAAAAGCAGAAAATATGAAGGTCTTTCTCCTTGCCTCAAAATCTATATCTAATCTCAGCATGAGGTGATGCTTGAGGGTAAGGCTGATGATGACACAGCTCTGTCTCAACACACTTTACAATGAACGACGACTGTTCGACTCAAAGCAAAAGGTGGAAAGGGAGAGCAAGCGGAAAAGGAAAGAAAAAAATCGGACTAATAGCTTTAGCGATCAAAGTAGTGGGTTTCTGGTAACAGATTCTGGTAACAAACTGAATGTCTTTGGGGAACAGGCTAAATACTAAGAGCGTCTCAGAGGATTTACTCAGTGATCCCTCTACATCTGAGCCGGGCCTGTGGGGGTTGATGAAAGTTGGTTTTAGCTCAGTTCCTGGATCAGATATATCAGTGACAGCCTGGAGCAAGAGCTGCTCATTGGAACAGCAGGCGCTGATATTTGGTCAGTATCTGGTGCTGTTTCTCCAGAGAATGATGATTATTTTTGGTTTGGTAACCACGCTTCATGACTCAACTTGTTTGGTCTCGATGGACAATTGGTTTCACAGCAAGAATTAGATTAGTTGGAGACTGAAACTGGCAGAGTTTATGTGATCAGTGCCATCATCATCATCATCATCATCATCATCAGCAGCAGCAGCAGCATAATTATGATTGTAGTTGTGATGATTACCAAACGATAACTGCTTTTCTAACATTTATATGAACATTTAGCCCCATAAGTGAGCAGTTTAATGCATCGACAACAATTGATTTAAAAGCTTTCATTTACTACTGAACTATCGCACAAAAATCTGTTGAAAACAACACATTTGGCGCTCTGCATCCCCAACAAAAGCCCTTTTACAGCCAAACAGAAATGAGCACCAGAGTTAGCCAAACCAAAGGAGCATTTCAATAGATTTGCCTGATGTATCCAAACTCACTGGCGCACGACGTAAATCAGTGCACAGATCAGTTTAGTTTGTAAGTTTGGCTTCAAAAACACCACGCTGTGCTTAGCATTTAAACATCACACAACCCCTTCGAGTCCCCACACACAACACGCAGTCACATATTAATTGAATGAATGATTAAAGCGCGGTATAAGCACCTCCGACAAAAAACAACTGCATCATAATCCTTTTTTTATTGCATTTCTTTGGGCCTGATTAGCCTGTTTCCTGCTGCGTGGAAAGTACATGGCATATTTTCTAGTAATAGCTCTGGGACTGGGACACAGCCATAACTGTCCAAGCCATACCTCTTCCTCTACAGGTAGAAGGTTAATTCACTGTCTAATGGGCTGGGGAACTCAGGAATCATTTGATGTTAAAGGGTAATTGACTATGGGTAGTGTTGTGTGGAGGGAGTATCACTCTCTGAACTGTGACACATCAGAAAAGATTACAGACATCGCTAAAATGATTTCTCTGTGACCTTAACGTGATTCCACCTGTTGGTACACTAACTCATCTCTGCACACAAAGCTATTTGTATACATTTGTGGCAAACTGATAAATGACACAGGAATCCAAATAAATCTATATATTTCCAAGTAGTGGTGGAGCCGATACAAATACAGTGTTTAGATTATTATTTTTATATGGGAAGAAATATGCATATGTGTTCACCGAGGGTAGATTAGGAGCTGATGGGTACTTGTAAAATCATTTTCTTGATGTGATTTTTATGATTATGCATGTTTAATGCGTTTCTGAAAAGTATAAACCAATAGTGCGTTCAAATTCTCATAATTATTGTAAATAAAAGTTTATTGAGGAACACTTATAAGACTTTAATGTCCTAAATTTATATGTGTAATGGCAACAAACACAAAAATGTCTTTTACCCTTTTTATTTAAGTACAAATACAAATGATTTTTTGCCTCAACAAATACTCAGCTCTTTACAAGTCCCCACGAACAATACTACGAAGTAAGTAGCAACTTTAATTAAATTACATAACTGTAGTTGCAATGCATTACTGAGAAAAACATATCAATTACTCGTACAAATCAAAATATTGGTAGTTGCAACAGGAATACATTTAAATATGTGCTTTTGGTACTAACTAAAATACATAAATACTGTAAATGCATTTGTGTATAAAACATTAATTCATACTGTCAACACAAGGGAATGAATTTCCTCCTGTGGAAAAATAATGTTTTTCTGTGTCTGCATCATGTTCCCTTTATTTTCTGGTTGACTTCACACTGACAGTTCTGTTTTATTGTTCAGGTCTGTTTTTTTGTTTGCCCACATATAACATTTATTAAAATGTGACTAGTAACAGATTCCACTGTGAATAAAACACAACAAATAAAAGTTGTGCATTTAAAACCTTACTTTTAAGATAACATTAGAAGTATTTTCTGGACTTCATTTGCAGTTAAAGGGTACCTGTCTGTGTTTTACTGTTATACATGATGCTGTGTTTAATTTTCCTGTTGTGTTCAGGCTCCCTCCTCTGCAGAATTGAGATAAATATCCATTTACAGAGACATCAGAGTCACATTCATTCAGATTTGACTGTCCAGACTGAAGTCACATTGAAAAAGGTCAGATCTGTAACTGATTTTGACCACATAGAACTCAGCACTTGGGAAAAAAAAAACCAAAAAAAAAAACAGATTCCATGTCATTTGTGCTGTCACAAAAAAAGGGATCAGATCACAGATGAGTGAAAAAATCTGATTTTGCCCACTGCAGAGTACAGGCTAAATATAGCTTTGTATAAACAAGCAAGGTAATCCCTTAAAGGCTGCAAAATATATAGTTATTCCAATTCAACTTGACACTGAGACTTGACATTGGTTATGTTTGTAATTTAATCAAGTTGTTCTAAAATCCATTTAACCCATAAAGACCCAAACAGCCACTGGTGACCAAAACCATCTACTAATGTAAATGTTTAATACCTGTTGATCCACTAATCCTATCAATACATGTAAATAATTGGTGTAAAATGCAGTTTGTCA
>JAPQRQ010000028.1:20346117-20389907 GCA_037367365.1 Apogon talboti | reverse complement strand
CTCCGTAGTGAACGTGGAAACACTGTCATCTTCTACAACATTGATTCACCAGTAAAACCCATGGAGTTGGATCAATGGCGGAGGGACACGCTTGTTTTATTGTTCAGTTATTGATCTTTGCTGAAAAAGTCACTTTTTCTTCAGTTTTCTCTGTTTCTGATACAATAACCCTCACCTTTAATCTCAGCTTTAATGAACATCTACATGATCAGTAGGAAAATACCAAATCTTCACTAAAAAAAAAAAAAAAAAATGCAGGGGATAATGTTATAATAAATGGTGATAAATCACTTTAAAAAAGTCAAATATAGAGAAAAAACTATTTTGGAACTGACACATAAGTAGCAGTGGGTCTTTATGGATTAATTAAAGTTACAGTAATAGTGTTGAGGAGTGTTCATAGGATTAGATTTCTCTTTTAGGGCTTTTCAGCTCTTTTTCTGCTAGAAAAGTAATTAAAAAGCAAGCATGATAAGGGAATTAAAAGTACTGATTACTTTTGTAACCTGGTAACCAATCACTTAGAACCAAATGTGAACAGTAACCTTCCCTAGGCCGGTTATAAATGCTGCGTCTGTCCATCATTTAATGGTTATGTTAAATCTTGTTCCTACAGGTCTGAGTCATGACAGAACATGAGCGTCTTCCTCATGGGCTCTGGGTCATCCTCACGCCTTTCCTGTGCGACCACACCGGGCTGCAGCGGAAACACGGGCCGGATGTGTAATTAAAATCTCCCACCACCACCACCACCACCGACTCCAGCCAACAGAGTTTTGTTGTGCTCCACTTTGCTGCTGTTACCGTGACATTAAGCAGACAGGGGATTTACGTTAGTCCTCGGGGCAGAGAGGACACCGGGAGAAGGGTTGTCATGGAAACGGACCCCCACGAGGCTGTCAGAATTGTTTAATTATTCAGGACCACCATCGCCGAGCATCAGCGGGGAATCAACTGGAACCACTGAACCGACTGAATGGTGAGATTAAAAAATTATACAGTGTGCTGACTTGGGGAATCCAGATGAACTTATCTTGAATATGTGCTTAACTGTTGAGCTATGAAACTCCTGGGTGGACTGATGAGAATTCTCCACACACACACACACACACACACACACACACACACACACACACACACACACACACACAGGTAATCCATAAATCTACAGAAGGCAATCTATTCCATCTAGAATCTCTATATGGATGTGGAAAAAAGCATTTCACCTTTTAATAGATGGTCTGTTGTTGTTATTTACACTTTACAAGAAGGAAAAAAAAGCAAAAAAAATCCTGTTAATTGTGAAAAAAAAAAAAGATAGAGAATCCATGTGCCACAATGTAAAGTGCTGTTGCTATAGCGTCACCTCTCATGAAAACAATGCATAGTGTAGTGCTAAAGGCTACCACCCACGCTCCAGCACACACTGAAATCTCTACAGTGACATATTTTTAGCCTTGGCATTTCTCTAATTGTATTTGCACAGTTCAAAAGCCTGTGTATTACATAATTAAAACTCAGCTGTACAGAACACACACACTTCCACCATTTGAAACAGTCATCAAAAGCATATTAAAAAATAACAACACAAGTAAAACAAAGTAGGAGAATAGAGTGGTACATGTTCACCGCCTGTCCAGACTAAATGTCAAAGTTTGAACCTGAGACACAGGGATGAGAAACAGTACAAAATAAGCTTTTGTTTTCCTTATAATACATGCCCGAGTGTTAGAGCAAGAGCGTCTGTCCTCATGTGCGGCATTTTGTGCAAACTGTGTCACACCAATCTGTCATCTTACATTTCCAGGACTGAGCAAAGTATGTGGGAACACACTGTCTTTGTGGCCACAGGCGTTTTTATGGACAACTAAATCCTCTCTCTGAGCCGTATGGTGGGCTGCTGTCTGCAAGGACTGTCCATATTTCTTAGAGCACTGACAGTTTTTACATCCTTCCCTTGTCAAGGATCTTCACACACAAGAACACAGTCCAGACATCAATCTATCAGTCCCGTGTGCCATGTGAGCGTGTTTGATTTAAGAAGACACATTGCTTTTGGGTCCAACAGTTGATTTTAAGACGTTGTGCCCCATGTGTGTAATAAACTAATAGCACTCCTCATTCATAATAAATGGTAAATGCCCAGCTCAACTGCATCCCTTATATACGACTGCATCTTTGACATGTTTAACAGATGATATGCAGCAGTGTGTTCGGTTCAGTGCGATCTCCAGAGGCTCATTAAAACCTGATAATCCTCTGGCCATTTGCCTTGTTGGCAACTAATGTAGTGAAATACACAATGATGATCATTTGAAGCTTTACTATAAAGTCAAAGTTTTCTTCAGTAGGAAAAGAGATGTTTAAGTCTCTCTGCACATATTGAGATCTCACACACGTATTTACACCCTCACCTGAATGAAGTTTTGCAGATTTCATTTCTGATATATAGATATATCAAAGATGAAACAAAAAGGATTAGTGTTCAAGTTAGAAGCAGGAAATCCTCAAAGATACCAGGTTGCCCCCTAGTGGTGACATTGTGCTATTATTTGCATTTACCACATAATCTACCTGAAGCATTTTTTTTCTTCAAGCCACAAATACTAGCAAAAACAAAGAAATATTTATTTATTACAAAGCATACATCTTTATTTAATTGGCAACTTCATAACAAATGCAGTTCTGCCGTGCAGACAGAAATGACTTTAGTTCTCTCAAAAACAGTAAATACACACATTATTGACAACCTTTTCTATTACATGTACAGTTTGAGTTAAAACACTGAACACCATTTACAAAGCTCACCTCTAATTTCAACACTACAGAAGTCTCGGCTTGTGCATCTCGAAAGCGTCGCTCGAACAAAACAAAAAAAAAAGCGGGTTTTGGTAACGCTTCTCTCTTGTTCTTTCGCTCTTGTTAACAGTAGAGTGGTTAAAAAGGCAACAAGGTTACTTGTCCTCCAGAGGATTTCTCACTCTGCGTCACATATACACAATCACACCAACAGTCACATATAGGTACTTATCGCTGCTCAGTGGGGGAGCCCTGCTCACATCCAAACACCCTTTCAAAGATTGTATGCATCATCATAAAGCCTTAAACGTTACAGCGGGTCTATGAGGGTGCGCCTCCTACAATGCACCGTGTTTTAATATCTGAACACACTGTTTTGGCAATGACGCACATAAAAAGATCAAGAATGAGGCAGATGAAAGGTAACACATTCAATTCCGTGTTGGAAGAAACAGAACAAATAAAACAAAAGTAATATACTATATAAAGACTGTATTTTTGTGCTGTACATGTGGCCAGCACTTTGGACTTTTACTGTGAAAATATAGATAAAACCAAGTAATAAAAGATCCAGTAAGTCCATAAAAAGGTGCTTTAAAGTCTTTAGAGCTGCACGATGACAGGAGGAGGTTTCCAGTTTTTTACAGACATCAACTAAAAATTAAAAGATGTGTTGAAGGATTTATGGAAAGAAGGAGAACAACGGACTACGTAATGTCTGCAGATGTTATGAAGATCTCTCCTCCCAATGGCATTTCAGTATCTTGGAAAGACAGCCTGATTCAATTTATTACATATGACCATGTCTTAATATAAATATGGCTTGTTGTGACTTGGTTATAGGTGTTTTAGGAATAAATAATCCTTTTGTTTTACAATACATGTATTTTTGGCTTAATATTACTCTTTAATGCTCAGATGCAATAGCATTTATTTTCAATATTTCCTTTTCGACCTGAGCACATCTAATCCGTCTAATTTCACGTTCACTTCCAGCTGAACATGATCTCATTTCTGGGACAACATCATTTATTTTCACAATTTCCATCTGTGTGTGTATCTAATGCATTGTTTTCCATTTTCAGACTCGGTCACATTAATTTCTTTTTTGTTTACTATGCGATAAATAGAACCACCAGGTAGAGGTTGAAGGTTGATATGGTTGTTTTTTCTAATGGCATAGATAAATATCTTATTACTATGCTTCAGTTGATCACTTTGGCTTATAAGGCAAGTTGTGTCTTTAAAAGGAAAGTGCATTGACTCATCGGCCCCAAGGCATACTAAACAGATTCACACACACACACACACACACACACACACCCACACCCACACAGAAACACATATTCACAAAAATACTCACCCCGTTCATAACAAAATACCTTCCTCCACTTGAGACTGGTAAACATCTTTGCTGTTGTTAATAAATTAAAAGTTCAGCAGTTCACATTCATCAGCTGGTTGTGTGTGTTTGCGTCTTTGTGTGCAAGAGTACTTTGGGTAGTTAAGTTGTATAGTTCACATTGGTCATTGTAGTCCTGTGGCTGTTTTGAGTAGCTCCAGGTCTTTCCGTGCTGGAGCTGCGGGGGGTGAACAGCCGTACGTTTCTAAAGCCAGAGGCAAGTAGCGCTCCTGCAGCCTCAGGAACTCATCCCTCTGGCTGCTTTGAAGGAGAACCCAGGGAGGCGGTGAAGAGCCTCCCTGGAAACCCCAGAGCGCGAGGCTCTCTGTGGTGAGAGGAAGGAAATGAGTGGATGAAACAGAGACAAACCCTACTCCAGAAAACAGAAAAGCACAGGGAGAGCGTCTGAATGGGGGAACATACCTTTATCGTGTAGATCAGCAGCTTTGGCGAGGCCCAAGGAGACCAGATGCGGCGCTAAGGTCGCCATGCCGACTGGCTGACCTCGTGTTGCCATAAGCACTATAGACCTGTTCAGAAAATCAAATCAAATCTAACTCATATGCTACACTGTATCTATGTCAACATCAATAAATAATGCAATCATCTTATTTCCCTTGGCGCACCTCTTTGGTATTCCAGTTTTCAGGTATTGTTCCATCTTGTTGTCCATCTTAGCAAAGAAGGTTTCTTTGGTGACCTTTCCAGAACAGGCATCCACAGAGACCACGAAATAGCCAGACTGAGAGAAGGACATGGTCACCTCATTCACCTGGCACAGGACATGGAAAAACGTTGACAGGTAAAAATGATCCTGGCCAAACAAAAGCATAACTCCTTTAGATTTGTTTTGACTCCGGTGTGCTTACAGTGATAAAGGAGCTGTTGTCTCCCTGCTGCTGCTCTTGGACGGTCAGAGACTTGATTTGTGTCTGGAGGTAGGACGTCCATGGCTCACTGGAAAACACAGCCTGAGACAGAAATGACCACGTTAAAAAAAAAAAAAAAAAAAAAAAGGGTTAGAGTAATGGTAGATCCTGAGCAGATGTTTAATGCGGTGACACAAACCTGTGTAGCGCCGCAGTTTTTGCAGGGGTGAGTGTTTAAGGCTGGCATAGGCACCACCGCAGAGGGGGTCTTGGAGTACTTGGGGTAGGCCTTTTCTGTACAGTTGCAAATCTGTTTGGAGGATGTGGTGGCGATAACTTTTACCCTCTCACATCCTCTTACTGAACAGTAGCTGTGGCCGTCTCTGCTGTGTCGGGCTCGGAGGTAGAGCCACAACAAACTGTGTTTCATGCAAATTAAAAAAAACAAAACAAAAACAAATCAAGGCCAGGGTTTCCATAAACTTACAAAAAATATGGAGCCTCAGACAAACAAAATTAATTAAGGATAAAAATAGAATGAATACTTTGCTGAAAGCTTATCCATCAGTCTGATAAGGCTGACCTTTGTAGGAAAATGCATAGCAGGATTAAAAGCCAAGTTAACTCAGCTCCCCTTTAAGTTAAAGCAGTGAGTGTGTGAAAGGCGTCTGTTCACTCACCCAACAGTCTTGTCAAAGAAGTATTTTCTTTCTGTTTGTCTTTTTTCCAACTCTGCGAGTGATGATACAGTGCCGTAGTCTGTAAGGTCATCGAAGGTGTTGCTTTGTCTGTCGTTGATGTCTGCCATGATCTGAAATGCTGTGTCTGATGGGTAACAGAGTCCAACAAGAACCCAGTCATCTCTGGGTGAGAGGAAGAGAAATAGAGAACCAACACAGTCAACTTAAACATACTGTATCTATTTTATCTCAGTTTGCAGTGTTTCAGTCCTTCTGTGATTACATATTTCATATCCACATTCCTCTAGTATGACTTACGTGCAAAGCAATGTAAAGGGTAGCATCAGTTAAATACATACCACCTGCATAATGACTTTTTCCTCACTGGACTGAAAATAAAATCCCATTTTTCTACTAAACATGTGTGGTATTTCAGTAAAGTTTCAGTATAAGTGCACTCCATTTGGTATTTCAGTAAGGCCTGTGCTTACGCATTGCTAGCTCCAGTTACTCACTTGTCAAAGTTGATAAGAGAGAGGACGACCTCTCTGGGTGCAGGTCCGCTCCAGTGCAGCGTGTAGCTCTTGCTCATCATCAGGATGGGTTGGTATTGTTGTGACAGTGCCCCCTGGCTGTTAATCCCCCTCAGCACCAGAGGACTGTTTGGATATTCATCTCTGTTGATGGATAGAGTAAGGCTAGGGGCTCCCTGAGTCTGGATGTACACCTAAAGGAGAACAGGATGTAGCCGAGCACACAGTGGTCAGGGGGCATTTTGACTGAAAAAACAGAAGAGTGAAGTGTTGACCGTAATATACAGTTTCTGTCACTGTACCTGAGAGTAGCGGCCGCTGCAAATCACTCCATTCCACTGAGGCCTGCTGACACAGCCGGGATGCTGGATCAGGTAGTTGTCAGCTCTCCCCACATATGTGTCTGTGTAACCTGTGACTGAACCGTCAACATCATGAAAGATGGAGTTCTTGTCACCATCCAGGTCGTTTTCTTCAAACCACTGCCCTGGGCGACCAAAGAACGCCTGCAGACCCACCTGAGGATGGACACCATACAAAACTAAGTGTACCTTCTCAACTTGAATTATCACTACCTTTTTTTTTTTTCACCTGTAAAAAAAAAAGGAAGAATTCAATAATAAATATTCTCTTTCTGAGACATTACGGGGTTTAAGTGCCTGTAAACCAAAGTCTAACACTATGACCCTCCTTAAAAATTATTCCTGGTGTGCTTCCAATGCTTAAGAGTCTCAATTATTGGTCGACTAATGTTTATTAATGTTATATTAATAATGATTATTATATGCAATATAATACAATGGGTTAGGGTTTGGGTTGGCTGCCCTGAGCCATGTCCTAGTTATGTGCTGTTATGTCCTTGGGCAATACACTTCACCCACCTTGCCTCCAGTGTCACTCACACTGGTGTATGAATGTTTGGTGGTGGTCAGAGAGGCCGTTTGGTGCAAATTGGCAACCAGACTGTGAATGTGAGAGTGAATGAATAATGGATCAATAATGTCAAGTGCTCTGGGTGCCTTGAAAAGTCCTATAGAAATCTAATCCATTATTATTATTATTGTTATTATTATGCTACTGCAATAAAAAACTGCAAATAGTGTAAACCTTTCAAAAAATGTTAACACAAAACTGCCCGTATAGTAACTATAAAATCAAATAAAGTACAATTCAGTTCAGTAATATTTCACCAATATTGCTGTCGTCTGTTTTCGCTTAAAATGGAGGGAGTGTGAATAAGTACTAGTAAATAAATATTCCGGTGTCGATTGGGTGTTACTCATGATATGCAAGTGGTGTCTACAGCCAGCTGCACTGGAGCAAAATCACACAACCTCAGTTAGTTCATATGATTTAATATCTTATAAAAAAAATACATATACATTCATTAATCATAAAAATTCTGCATATATAATACAAGAAACCAACAGAGCAATGACTGGTCAACCCCAAGGGAAAGGCTGCCAGACTGTTTGGCTTTAGTGTAGTTGTTTAGGAAATGAGATTTGAGTCCTGTCTGTCTGCCAACAATTACTGTGGAATATGTGATGAGGCAAAGCTGTGCTGATTAAACACTCTGAACATTAATGGGGTGCCAAGTATAAATCCACCACACTCCTCAGTCCACTCACTAGAGGGCATCAGTGGTTTACCGTTGTTTTACTACCAGCCTGACTCTGCATGGGGTCTCCCCCTCTTCCTCTTGTAACACTATTTCAGATGAGTGCCAACTCAGTAACTCAGCTCGAGCCGTTTTCTCGTTAATATGACAGTGTGGGTGTGGGGGTAAAAAACAAACAGGAGTGAGCTGCCAGCAGGGAACCAGTCAAAACCAGCATAACATGGGGGTGGACACGCACAGAGAAAAAGAGAACGGGTGAAGACTGAGAAAAAACTGTGTCTGTTATTGTTCAAGGAACAACAAAGTAAGAAGCTACAAAAGAAAAGAAGAAGTGTAAAGAGGAAGCACTGTTATACAACTATTATTATGATTATTATGGGCATTTCACATATTACATTCACTGTGTATAATTGCTATCATTAGGGGTTTAACCAATAAAACAATAATTAGTTGTTTTCACCACCACTGATGATGAAAATGTCTACAAAAATGTTTTTTTCTGAATTGGAACATTGTTGGCAAAATATTACCCATGAAAAAAAATATAACAGTGGCCTAATAACCTTTTTTTGGGGTATTTTATCACAATATTGTAACATACTATATATATATTTGAGTAGCTCCTCATAGAATGGTAATATTGCACAAGTGTTTAAAGATTGACCACATATTAACTGTGACACCAGTGTGTATGTCCTTACAGTGTTGTGGAAGGCGAGGTGGGACAGGTTGTTGCGTGGGGTGAGTTGCCAGGTGTTTTTCAGGCTGAATCCCACTGCGCTGGTGTAACGCTCTGGTGTGGGGACAAAGCCACGGAACGTACTCTGTGTGAGCCGCACAGGACCGTCATATATCTGAAAACCACGGATTGGGAAAGTCCTGCAGTGGAGGAAACGGAAAAGGAAAAATGTACAATGAAGCAAAACAGTCGATGACAATGTGCAAGCGGCGGAGAAAAGATTGTGTTTTAATTAAAAGACAGAATAGCCTGCTGCAACAGCTGCTCTGGCAGAAACCACGATGACGGCAGACTAACCAACATGAGCCAGAAGTCACAGTGCGGTCACAAAGCTTGTAAAATTCTTGTAAAGTGCTGTACACAGTGGTGACCGTGGGCACAAACCGGTTTCAGTGTAAGTTCTTGAAACTAAAACAAGACAACTACTTGCTTGTTACTTGTGTATGCTGCTCTAGTTCTAAGAAACAATCCCAGTAAAGAGATACAGAGAAACGGATACTGTAAGGAGGCCCTGAGGGGACATAAAGCTCCAAACTCCACTCTAATTAGGACTATGCATTCAGTCCGACATGGCATCACAGACTGGTGTGTAATGAGACTCGGGTTCACAGCATAAACAATGAGGCACAAGTAGTGTGAGACTGATAAATGGCAAATATCACAGGCTGTTTAAAGCTACAGTGGGTGATTTTTATTCCACTTGGGGGCCAAGGAGACAAGCAACACACTAATACACCACCACCTTTTAAGCTGATATTGCAGACTTGTTTCTAAGCAGCTGGTCATTTCCGCATGGCATTCATTTGCAGTTGTGTTTCTGGACACCTGGAAAGTCTAAAACCAATTTATAACATCCCTCTATTAGCACTGTTTCAACCCCCCACTTACTCCTGGGGGAAATATCTGGCTCTTCAGCTGCTAAATGCTACAGTATGTTCACCAGCTTGTCACTAACTGTGTGTGTCTGCTGTTTGGAGCTGAGCAGGTAGTGGATGTTTATCAGACAATTTCCACTTGCTGCTTCTCCATCTGGAAGCAGTGAGAGAGAACCACAAGTAACACTGCGGGCCAGATAGTAATACAATGTAAAGTAAACTATAAAGACAGAGGAAACTGATCTGTCACATGGTCTCAATGGGTTTTGATCACAATTTAAATTAGAAAAGACGTTTAGGGGAGTTCTGACATAGAAAGTAGATGCAATAACACAGAGATTAGCAGGAAAAGTGCTACAAGTGCAAAAATACCAAATACCAAAGAACTTGTGCTTGAGTAATCCAAATGCTGCAATGAGTAATGCCTTTCTACAAAACCATCAAGTGTTAACACCACTTTTTTACAGGCTGCCTAAAATATCACTGTGGTCAAGCAGCTTCCTTTCAAGAGTCCTACTGCTTAAATCAGCTGTTCTAGCCTCATGTGTCTCTAACTACCTTGTGGCTTTACTGGCTCTCTCTTCATGTTTGTTTTCCAAACATATTTCCATGCCACCACACTGTTACCTAAAATTCCTGAGAAAACGCATGGAATTTGATTTTCTTCCAAATTCTCCCATACATCTTCCTTCCTGCATCAACTGATTCCTCCTTGTGTTTGCTTGCTCTCACCTGTTTCTGGGCAGAGTCCTCATCTTTCCATCAACCCCTCCAAGGCCCCAGTATTTATTCTGTCCCCCGTTGGTTCCTCTATTTCGGCTTTCGCCCACAAACAGAGACTGTGTCACCTCCTGGCTGGAGCCCTCATCCTTAGGGTAGCTGCCCTCACTGTAAATTAAGATGGGGATTCATATACATAGCAATTTAGATGGAAATATTAAACATATTACATTGAGAGAAGTTAAAGAAACAGAGAGAAAAGCTTTAAAAAAGGCACATAGTACAGAGCATAGCCACCTAAATGTTGCATGAAATAGAGATCATGCAAGCCAGGGTATTAAGCAAGAATGAGGAGCTTGTCACCACGCAGGAAATGAAACGAGTGTGCTTTTAGCTCCATCAATCATACGTGGTTGTTTGGCAAGTTGATTTGGCAAGGACGGAAGAAAAACAAATATGGCTGAATAAAATCATGAGACCTCGAGTAGATTGATTGAGACACGTACATACCTGGCGAAGGATAATCCCACACCATTGTCTGCAAAACTGTTCAAAAACAGACAGGAATATATGTAAGTCTCACTAATGTTTACTGCTGAAATCACTTGTCTGTTTGCTATTGATCCAGCACTGTGTGAGTATGTAATATCAACAACGTGGCAGTATCTCATGTTCTGATGACGCATTCAAAACTATGTCAACACTCAAGCACTTTTTACTTCTTTATAAACTAATAATATATGTCAACTATAGTTTATAACATGTGTTACATCAGTTTCTCTGGCATTACCAGAATGACTCATCATCATCAGTTTACTTATGTGTTTGTGATTACAGCATCTCTTTATTGTTCATCAGAAACCACAGATTCTCTTGACAACACATCACATCCTGTGAGTTGTCTCACCCCGAGTTCTGGATGATGATATCTCCACCTCGTATCCACGCTCCTAAGTCATTATTCTTGAAAGAGATGAGCGTGTCGATGACTGCTGCCACACGAGGACGAGTGGGATCAGCATTCTGGTGTGGTCGGAATCTGAAAGATACAGTGTAACACTCGACTTTATATGCCCTATAAAGACCTAAAAAGGAACTTTGCAGAAGAAAAAATTGTCTGCATAAATTTGACATTTTGGCCACCAAACAAGGCTTGAATTAATTTCAGGATTCAGACCATGGTTTGCCTTAAACAACACTATTTGTTCTTTCAATACCATCACAGACTTAAATGATATCTGTATTTTAGTACATGATGTGATGTCCACACAAATTGCTCCCTTTCTTTCACATTCGTGTTTTAACATTTAAAATCCTTCTCTTCATACAAGCTCTCGTCACACACACTCACACACAGATCGTGGCCAGCACTCTCGGTGGACACATAAGATTTTTTCCATCTAGTTGAGGGCTGTATTTGGGTAAGGAGCTGCAGACTGGAAACTCTATCTGTGAAGCCTTGTTTTCTCTGTCAACACAAACCTGACAGACCTTCCATTTGAATGCAGTAGTAGTACAGGAGTCATAAGACCATCTATCTATCCTGGTCAATGGACATATCCTTCTGCTTACTAGAAATAACTTAATTCATGTGCAGTTATTGGCAGTGGCATTACATAAATACATTAGTAAGCCACAAATACCTAAATATTTACAGACTGTAACATGACACTGCAATGTGTATGGTCATTCACCATTCAGGTACACATACATAGATGCATGAACATATTAGTCATTTGAAAATCAGTATTAACTGAAGATGCCCCCCCCCTCCCCAATCCCTGTAGTGTAAATGACACAATGTGTGGTTAAAAACCTGCCATGAAAGTGCATGCATACACACCTGGCGCTGTTATCTAGACACAGGTATTCCCGGGGATCAGCAGCAGTAGCAGTGGTGGTCTTCACTCCCTTATCAATGAACAGCCCTGCCTATAAATACGAAAGCAAGATTGCAGTTAAACACAGAGTAGTCTTAAATCTACAAGTAAAGATCCAACACAGGGTGCATGTGTGTTTCTGCTGGACTTGACACACAACAAGACGACCAGTATATTTTACGGTGCGGGGCTTGAGGCGATAATAAACGGACTAAATTTAAATCTTAGGCTAACAGAGTTACAAAATCAATGCTGTGCAGCAGAGTGAGAGTGGAAAACGTCTGTGAATCATTTCTAATGTATATAAACATGAAGTATATTTTAACAGACAGACTGCATAGCGGGATGGGTAATTAGTTTTGTATGGCTTTAAATAGTAAAGTAAAAATAGAATTTAAGGAAAAAGTAGATGTATATGTATGTTAATGTGTATATGGAAACCTGTGCTCTGAGTTGGTCCTGTGGTATAAGTGAAGTATAGTCTTAAACCTCAGGGCTCCTTCCTCTATAAGAGAGGCTGCTGTGGTCAGACTGGACAAAGAACTTACAGTTCACCTGCCCGACGTCTGTCACTGCACAACAGAGGACTATTGTGCAGCCTGCTTGTGTGTGTGTGTCTGTGCGTGTCTAGGTAAGAGCCACATGACTGAGCAGAGAATTATGTGATATAGCTTTTAAATGTATAAACACAGCATTTCTCTTCTGTGTTTAAAGCAGAGGGAGCTCAGGAAAGAGGCTAAGCACTGTCTGGTGTACAGCCCTTATAGACTGTATAAGAGGAGTGGATGAAGTCACAGTGATTCCTTCCATTAGTTTGTGAAATTCTGTTTTGAAGCCTCAAATTCCGTTTTTGTCTGTAACCACCTTGTATTTTTTAGGAACCAGGAAGACAAGAGGGAAGACGAAGGATGGATTGAAACTCAACAAAGTAACAGTACTGCTTAAGTTAATGAAAACAAAGTAAATTCAGCTATTTGGTAAATTTCACCACATACAGTTATGTTTGAAGTGTCACCTAATGTATGAACACAATATTTCAACCAATACTGCATTAACATTAAAATTAGCTACCACAGCTAAGTTAGGCCAATAATCTCAACATATTCGTGTGACATAATAATTTGATCATAATCATAATCATCTTATTAGACTACACAACTACAACAAAGCTGTCTGTCAGTGACAAATATGTTACTCAATAAAGATAAATTGCAAAATGCAACTCAACAGGTTGTCACCTGTTGCCTTGATATGATTTAACAATGTAAAAAGTCAATTATCTTACAGTTGTCATGAACAGGAGACAAAAACCACTTTGCAACAGGCTTATACATGTTTATTTCTCTGTAATGTTGGGTATTTTAACATCTAGATCAATGGAACTGACTTGCTTTTGGAGACAGAATCAAGTGGACACTGAAGATTCTTCAAAATTTGGCATATCTATATTGGCTCCATTTTCATGTATATACTATATAAAATACAGTATATGGTAGAACTACCTACTTTGGTCTGCTTTAATGGTCATAGAAACAGGCTCCTCAGTCCATTTATGCAGCATTAGAGGGTTTCTTTTTGTTTTGACACATTGATAGCAGAAGATAAAGAGGACTGATGATACCTTAAAGTTGGAGTGAACACGGTTATTGTAGAAAATGCCCAGGGGAGTGAGCTCTGCCTTGGTTTCTGGAACCAGCCCATGAGAGTCTCCGGTGGAAGAGCTGTGGAACACAAACCATATGCCAGCATCCTGGAAAAGGAAGGGAGGGCAGAAGATTAAGGTGATGATCTATGAGGAACATATCACAGTAGTGGCTGTTGTTGGTGATGACCAACAAGAATGTATTTTTTTGTGGGCTTAAACGCACTCCATCTGTAGGTGGAGGCTAAATTAGTGAATAGTGTAAGTCCAGAATGTCATGTTCTCTTTCTAGTCATAAAGGAGAAACGCCTGGGCAAGGAAGCTTAACAGCTCATTAAACTTTGATTTAATAGTTATTGGAGACAGACAATCCAAATATCTGGCAGAACCTTCTACCAATATGTAATATTACAGAGCACTCCCCAGTGGGTCTCCATACTGTTTGTGCTGAAATTAAAAAGAGACAGGGATAAAGAATCCTACTTTCTATATTAGAGCTCCGACTATGTTATTGCACTTTTCCATCAGGCACCAAAGCCTGATAAATCCAATTTTATTGATGGATCACTTTGTTATGACCAAGAACATTTTCAGTGTGTAAGGTCAGGAACACCTAAGCCTGTACAGCTTCACGTATCATATCAAGCAAGGTTGTTGTCTTATTGGTCATTCATTTTTATTAGTCATATATTAAAAGTTCAGCTGAAGCAGTTTTTTTTATAACTCTATCTTTATTACCTGAGAACCAGCAGCTGCGTTACTGATGAGGTTGTTATTAGGGTTGGTGATCCAGAATGTTGAAACCGCCCTGGAAAACACCCAAAGCACACAGACACACAGAAAATCATGTAAACATGTAGAAAAAGACATTATAAGGGCAGTACCTTGGCATCTGAGAGATTATGACTAATAATCAGAAGACAGAGATGAAACATTGCAGTAATCTTTCTAAATTCCCACAATAATTCACATATCCAATATAAACAGTGGACAGGGACAGGTCTGCCAACATGTGAATGAAGAACAGACTACTGGAAACAGGCTTTGCTGCTTCCCTCATAGACACTTATCTCCTTCCTGCTGTGACATGAAAACATCCAGCAGAGAGGAAAAGTTATCAAAGCAACCAGTATCTGACACTCACACTTCTAACTACAGCATCGTTCACATGGACATGAACCATGTGTCTTTTCCTCAAGTACATCTGCACTACCTCATGAAGCCTTCCAAGATGGCTTCAGTCAAAGAACATACACCAACTCATACACATTTAAAGGTGCTGTAAATAATTATGTGAGAGGTAGAAAATGTGTATAAAATGTTGTACTAAAGGAAAAGTTGAGGTAAAACACTCAGAAATGGCATTGATTGTTATTGGGTGGGCCTTTTTTAAGTTGTCAAAACACTGTTTTTCTGCCAGTACAGTCCACAACAGCACACTACTTTGCATCTGGGTCGGTACTCCTGTGTGCTTCTCAAAAATGTTGTTGTGTTGTAGGCTGGTCATGACTGTCTATGGACTAGTACCTCATACAACTTCATTTTATAAAATCTAAACAATCACTGTAAATGTTAAGTGACTGTTGACTTTAGATGTTGGCTTGTTTGTTAATCGCATGGTTTGCCAAGAACCTCTGCAGTGTAGCTACTATTATCTGTCATTACAATTATCCTCAAGCTTATGCTTAACCAGCCTCTTGGGGTCTCTCATTCACAGCTGTAGCTGGACGCTGACAATAGATAGATTTCAGGTTTCATGTCAAGTTATATCAATAAATTGTTTCCTTTACTTAATTCTGTAAATGAAGATTGATCCGCATGTGTTCATTAAGACTTTGAATACAGTTCGCAAATAGTTATATTATGGCAAAAAGATAAGTTAGGAATCCTTTTACATCTACAGAGCTTTAGTGTTGTCTACTAATGTTCTTAAATCAGAATCTTAGAGGACAACAGCGAAATCATTCATTTCATAAACCTAAGTTAAGAATGGTGATATAGGTCAGATAACACCAGAGTAGGGAGCCCTTATCCTTTGTTCTCAGCTTGAAGTGGCTGATGAGTCATGGACTGCAGTGATTCACAGTCTTTGTCTTTGACAGTGACTTATACTGTCCTTTATCTGCTCTGTCATTATCCTAATCTCTTACTTGCACTCCGTGCTAGGAGACGGCGTGTATCCCTTGTACACGTTGTCCTTAATGCTAGTGCAGAGGGTCTCATTGCGGTCAGTGGGCAGCAAAGTCCCAGGTCGAGTCAGCAGTCCAAGGTTGCGGTAGAAAGTGTTACGCTGCTCAATTCCATCTTCGAGAAAGAAACAGTGACCCAGGGTGTCATAACCAACAGTATTCTTCACCTGGTCAGAGAGAGGAGACCACATGTTACAAAAAATGGGAAAGACCCACATGAAGATTTCATAGAAGCATTTCTGACAGAAAACATCTGGTATGTCATATTTCTTTTCTGTCTGAACAAAGTTTCAACCTGAGCAGAAATATGCAGGAATATCTGGTGAAGAGGGCTAATATAACATTCTTAAGTCCATCTTTAATCCATTACCCACAGGGAAAAAATGCATCTGCCTCCTTAAAAACTTCAGATTTCTAAAAGAATTATCTACTTGGAACTTTTTTTCATTAAATCCATCTGATGCTTTGTAAAAAACTGTGGTATCAGGAGAGCTGTCAGAGTACATTAAACAAGAGGGCGAAGTCAGGAAAGAAACAGGAAAACGACAAATTTAAACAATGTTATCTAAGTTAATAAACTCCATTTCCTCAGTGCTGTTACAAAGGATGTTTTCAACATTATAGCCTCAAGGACAAAAGTACCTAAAAAACAGTTTTACGCCAACAGTGTATAACCCCCTCATGCACACACAAGCATTTATGTCCATCTACTCAAAGTAAGTCACTACTGATGGTTGACTAACTGTAAACCGTTACATTCCAGTCATTCTATGACAGAGAGACAACTATTATGAGAAGCATAAGAAAGAACAGAAAATCAAAGGTAAAAATGAGTCATACGAGTAATGCAGTGAAGAAGGGTGTAACTGGAGAGCATTCAACAGCTAGTATCAGCTAGTAGTCATTAGTAAGATATGTCCTGTTCATCCTTCCAACATACAGAACATCTGTCTACAGCAGTGGTTTCTAATTTTTCATCTGTAACACACACACACTTTACTAACCAGTAAACCGTTGGTGGCATGGATGGTGAGACAGCGAGAGAAGGAGTGGTGTATGGAGAGTCCGTCTACATAGGTGGGCTCCCAGTAGCCTCCCTTCTGGTCAACGTCACTGCACATGTGGAAGTTGAGAGGATAGCGGCCTTTCTCTGCCTGCTGGCCCATGTTCTTTAGTTCCATGTGTGACAGATGTACTGAAGAGAAGTTACCAAAGATCTGTCAGGGGAAAAAAGGCCACATTTTAAAACTGATAAAGCAGGAATAAAGGGCTATTGTATGCAGGTCTTGTGAAAAGGGGAAAAAAGATTCACAGTAGGCCACAAAAGGAGGCTAACTGTCGACAACTCATCCAATTAAAGACTTTGCTCTACAGTATGAGTGTCAAAGATCCTTCTGGGATATGAACAGTTCACTGCTACAATGAGTCAATCTGCCGTTTTGATGAACAACAGACAGTGATAAAGCGCACATTCAACGCTCGATGCACATAGTGACACATTAAAAACATAAAGGGAGAAGGCAACAAATCAATTAAAACAAGAATGCTAGATAATAAACAAATAATCCAGTACAAATATACTGTACAATGCTCAGTAGGAGGTCTTTTTGTGGGTATGGCATAATCCGCACAGTCTGGTTCCCGTTAAGGAGGTATTGGCCAATCCCTCCAGCTAACTGCAACTTACCCATTACACACACACACACCCACACACACACACACACAGTAGAAACCAACCAACTCCCTCTTCTTGTCTTTTCTCTCTCTCTCTCTCTCTCTCTCTCTCTCGCTCTTTCTCTCTCTGTCACACAGACATATAAATGCAGTTGGATATGCAGATAAACAAGCTTTAATTGCATTATTTCCATAGTGCATTTCTTCAAAACATCAAGGCTCACTTGCATTAATACATCCATACATGCTCACTGCCACTGTACATATACATGCATTCAGTAGCACAATGGAAAGAATTCAACAGCTAACATTTACACTTAAATCTTTAAAAACATTGGAGCAGTGTCAATAATATAGACTGTTGGTAGTGCAAACAGTAATAAAAGGTGGTTTACTGATCTCTGATGACCCTGTTTTTAAGGTCAAAGTGTAATACAAGTGAATTTGTTTTTGTTAGAGACAGAAGGTTGAAAGAGTCACAGTGGAAAGAGAAAAAGTGTTCATTTTGTTGAGCACTGGGGGGGTCAGTTACATAGAACATCAGGAATGTTATTGTGTATTTGCCACCAATGTGAAAGAAATTGTACCATCATTAACAAACAGTGAACTCATTGCCTATGTGTGTTTAGATTTAACAAAAGTCTTTTACCGCTGTGACAGTCATATAAATTAATTCTTGATGGGGGGTGAAAGAAGTAGGATATCTAGAAGAAGCTACACATAAACTGAACCTGGAGCATTCTCCCTCTCAACATTCATTAATATAGAAAATATGCACTCTCTATATCTGCATTATGGAAACTGCCCCTTCTATTACTACAAACATTTGGATGCTAAAACCTGTAGATAGCCATCTAAACAAGGGTCTATGGTGGAAAGTTACACAAGCACAAACACAAAACTCACCTTGATGTGGCCTCCATAGGTGTCGTGGTTGTAGAACTGGCACATGTTGTTTCCATAGCAGGAGTTTTCCATTTCTCCAACGATGAGAATATTCCTGGAGAGCAGAGCCACCTCAGCACGCATGTCAATTCCATCGATGATCTCTCCCGTGTGGTTATACTGTGGCTTTCCTAAGACGCACAGACAGGATCTTAATCATTTGCTACAAAAAGGTGAAATTTTTAAAGACAAGTCTGGCACCATTCTGTATAAATACAAATGTCAGTCACTTCATGAGTCACACTGGAAGACGACACATTTATTTTACTGGATAACATGACAGGAAATGAAAACAGAAGAGAATTTGGCTTCACCTTCTTCTTCTTCTCTGACATTTCCACTGTAACACCAGCTTTTATAACACATTGACACAAATATATAGTGGCATTTAAACTAAACTAAGGTATCTTATTTCTCAAAAAAGTGCCTACACTTCTTAACCACAAACCACAAAATATGCCTGTAGGCACAAACATTATTAAACATTACCCAGCCAATAAACAAACCAATCACATCAGACATAAAAACCACATACACACAAAACCACACAAAAGAATGTGATTATCGGTGATGCAGTGTACCCTTGAGCTCGGGCCGTAGCTGTTGAGTACACAAAAACAGGCACACAAATACTCTAATACGCCCTTCTCTCCAGGAAGGGAGTCGGCAATTGTTAACGACAGCCAAATGAGATCAGGGAACATCACAAACAGAGAGAAGGCCAAAACGAAAGCACCACGTTGGCGAAAAGTCAAATCTATGCAACCACTGGTCATTATTAGGTGAGGTTACAATCAAAACACAAGTTGGCAATCTCTTTTCATACTGCTGAACTCATTTTACTTTACCAAAATGGGATCTCTATAGACTTCAAGATTTAACAGGTCAGAATCTGCTAATCAGATTTATAGATTACCACAGAAACTGATGACAGTCCATTTGTCTTTATCTACTGGAATCACAAGACCTGCCTGGAATCATTTAGGTGATTTCCTATGTTAAATATATCAGTTTATCTTTCCTTGTCATGAAAAGTTTCTTCACATTACAACAAGTTAAATCTAAGACATTTTTTAATATTGTTATCAGTGCAATTTCAGGCTTAATTCATATCCCATTCCACTGTATGGATATTAGGCTTTTTAAGGACCCACACAAACCTTGTTATAATTTCACATGGTACCTCTGGTACAAGGCTCGGATCACATTCCAAGACATTCTCACTATAGGAGAATCAAGGACAAGACAAATGGGCTATTTTTGGCATCAGGCCCAGGACGCTATGTTATCCTCTTGAAACACACCCACTACCCACCCTCTCACCTTGTATCCGGACCTGCCTGCTGGTGCAGTGAGGGCAGGGTAGCAAAGTAAACTCCTCCGCTTGGTGCATGGAATAGTCTGTACTCGCAACTACAATCTGATCCCCAGGCTGCCAGGTCTTCTGCACTTCATCCTGCAGGTTCAACACCACCTGGTCAGCGGCATCTACCTGGAAGCCTGAGATGGCGAAACCTGAGAGAGCAAAGAACAGCATCTTTTAAAAACAAGCATTAGGGACGTAAACATCTGGTCCACAGTGTAGCATGACATGAATTAAATAGTTGTTATTAGTTTTAGTATCTAACCTTTAAAATCATGGTCTACATGTGTCATAACAGCTACTAAAATATCTATAAACTACTTATTATCACCATTAAAACATAATGTCCGACTTACAAACAGAAGACAAAGAAAAAATTCTGTTTTAATAATTATCTGCTTACAGTGATAAATATAAGAGGTTTACGCTGCCTTTATGTCAAGATATTTAACATTGTAAAGGGCATTTAATAGGACTACACAAAGGGCAAAAGAGGCTACAATAAATTGAAGTTTGATGTTCACTGCTGTGAAAGATGGTGTCAGGGTCCCTGTTTTTGTATGGATCTCATGGACATTTATTATTAAACAAGTTTTGTTGTGTTGTGGTCTGTTTATAATAAAAGATAATGCTCTGCTTGATGTACAAATTAAAGTTCAGCTTTAATTTGGAAAACATTACTAGCCTCAATGTTTGTCACTAATAAGTCATTGCTTTCACTGCTTGCCACAGTATAATTAAAAAATTAAAAAAGAATATCTAAAAAAAAAAAAAAAGAATATCTGAATAGTATTCAGTTGTGGGTGATAGCAACTTAAACTGTTTTGCAGTGAAAGTATAGTAGTATAGTATCCTACTGTTTAAATAGACAAACTGAATAAAGTACGTTTGACAACGTGTGGGCAAGTATAGCTGGAATAAATAAAGAAAATATTTAAGAGTGTACTAGTGCCTCACCCAGGCTCCCACACACCCGTCGATCTGCTGTAAGACCTAGTATTTGTCATAACAGTGTTAATATGAAAACAGTCGACCAGAGAATGATTGATCTGTTAAGTACTGGTGTACTGCATATGGTAAATCTCATTTCTCACCCTGTCAAAACCTTTCACTCCTTTAAAGACACCAACACAGCCCATTTCACCTGAACAGCTCCCTTGACACTGAAAAAGGGTTTCTGTAATTAACTGAAAGCCAGCATCACAGACTGGAGACCACTGTTTCTTACCACTCTTCCATTCGCTGTAGGCAGTGACCGAAAAGCCCACTCCGTTGACGGTGGTGAAGTTGCGTGTTGCCAGAGCTCTGCCTCCTGTGTCGTGGTTTTCATGTTCCCTAACATCCTCTGTGCATGACGCGTTACCACCACCCACCACCGAGACCAGAGCCCACGCCTGTCTGCAGAGTCAAGGGAGATGAAGAGGAGAGTGGGAGATGAACGAAGAGGAGAGGGCGTCATTTTCAGACATGACAAAAATTTGATAGAAAATAACACAATTGTGGCTTAAATTTCATTTGGATGATAGAAATGGCAATGAAGTGAATCGTAATCAACATCAGAATGAAATGGCGCCAAGCAGCAATAAGTCTCACAAACTTTCTGTCAAGACTTATTACTGCTTCATTATTACATCACTAGTTTCATCTTTTATGTGGCTTGCATCATTAGTTTACAGTCTACGTGTTTATGAACATGTGAAAGACTGAGGGAATTAGATGCTCTGATTTATGCTGTACAATCATTTGATGTAGATGTATTATAAAATTATAGCTCTGTGCATTCAAAGATGACCCGATCCAACAAGCTGATTAAAAGTGATAGGACGCTGTGGAGACTAGAACCAGCTATTGTTATACTTGAAAACTGAGGCTCAATGTGAAGGTATTAACAATGAATTTTATGTAACATCTTACAGAAGAGATAGTGATTCAGGATACACATTCTGGATTAAATCATCACATACGATGATTCAACTAGTGAAGATTCAACTAGTCACTCGTCAGCCTACAGCAGACAGGCACATGGTGAGAGAGAAAACATCATGCAAAGTGTTAAAGAATTACACACAAAAATGGAGGATTTCAGGGAGTGAGTTGATATGGCTCAGAGCATCAAGGGCGTACCGCATTAACCAAAACTTTAATCAACCCCCCCCTCCCTCGTTTTACTCCACTGCCCAAAAATCTTACGAAGCACGGATGTTAAGAAAATCACTAAATGAGATTACAATGAGAGAATAACAAGCAGAGGTTTAAATCGTTTAAGCAGAGGAGCTTGAGGGTGTGGATAGGCAAAAGGGACTGGGTGTGAGTGTGATGGTGTGTGTGATTTAAAACAAGCTGCACTGGACATTTCAAATGTCATTCTTTGCTCATATAGACATTCTGGCATTTTGTCCCCCTGCACAAGATTAAGTGCAAACAAGCTTGAAATCTGCTATGATGTAATAACATTTTAAAGAAATAGTTCTACACCATAACATGACCTTTAAATGCTACAGAACAATGTATCTCTACCAATCATGACCTTCTTGCTCCATGTTACTATTCACTTTGTATCACTGTGAAAACGTAAGCTCATAACTCTAAATAGCACCATGGCAGTAGACTGATTAATATGAGGTTAGTTGGTTACTCCACAGCGACTGGCAAATATTTCATGATGCTGGGACACTCAGCTTCAGTGCAGGCAGCCTTGGCAGTATGCTCTGGAAGAATGTTAACCAGGCTTGTAATTTTTATTTTAATATAATATACAGTAACTACTCTACCAGCCAAGAGCAGAGCAGATCTGCTCACACAAATAGAGACAAAGCAGATGCTGAAATTTTGTCTTTTTAAAATTTATCAAGTGTATGTATTTGTAATTGTAATGCATTTTATCAGACCTGTTAAATATTGGCCACCAACTGTTCTGTTCTTTAAATAATCAGCATAGGGCTTTGAAAACCCCATGGTGGCCAACCACTAATAATGGTTCTTGAAAATATTACAATATCATTTTTATGGCCAATAATTTAAGTTTGAAATGTGGTAACACAAGCCACAGGTTAGCAGTCATAGATTTTGACAACTGGAAAGTAAACTCAGCAAAAGCCTATTATTCACACTAAACCATTGCTCATCCAGGCCCACACAAATAATGTCAGAGGCAATTCCCCAATTCACCTTCACCCTTTTTCACATCTTAAGTATATTTTAACCAGGTACTGGAATTATATGTCACATAAAAACATTGTGCAAGCAATAAAGCTGCGAATAGCTTTTCTTGGAAAACAATCTTGTGGGTAATTCATTTTAAAAAACCTGTGTGTATGCGCCTCACAGAAACACAAACAGGATCCATCTGGAGAGCTACACTGTGCTGTCATTACAGCCCCTGGTGTGTGGTTTTCAGTGGGTTTTTCAGCTCAGGAAAATCAACAAGTCTCTTTCTGTCCAAACTGGCTACTATGCAGCCAATGTGAGAGGGACATAAAGGAAATAACGTGCAAATAATGACGTGCTCTCTCTTTTTATTCATTAGCCATTTAACAACCTCATTGTTTGACCGGAAATAGCAAATATACTGAAGCTGACGTGAATGTGTGTTTATCTGGGCATGAGTGATCTCCTGAGAGTCCATGATTAAAGACGGAAGGGTCAGCACACACAAGGCAGCAGCCAGGAAGCAGAGTTGACCCCACTGATGTTAATCTACAGAAAATGAAAGGTATCTGGCTTAGTTTGCTAATGTTTACTTAAAAACTTGACTCGAATTAGAGAGCACAGATGGTTAAAGAGATTCATAAACATGCCCTCAGGTGCCCATGGTATGCATGGTGTTGCTACATCAACACAGAATAATAAAAATGTTGGAAAATGAACTCCATAATTGGTTTCCTAGTAAATTCCAGCTAAATTTCACTGTTATTTCTCCTCTACACTTCATAAACTCATCTACACGTCATCATTATAGGACGTAGGCCATTACAACCCAACTCTTTCAGCCAAAAATCACTCATCCTAACAAAGTGTGACTTTAATGAGACATTATATTGGATGTTTCTGTGCACTATGCATTTCCTTACACCATATGCAAAACCACAGAGAGCCGAGTTAAAAAAAATCCCCTCTTACATAAAATGGATCAGAGGAGTATGCATGACATTAAAGTACTGGATACCCACTGACAAATCATTTTAAACATATGTAAAGTTTCACCTTCTGGTCCATTTAAACCAGCAAGCTGTGGATTTGTAGGGATTTGTATGAAGACCTCTGTACTGCTTTGGCACCGGCCCCCAGAGGTGAAATGTGACACAGGAGAATCTGGTATAGCAGTTGGCTTTTCAACCAACCCAGGACCTAAATAAGCTACAAATAACCCACAGTGAAATACTATACCAACAGTTTCCATTGAAAAGACATGTGCACACACATTACTGAGTGACAGAAGCGGAAAAAATAATCATCTTCAACCACCATTCAGTTTTCTGTTTATGAGCCTACATGGACTCATGTGGATTAAACAATGTGCCTAATTTCCAGTGTTTGTCCTTTCAGGCAGTAAGCATGGTGGATGTAAAATCCTCTGAACTACCACATTTTGCACATTTCCTGGAAACTTTCAGACCATAACCCCATTATCCGGTACATGCTTCCTTTCCTGGCAGAGTACAATTCAGCAAAAAATACAGGGGAAAGAGGAAGAGGAATACCTAGGCCTGATACAAAGAAATATCCTAAATGACAAAAAGTGCACTTTTTCCAGTCAGGATGGTTGTGAAAAAAAACATCAATTTCGATCCAAGTACAGACACTTCAAAGTGGGTGGACTTACTTAGGCAACTGAACAAAAACCCCATAAACCGTCTTTATCAGTCCCAGGAGACCAAGAATAAACAAAACACTCACAGTGACTTACAACAGACACCACACCATGGAGAACCATAACAAAACTCACAAAGAGCTGGCACAATCTGGATCAAACCCACTTTTTCGCATAGTTTCACCATATCTGATGACACACACACACGCACACACACATGACAATGGTTAAAACATAGAAGACAAAATCAAATTAGTATTCAAATACATGCATAACGTCGCTTACATTGGGACTGGCATTTTCCCATGGTCACTGAGTTACAGCCCAGTTACAAAAGGAGAGCACGTAAAATAAAAGTCAACACAATGCACAATACACATTTGTGGACGTTGTTTCTGTTCTAAATGATGCTGCTTGGTGTACATCTTTCATGCCCAAAATAAATGTCCAACATAGGATATCTAACTATAAAAAACTGATTTTTTACAACACTCTTCAGAACAAGTTCACATCCCACTTTTGGATCACACCTCACCAGAAGAGAAATCTGAGTATAAACCAGGTAAAGACAACCAGCTGTCTTTGCTTATATTAATGCCTTAGGACCATTTACCTGTACTTGAGATCATAGACATAGCTGCTGCCAAGCTTCTCCTCAATGGTCTTCTTGGTTTCATCCAGTAGACTTTTTGCAGCTGAGTCTCCGACAGCCAGTGTTACGATGCGTCCTGCTGGCAGGGACCGAAGCAGCTGGGTGAGCCGACGACTGTCATTACGGGAGTCATGTGTGTCATAGCGTTCAGAAACAAGGACATCAGCTGTGTCTTGGTCCACCACACGCAAGTTGATACCTCGGCTAAAGTTCTTCTCAAAAACATGACCCCCTGTGGGCAGACCAGTGGCTGGTATGCTTCGGGTCAGCAGAGTCCAGGAAACTCTCTCAGTACCATGTAGCTCAAGCGTTCCGCCACCCATGACGCCAATGAACTTACGGCCCAGGCCGGGGACTTCAGGAACTGCCTTGTTGTCAGAGCGACCAACAAGAACGATAGATACACGTGACCGGTAGCGACATTTGGGAGCACCAATGTGAAGAGCACCACCATCTTCTATAAGGATGTGCCCTGTTCTTACAGTTATGTTCTTGGAGCCATCAGCATTGTCTGCAAAAACGACCCGGCCTGTGATAAGAGGAAAAGGACACAAATATATGCATTAACAAAAGTAGAGAAGCTCACAGCCAATTTTAAAAGTCACCTTGGTGTTATTTCAAGTGGTTAGTTGACTTGTTGAAGAATACTTGTTGTAGTAAAAATTATTTATATAGTAAAAAGGTTTGAGCTCTAGGGCTGAGCACCAACATTTGAATTGTTGTTGATATTAATGAACTATATTACAGAGAAACATAAAACTACAGTAATACTGTAACTCACACGCACAAATACAGCACCTATTTGCATCTTTGAAAACATTAAATATCAGATAACTAATGCCACAAAATTATCTGGGGTATCTAATGTAAGTGTGAGCAGCAAAGATTAGTGGCCAACATTAGGTCTGTTATTTATTTTTTTATAATAAGACATGTCTGATGTTTACAGGTAATAAACAATCATTACCTGTGTAGTTTGCATTTTCCTTTCTTGGGGATGTCTTTTACTCCCTAAAAATAAACCCACACTGGATTTTGAAGCCTAACATATATAATAAATTAATAACACACCATGTAAAAGATGATGTGTGTCTGTGACTGAGTGTCTCCACTTCCTGTTGACTTTCAGCTTATGTATTTTATCTGTTAGACTCATTGACTGACATTTGATCAACTGTTGGAGGAGTACTCTACACAAAAGCCCAGGAGGGAAATCTAATCTTCTGAATTAAGATGGTATCAGCTATTCTTACCTCCTGACTGGATTGTTAGGGAACGAAAGGTAGCAGAAGCTTCCAGTCTAAATAAGTGTCCCTTCCTGACAACAACAGCTTTGTCTGGTTGATGGCCTGGGTTCCAGCTGCTTAGGGATGAATCATGGTCTGGACAATTTTCTGCAAAGAGACCCAGTTGGTTACAAATCAAATACAGTTAAGGATTCCACATTACACAGGGTTATATATAAATACACATATGTGATGTCAAAATACACAGGCACAGCATGGTGGTAGTGAGCATTTACAAAACATGGAGAAAGTGCAATATGATAAGTAGTTTTTAACACTGACCGTCTAACACATTGCGCTTTGACAGACTAAAGATGAGAATGAGGGACAGGAGGAATGTCCCCAATGACACTCCACAACAAATCAGAGTGTTCTTTCTTTGCTGGAGGCTCTGAGCGCGGCTCCTCTGCTGGGTCCCCTCTGACAAGTTAAATGCTGTTTGTCGCTGTGGCGGTGGGCCGTGAGGTTTTATTGGAGGGGGTGGTGGGGCTTTCGCTGGTGGTGGTGAGCGGACCGGAGCCACTCGCCCAGGTACATAACCTGGAGACCTCTGGTGGTTGCCATTGGGCGGAGCCACAAAGACTGGGTATCGGGTTGGGCCATCACTTGTCGGCATGGTATATGTGTCTGCTACCTGAGAGGAAAAAATGGAAAAAGATGTAAAGGATGTGAGGAGGTGAAAAAGGGACCAAAGGACTTCTATTGTGATCCTCAGGAATTTGGACAAATTCTGACAATGCTGCTGCTTCTCAGCAAATGTATAGACTGATTTAAAATGATCTATAGATTTAAAGTTTCACACTTTCTGTTAAACTAACTCTCTTTCAAAGTTTCCAATTCTTCACACACTTTACATAGTTAAAAGCTTTGTGTTTTTCTTGTAAAGACAGCTGACAGCCAGAAAAAGGGACTGAAGGAATAAACGCTCAGACAGAGGAGGTTAAAAGGGAGGAAGAAGACACTAAAAGAGCACATAAAATGAAAGTAAAAACTGCAGGGGGTAAAGGAGGAAAAAAAGCTGATTCTAGGGGAACACAAAAAAGCCTTGAAGTATTTTACTCATAGACCTCCAGGTAATAATCCAGGGAGTCATTAAACAGACAATCTATTTCCTTCGAACCGGTTGACTTATCCTCAGGGTATTTTTGCTTAGACAGAATGACATGGGCTGTTCTTTTCAAGTGAAACATAAAAAGTTGTGAACAACAGACCTCAACATTCTTGAAAGTATGTTAACACAGCCAAAACAGGTGGCACCAATTACCATCGTAGGGGTATGAGAATGCTGCAGCTGTAGCTTACACTTCTTTTACTTCACACAAATGGAGAAAGCTGCCCAAGTAAGTAAACTGAAGTCATGGACACACACAAAGGTCATGGAGGCACACACCTGCTCACACAGGGCGTAAGGAAATGACACTGCAGAAAAAAGAGCTCCAACAGCGCTTTTCTCTAACAAAAAGACTCTCTACTCAGTAAAGGCATGACCACCTGCTTCTGTGTCTCTATATAAGCAAAACACCAGCAACTTTTTTATTTAATTATATTATCAGTAAAAAGCCAGTGGTTCAACCAACATGAAAAGTACATTTTAATGCAGATTTGTTGTTATTCCACATTGGTTCTAGGTAGGTGTAGGTAATAAACTGACAGCTGACAGCATGTCCGTACATAGACAAATACATTCCCGTACCAACACACAGATACGCACAATTAACCATTGTCTTGTCAAGCCAATTAGTCATCATTTCAGCCTAGAGCACAACAAACCTCTTCAACTCATAAACAAAGCAAAGGACTGCCTGACAAGGACTATTTATGTAGGCTTCAATGTAATCTAAGCATTTCCAATTGAACAGTCTTTTTACAGTGTCTCTGATTTAGAATTTTCATAATTGTCTTAATAACAAAAGGCTTTAGTAAATACCTAACTGGAATTCCATCAAAAACGAATGGGGATTACATTTTCCTTTGAATGTTCAGACGTCTATGACCTGAATTATCAGACTCAGTGGTGGAGTCATCCCTCAGGCATCAGTGTTTATAACGCCATCCCCAGCTTGGTTTTTATTCACATTCGACACCATAAAAGGGTCTCCTGCGCCTCTCTGCTACTAACTGACCTGTCAAAAGCACAAAAAGCTGTGGGCTTAGTCACCTGGGGCTATTTAACATCTGGAAATTACAGTGATCACAAGGCCACATTGCACCTCCTGAACATGCATTTTCAAACAACCAGGGCCTGACTATTCCCCTCTCTGTCATACTTTCCCAATTTCAGAGCTACTGAATATCAAACAGATGTGGAAGAACACTGGAGTCAAAGTAGGACACACCATCACACATTCCTCATCTACACAATCATCATTCAGCTTGAAAATTGACATTGGCAGTGTAGCAAACAGAAACCCACGTGTTGTACAACAAACTTAATTTACTGTAACTCTCAAAGACCTTAACTGACACCAGCGACCAAAAGCATCAAGGAGCAAGAATTTTTGGACCACTAGTTCTATCAAGACATTTAAACAATTTATGTAGAATGCAGTTTCTGTGCTCTTCAGAGGCATCAGATTTGACCCATTTGGATGTTCAGAAACTCCAAAGTCAATGTGGAAACACAGTCATATTCTGCAACATTTAATCACCAATAAAACCCATATAGTTTGACAAAAACAGTGGTTATAGATGCTTGTTTTTATGTCCAGTTAATGATATGTTATGCTGAAAAGATTTTTGCTGTTTTGATATGAAAACCTCATTTTAATCTGAGCTTTGGTGAACATCTACACTACACATATAAGAAAATGCCTGATATTCACTTAAAAATGCAAAATATAGAGGACAATATTGTGGCAAATGCAGAGAAAAAATCATTTATAAGAACAGTTTTAGGTCTTTGATTGTTAAAGAAAACCATAGATAACTTAAGTACTGAATAAACACAAGTAAAGCTAGTATATATAGTGGAAAATCTGCGTACATGAAACAATATTATCATAAGACAAGGCATATAACTTGCTAAATATGGGAGAATTTATGGACTTGTTTGGCTACACAAAACTTCCATAACACACTTTTTGTGAGATGAAGAGTAGGAATTCAGATATTAACCAGTAATGCCAGAAGAAAAGTGGAACAATGGGGACAACATACTGCATAAATTATTTGTAAATTAGAAATACTAGCGTAAACTTATTAGAGCTAACTACATTGAAGCTAATTTCTACACTGACAGTTAACAATGTACGAGACTTAAAGGCTAGCTAGGACAGAGACAAAGCGACAAATGTGGTAACTTTTTCAGTCCTTTGAGGGAGACACTTATAAAAGAAATAAAGACATAGGTCTAAGTTGACCCAGTAAATCGTTATCACCCCCAGCGGTTGACACACACACCACACACACACACACACACAATGTGAACGGGCAGACAGACGGTAGGCAGTGAGGTCGTACCGTTGGTGAGACTGTCCAGCTCCGCTCCGGATCTGTCCATTCGCTTCCCGCCGAGCCTTTAAAACAGTGTTGTTTGGTGGTGAGACGACTGAAGCCCTCACCGTCAAAGTTTACTATCCGCGTTCTTCTATATATACTTTTTTCTTCACATGGTGTTTTTTTCCGCTGATGGGCTGTCGTCCGTCCGTCGCTCAGCCCCCAGTCCCACTGTGCGGAAAGCGGGCGCGGCTTGGATGGGAGCAGTAGATGGTGAGTTCAATGTCGTAGGAAAAAGCAAGTGTTATGTCTTGGAGAGACAAGAATGACAATGCCGCTGTCTGTAATATTATCGCATACGTTCTGCTCTAAAGAGGAAAGAGCTGTAAGTCTAACTCTAATCACCCTTTGTTCACCTATCACAAGGTTCACACTCATTTTGCTTTGTTATTTATTTATTTTGTTACTTCTATAAATCGGTCACTACAGCACAACTTATCTATACCTTCCAAACTTATATAATATGGTCATATGTTTTTAATTTAACCTATTTTATTCCCAACCGACAGTGTCTAAAAGTGGATTAGATATTCTTCTCATGATTTAATTAAAGCAATTTAAGTTTTCACGGAAACAGTGAATGAGTCACTCGAAGCATTTAGGCAGCATGGGCAGAAGGGCGGGGCTTAACCATGAGCCATACTGCTGCCTGCTGGTGTGAATGAGAAAATACTGTTTACAACCTCCATCCAGGAGGAGGACAAAAGGATCAATACAATTTTTATCCTGATGCGAATAAATTACCTTTTGAAGAAGAAAAGAAGCCAAGCAAACGCATCTGCACTTGATGAGTTTGTTGTGTGGGACTTATAAGTCATTACAGTGTCATTTTGACCCTGCTTTTATATGAGAGTTCTTCACATGGACTGTAGTAAAATATAACATGAGCCTCATCGGTCAAAACCATGGTACAGAATGGCCTCCACCTGACCCAAAGAAGTAACAGGAATTTTAAGTTAGATTCTATTAATTGTATGGCTACATCCCCTGCAGAGTCTTGTCTCAAATGTCTAAGCTAACAAAACCTCCAGATAATTGGCTGTATTAGAAAACAATACTTAAATAGCTTTTACAGATTTGGAGATATCCACATGACATGAGATTGTTATCCCACAAACAGTAATCCTTGTGAAATTGCTGGTTAAACCTCTCTTGGTCATCATGTTACTCAGCAAAGTACAGCAAGTTCAAACTGTACCGTTGACCATAAATAATACCCACTATGCTGCAGCTCTGAAAATAACAAGAGCACCCTCTTTTTCATGATGGGATGTTCTGTGTGGCATTCAATAAGAACATGTAACTTCTTGTAGATGGCTCTTTTTTGTCACAAAAAACAAATGCTAAGTGTAGTCGTAGAATATGAATATCCATCTTTTGCCATAACAGAGAAGGAAAATTAAGACAGGGCACAATTTTGATTGCTTATCATATTTTATTTTCTCTATCCATGTTAAAGTACTATAATTAATATTGTTATAACATATAAGTTCCTCTTGTATTGAAATATGCTTTACAAAACTCTAATCAAACCAGAGATGACATTAGTTAAAGTGACCTGTATAAAGGTCGTCTGTGAAGCCAAAACAGTGGCCTACCTTGGTCTACTAGTCGTCATATCAACAGTTCAAAAAGTAAGGACAGCTGAGAGATGATAGGAGTTTGTGAAGGAAAAAGAAAAGTGACATGTCCAGTACAAATATTATTTACAGATCAAAAATCTGAAAACATAACCTATTTTTTAAGACAGGAATAAGAAGTGACGTAGCAACAGACCATTACATGACAGACAATACATTTATTAATTCTGATGGATCACAGCCCATCTGACAAACATCCAGCTATTGTTGCTTCCTCTCAACCTGTAAGGAATCAGACCTGAAGGTTTACAGTAGCACCCATTGGTTTCATGGATAATTGTCATTTAACAATATTATTTGACCCCTTTTACAAATACAGGCTCAAGTATAATTAAGGTATTAATCATACCTATATATGCAAGTTAAATAATATGTTTATATATAAGAAAATGATTCATAGACATCTGAGATTAAGATTGTTATACAGGCCAAAAAGGAAAAACAAACTAGCCATTCATGGCATGCAGTAGCAGTTTGACATTTGCTTTTCAGGGCCCTGTCGGAGCCAATGGAGTGGTCAGTACAATGTTTGCAGCTGGCTAATGCTTTTCTTCTCTCAGCATTAAAGGGCAAAATCAACAGACAACAATGGATCCAGATATTCCATGCAGACAATTAGATAAAGTTAAGACAAAAACAAAACATTATCTTGCTGACAGAGGCCTTTAATGCTGTACCGCCCTTGTGTTCTAACCAGTGTCCCTGTACACATGCTGAGCCTGCACCAGGGTTGGCTGCCACTCATTTTAAGCTCAAGGATACCGAAGTAGTTGTAACTGCTTAGTTCTTAATAATAGTAGCTTCCTCATAATTTAAAATACATGTTTCATTTCAACACCTAATTGAACTGAAAATATACATGTGCACCATTCAGTCCTGATTGGCATTAGTGGTATAAGTCTTGATCAGAGCGTAGACCATTAGCTGCTGTCACAGTAGTTTACTTTTTTTCATATAAAAACTTGTATCTAGAAATCTCTGATATGGGTACATAAGAAAGTTAATGTGATAACTAAACACTATAGTTAACTTCATATCTTTAAAGCCCAAAGTCAGAAAAAACACCATCAAACCTGGGCTTGTAGTTACTGTATCAAGGCAAATACTTTCAAACCCCTTATCATTTATCCATAAATCTGTCCAGCATGAACTTTTTCTGAAAATCTCATCAACTACTGAGTAGGGACACTGATGTAATAGCAACAATACTTAAAAAGGTAAACATTGTCAAAGTCACAATGTGAGAAAAATACACTCACACGTAGTTGGTCAACAGTACATTACAGCCTCAGCCTCTTGACTGGCTACATGAGCTGCAGACTGAGGCCCTTCTTGCATCGTATTCTGGTGGATTGTAACATGAATTTGTACCAGTTTGAGATATTTTCTATATGCTATTTATACAAAGTACACTTCTTTGTATATCCAAGTATCTTCAGCATACAGTTGAGGTTAGATGTTTGTCAAACATTGATGTCAAACTCAGTTTTTCTGAAAATATTTCCATCTCCATATATATGTATATTCTCAATATTAGTTCATTTAATCAAACCATGTTATTTTGAATATATGAAATTTCAGAATAAGATACCTAATTTTTAATTAAAGCTTGTGTTCATCATCAAGGCCAAATTGTGTGTCTATTAACAACCACAAATCTTTCTGAAGTGTCTGAAGTCATGATTATATCAGGTTGTCTAATCTGGACTAAAATAGGAGACTGCCTGCAGCTGGACTTTACACTCTCCCTTCAGACCCAGCTTCTGGTATTATCATGGGAAAAAAAAATCAAGAGAATATAAGATAAATGAAAGCACAAATGGAAAATTCTCTCCATCACCAAAATAGTAGTTGGGTCAAATGAATAAATAGATGAAATACACACTGAAAAGAAATGTTTAGAATACTGAAAACCTGAGTTTGAAGCCAAGTCGTATGCAAAACCACGACCTCAACTGTATTATATCAAACATTTGGCACTGGAACAGCTAAATAACATCAATTCATCTCGTACACTTTCTCAACAACAGCTGATATATGCAACAACATGTTTAATACGAAAAATGTATAAACCATAATCCAAAAAAAAAAATCATGATGACTGCAGTGTATAGGACCAAACCTGACCACAATGTCAGATGCAGTTCAGTTGGATTTGAGAGTCTAGTCCACACTGCTGTGGTATAGTTTATAGCAAGGCCTTTTCTCATAAGACCAGATTCAAGACCTCAACGACAGATGTGGACCAGGTTCTTCTCAAAGGCAGCAAAATGTGATGTTCACACTCATACACTCTCTCATCAGCTATTTATGGTTATTTTTGATTGTGTAGTTGGTATCTAGCTCCACTTTCACCCACACACACTGCCACACTGTGCAAGTTTAAAAAAAACAAAAAAACAAAAAAAAAAACAAAAGCAAAACAACATTATGGGTTCTATACGATGTGAATTTCTAAGTTCACAGCTGCAGCATATGGAATGGATGGTACATGTGCGCCCTTGTTTGGAGTGAACTGGGTTTCAAGAGGGAGAGGTCTTTGATATGAAAGTCTGCCACCATAAATTCAGTACTACACTGACAAAAGAAAATCTACCTGCATCACTTCATGAGAAAAAAAAAAAAATCCACATTTCAAACTTGTAAAACCACTGGTTCCTCCGCTTCTTCCCCTTCCTTCTTTAGCTCCTTTACAAGTTGACCAGCTCATGTGCAACAAACTGTTTAAGTCTCTCCAGGTACTGTCCGTAGAGCTCCACATCATTGTGTCCAGCACCTTCCACCCAGAGCGGTTCCACGGGACGCTGGCAACGTTCGTACAGTGCCAACCCGTGGGAGAAGTCAATGACCTCATCCTCTGTACCGTGGATAACCAGAACCGGTGATGTGACTTTGGAAATCTTGTCGATGCTATGGGATGAGAAAATAAGGAAACAGCAAAGAAAGAAAAAAAAACAGAGAGAAAGAAAGAGGTTTGGTTATTGATACTATCAGTTATTCAAATCAAATCAGTGTTGAAACTTTAAGAGGAAAAAGAGAAGAAGCAGAGATGTTTTGTCAGCTGACCACCAGAGGGAGCTGCTGAGCATCATATTTTAAAGCAGTGACTCATTAAGAGGGGAAAACACTAAATTAATTGTTCTGACACGACTAAATTTATACATCCATGTTTGCCAGCTTGAGAAAAATTCATTCACACAGTGATTTATATATACATACATACATAAATACACACACACACATACAGTACATACATACATATAGCCTGGCTTTCACACATGCCATCTGTCTGTTCAGTCCACTCACTTTGGGAAGGCGTCAAAGCAGTAGGTCTTCTTAGTGTCAGGGAAGGCCACTCGCATGCCAGACGTGAGTGGGGAGTGGAGGACGACTGCAGCACTCTCATAGCGAGAAGCGAGGTCCACGGAGGGCACAGTGCCAATGCTCTGTCCATACACAATCACATTCTCTGGCCGAATGCCATACCTGCCAGGAAGACACAGAATATCTGAATATCACACTAGTGCAGGTTATGAACAGGACATTTACACTACTAGTAGCCAGATCCTTGAGGTAGTAAAACTGTGACACAGGCAGGCCTCCAGACCTGCTTTTGTATTTATGAGAAACAGCTCTGCAGGCAGAAATGAAGACAGTGACTACAGTATTTCAGAATCCACTAACTTCTGTGGCAACTACATACTGTAGGTGCTTTATATGGAAAAACAAAATAGCAGCTCCATCACATAGTAAGTACAGTCACAGTGCCAATTAGTCTCCTGTTGTTCTCTCATTTCCCCCACATGCTGCTTCATAAGCAAACACACACCTGTGTGCTAACTGAGACTTACTCATACTCTATTATCGGATGAAACGTCATGCCACAGTGAGCCGGTGATTATATGGCCTCCTACAACCAGCACACAGGCACACGGATGTGGTACAGCTAAGTAGAACTGAATGATATGCCAAAAAAAGGTTAAAAGAAACAATTCACATATGTTTTAGTGAGTGTAGTAATTATTACATCAACTTTTTTTTTTTTTCAATTTTCATTTAAAAAATATGTTGGGATTTCTTCCTGGGGTCTGTACCACATTAGTATGTTCTTGTACATCTGAAAATCACAATGTGTAGGCTGAAGCGCTAACACATATTTTACAGTTTCAATAATATTCTGATTTCTTGTTAAGCCGTGCTGCAAACAATAATTGAATCTGGCTTTCTGCTTCTTTTCAAAGCAGAGGAACAGAGGACCTCCACTACAGTCCCATGACACAGAGAGGAGGGAAATGAGAGCAAAAAATGGAAAAAGAGCAAAAGAGACTACAAAAGCGATACTGGGTTTAGTGTGAGGGAGAGGAGAGGAAAAAAGGGAAGGGAAGACATTCCAGAGCTGATTATGGAGAATGTGACCCACTCTTGTTGCAAGCAGTCAGCTGACGACCTGAAACTGAGTCTGAGAACACTGCATCACTGTATCTACCACTGCACTGCTGGATAACACAAAGCAAAGAGCCATCCTGACAAAAATATTACAGGCTGAGCATTACAGCTTTTGCCACTGAAGAGTACACTGACAAATCTACATGACTGTTATGGATTATTGGAGCTAGACAGTCACTCTACACACAAACATAACTGTCCTTCTGAAGAGACAAACCGTGGTAATATTATGATTATGAAATGCAGCACAGTGGGGGCGCATCCTCCTCAGATGAAATGTACAGTACACATGCTGGACAGTCTGGTTTGCAGACAGCCATCTACAGGAAAATAAGAACTGTTTACCATTGGTGTGTCAGCTGGCCTTTACCAAGTATAAATAGGGGTGAAAATACTGGCACGGCATATGAAAGCATTACTGCAGACTGCTGGCAGCTGTTTAACAGCGTTAACAGCAGTAGGAGTTTCAAACACAGTCATCTTTAAAGAAAAAGCTCCCAACAACAATCCACATTTCCAGAGGTTGTTTGGATCCTATAACTACTTCCTGTTGCTGAATATAGTAAAGGCTGTTACAGATCTGTCCAGGTCTGTTTGTACCCTGCTCTGTTTTTATGATTATCTTTATCTTTTTTATTTTTCTCTTATCAATCTTATCTGTTATTATTCTGTAATTAAACCTATCAAGTCAATATTCTACATCATATCATGCCACTAAAGCCCAGCCAATCATAAGACATACACACACTCACCACATTGACGTCACAATAATGCAAAACCTGTCAGTTGGAAAAAGAATGCCATCAGGAAGGCCAGTGTTGAAAGGCAGTCTATAAATGTAACTGGGGAAACTTTGCATAAACTTCTTCATTATCAGCAGTGGCTGCGTAACACCTAAATTAAAGATGCAGAAAAAGTCTGCACAGATTTCTATACAACTCTGGAAAGAAAAGATACCACACTAACCCAGATAGACCTGTGAAACCTATAAAAACCCTCCATTCATTCATTGATTCATTTTCCAGCCTGCTTAATCCTCAAGAGGATCAAACAAGCATCCACTTTTCACATTCACACTACCCTACTTATCCAACCAACTAAGCCAATCTAAGGTGTATGGTCTTTGTACAGTGGGAGGAAGACTGAGTACCTGGACAAAACCCACGACGACAAGGGGAGAACATGCAACTTGCTGTGAGGTGACTGCACCACCATGTCACTAAACCCTCCATACAAACAAAATAAATAATGCAGGGCTTGAGGTTTTGAACTGTCTGGCAAGGTCACTCTGACCATGATTCCACTCTGCTTCCTTGGCATGAACGCAAACTCACAGTGGCCTTGGTCATGCATTCAGGGAAGGCCGAGCAAAAGCGAAGAGGGCAGCTCACATCTGCAGCTGGAGTCATGATAAAATGCTACAATGAAGGTCTCGGAACGACCACCCAAGACAAGCAGCTACTGCTGGGCTACAATTTCCTCCATTGCTTTTCAGCTTGAATAGAGCCACCATGCCGTAGCCAGCCGTGCTCCATGGTTACACCCCTCCCCCAAACCTTCATCAATTTAGCCTCTTGACACAAATCCAATCTATTATGCATCACATCCTCCCGCTTTCCCCTGTTCTGTCTCTCACTCCCTCTTGGCTGCCCACCTCTTGGTCCCTGAGGACCAAAAATATTCTCGTCCCATAGCAATCACTGTGACTAATAGATATTTTAGGATATCCTGAACATATGTACAGGCGTTTTAACAGATTAGCGTGCCATCTGCAGTTACAGCAGGGGGATCCTTTGTGAAAGCGTTCAATGATCTATAATTATGCTTAGCAGATTTTTACTCATTTCTCACTCATTCAGACAGAAGAGTATTTATATTTGTTGTTAATAAACTAAGATGTCAAGATCTACACTCAGAACAAAGACATGTGACATTAATTTGAAAGAACATCAAGATTTCAGGACAATACAGTAAGTGTATATACAACAAGTACTATTACTAAGCTCTGTTGCTGTGCCGATGTTTACAGTCAGGTGAGAGATCACACTCCACCCAACCGCATTAACAGACACAGAGGCCTTTGTCTACCGCACCATCAGCGCAACCACCTCTGACATTTCAAGGAAAGTAAACACATACACATATATGGTAGGCTAATTTACTGTGTCCATGTTTGGTAGAATTTCCTCTCACTACTGAATGCCTGAGATGAAGAATAATGACATTCTGATTTCGATCAATATGTTTGATCAGGAAGTGAGTTTTTCCTGTTTGTTTTTATTAGCTATATTGTGGGAAGGCCTCAGCTCATTGGAAATCGGTTGCTAGGCTACGATTCAATATTAGACTGGCAGGATTGATTGCTGGCCCGCCTCCAGCTCAGAGGGAAAAGAAAATGATACAATCCTTTCTGGAGTGAAGTACACGGACAGAGGCCAGGTCAAAAAGGATGTGGGCTGATCGGGCTGATGGTTTCTGTCAGCTGTTCTGTTCACTTAGTCATTCTTAAGTCAACAAAATGTTATCAATTCATGTTTGATATAGCTTAAGTGCCACAGTAAATGGTCCACCTTAGCCATTCTCCTGATACTTAGTCTGATCCGGCAGTGTGTGTGTGTAATCGCGCTGACTCACACAACAACTGAATCACCTGACCCACTCCCTGCTCAGGTGAAGGGAGTGCCTCATCTGCTGTGGCTGAACTAAAGGCCACACAAGGAGTGAGTGGTTAGTGTGTTAAAGTGACAGTTCTCTCCTGTCACATGCTAAAGTGAAAGCAACCTACAAGTGGGTCGCCACTCAAGCCCATTTTGCTGACAGGGAAAGGACAAAAATCATAAAAGGGGAAAATAAAATGGGATGACAAAGAAAAGCATAACAGAAGCAGACATAAATAACAAAGGCAGTGACCCAATAGCACAAGTGGAGACACAGAGAGGAGGGCAGCTCTTCTGATCTAACATGAGAGACGCACACAAGAGACACAAGTAACCAACTAATATGTGGCCACGGAGATGGGCCTTTTGATGCGAGAAACAATTCAGTTTTTTGATGTTTCATCAGGTCAAAAGGCTGAACATGAAAGGCTGCACGCAGAAAGTCAATTAGACATTTGGCGCAGCTTTCAAACCAAGAGGCACAGACACATTCATGTGACTCAAAAAGGCAAAAAATACACTCATATACCAGGAGCTGTATTTGAATAACAAGCTTTGTATAATATACCAGGTACTTTTGAAACAGGAAAAGA
Organism: Apogon talboti; assembly: GCA_037367365.1. Classification (NCBI taxonomy): domain Eukaryota; kingdom Metazoa; phylum Chordata; class Actinopteri; order Kurtiformes; family Apogonidae; genus Apogon; species Apogon talboti. The sequence goes on along the minus strand of JAPQRQ010000028.1, from coordinate 20,350,397 downwards.
GAAATTAGACAATAGATTAAAAACATCCCAATCGATCTGTAATTTTGGGCCAGTGACAAGAACTTTGATTCCACCTACCAACGTGTCCTGATGCTTTATTTCATTTCATTCTTTCTGTGCAAGACTATGGCAACACTGCAGCTCTATGTGTTGCTTTAATGCAAATATGTGGTGAGTGGCAACATAAGCAGTGGGTGATGAAAGTCTCTCAGCTGTGTGGCTTAATAATATATGATGTACTGTATGTCACATAAACAAACAACAGGTGATGTTGGCACCTACTAAAGAAGAAAGGAGAAGGAAGGAAGTTGGATGATTACATGAACCCATGACACCAAGTCCATTTTCAGTGCCATGGAGCACGAAGGATGGAACTGTCAGAAAATACATTTCATTTAGGTTTAAGGTTTAGATTTACAACTTGGCTTTTTAAAGGGATTTAATGGAAAGTGATCTGTCCCCTGTAAGACTTAATTACAAATTAATGAGTGTAAATTAGCATTGTTTAGCCTGTTACAAAGAAAAAAGACTTTGTCAAGAGGATTCACAGAGAATCAACCCTTAACTTGGGTCTCATGACCTGGTCCTCGACAGTGGGCTCTATTGGAACATAACTGAGTGAATTTGCGCATTATGAAGTTTGATAGTGTTTAAAAACCCCAACAAGGTGCTGCTGTGAAAGAATAGCAAAGACATTGTTATCCAATTGTGTTAACGTACCCCAACTCATCCTAAGACTAGTAGTCAGAGTGAAGCTACACCTTTGCAGCATTTGCATTAACTCTTACAGTTACTCTACACAACTAAATAAAATGGAAAAGGAGGCAAAAGTGAGAAAAATAAGACATCAGTGAAATTTTTTGACATGATACACAGCAAAAAAATGCTTCTGTTCTTATAGTATGCAGAAATTAAAGCAGCTTATCTGTAGTATGATACTAAGCTTACACACAGTAAAAGAAGCAGACGTCTAAGCTTTATATTTATGTCAAGGAAAGCAGTTACTACCATCCTGCCCCACACTCAATGTGTAAAACGATAGTGTCTGTTCTGCTCTGCACAGATTAAATTAAGCTTTGCTGCTAATTTTCAGCACTGGTCACAACTGTTTGTGTAGGAGGAGGAGGAGATTCCTTCATGAATAAAGAAAAAAAAAACTGGAATAAGCAGAGTAAGTGGTTAAAAAAAGAGCTAACAAAGCTGCAATTCATGCAGTTCTTGCTCTTTTTAGCAGTGCATGGCTGAGTAAATAAAGAAAAGGGAAGACGGCCCCACAGTGAATTTCTAATGCTTTGTCTTTTGTCCTATCACAGAGTAATATAAAGTGTTCATGTTGCATTCACAGCAGTGGAGTACACTAAATCAAAAAGACGAGAGAGAGAAAGTGTTTAAAATAAAGAATAAGAATATATCCACACACAAGGATACAGACTGACTGATCCACCAGAAAAGCAGGTTCTTCTTCACAGCAGTGGCCCATTTCCTGTATGCACAGCCTTTATGATCAAGAGTTTCCTGTTTAACTTGCCAACTTCCTTATTTAAAAAAAACCTTACTGTATTCAGTTTCTTGAGTTGTCTGTTAGGTGGTGTAAAATGTAAAAGCAAAGCGGATAGATGATCCACAGCAAAAACCCAGTAGCTAAGAAACAACCAGTGTTATGTATGAGCACTTTTAATTCCCTGCACAGAGAACCAACTCCCACATCAGCACTGACACGGGAGAACTGATCCACACTACAAGCCCACTTCTTCTCTCACAGCTTTGGTTCTCTTTCAGACTTGTGGTTTGCTTCAACTGATGTTTCCCAGAGCTGATGTTTCCCAGTTGCCCTTTAAGTCATTTGTTCATCTTTCAGCAAGAAGTACACAAACACAAGGACACATACCTCAGCCAAGGCCCCACAGTCCTCTAATGTTGTGTTGGCTTATCTGTGCATGAGCGGGTTTATGCAAAAACTGCAGGACCAATTTGCATCAAATCTGGTATAAGAATAGGGCATGGGCCAAGGACGAATCCAGCTGTATAAAAACTATAAATAACTAAGCAAGTAGGGTGTTGGACTCAATTGCCACACTGAGGGGAAGAGTCGTACACAGTACTGCATAGAGACAAAGAATCTGTGCTGTTTGTATACAGTATATTGATGGTTTAAGTGAGGAAGATATGTCTAGAAAGACTACTGAATGATGGTTCAGGATATGGACATATATACATTTAAATACTGTTGTTTCAATATAATTTCATTTCAACTCCAGTTACATCTTGCAAATCATAAAGACAGTATAATCACTATGTAGACAGAAGAGTGACAACCCTATAATAGAATACAACAGACCTCCACGCAGACGCAGAGAACACAAGGAAAACGCTAAATAACTGTCCAGTGAATAACTTATAGGACCACAGTTATATTTACTGAAAAGCTAATCAACTTTAAAATCGCTGATACTGTTCAGTGGGTTGATAAGAATTATAAACTTATTAGGCATCTATTCATAGCCTGCAGAGCAAAAAAAAAAAAAGGGATGAGGAGGAGCACCCACTCACACCCACATACTGTATGGCAGGCTGCATAATCATAGAAACCTCGCTCTCTATTAGCGCCTACAACAGAACATCATGTCATTCCTACTGAACATCTATTCCTCATCATCTCCACCCATGACTTTATCAGGTCCAAACTGATCATCCCTCCGCCCTGTTATTTCTTTACACAACTCTCCTTAGTATCCAGCGTCATATTACATTGTCCTTTATTTCTGATGGCCCAATTTCATTCAGTACTGAAACCATCCACATAGCGGTAGATATTCACAGTGTAATGAAGCTAAGAATGGCAGCCACTGTTTTTTTATTCACAGTCTAATCTCTCACTTCCAATGCAAAGCCGTCAACGAGAATGACACGAACGAAGGGGTGCTTTTCATATGACTCTTTCCCCACTGCTTACATAGCTGACAGCTTAATTTGTAGCTCACAGTGTGTAGAGGAGAAATTATGAGAAGGAGTCACACTAAATAAACCTGGCAGAGTCAAGGACTGTCAAGCACTGCCACGGCACAGAAAGTTATTAAACCATTTAATTTTTGCCTTTTTACACCTGTGGGGTCCCATCTCTTACCGCTGGGTTGTGACGTAGAACAAAAGATACAAAATATGGCATATAATTTAAAAAGCATTTGTGGAAACTGGAATGAGTTTTTCAACAATACAGTAGATATCATATACTATTTAAAATAACACTAACATTTCTGACACTAATTAACATGTGCTGAGTAATTGTTTAGGTACTGTTTAATCACCATTATTTTTATCTGTTCTTTGCCAGCATCTACAGGTTCTTTCTTCTATCCAATTATCACTTGTTCTTACCGCGACCGAAGTGCCTGCCAGGCAGCATCTACATCAGCATATAGGTTTTTCTCCGAGGGTTTCCCAGAACTGGCCCCGTAACCCGAGTAGTCATAGGAGAAGACATTGCAGTTGATCCGAGATCCCAGACCGATGTAGAAGCTGCTCATCTGGCCCAGGTCCACTGCATTTCCATGAGAGAATAACAGTGTGTAGCGAGCGCTGGGTGAGCAGCGCACAAACATGCAGGCAATACGGTTCCCTCTTGAGGTACGTGTCATGAAACACTCAATGGCGTCCTTCTCACGAGCCGAGTACTGCCAGTCAGCACGCTCAGAGAGGTGCAGTGTCCATCGGCTGCCACTCTCATCACACATGAGGCTGTAGGTGGGCTCTGGAGGCAGGAAGGCCAGCTTAGAGGCAATCTTGCTGGGGCACGGTGGACAGCAGAACAGGCAGCATAGCTCGCTAAGAGATAGGTGGTTCATCCTAAAAACACTGTGACAAGCAGACACAAACAAAAGATACAAACAGACATCATCAGCAGATTAAATGTAGGAAGGGTGTTTGATAACGGAGCATACAAGGAAAGACAGATACACAACTGGGCCCTCAACCAACTCAAACACTCTCTTGCCACTGCAAACGGATCACAAGGAAACACCACAGCACTCTGGAGTGATGATATCTCTAAGAATATAAGCACTTGTCTTTGTTAAGTGGAAAAGCAAGAGGTTTTTTGTGACTGTGTGACCGACAAACAAGGCACCCATCAATTTCACCTCTCAAAATCTTATGGCTAAAAATACTAATAAAAAAACCATACCGTCCTGCCCCTGATGAGGTTTTGTTCTCTGCCTGCCTCAAGGCTTCACAACCACTTACACATTATCAACTAAAAAGGGTTCCTTCTTTCAGCCTGCACC
>JAPQRQ010000028.1:20318812-20334092 GCA_037367365.1 Apogon talboti | reverse complement strand
TAGATAGATAGATAGATAGATAGATAGATAGATAGATAGATAGATAGATAGATAGATAGATAGATAGATATGTGTGTGTGTGTGTGTGTGTGTGTGTGTTTATTAATATTTAGCTATTTTTGAAGATCCCTGGTGTTGCTTAATTATACTTTAATCCCAGAAGTGGAACATTTATTCAGGAATGTGCCTTTCATTTTCACAAAGCCTGTAATTTTAGAGAAGAATGAGCTTCAGTGGCTTAACTGTATTGTAAAGAAAAACATCCTAACTCTGTAATTGGATCCATTCTCTTGACAGAAACGGACGCTGAGAAATGGAACAACTACTGCTTGTTACTTTGCCACCATACACACAGACGCCTCTCTCCTGCTTGGCAAGATTGCAAGTAAGTGTCACCCTGAAGATAAAATGAAATGAGTTCTAATATTGCCAGAAAGGCTATAAAGTCCTCAGACCATAAGCAGGTCATTGCAGAGCAGGTGACTTGTGGGTGGTTGTGAAGTTGCAAGTCTCATTCTAGTAATGTGTTTTGTTTGACTGCCGTAAAGAAAACATGAAATATCAAAGCTTGTCAGATGAAACTGTGCAACTGAAACTTGAGAAGTGTCTTCACAGCTAAACTGACACTTCTACAATCAGCTAATTCTCTGCTCTGTTGAGGACAGAATAGCTCTCTTCATGGCCTCAGAAGTTGAAATATACATATATTTGCTCACTATCCTTATCATCCTGGTGTTATTGTTGCGCAATACTGAAAACACACACATAAGCGATGCAACATTGTCTGGTGGAGCCTACCTTTAACGCAGTCCTCTCATCTTATCAGGGTCATTCAACTTTAACCTTTGTCTTGTTCCGAACAGCTGTAACGTGTTGTTTAAAGCTGTTATTACTGTGCCTGCGTGAGCGTGCTGACTTTCATTTGCGTTTTGAGGCTGAGTTTACTACATGTGGACCTTACAGACTCAGCAAAAGGTAGAAAAACATCACTTATGTTACTTTCCATTTCAACACGTACATTAAAAAACATATAAAATGCAGCCCAGCTTTCTATGAGTTTTATACAAGCCTCACGAATTTCAATGTTCAAAGTCTGACCTGGATATTTCACAGGTATATGGTCTCCCTGGCTGATGTGGGTGATACTGTTCAGTCCCACTTGTGGAAACCTTCTCAGTGCTTGAGTGACCAAACTTACCATATGAGATCTGTATTGACATTATAAATACATCACGTTCATGAAGACAATCTAAAAATACACACCTAAACCTGGCTTGTTGTTATTGAAGTCAGGAATAGACTTGTTTAATGTGATGGGTGTGTCAGATGTTTTCACAGGGTAAGCAACCTCACTTATTCTCCTCTTGACACATGTAATTGGTGGGTGTGGCTTTAATTTAAGCTCATAGTCAACAGCTAATCTCAAAGCTCCAGGGGAAGCTCCAGCATCACCAGGGGAGGTTCTGTTCATGCTGTTTGTCTTCTTTATTATCTTTCTCAACAACTACCCAGCTGACATTTTACTGGCTCATGTTTGCCTTCATGTGCTTTTTGTTTTGGTCACTTAATGGTCTCTTTCTTCATGTACACCTGCATAACTTTATAAGACAAACACTGTAAAATCCATTATTGTTATTGTTATTATTGCACTTATGCAATTGCACTTAAGACTCAAGCTTTGGGGTTTTTTTTGCTTTATTTTCTCTTATTGTAGGAATCGATGAGTATAAAAACTAAGCATAAAGTAGTTTTTCAATAAATGATTCCCTCATATGAGAACGATACACAAAAGTCCCACACTCTAATAAGACCACGTTCAGCTTTGATTCTGGCTCTCATTTGCTGTTGCACCATTTTAATAAGTGTATGCAATGTCACAGCATTCATTTCTATCATTTTTGGACACATAACATTGCTGAAGCAGCCCCCGATCATAACACTGCCCCCACAGGCTTGTACTGTAGGCGCTAGGCATGATGGGTAATCACTTCATCCACCTCTCTCCACACTCTGAATTTGGGTCAATCTACACTCATCACTCCAATCTTTACGCTCTTCAGCAAACTGATACTTTTCTAAGAAATGAGAAGTTTCAATGCATCAAATAAGTTCAATAATTTGTTGTAGCTGAAACATATAAATCATTTCATTCATTATCCAGTGGAGGAATCTCATCGACCTGTATTTGCTTAGTTAAATCTAGGAAGTGACTTTTTTTTTTGTTGAATATTTTTTGTAGAAGGTTTGTATCACCAGTTTGTAACAAAGAATAAATATGTTTATTTCAGTGCCTGAACGCGGCTTTTAAATCTTCAGATGCAATGTGCTGTGCTTGTATTTTCACTAGAAGACATAAAAAAGTGTTGATTAATGAGGAGAACAATTAGAAGACGGATAAACTACAAGATGCAAAATTTTTATAATTGCAAGATTTAAGGTTACATCCCATTGAGGGCTTCAAATGCAATAATTTTTTTGGTTTTATTAATGAGCTGACTACTTGATTTGTCTATAAAATGTCAGAAAAGCCCATGATAACATTCTTGTAGGATCCACAATGTTCATAGTGTCAAAGAAGAATTTGAAGATAGTAACTATATAAACTTAAGAAGCTAGAATCACTTAATTTCAACTGCTCTTTTTTAAAAAATCTTTCAAAATGATCAGTAGATTATCGGAATAGTTTGACGATGACATTCAGTGTTTGTAATCTCTGAACAAGCATGGCTATAACTCATGACTCATTGCATGCTTTAATCTCATTTCTACAGTCTGTACCCATATGGTAATTGAACATGATGACGTCTAAATACCGTAGATCTGTTAGTGATGGTATTATAACGCGTGTTTCCTCCATCAAGTCATTTGGTCTAAGTCAAATATATTTTAGTCATTTGTGACCCAATAAGATTGTCAAACACTGGATTGCCATGGTCATTAGGATCATGACCCAATAACTGATTAGAAGATTAGTGAGAAAGTAAATGACACAGGGATAGCAGTTACTTTTTGGCCATTAGCTCTGTCTTTGTAAATGGAGAGGTTAAAGGAACTAAACATTGGTTAGTTTAGCACATGTATAAGAATTCATGAATCCACATGTGCATTTAATCTATATGCATTTGTAAGGTATGTGCGTTATGATGATTTATACGTGATTTAAAGACTCAGAGTGACATGTAAATGAAACCATAAAGGACAGACAGGTGATGAATCATATGATTTAATAGAAACTGTTGGTGATTTTGTGCCACTTTAACAAAAAATGTATGACTAATTCTGTGCAGATGTCAGAGTGAGAACTAATGTACTGTATGTGCTACATAAAGACCACAAAGAAAATATGGTTGTCAAACTCCTCACATTATTCTTTTACATCTTTCAGATGACTTTGGGCAACGTGCTTTGGTGGGAAAGGTGTGTATGGACAGGAACAATTCTGTGAAGCATTACAGAGAGACTATGGAGGAGTCTCAAGAAGAAACCTGTCGGTGCGTATCAAATTTAAAGAGTGCCCACAAATATTATGTGTTTTGGAAAATCTGTTTACACACACATTATAATTAGATATTCATCTTATTTTCTCTCTCCAGAGGACATTAATAATCTCTGAATTTTAAAGAAAGATCTTTATGTATATTAGAGAAAATGTGAATTCACCTCTGAAATCTATGTATTCATCCACTTTGCAAGTAAATAAATCTCTAAAACATCAGCTGTAATTTTAATAATACAGGAAACTGGTTATAAAGTATATTTTTTAACACTTGTATAGGATGGATAACCACATAAATTTAGTGATTTTTTTTGTGTGTGCATTTTTTAAGGTTCATTGCTGAGCTATTGAAGAAGAAGGTGAGATGTCACAACAAACCAGAACCAGTGGAGATGTAATAAACACACCAGATACAGATCTGTGTTGTTTTACGTGGACTATTAAATCCTTTGTTTGCTTTTAGTACCCTCTTGTGAAGCCAGTGGTGACTCCCCGCTTTGCTCCATCTTGCACAGGAGCTTTGCTTGGACAACTGGGAGCAATCGCTAAGAATAACAATCTGCACATTCAGGTGAGTTTTCTGTGGCAACCAAACCAGGCTACATCCTCAGGGAGCTGTTGCTATAGACATTGTTTAGTGTAGGACCTCAGTAAGTAGATGAGTAGATGTAAAGCAGTTCTGTAATAGTCATTGTTAAACTGGTTTTAAGAAGAAAAGGAACTATTAAGAGCTGATTTTACTCGATAAGAGCAACGTTCATATAGACCCATGTAAACCCTTGGTTTATGCTATACACTTTAACTGTTTGGTGTTAATCTCCTACAGAGGAAAGGGGTTTCTGAAAGAAAGGAGTGGCAAAATGCTTATATTATTTTTCTCATTTACTCCATTTAAGGTTTTTGTGTATATTTTTGTTATTTCTGCCTTTGCTCCCCTGTATTAGTATGTTTTTGTTTTTTTGTTTTTTTACGTATGTAGAAGTTATATACATGATGTGAAATGCTGATACAGTAAGATAATGCTGTCTGAAAATAATAAAAAAAATAATTACAAAATAAAGAAAAGGAAATCCTGTTTGTCTAATGTGCTAACTTGTTATTTCCAGAGTCATATCAGTGAAAACACCGAAGAAATTAAACTTGTCAAGGAGCTGTTTCCTGACTCAGAGTCTTATACAGATGTCTACTACAAACATAACCTGCTCACTGACAAGGTTAGCACATTTGGCTGTCAGTACACTCAGAATTTTTTGTAGAGAAACATAAATGCTGTTAAAAAAAGTATTAATTTTGAATATTTTCATGCTGAATTTCACAGACAGTTATGGCCCATGGCTGCCATCTCAGTGATGAAGAGTTGGCCTTATTCAGAGAGACAGGAGCATCTTTGTCTCACTGTCCCAACTCCAATATCTCGTAAGTCATGCTTAGTTTTTCTATGTGGTCCTGGATACAGGCTTCCAAAGCTTTGTAAGGCACAAATATGACATTAAAGTGGCAGTGCTTGATACTGTTTTAGTGTCACTGGGTAAAAATTCCATAAATACCTTTCAGAATGTTGAAACTTAATTGGACTGAATGGACACAAGAGTTCTGTATCCATTCACTGCCTGTATTTTCAGACTGTGTTTTTTTTTCTCTGTGACACCGATTTTTGACCAAACACAGGCATTTAGACACAATCACTCTACTCTTGTGTCTCTTCATGAAGCCGTGGAAAATTACTTCATTTTTCCAAAATACAGTGATATGTGAGGTCTATACTTATATTTTAGTCTCTTGATTTGTACCATGTATTGTCAACGTGTGTATTGTGTTGTTAATACATGTGTCTTCCTGCCTGACTTCAGCTCCTGCAGCTTTACATTGAGTTCATGCATTCTATTATTTTTATTTAAATGTCTAAGTACAACATGCACAAATTCTGTTCAGGTTCAGGTATCTTTATTTATACCTGTAGGTAGATTTGCTTTTCCCTCAGCTCATGACATTCTTTTGACATTTTCCCAAAACACATTCACATGTAACATGAAACCTAAAACGCGAGCTGACTATAAATATTCAAGGTAAGGTAAAAACTGTCACTGTGATGAATAATAAAATAAATTTCTGGACTAAAACCAAGGTTGAAATCAGTTTGAGGAAAGTTAAAAATCAAATAAAAATAAGGTTGAAACCCCAATTAATACCTCCAAAAATACAAATATATGAAATTCACAAATAAGTTAGAACATGTGAGATTTTGTCAAATACAAAAATAATGGAAAAAGACTGTCTTACACTGTTAAAAGTCTTACCAACAGTGAAACATTAACATGTACATTTAAATCTTTTTCTCCATTATATAGTCATATCTTTCTTTCCATGTGTCCAGGTTGTGCAGTGGTGTGTTGAATGTCCGTAACGTCCTGAAGCATAAAGTGAAGCTGGGGCTGGGAACAGGTGAGAGTAGAGCTGACAAATATGTGCAGGAACATTTCTAATATGTCATAATAAATATATGGACTATTTGAGTCCCTGCTCCTGGACATAAAGCAGGCGTCAGAGCAGATAGCGGCATAGCCTGCTGTAACAGTGTAATAGGAGCCACTGTGTTACATAATTTTTTGGCTTTACAGCTGTTATTTACATGGGGTATTCTGTGTCATCTGAGACATTTAACATAGTGATCCTCTTGATGTCAGCTGGTCACTTTATTTTACCAGTTAGTAATAGAAAATTAACTGTTTCTCTATGTTTTAATCTTGAAAGCTGAAAATATCTGAAATTATAATACGTCATATTTTACTTTATTTCTTTCTTTTGTTTAAGACATAAGTTTTGCTCCAAAAACATACCTTGACATGTTTTGGTGGATACTTCCACCTTCCTCAGAGGTATCAAGGCATGTTTTTGGAGCAAAACTTATGTCTTAAACAAAAGAAAGAAATGAAGTAAAATATAGAAAACTGAAGACATAATGAACACAATTGAACTATAATACGTCATGTATCCACGATTCATGTGTTAGTCTGTGTGAAAGGCATGGTTCAGTGGATATGACCCTCTGCTCTGTGTATTAGATGTGGCGGGGGGTTATTCTGCCTCTATGCTGAACGCTGTGAGGACGGCCCTGGATTCATCCAAAATCTTGACCATCCAGGACCCAGAACACGACACACTTACCTTTGAGGAAGTGTTCAGGCTGGCAACACTGGGAGGCAGCCAAGGTAGGCCTCAACAGCAGCTGTCACTAAGGAGCGGAGGTCGGACTGAGAGGCACTTAATGACAACATGAAGTGTGCGGCCACTTCGTAACCATAGTTTTTCTGGGTGAAGTGAGTCTATAAGACAAACACTGCCCACTCCATGTCACTCTGTATGAAAGTGCAGTTCATTTTAATACATCAGGAGCTGTGGGAAAAGCATTTTAAGTGATGACTAATTGCACAGGAATACATTAAATGAATTCTTTCACTGTGTGGCTTTTCTTTAGCCTTGTCCCTGGATGACCAAATAGGAAACTTTGAAGTTGGTAAGGACTTTGACGCTCTCAGAGTGAATGTAGCTGCGCCTGGTGGACCCATTGATCTGATCCAGAGCGAGGGACCAAAGGTTGGTGTGATAAAAGCTAAAAACAAGTGCATTTAAGCACAATTTGATCAATTCAATCATCAATTTAATGTTATCAATTTCAGATTCTTTTGGAAAAGTTCCTGAATTTAGGTGAGTGTCTATTTCTGTTTATCTATTCCAATTTTTCAGACTTCAGTGTACCATGCATTCAACCGTAAAATGTTTTTAATATTTTTTCCAATATTTCAGGTGATGACCGCAACATAATGGAGGTGTTTGTGTCTGGACGGAAGGTTATACCATTTACAGAGTAAATATTTTGGTCCTCTATCCATGGCTTCACACATCTTTCTGGAAAAAATGCACCAGAAAAATAATTTTGGGAAGAACATGGTAACTTAGAGGTACAATTTGTACCCCACAATGATGATCATACAGTACTGTGTTGGCTATGCTTGAATACAATATGTGTGTTAGGTCTTATAAACAGAAAATGAGGAAGTAATTACTCTAAATGGTGCACTTCTTCTGTTACGTGTTGCTTTTTTTTTTTTAATACACATGTGAACACATGAAGTCACACTTGCTAATTAAAAAGCTACTTTTTATTTGCTCCTTATTCATGTTTGTATTTTTGTAGATTTTATATTTAGTTGATTATGTTTATAGGTTTCATAACAATAGCCTCAGTACATGTTTTTACCACAAAATGGCTTTCACTGCATGTTGTTGTGAAGTTAAGTTTCCTCAAGAAATGTATATGATGCAATTTTCCATAGAATAACAGGATTTTTTTGTATCATTGGACTTAAAGCTGCTTGTGCTCATTGGAGCCATTGTGCCTGACTTGATTATCTCAGTGGATTGATTATATTGTCATGCTGGTGTAACTGGAAAACCAAATGATCAAAACAATAGAATCTACCATTATAATCATATCTGATTCAGTCTTTACACTGTACACTCCTTTCAGTGTTTAAAATCACATCATATGATTGTATTATAGCATTTGTGATGTTCTCGTGCTTGTTTATGTCCAGCTTATTCAGATTTTATGGCAGCATGCAGAATGGGAAACTGGGTTCTCATGTACAAACACAAATACTTACTGTTCCAGTTCAAGCACTTAATTTGCCTCATAATCCACATCCTTGTATGTCTCAGTGGAAAGTGGACTTGGTGCCTTATTAACTGAATCACTGATTTTGTCATATGGTTGTCATGCAAGCCAGGAGCAGTAGCTGAACTGTATAATGAAAGAGTTTTGCAAACATGTTTGATTTAGACTTGAATAATTTATGGTTCTGTGTGTATATAATCGTTATAAAGTTTCTTATAGGCTGATTGAATGGGACTAAACCCAGAATTTATGCTCATCTTGATGAAGTACAGTGTCTGTAAGATGACTAGATGACATTTTTATTACCTCTGCCAATGATGTTATGCTTTCATTACCATGTAAGTCTTGTTGAAGAAATGAATAAAGGACCCTCCATACCTCACTGCCTTACCAAATTAATTCTGTAATATACTGAGTGCTCAGGAGGTAATTATGTGTAAATCAGTGTTCATTACATACAGAGGTTCAGTGGTCTGTGTACTTTGAGCCACCCCTACTATGTGCTCTAAGGTATTGGCTGACCTGGGTCAAACTACGGTATAATGAGCTAAGATAAAGCCAAGGGACTTACAAACATGTAGAAATACCATAAATGACTCAACTTCTGAAGGATGGTCTAAAAGATGGTAGACCAGATGGCAGACAATGCATCACAAGCTGTGTAACATGTAAACATATTCCAACACATGTAATAAAGAGGAATTTTTAGTGAAGATATCTCCAACAATTAGAGTTTTTTTCTTTCTCTCAACAGGATTACTCCTGCTAAAATGTTCATGAATCTTGGTGGAGTGGTAGGCCATTGTCTAAGGCTGAACCAGTTACATGTTGGAGCATAAAAATAGGGGTGAATGTAGAATTTTTTTTCTTGGTATCTGAATTACAGAATTTTAAGGCCATGGTAGACATACTGGGAGCTTGACATAAAGGATTACACAAAGTCACACAAAGTAATACTGTGCAGTATTATTATCCAGAATAAAGAGGAAAGGTGAGAGATAACAATTAAGTAGGAGTGGCTGATGACCCATTCATCCCACCACTCTACGGCTCATTTAACTTATTATCTTTACCATATGAGTTTGACAGCTGACAAGGTCCCAGAAGAGACACTTAGGGACAATTTCTGCCATATCCTACTGACAATATTATCAAACTCTTCACTCAAAATAGACAGCTGAACCACCTGCAATAATAATAAGAGGTCACAGCCACTAGAAGGTGACACTAAACTTAAAATATCATTGTCATGAAGTCAATGCATGTTGTGTCAAATCATGCAGAAGCATACAATGTTTAATTCACAGTCTACTAACTGGAGTGTGAAAACAACTGTAAAAAAACAAAACAAAAAAAAAACCTGTAATACTCCAAGATTCAGAACAAAAAAAACATTATGATGTTAGTTCATCCATGTAAAAGTTTGACATTAAATCCTGTGGACGGGACGCATCAACATGATGTGTACAGTAGATATGTGGTGTAGCATCAAGTAAAAAAATGTGATGTACTGCAGAATACTGTAAAACATTTAGCACAGTTTCACATTTAGTCTGTTTGTTTGCCATTGCAGAATATAATCAACTTTAAGGACTCAAGCTGTTTACTTTTAAAATGATATTGGAAGATACTGTAATAGAGCAGGACTAAAAAACTGTTTGTAGAATCAGATGGTGAACTTGTTTCTGTATATTAACTGTAACTTTCCAAAAACAAATGGAGCACTTTTTCCTCATTTTCTAGCAACTGTTATCTCCAATTCCCGTTAGTTCCTCTAAGTGTCATCCAGTAACGCATTCTAAGGCACACTCTCGATTTTATAAAAATAGTAAATATTCCTACTGTGGAAAAACCACTTTCTGGTCAGTGGACATCACCTGTAAAAAGCTGGTGAAACATTTGTGAAAAGCATCTCTCATTTCTGACTCAGAGTCAGCTTCATTGTCATTCAAATTAATGGTGACGATAAATATAGTTACCCAGGTCTCGGTGTTTGTAGCATGAGAAAGATAAAAGGATAAAACATAAAATAGAATATATAAAAGGCAAATAGAAAAAAAACTACCATGAAATACGCAAAAAAATAATAAAATAACATACTTATATGTACAAAATTACACAGTATGCAGCAACAGTACAGTTAAAGTGATGGTGCATGGAGCAGCAGCATGAGCAGCAGCAACAGTGAAGGCAGGCATTAAAGTTGCCATTGAAAACATATGTACTGAACAACAAAAGGCTGTGAAAATCAAACCTGGGAAATTATGTCTCAATTACGTTTAAAATCATACAGTAGCAGGACAAACCCTAAATACTGTACAAGTAAGTATTCTCATACATGACCTTTCACACGGTAGAATGTGCCCTAAACTTTGTCTTTAAGGATGTAAAAATACCTCAGACTGTACACTGTCTTTAAATCAATCAATTGTCTCATAATCCGTTAAAATGCAGTTGTTTTTGTAGGCTATTTACTGAATGGCTAAGATTAAAGGCTTCTATAGCGACAGCCTGCGCAGCCTGACAGGAAGTTGTGCCTGAGGGACAATACTCAGGGCACCTATTACCATTGAAATGAGGAAGTGTTATAAAGGAGAAGAGTCGCGTCTAACTAGTTTTGGCACATATTGCACACACAGTTAATCCTGTTAACTCCTGTTAAATACAGAGTATATGTACCATATATCTCTAAACATAGTTTCGTTTGGCAGGTAAGTGTCATAGAAATACTTCCTCCTTCTTTTCCTCCTGCCTGTTCCTCTCTCTTTCAGTTCAATCAGGTCACTCTCCAGCCTCACGTCTTTTATAAAAGTAATGCATAAATAAGAAATAGTTATTATAAATAATTCTCATGTGTAGTTTTGCATAACTCCTGGGAGAGAACATTGGTTTCTACTATGTTGGAATGTTAAGAATGAGGAGGATCCTTGGTGTTGTCAGTGACTGTCACCTCTGACTAATCAGGTCGTATTTCTTGATCTACTGGTATAATCTGGTAAATGTGTGTTCTTATTTCCAGCCCTGAAGCACCAAAATGCCTCTGTTTGGTAGAGGGAAAAAGGGCCTTGAACCCAGACAGAAAAGGATGAGGAGTGGCAAGTTTTTGAGGAGCCGCAGGACGAGAGATGAAGATGGTCATCTGCTATCACTGACAAGGCTGTGTCTGCTTAGTCTGGCAGACAACATGAAGGACATGTGGGTGAAGGACTATGCTGAAAACTACTTGGACCAGTATTCATTTAGATACATCATGGGGCCCTTCAATTTACTGCGTGAGTGTACCAGATTGTAGTGAACTTCAAAAACAGGTTAAAAAGGTCAGATTTGTCTAAGTCAATGTTTTACCTTATACAGTATATACATACCTTATATAATAAAAGTCTATTTGTAAGGCATTATTTTTAGTTTGTTGAGAGAATCTTTTGGTTGTGCTTTTGTATATATCCACTTTAGGTGAATTATTTAGATTGTGATAATGTCTACTTCTGTTAGAGTATGTGTCTGTTTACTCTTTCACTTCTTCTACTCCCTTCAGCGGGTGAACTGGTTGAAGACTTAACGTTGCTGTTGTGCTCCAGAAAACAGTTATCCCGACCGGCCCTACATCTCCTCCTGGTCCCACAGCTCCGCAGTCTGTCTCTAGCAGGCTGTCCTGGTCTGGTCACCTCTGCACTTTGTGCCCAGATTGCTGCACGTTGTCAGGTTGGGAAGAAACTACTTCCTCAATTCACATGCTGTTATTTGCTAACTCTGAAACGACTCTCTTTTGATATCCTTTGTAGTTCATGTCCATCTTTGGTGTTGTTATTGGGCCTTAGGTCACAGTTGTTATTATTACACATTTATCCAAGTTACTGGTTTTGAGTTATAATGATGTACCACATATATACATTTATAAATTTATACATTACATCATAATTGTGTCAAAAGCAGAAAAATTGAACTTAAGTTCCATGTCATTTTACACTGCTTGAGAGTTGACTGGCACTCCCATAATGTTGTCTCATGATAGCCCTTCAACATTATCAGTAATTTAATGTACTATTCAGTGATAGGTTTTGTTTATTTAAACTACTTTTGTCAAATCTGCGCTGTGCAATATTTGTTTATCAAGCCTAAAAGGTAATCAGTAATGTAGTTTTCTTTCTTCTTGAGTTTTCAGTGTTCTTCTTCATTAGGCTTCTGTATCTTTATAAACTATTTTATGACATATATGCTATATACTACTACTATGTGCTGTACTATACCGTTTATACTATAGTGGTGGCACAAAATAATAGACAGACTTTTAAATTTTAAATTTAAATCACAATTACTTGTCTACCTATTAATCGTCAACTGCAATTCCACACTCCTAGTTGTTATGTATTCTGTTTTTCACCTCAGGGTCTTTACCGTCTGGACCTATCTGGAGCCCAGCAACTGCCCTCAAAAGCCTTGTGTGAAACTCTCTGCCATTTAAAATCTTTGCGTTCGCTCTCCCTGGCTGGGACCCCTTGTGACGGCGGGGTAATCAGGGTAGTTGCCGAGCACTGCCGTTTGCTGCGCCACCTAGATGTATCCCGCTGCCATCTCCTTCCCCCTGCCGCGCTACTTGTTCTTGGAGGTGGAGCTTTGGGCTTGTCATCTAGCAGTCCTTCTGGTTCATCTTTTTGTAGCACATTTGCATCACAATCTTCTCTTTCCCCTTCCTGCTCTGACTCTTCCACCTCCTCCTTTTCTGCACCCCCATCCCCTCTCCCCCTCCGGAGTATGCTGGCGCTGGATATTGGTTTCGGGGAACAAGAGGCAGACCCTGTAGCGGTGGCCACGTACCTCCTTCTCACACTGCCCTACTTAGAGAAGGTGGCTTTGGAGGGTATTGGACAGGCCTGCTGTCTTATCCAGCACAGAGAGTTTGACCAGACAGATGAATTCACTGACAGAGAGGGGGTTCCTCGGATGGAGAAAGTGTGGAAAGAGTGCAGACGCAGGCAGAATATGGGTAGTTGGAAGAAGAAAGAGGCAGCCATTACAGATGAAGAGGAGGAGGAGGAGGTATTGTGTCAGGGTCACAGTAGTGAGAGTGAGGAAGATGCAACAGATGAAGAGCCCAATTGCTTTCATGAGCAAGCAGACCACAAAAGAGGCGGGGGATCAAGTGAGGACTACGTGACCCTGGCGCTAAGGGAGGTCCAGGGCTTGTCCTGTGATTCTCTGGATAGTTTAAGATGTTTATGTCCAGACATCAGCACCATATCTGTGAACATTGACGACTGTAAGGATCTTGGAACAAGAAGAAGACATGGGTCTCTGTTAGCGAGAATCCTCCAGACCTGGTCAGGCCAGCTGCAGAGCCTCTCAGTGCAGTACTCAGGCCCTATGGAGGTTCTGTGTCATGCTGTTAATGTCACTGGCTCATCCCTGGTCTCTCTCACCTTGGAAGGGGTGAAAACCAGTCCTCACACCCCTCTGCTGGAGATCATCCGGGTCTGTGCTAGACTCAGGAATCTGCACATCTCCGCTGACCCTCCCACCATAGTACTGGAAGAAGAGGACATGGAGGATATGGAGGCCGGGCATGATGATTTGGATCTTCCTCGCCTGCCTAACCTCTCCACTCTCACACTGAAGTAAGACCTCTGTTATAGTACAATAACTTACACAACAGAGTTTTGAGCTTTAATTCCCTCAAAATGATGTTTGTACCACAACAAAATGTCATTATCCGACTGAAACTAAAGTAGTTTAGAAAACAGAAAAAATATTAGTAATAGTAGCAGTAATAATAGTAGGAAAAGACCCTGTTTGGAAGAGCACAATTGAATGTTGCAATTTCTAACAATAAATAAAAATGTCCTTTCTCTTGTCATTTTGTGTCCCTTTTTTCTGAAGTTTCTCCTACGAGCACAGCCAGATGAAGCCTGTCTGTTCCTGGTTGTCCTTGAAAAAGGTGATCAAGTGCCTCCTGGCTGGTTCTCCTTTGCTGGAGAAGATCTCACTGGTCTCCGTACCCTGCCCTCTGAACTGCATTTTTCAGGATTTACGTCATCAGTTCAACTTGCGCCACCTTTTAAATGCAGATCCTCAAGCTTTTCAGACACTAGGACGTGTACAACACCTTAACCTGACACGATCAGATATGATGATTGAAACAGTAAAAAACATAATACAACAGAGTAGGAGACTGAAGGTTGTAGACTTGAGTTACTGCTGGAAAATCAGTGCGTCCCAGTTTAGAGGCTGTCTGAACTTAGGTAAAGTTAAACTTATCTGGGTGTAGGGTCATGTTCCAGTCGAGAAGCAACCACATTGATCATTGGTGTTAGCTTTTAATGTATATAAAATTGTAAATGAAATAAGTAGATTTGCACTAATCTAACATGACTTTGCTTTTTTTTTTTTTTTTATGAAAGGAGCCAGTACATTTGGAAATTTTGCTTCTCCAATTCCACAGACTAGTGTATCTTTCTGACCTATTGCACTGACAAGACTACAGTATGTCCTTAAAATGATTATATTACATCAACATATGCGAGATTTATCCTGCAGTGCCTTAAATGAACATAGAGCTATCATGCTTTCTAGAAATATTTATAATTTTATCTAACAAAGTACAGCAGTTATCATATATTTTTATCATATATTTATAATCTTATTATTACGTAACAGGGCCACTCATGGAATATTATCACGACTACACAGTGCTGTGCAAAAGTCTTAGGCCCCCATAAGGTTTGTTGTTTGAGCAAGAATATGACAAGACATATGCATTTTTCTCTTTAGTAAAATATGTACAACTAGACTATACAGCCAAAATGTAAACAGAATTAAAAACAAAAATTTATTTCAGAAACAAAATTTAAATATTTTAGAAACTATATGGGATCATCTAGACAGAGAAAAGGATAAAAGTGTGTAATATAACACAAGACAGCCATCCAGACAGTCAACCCAAGAGAGTTTAAGATTTTCTAAATACAAATGGAGGCCTCACTAAATACCGACTTGACCAGCAGAACCTGTTTAGTTCTATGTAATTACTGTATTTTTTGTGTGTGTGTGTGTGGGTGTGTGTGTGTGTGTGTATTTCATTACAGTACACATATTTGTGTGTATATGTTGTTTGA
>JAPQRQ010000028.1:20297693-20318712 GCA_037367365.1 Apogon talboti | reverse complement strand
TGTGTGTGTGTGTGTGGGTGTGTGTGTGTGTGTGTATTTCATTACAGTACACATATTTGTGTGTATATGTTGTTTGAGATAAAGGCACATGCTCATTACAACCCTTCAAAAACAACAAAGTCTGCTTAAGGCTTTTGCACAGTACTGTATACAAAGTAATGTAATGTAAAGTATTATTCTTTGGTTTATGTATTTGCTTTCAGGACTGATATGGCTTAAACAGAAAATATCATGTATTCAATAAAAGACTTTTTATTGACTTTTATTCCTGTAGTTTACTGTGCAGTATCAGTATGACTGCCATAGATTTAATTTCTGAAATGTGAGATAATTCATAATAACGAAAGAAATAATTGGATTAACACAATATAAATGCACTATAAATTGTATATATGCTACATTGGTTTAGTCTTGGGTAAAGGAGTTGCAGGTACTTGATGTAGTTCATGGGTATCAAAGTCATTTTAGTTCAGGGGCAGTTTGATCTCAAGCAGCCAGACCAGTAAAATAATAGCATAATAACCTATAAATAATGAGAACTACAATTTTTTCCTCTTAGTTTTTAATACAGAGATAGCAAAATTACATTGTGAAAATGTTTACACTTACAAACTATTGTTTCATATATCATGTGAATAACATGAAGAAGATGAAATTTCTTAAGAAAAGTGAATTTTTAAAAAATTATGCCTCTGCTTATCATTTACATATGTGCAAAACATTTAGTAACAGTCACCTGGAACTGAAAAATAGATTATTAACTTATTCCTCTGTGTAATTATTCATCCCGTGGGCCATCCCTGATTTAATTTCTCTCTCCTGGATCACATTCCACCAAGAGGGCGGCGATGTTGCTCTTCACCACCGCCTGCGGGTCGCCATTAAAAAGAAGAAGAAGAGATATGTTGGGCGGAATGAGGTTTACCTGTTTTGTGGTTTTTTTTATCCGGGTTGTACGGAGACAGAAACCAAACACACCCCGGTTGAGATAACACGTCACACACCGGAGACCTGCCACATACTCGCTCGGCATTAGCCAGCGGTTACCATCTGGGTGCTCACAAATTACACATTTACCGGTGAAGGGGCTGTCTTCACGTTTTAGAAAGTAAGTATAATAATCAGTCTAACACTTTGTACGTTTAATTCCATCCTGGTGAAACTGACGAGGTGTGAATTTAGCGTTATGTCAAATTCTTGTTAGCTAACTAAACCATAAACCGACAGTAGCTAACGGTTATTACCTAGCTACTACCTATGCTAGTGTTTATTAGCATTAGTTTATCCGCTCCACTTGGATTTTTGTTAACATTTTGAGCCTTTTTGTTACATTAAACACTGATAATACAAAAACTGAAACGCATGTTGCCACAGCACTTTCCCAGCTAAATGTCAGGCTTTTTCCTCATAAAGGCTGTAAACTTCTATTTGCACGTAGCTGAAAAACGACATAAATGCATTTATCTTTAAGGTCATGAATATAACCGACACAAACGGGATGGGGCCGTGGAATCAACCGCTCCCTCTGTCAACCAACTGATTGACGATGGATATGATCTAAATAAAGCATCACCTGGAAGACAATCTGCATGATGGGACGGTATGTATGCTGGTATGTGTTGGGGCGTGGTGATATTCACATACTACTATTGTTAAGTCACTGGGAAGTAATTCCTCTGCTTGTTTTTATCTGTCGACAGGATAAGCTTTTCGTGCCTTTTCCCAGCCTCATGGCATTTCAGCCTGTCCTCCCAGGTTCTCCCTCGGCTTTTGATACCTTCACTCAGACAGCTGCTCTTCATCGGCCTCGTGTTCTGCCTCATTGGACTTCTTTACCTGCTACTCGTCACTGGAAAGGGCCATGCCAGCTGGATCAGAAAGGAAAACCACTTTCACAGGTAAACTGACAGATGCCCTCCACACATATATATTCTATTTGACATCTATGACATTATTTCACCTTTAACTTTTGTTGTTTCAAAGGCACTTGGCAAGGGTGACTGATGTGGATGCGACTGATACAAGCAACCCCAACCTGAACTATGGACTGGTGGTGGACTGTGGCAGCAGTGGCTCCAGGGTGTTTGTGTACTGCTGGCCCCGGCACAATGGTAACCCACATGAACTGCTGGATATCCAGCAAATGAGAGATCAGCACCGCAAACCAGTGGTCATGAAGATAAAGCCGGGTAAGTTATCATGTGAAGAATAAAAATTGAGAGCTTATCTATGGGCAGTAATGAGACAATAAATTATAATATAAGAAAAAAGCTTGTTTCATTGATATGTGGTTGCTTTTTTTGGGGGGGTTTGGCTTTTAGGTATTTCTGAACTGGCTAAAACACCAGAGAAAGCCAGTGATTATATTTATCCATTGCTGAGCTTTGCAGCCCAGCACATTCCCAAAAATAAGCACCAAGAAACACCCCTGTACATTTTGTGCACAGCAGGAATGAGAATCCTCCCTGAAAGGTACAACTTTAGATATAAATGTAACTTGAGACCTTGTTTACATCGTGTGTTTTAACACTGTTCCCTGAGTGTCACTCTGCCTCTAATATATGGTTTCTTTTTGTTTGGCCTCAGTCAACAGGAAGCGCTTCTTGAGGATCTGCGAACAGATATTCCAGTTCACTTCAATTTCCTCTTTTCTGATTCTCATGTGGAAGTTATATCAGGAAAACAGGAAGGTAAATTACAAACGATCATCATTGTTCTTATTTTTTTTAAAAGACATGGATGTTGCAACATAATTAAGACAGTAGTGGTTTTAATTTGTTCCTGAAAGCTTTCCTTCTGTGCAGTATAACATTAATAAAAGATTATATAATAACCTCATATTTGTGCTGTTGGTTTAGGTGTTTATGCATGGATTGGGATAAACTTTGTCCTTGGAAGATTTGACCATGTGCACAATGGTAAGGATACAAGCACAAGGAATTTCAGCCAGTTGTTTCTTTTGTTAAGTGTGCTATTTGGCTCTTCAGTTTGTCTGTGTAAATTCTGTCATCAGATCATGGTAATTGTGAGAGTTAAACAAAGACAAGTGAACGTAAACTTGTCATGTTTTTAGAGAAAGAAGAAAAAACAAGTCAAAGATAATTAAAGGGACTTGTCTAATTTCCCAGGGAAACTCACACTAAGCTGCTAATAAGTCCCCTCTGCCTTTCACATGTCTCTTGTCATATATTTTAAGATGGGGAGGCTGTAGTGGAGGTGCACGTCCCAGGCAACGATCAGCAGGAGGCGCTGGTGAGGAAAAGGACTGCTGGTGTGTTGGATATGGGCGGTGTCTCCACACAGATCGCATATGAAGTGCCCAAAACTGTAAGCTTTGCTTCTCCACAGCAGGTTATTATCCACAACCAATTCTGTTTTTGTGCTGTCTTTGTTTTTTGTCACTCACCCTTTGTTCTTCTCCCTCCTCCAAACTTCTATCATTCCCTGGTTAAACCTGTATGCACCATTTTTGTCCCGTGGAGATGATCTGCTCTCACATTCATCACTGTAAGCCTGCTGCATGATTCTGTAGCAGGATAAAGAATGAAAACGGCCATACCCCGTAGAAGTTATGCATTTAAAATGGATTTCTCTTGGTGTGTAGTTACTGATGTAGTGTAGGTGCAACCTCCACTGTGTGCCCATAGCTTTTTTGCCCTCATTAATTCACTGTCATCTTGTTAGGTACTGTGTGTTTCTACTTCCTCATGTTTTTAGACCTTAGACATAGTCTTTAAATAACTTAACTGTACTGTTACAGGGCTGTATGCCTCAGTTGTTTTCTCTGGCAGTCTGGTAATGCTTGTCACTTCTACTGTTATGCAAATGTATTATGTATTCCAGGCTAAATTTATAAAAACATTTTTTTTTACTTTTTTGTAGGAGGAAGTTGCCAAGAATTTACTGGCTGAGTTCAACTTGGGCTGTGATGCACATCGCACAGAGCATGTTTATCGTGTTTATGTGTCCACCTTCTTGGGTTTTGGAGGAAATGCAGCACGTCAAAGATATGAAGAGAATCTCATAAGAAACACTGCCACTCGAAACAAGTGAGTGCCATAAATGGAGCTAATAGCATGATTTGTTGTTTTATTTTCTTGTCCAGGTCTGTGAATACACAGTGTTAGTTACATGGTTTCATTGATTCTACCCAGGCTCTTAAGTCAGCGTGTGGGAGAGACAGCGGAGTCCCCCCTCCTGGACCCTTGCCTACCCACAGACCTGCAGGATGAAATTGGGCCACCTATACAGAAGCTGCATCTACGAGGCACAGGGGATTTTGACCAGTGTCGACAGCTCCTTCAGCCGTTCCTCAACCGAACCAATGAGACTCAAACATCACTCAGTGGTGTCTATCAGCCTGCTATCGACTACAGCAACAGCCAGTTCTACGGGTTCTCAGAGTTCTACTACTGTACGGAGGATGTGCTGCGTATGGGTGGAGACTATAATGTTTCTAAATATTCACAGGCTGCTAAGGTAAATACTCCTCACTCTAACATGTGTACTGTAAATTAAAGCTGCTTTTATTAGCTTAATGCAATGGAATGTGCCTGACGGCTGGAAAAACTACTCGACTGCTCTGCTGTTAATGGGCAAACTCAGTGGGACTAAGCCAACATCATGAGGGAATGTGTCATCACCTGGTGGCTCTTGTTTCATTCTGTTGTAACTAAAGCATTCTGTCTGTCCTCTTTTAAAGTATATCTGTGATAAGGACCTCCAGAATTACTTTTTTTTTTGTTTTGCAAGGTTCTTGATTCATTTATATTAGGGTGTGTCACTTAGGCAAAGACTCTTTCCTGTTCTGTAAATACTTTTACCCTTGGGAAGATGATCCCCTTTGACTTTTGCTAGTGTTGCTAGTTTTGCTAGTGTAATACTGATATTGATTTCGGATAATATGTTGGAAGAAGTCGTCTAATGTTTTAGTTTTCCATTTGCAGAGTTACTGTGCCACCCAGTGGAGGACTTTAAGGGAGCGCTTTGACTCTGGCTTGTATGCCTCACATGCTGATCTACACAGACTCAAGTAAGCTTTACAGGATTATCAGAACCCTTCATAACTCAAGCTTTTTGGTTAACAGGCCTGTCAAACATGGCTTGTAGTTTGACTGGAAAAGCATTTAATCATTGATGTCATGTATTTTCCAGGTACCAGTGTTTTAAATCGGCATGGATGTATGAAGTCTTGCACTCAGGCTTTTCATTTCCAACTAATTACAAAAACCTTAAGACTGCCCTGTTAGTCTATGATAAAGAGGTCCAGTGGACTCTAGGAGCTATACTCTACAGAACACGGTTTTTGCCTTTGAGGTAAGACTCATCTGTCTGTCCCGTGACTTGTGTTATCAAGCCAAAGAGATGTTTGTTCAAGGTTAAGTTTATTGCCAGAAAATGTCTTTTTAAGATGAAGCACATGGACGATATATATTTGATGTGCACACACTCTTGTTTTGATCATGAGAGCAGAGTAAAGCTTACACAGTAGACATAGTAGACATGTAGACTTTCATGTATATTTGACATTAGGGGTAATAAAAAGCTGAGTACAAATTATATCATTATTTCCATGCTTAAAAAAAGTTTTGGATCATAGAGGTGACATTGAAAGAGTCTCTGTAGGTCCTTCAAAATTTATGATCCAATTAGATGTTTGCTTTTCATCTTAAAATGTCTTAAATATGATTTTTGTTAGTCTTTTAGAAAATGTATACATTTATTTATTATTCTTGGTAGAAGGCTATGGAAAACTATGAAGGCCATTATACCCTGGGCAAAAGAAAAAAAATAGCCCTCAATAAAGGGCCTAAATGTTGCAGAATTGCACAGGATTCGCCAGCAAGTACTGGCCTGCCTCATCCAGTGTGTTCTAAATTCACTTTGCGAGCATCACCAACATCTGGCCCCAAAGCAATGGCATGAAACTCTTAATTAAAAATGACTCTTAATTATCTTGAACAAATTTTAAATAAGTGTTAAATTGAAATTGTTAAAACCAGCAAAAAACCTGTTTGACAAAGACTGTATGTGCAGGTTTGAACTTGCGTCTTCAGATAATAGCTCTGAGATACATGTCAAATAATGAATAATATCATGCTCCCTTAGGTCAAACATGATCCATGAAAATTATCCCTGTGCCAAAACCATGTGCTTTTTTTTACCCTTTAGGGACATCCAACAGGAAAGCCTGAAAGGATTACACTCCCACTGGCGGCACAGTTTCTCTTTTGTCAACAACCACTACTTATTCCTGGCTTGTTTCTTCGTTGTGTTGTTGTCCATTATGCTGTACTTACTGCGACTGCGACGCATCCATCGGCGAGCGGCGCAGCGCTGCACCCCCTCCTCTGTACCGTGGCTGGAAGAGGGCCTTGGCTCACCCACGCTCCCTATCAACCTCTAAACTTTGTAGAGCGTAAAGTCTGGACAGCATGCCTGACTTTCCAAAGCCACGCTCATTTTCTTATTTGGCTCATCTTCTTTTTCAATGGGGCTTTGAACTCTGTCCATACTACGTGCTGGATTTAAAGTCCACTAAACAGAGAATTGGTACTGAGATCTGGACAAATGAGGAAGGGTTTGTGGCTTAACTGAGCCTTTAGAATATGAGTGTTTAAGTTATTTTCTTTAAGAAAGTTTAATTGTCTTTTTGTATGTTTTGCCTGCCATCTGCTCTTTTGTCACATTCTCATGGCAGCTTCCTTCATGTGTCTTCAGTTTGTTTTTACAAAGCAAACATAATGGTACTTATCTTACATCCTCAAATTCATCATAGTAGCAAGTTATTTTGATCTCTGTGTGTGGGGTTTTGCCTTATTATTTGCCTTTTTAGATGCATGATCACATCTTTGTCTTTTTGTTTTTATAGTCGTTAAATCACACACAATTTTTACGAAAACCTCAGATGCAATACAATTTATAATGAGTGGAAGGAGCACTTTGTCTTGCAGTTTAAAGGAAAATGTTCAGTACTATCCAACAGGAAAGATCTTTTTCTGTGTGTGTGTGTGTGTGTGTCTTTCCCAAATTGTTCTGCCTCATATTTATAATTGCAAGACAAGAAGCCTTTAATAGTTCTACTAGTGCAATATACTGTATGTCTTGTCACTGTTGGGAAACACTCCAAAACACATGAGCTCTTTTGTTTTCTACAGTATTGACGTCTCTTAAAGCCCTACTGAAGTTCTTGTCGAAATTCTGGCTATCCAGAAAATGAGGTAGATATGGATATATTATGGTCAAGGTTATTTATGTTGGGCTTCATTTTCAGAAGCTATCACATCACTGCTGTGAGGAGGATTTAAGTGAGAGCACACAGCCTATTTATATGTACATGGTTTGCACAGATGAATGCGAAATAAATGTTAAGATGTTACAATTCAGTAATAAAGGTTTTATGGTACGTGTCTGGTTGTGTGTTCTACAAAGAGGTGAATACGCGTGTGTTATATTCCTTGAAGTAAATCTTTAACAAGTGGCCGCAGAGTTTACACTTGAACTTGTACTACTTCAAGTTAAGCTCATGGGCTACGTTATAAAACTGCTCAATGATAGAAATTCTCTCAGGTTGTTTGTAGTGTAAATGTTGAAAATTTGTTTTAGATTATATTATCAACACATCATTCAGTCAAATGTACACTGATGAGACGGTTATGTGATGAGCTCTGTATTGGGGACATGTTAATACTTAATGCCCTGCATGGGGAGCAGGTAGGCTCATCCTGTCAGGTCTGTTCAAGGCAGTATTCAAGACCTTCACTGTAAATTAATGTTAGAAGTCGTTACCACAGACAGGACTCACACTCCGCTCGTCTAACCGTACATTGTTTTCACAGTCAGTCTTAGCCGTCACTCTAGTTTCCAGATTGAACATGTGACAATACACACTGTAAGAATGCCACTAAAACAAATGTCTCTTTAAGACTGGTCTAATGCTGAGTCACTGACATGTCAGTGCTTTGCTTCACTGGCACACCCACAGTGGCACCGCACAGGGCCTGGTGTATAGGGCTTGTGTTTCATTCAGTGGTGACTGACATAGGAGAGTGAATAGATAAGCCCCATTCATTTCATTTCTAGTCAAGATATTTAGCCTGTTTCTCATGATTAAATAATGTAATAAATAGTTAAAATATTGCATTCAATAGAAAAATCTGAATAAACACAAACTTTTTCTGATGTATGCATTTTATTGTTTTAATGGAAGGACATTTATGGATGTGTACATGAGGCTTAGACTGACTAGTTCTGGTACATTTACTGAAATATTAATGCTAATGTTCACTGTCCTCATAAATAAATAAATTTGTGAGACAAGACTGATGGACGATGACAAATTAACCTTAAAAGAACCACGAGAATGTTTGTGGTCTCTGAGTCTCCTCCATTTGATTACATGTGATTTTATTTATTTTTTGTCCATATCCAATTTTTTCTTCAGAGAGTTAAACGCATTACAGCTAGTAAGTGTGGAGACATACTTTAAATGAATGCACCTGTCCATTCTTTTCACCTGTTGGACAGTGTCTGAGGTTCATGACCAACACTCATGACTGTGTTCTCTATAGAAAAGTCAACTGGCCATCATCATCGGTTCAGTCAATGGTATATTTTAATTTACAAAGCAATTTTGGGGAGACTTCCTACTTATTTATGTTCACTGTTAACCTCACTGTTACAATCAATGAACACTTTGAAACAGTTTGTTCCAAAGATAAAGACTGAATTAGGAAAGAAATCTTTTAGTTTTTTCAGCTCCTGATGCCTGGAACAATCTTCAGTCTCCATCTACAAAAATTCATTCATTTGACTGATTCTAAAGAGAGTGTTAAATCTCTGGAATCAAGGCTGTTGGTCTGTAAATGTTTTGACTGATTCTAAATGGTTTTTTGTGTGTTTGCAAATGCTTTTATTATTGTAAACTGTAATTATGTGACTGTATCACTGCCGTCTTGACCAGGTCTCCTTTGAAAAAGAAGACTCCCCATCTCAATGGAACCGACCTGGTTAAATAAAAGTTTAATAAACATATTAATTACTGGCTCAGATGGGTTTCGTTGATTAATCTAGACCATGAGTGTCCAAATAAAAGCTGAGCATCTCCACTTTAGCTGACTTTTTAAAGCACATTGAAAAAGTTTGTGGCTAAATCATTCTGGAACAGCAGAATGTTATAGCTGCAGGTGGTTGAGGTCTGTAAGGGTTGAATGATAATGGCCTCAGACATGGTTTGATGAATATGAAATGCTAGGAATCATATGTTTTGGCCTTTGCAATCACCAGAGCTAAACTGACCAATGAAACCAAGGTGTTAGTGATCCCTACCATCATCACTGTCATCATGAAAACACAAATTAGGGAACACGTTTTGGAAGATATTAAGACGAGTTCACAGACTTGTAGAAAAAGAGCCAAGGTGCATGAAGCTGTTTGGTTCGACCAACATCTTAAAACACCTTTTTTTTTTTTTTTACTGGGGTTTCCTTTAATTTGTCATCTCTGTGTCACTATGGTCTTTATTATAAGCAAATCAGATGATATCCTAAACATAAACATCCAACTCATTCAATTCTATTTCACGGTGTAATTTAAACTTCTGGCCAGTAACAAGAGACAGGACAACACTGCCAAAACGCACACACACACATATTAAATTATTTACAGTATGAGATGTAATGAATAAAATGTGTAGCTATCCAGTCAGCTTAATTAATTAAGATGATGGTTTCTATAAACATGCTACTTTCAGTATGACATGGAACATATGAACTTCAATGCTTTATGGGATACTTTACTACTACTATGGCTTAGTATATGTATTACAATTTACCACAGCAAGTGTTTACTTGTAATCCATCCAACCATCTATCCATCCATCCATCCTTCCGTCCGTCCATCCGTCCGTCCATCCGTCCATCCGTCCGTCCGTCCATCCATCCGTCCGTCCGTCCATCCATCCATCAATTTTCTGAATGAATTCCTTGTTGGTGATAACATTTTCCTGAAGGAATAGATAAGCGCATCTTATATCATGTGAATGCCATAAAGTAGGTATATTCATATGTACAGGGAAATGTTATGAAGCTATTACAGCTCACTTTAACACATATTAAATCAAGCTATATGTAATATTTTACATTATGTAAAATAAACACACATGGGGTCTTTTTTCCAGTTTCAGGATGTCATTGATTGTAGTATAATGTGATAACAAGACTCAGTTTTAACAGATGGTATTTTCTGGACTTGGATTGTGTCCATGACACATTTTTTTTTTCAGTTGAGATCTTTACTAATTTTTTCTTTGAGTCTCAGAATAAGCTTAAACCATGTCTGAGGACCTGTCTGTAAGCGCTTTCAGAAGCAAGATTCAAGATGTCTTTAGTGTCATTTTGCATGGTATTTAACAGGCTGAAATGGTGTTGTTTCTCACCATCTTCAGACAGTGCAAATAACAGTATTAACCAGTGGGTAGCAAATGTAATTAATTAATTAATTAATTAATTTTTAAAAACCCCTCTTAAATAGATTCTTAAATCTCTTTTTTTAATTATCCCTAATAAATGTGTCATTGCACTTCATTTGATGTATTTCATTCTTAACCTCAGATGCTCTGTTCCACTACACACTTGGGAGGCTTCAGGGCCGGGTTACATCTTCATATCTGTCGCTTCTACGGTGCCAATGAACAGATGCTGCTTGATAAAAAGACCAAACCTATTTATCTCTTCAGGCAGAAAAGTGCGATTACACATGTGTCAAACCCATTCACAAAGTGTCAGCAGTTAAAGCAGAGGCAGGCATGGACTGAACTATAACAGCAGGACTCTGAAGTGTCACAGGAGAACTTTTCATTGGATGTTGCAAACTAAAATTCCGCCCCCTTTGCTTGTATCCGCAATCTCATTGGCTTATATTTAACTAGTCGTTGACGTCGAACGGGCGCTGGAACTCCAGCAAGTAGTGATGATGTTGTGAGTCTACATGCCGCCGACACCTCTCTGAGACTTATCTTCAACACAGGACCACCTAGGAGAGCTCACCACGCATGGAGTTGAGCTCGGACCGTGTGGTGGCAACACTTGAGATGTCGCAGGTCAAAAGCAAAGACGACGAGCCGTTTAATAGTGATGTTGACTACGAGAGCTTGCCACCTCATGTCTCAGTGACGACCCACATGACAGCAGGAGCCGTGGCTGGCATACTAGAGCACACGGTGATGTACCCCGTGGACTCTGTCAAGGTAACGCACACAGACACGGACACAAACAGCTTAGTTATCGTTCCTCTTTAGCTCATTCACTAACCACCTACAAAGCTACAACTGACTCTCGTTTGCTAGCCAACGTTAGCTGAGGACGCTGGAGCTGCCCATCCTTAGTTAGCTTCAGCGTTAGCTAATTTACAAGCACGCTCACTACAAGTAGACTCAACAGACTAGTTACGCAAGATAGCATTATTTGCATCCTATCAAAAACGTCCTGTGTTAGCCAAAAAAATCGACACACACCGTTTTACTGTCCTTCGCTTATGTCTTGAAGAACTTTGCTAACACTGAACACTGAGTGTCCAGTGGAAGGTAACCTTAATTTATCAAAGTCACTCTTAAAATCATGGGTAGTATAAAGTTGTGAGTGTTTTTAATCAGAAGGTCATTTTGCTTTATGTAATCATCCATGCCTGAGACTCAGGGTCGTTTTTTTCACACAGTGGGAAAACTTGATCAACTTTTTCCTGTTCTTAACTAGGATAAGTGAAGGTCAAGCGCCTGGTTTGGCTGTAAAATATGTTAAACTGGCTTGAATCCTTAACATTTGCAGACATATGTACCCTTTATAAAGGAAAAAAAGTTATTAAATCATCCCTTATCTTGTTAAACTCCTCAGTATAGTCCCAAAGAGTACATGTGCGTCCATTCATAGGTTACTTGTCCACTCAGTAGAGGCTAGGTCATGTCAGGTTGAGAATAATTAATAGCCATTGTTCTGTCAAATATATATTTATTTAAATTAGTTTTAAAAATCATAAGGGAAATGAATAATAAAGTCATTATTCTTTATGTTTTGACCCCATTCACAGGAATACCAAAGAAACGTAGCCTGACTTTGTTAAAACTAAATCAAGCCAAGGCCAAACTGGTTTTGGTGTTTGATGTTAAGGCTCAAATTACTGAGATTATACTCTGTGTTCACACAAACATTTTCGGATCAAATTTTAACTTGGACTGCATTTGTTGCTGTCCCTGAGTATAAAGTCAATGATTATCAATTTCACTGGACATTATAGTTCACAAATACACAGCAAGATGCTCCCTGAAGCCAACTTGCATCACTGCTGCTTGGCAAATTAGAAAACTAGTTTGCTCTACAATCAGTTAGACGTTATAATGACGGACAAGGAGTTATTTTGCAAGCTGGTGAAGATATTTGTTTACTAAATGAAATCATCAGCTAGTTTCAGGCATTTCAAAAACTGACTAAACAAATGGAAAACCTTTAGTTTGTCTGTGAACTTTGCCCCTTCAATCCTCTGTCTTCTACTCAGCTATTGTTTTGAACAATGTAGTTTTGTTTCGACCGTTCGGCTTGTTGGAAATGAAAATCTACATGTCGCATATACTGCATGAAAAAGGCATTATGTTGTCTGCTTTATTACACAAGCCACTGTCGACACTTCCTTATGAAGTTTCTTAAGTCTTCACAGGCACCTTTCATCGCGATGAGTTTCTAGTGAATGGAGTGTTGGAAAATGGCACAAAACTTGTTTTTTACATGTCACTAAATCTGAAAAAATAAGACAATCTGCTGCGGTTAATGTTTCATTCTGTTGTAATTTAAATAACTGTACACACCCCAATGTCATCAGGTACAACTATCAGAAAATAAAATGCTTAGTTAGCTAAATATGTTTCAGTACATCTTGGTTTGTTTATTTTGATTTACAGAGTTGATGACACAGTGGCAATAGACTTCTTGAACTGTCAACTAAATCTCATTTTCTCAGATACAGTATCAGCCACAACTAGGACCCAGGACCCCAGGGAGTGGTGTGTACTAACATAAGGAGGTGGTCTTATCACTGCGGTACACATTTAGAGTCCGCCTCACCAATAAGGGTGTGTAAATGTTTGCTCTTCTGTATATTTGATTAGTAAACCTCCACAGAGTCGGAACTGCTGCGGCTAGACCACAACAAAACGAAGAACGAGATGTGTTAAATCAGCTGAGACTCTAAGAAGAATCTGGATTTTTGTATGAAGTTGGTCCCTAAAAATGCTGGATTTTTTTTTTGTCCACTGTATCAATTTACTTGATATATATTAAAAAAAAAAGCCCTCGGTCTTAACAGGTTATTTTAGTCATAGACCCAGATCTCTGATACATTTCAAGTTTTTATGGCATGTCTAAATAAAAATGCACGATACTGGATGATTCAGTAAGGCCTAAGATTTGTATACTGATGTACTGCTGATGTTCAGTGCCAATATAGCATACATACAATGGATACATGAATAACCACAGTATTTACCAAACCCAAACTGAATTGAGGTTTAGTTGTCAAATTTGCCAACCATAACTTGGCTGATATTGAAATTTCTTGCCATTGCTTCTGTCTCCAGTAGAACAATGCGATTCATAGAGCACAAATTCAATTATACAAACTTAAAATGTAAACTTAGCTACCAGGTTTTGTGTTCCCAAATCTGTATCAAACGGAAATGTAATTGATATATTATTGTTAAACCAAAGGAAGGAAACCCAAGGGAACATACTGAGGAAGATAGACTCGGCCTATCTCCTGAACCAGCCCCAGATCTCCACAAATAAAAACATGCTTTGTGCTGTCCAGATAACTTGGCATGGTGGAATAAAACAAAGAGCTGCCATAGCCTCCCACACCAGCCTTCAGAGACGCACATCACTCAGACCAGGACCTCAGTGCTGCCTAGAGCTCATAATGCCACTAAATGTGACAGCAAGAGATCACAGTGTAGCCCACACCAGGTGCCCACTTTAAGACACTCATAATCACTCTCACTTTCAATGGAAGTGAATAATATTCAGTGTTCTTAGCTTACAGTACGTCTCTGTTTTTAAGACGAGGATGCAGAGCCTGCAGCCGGACCCAAATGCTCAGTACAAGAGTGTGTATGGAGCATTGAAAAGGATCATCCGAACAGAGGGGATCTTCAGACCATTTAGAGGCCTCAACATCACCATGTTGGGAGCAGGACCTGCACATGCACTCTACTTCGCCTGCTACGAACGCGTCAAACGCTCTTTAAGTGACGTCATTCAGAGCGGAGGCAACAGCCATTTAGCCAATGGTATGGGATTCTACATCTAATGTCGCCTGGATCAAATGCCACGTCTTGTCTTGTTTCACCAGAATACAGACATATCATGACCATTAACCTTTTTTTAAAATTTTTTTTTTTTTAAATCAGGTATGGCAGGAAGTGTGGCCACTGTTCTCCATGACGCGGTTATGAATCCGGCTGAAGGTAAAAAAAGGAGTCGTCTCCTCAGTTTTTTTGGATGCCAAAATAAAAAAAACTTGTATCTTAACAGCCCTGAGTTTTGACTATAATCTTTCAAGAATGTTCTTGTAAGGGATGGAATAGTTATAGAAAACTAAAACCTAACAAGCTAACAGTAGCTGTGAAAAAAGAAAAGGAAAATTGTAGTTTTAAAAAATATGAAGATTAAATACAATCTACAATAAACCAAACAAAATGAACTAAAACAAAATGGAACAGCAGTTAAATTCAGTTTAGTTTCCCCCCCAGTGTTAATAGTTAGGTGATGTCATCCGTACTTTCATCCAGACTTTTTCTGCTTTAGAGATCAAGACCCCTCAGAATACCAGAAAAGCGAATCATAAAACTCACAATAAAATTAAAACAACTTTTGCATTTGTAAAACCACCAGTGAAACCAAACTGAAAGACTAGACGAGGTCATCCTAGAGTGGCTTTGATACATTTATATGAAATAAATGATGCTAATGCTATTTCTTCTTTTTGATTTTCCTTTTGCCAACACTCAGTGGTGAAGCAAAGAATGCAGATGTACAACTCTCCTTATCGGGGTCTTTGGGACTGCGTTCGAACGGTAACGCGTACGGAGGGCGTCGGGGCCTTTTACCGCAGCTACAGCACGCAGCTGACCATGAACATCCCCTTTCAGGCTGTCCACTTCATCACGTACGAGCTGATGCAGGAACAGATAAACCCCCACAGACACTACCATCCCGGCACCCACATAGTGTCTGGAGCGGCAGCGGGAGCCATTTCCGCAGCCGTTACCACTCCTCTCGACGTTTGTAAGACGCTGCTCAACACACAAGAGAACGTAGCGCTCAACTCTGTAAACATTAGCGGCCACTTGACGGGGATGGCTAACGCCTTCAGGACAGTGTACCGTCTCGGTGGCCTGCCAGCCTTCTTCAAAGGGGTCCAAGCTCGCATTATATACCAGATGCCCTCCACCGCCATAGCCTGGTCAGTGTATGAGTTCTTTAAGTACTTCCTGACAAAGCAGCACCTTGAGCAAGAGGCAGGACCTGGCCCATTGTAACAGGAAGTGTAACGGAGCAGCCCACGCCTTGACTGGAACTGACAGAAAGAGGGAAAGAAGACTCCAGCACGAGGAAATGCCATCTGTTATTACCTCACAAGGAAGTCTCGGTGGTGGAGGTGTGCCAGAATGCCTCTCCATATTGTTCGCTTTAGCCCGGTTGGGTTTGAAACGCAGGATGACGTGACAAGGTTATGCAACAAAGGTGGCAACTCATAAAGGATACATACAGTAGATGAAGAAGAGCTGGAGCGTCATCCTCTTCCTCCTCCAACAAACCAACCAACAGCACTTCAAATCCTTTTGTACATCTGGTGACCAGTACAGTGAGTCGCCTCAGATCATGTTTATAGTTCTTAATATTGGAACCTTCTATTTATTTTGTTAGCTTTCCAAGGCTTGTATTTTATGAATGCGGATGCTGTTTGCTTGTTTTATTTCACTGTGTATTTATAAAGAACTCTTACCACACATTCCTATCACTCCACAGCCATCAGAACAGCTGCATTTTTCACGGGCCTCATGAATATTAAATGCGGCTTCACCTTTTTATTTTTTCCACCCACCCCAAGTCCAGGTTTTTTTAAAAAAAAAGCGTACCGATGTTCTGTTACATCAGATCTTGAAGTAGCTCTGTTTGTTATCGTCAGATCTAAACTGGATCATGTTTTACTTTTTCTACTCATTATTTCACTTCTTTTTTTTTTTTTTTCCACTTTGAACACACTGCACCATGTTTTATCTCCTCCCTGAGAGTGTAGACTTTCAGCGTTAAGTGTGTGTAGGACATACAGTCCTGTTATTTGCCTTGATATAATGCAGCACTACAACACCTTTTGAATCACGCACAATAATAGTTTGACTTAGTTTGTACTTGTTGCAGAAAGAGGGCAGCTTGTTTTTACATATTCAGAAAGATGAATTCCTATTTTTGTGGGTCACTATTTGATCATCAACTCCGTTATGCAGGGAGACCAAATGAGACTTTGGATGGTCTCAGCCTTCACACACATTAGTACTGGTGTGACGTCTTGAGTCCGAGTCACCTGTTGTGATTATGTGTGTATCATGCTGTGAACCTGAAGGTAGCAGATTGTACATTAAATACATTGAAGGACGTACGTTTGACTGCAATCTTCAGACTGTAACCTAATTTGAAGTACTTTCAGCTGACTGACCGATGCCACCCAGCGCTCTTTGTTACTGCGATCACGTCAGCCGCTAAGCAGGCAGTGACGTTTCTCTTTTTTTCACTCGTCCTGTTGTATTTACACGTTTCCTGTGTGCGCACTGCTCTTTCCAGCCTTTTGACTATTTCCCACTGGGTCGTCGAGGCATTCCTGCAGATATTGATGTAATCCCTGCAAGAAGCCGGATTTATTTATTTTCAATTATGCAGTTCTTTTTTTTTTTTTTGTATCTCTGGTAAAGTTCAGAGAGTTCGTCTGCTCCCACCCCTCCCCCTTCCCCACTGTCCCAAATATACCAAAGACATGCTGTGTATTCTATGCATCTTGCTTTTATCCTGTAATTATGATGCTATGTGCCTGTTTTTAGACCTGTTAATAGCTCTCATTTAGTTATTGAGCCTTGTGTGTGACGCCTCAACACGTCTAAAAAAGTTTTCTTTCTTAGTCAAGCAATAGGTAAAGGGTGCAACACATGCTCCAACACATTTCATTTACGACTTAAATACTTGAGTTATATGTATGTGGAATAATATGTAGATGCAAAATCAGAGTCTGCTTTCTGGATGTTTGAAAATCTTAAAAAGTACATTTGCTGCCTATTTTTTATTCCTTTTAATCAAAGATTTAGACTGTACAATCAGTTTAATTGTATAAATCTACTTTAGTTTAGTTAGTAGACTCCTGTCACTGATGGGAACAAAATCAAATGAAGCCATTAAAACAGCCTTTAATTAAATGCATCATAATGTTGCTGTTCAATCAAGTGAACCCCAGAATCTGTTTTCCCCCCTATATCTGTGTCAGACTACTTTAATATGTTATTGTAGTGTTACCCTTGTGCCCATTTTCTCACACATTCTTACCTTTGAAGCAAAACAGAAGAGTCAGATTCTGTGTAAATATTTATCCGCTACATACGCACAAATGACTAAAATGGGAGTGTGGATGACTTGTGACGAGTGCCATCTCCACTACAAGAATGCTTGAAAGTAAGATCATGCAAATATGAAATGATTGTGATGATGCTGATGATAAAGTATGTAACACTGGAGCAGAAATAAACATGCAAGTGAACAAAGGTGTGTGTTTTGTGACAAGATCGATGTTTGACCTGAATAATTTGGTTCGTGTGTTTGGAATGCTGGTTGGTTTTGACTCTTTGACTCGCGTCCTGTGAGAGGAAAACTGTAAATGACACAGTTATCGAAGAATACGTTTGTTTATGTTATCAAGAAAGTAGCAGAGGTAAAATGAACACTAAGGGTATAAAGAGGAATGCATTCATTTTACTTGAAATATAAAAGACAAGTTAAAACAGTCAACAGGAACCACAAATGTCTGCTGATCTAACACATTTAATAAGCTTTGAATCCTACATTGAAATCAAGTAAAATGCAGTTTCTTAGCTTTTCATGGTCATCAGATATAACCCATTTAGACACTCACAGGCTCTGTTGTGAACATGAAAACAGAAAAACCCATGTAGTTTGACAAAAAATAGTGGTGGTAGGCACTTAATTTTACATGCAGTTAATATATTATGCTGAAAAAGTACATTTTTCTCCAGTTTGCTCTTTCTGTTATAATGCGTTTTCAATTTACTCTGAGCTTTTATGATCATTGACATGATCAGTAAATAAAATATAGGAAAATACCTGATTTTCACTGAAAAAGGCAAACTTTCCAATGTACCTCCAAGACAGTCCTAGGTCTTTAAGGATTAAAATGCACCATCTAATTTTTAGTGATGAGGTTTTTAGACATATATTCATAATCATTCATAGACATGTTCATCTACATTGTAATGCTTTATAGCTGATTCTACTGTCTGCATTATGAAGAGTGTCAACTTGTATGAAACTAAAGTCTGTTCAGTTTCTATGGTGTTTCTATCATTGCCTCTTTGAGTGAATGTCCTGCAGTAGTCATACTTTCCCAGTAGAGGGCAGTATACTACCACTAAAATACCAAAACCAGCACAACCTATGAACCAGGAGTGAAGATGACACGTCCTGTCATTCAGGAAAATAATTCAACTAACCTAATACGTTTTAATGTCTGCTTTGGTGACTGTGAGGCTACAATTTTAACACAGAAAGAAAAGTTTTCAGTAGCAGCAATTAATTGGAAATATGCCTGCGCTGAAAAATATTTAATAGTGATATATTAGTAGAATGAACTGAATTAAAGTGGGCAATACATTTAATTAAACTGTTTAATCAATATTTCGGTTTCTGAAAACTGTGAAAAATGTCTTCCTTACAAAATGGAGATATTTCTTGCTCAACAAAAAAGCAAAATACATACATAAATATGTTTTCTCCAGTCATATATGGCAAATAATTTTAGTAAACAATGACATTTTATCTTCAGTTGATGTCATCATATAGAAATTGACTAACATTGTAAATCATCCACAACATTGGGGAAAAAAAAAAAAAAATCAAGATTTAATTTTTGCCATACCACACAGCTCTACATTGAATTAACAGATTTATCTTAACTCACATCTTGTATTATGCAACTGTAGTTCCGAACAAAAATTGCGAAAACACACAAACTACACCTCAGACAGCCAAATCCACACTGACTTTCTGTATTTGTTTAACAATGTTACACACTGTTTTCAAAGAATGTGTATTTATAGAACTTGGCAATTTCACATCACTGTGCACCATCCCATAATTATAATTATATAGTTGATAAGGTGGTTGCATTAATATCTAAAAGTCAAAAGTGAGGGGAGGAAATCTAATATTCAACTCCAATATCTGTTATGATATCTGAACTCAAAGCCCTCCAAAAAGAATCATCTGTTTTTCTTTTTCTACAATAAATAATGGAAACAGTCGCTACATGTTTTGTGGCAAAAAAATGCACGATTTAATGCAAATCAGATGTGGCTTGTTGCATCTTTTAAGTACAGATCAGATGCATCTACATGGGAAAAATGATGTGTCATGCTTTTGCCTTATCAAATAAAACAGGAGGAAATAGATGATGAAAAAAGTCCACCTCATATCACTGCATTACTTACTCCACTGTTTATATAAAGGTAAATGCTCTGTTTAAAATGTTTGTTCTGAGAATAATACGACCTGTAATGAAACGAGACAGATTTCTTTCTGAGATGCAGACGTTGTAGAGCTCTCCTCAAAAACAAACCTGCTCCAGGACACGTACACTCCCGGCCTAACGTTGTTGTCCCTGATGTGTTTAGTTTTCGCCCTTGTCCACCAGAAGGTTGTTTATCTGAAGCGCACAATAAACGGCCCCTCAGCCCATGTCTTCTGTCCTTCCCATGTTTTTCTCTAATCACTTTTATCTGCAGTAAACTGTCCCACTACTTATGTTTTTATACCCGAGATAAGGACGCTGGAAAATTACAACTGTCCCCTCTCTCCCCTTGTTTCTGTCCCTGTCTTTCTCAAATACACACTCTTGTGCCTCCAGCTTATAAACACACTCAGTTCACTGTCACACAATCAATGTGAACCATCGGATAAGTTGGATGCAGCTATATATCTTGCTGATGGAAGAAGAAAGACTGCAGATCTACTGGTATGGTAACATGAGGGATCCAGTTACACTCCCAAAGGAAGTTTATGAGTGAAGGAAAAAAAAACCCAAAAAAAAAACCAAATCCTGGCTGTTTTAAAGCATCTTATCAACTCCTGCAAATTTGTCAGCCAGTCACGGCATATTGAAGCACTGACAAAGGCCGTCTTTGTGGTCGGCTTTGGTTTTCTCTCCATCTGTTAAGAAGATCTGCGTGTTTTCCAAAGCATCGTTGGCCACCTTGAAGAACACCATGATGGCTCCAGGGCTGCACTGTGCTCACTGCACAATCAGATCTGAAGAAATACAGATGAGGAAGAGCTGTAGTGGAAGGTACTGCACATGTTATGATGACAACTGGAGGTTTTGATTGAGACTTTTACTCTTGAGTGTCTATTCCATTTGATGCAACTGTACTTCTACTACTCTACATTTAGCCTGTGTGTCTGACATAGATACTGGTAACATTTCAAGAGAAGATTTTACCAAATAGATAGTATATCACACCTTTAACATACAATACATTGTTTAATATTAAACCAGTACCAGCTTTACAGTCTTTTTGGTTTCAGACATCTCACACATAATTGGCTCAACCTGAGAGTTGTGACAGTCATATTTTCTGTCTACATGATTTTATGTCAGTGAGTGCTTAAATCACATAACATCTCACCAAATTCAATATCTCTAT
>JAPQRQ010000028.1:20268640-20288245 GCA_037367365.1 Apogon talboti | reverse complement strand
TCTTATAGAACATCCCACTTCTGTTGTGCATCCAGTAGGTTATTTTCTCCAGGGGCACACAACTATTTACTTCACTTTACTGCAAATGCTTTTATTATTAGAAAACTGTAATGATGTGACTGTATCGCTGCTCCCCCCATCTCAACGGGACCAACTTGTTTAAATAAAGGTTGAAAAAAACAAAAATAGTTATTGAGAATTACATTTAAGTGTCCTTTTTGTTTTGTTTTTTTCACCTATAATCTGTCTGCAGCAGAGTAAAAGCTATTAAGTTTTCCCTCCCTGTGAAGCTGTCTCGTCAACACAGTATTAAGATGATCAGTGTGATATGATTCACCTTGAATTTTGTCTGTCTGTGAAGTATGTTGACCTTTATATCTTTCAGTTTAAGCATAGATTTTTTCCACTTTTTAAAGCATTTATACATGAATCCAAACCTAAACCCATTGTGTTATATCACTGTCTCTTAGAAACTATTTCTTCACTAAACACCGGCAAACAAAAAGAAAATTAAAATCCACTTTTTTTTCTAATGTTCAACATCTACTGCATAGGCTGACAGTCTAAACTGTATCCAAGAGGTCCTCAAGATGTATCCAAAATCAAATTAAAACTGAAAGCTCTGCTTTGGCAAAGTTTTACAGAGTAATTATCTAACACAGAGGTAATCTAAACTGTGCATATGGGCCATTCTGTGCTGGATATAGTAGACTTTACATGTACATTTACTGACTTAGTTTGATGTCTGGAATGGGACAAATGCTTCCAATAGTTCTGCCAACGATGCTGTCATCCTCCACTTTTATTTTGACACAATACACAAGATTGCTCTGATCTGAAAACACTATTCGAAGCATTCAAACTGCAGATATTTAGCCGTGTAGTTCTGCATCAGAACCTCTGACCTTTTAGCCCGGGAAGGCATTTGTCTTCCGCCGTATGTGTTATGTGCCGGTGGTGTTTTCTTTGAGCCACTGTGAGTTCTTGTACCATCAATCTTCCCTTGTGTCCCTGACATTTCTTTGTCAGAAAAGAGCAGTGAGGCAGTGTTGTAACAGTGGATTTGTCAGTCTTCAGTCTTGGTATCTGCTCAGCATCAGTGTTGTTTTATACTGTATCTCTGCACTGGTTATTACACAATGTCTCCTCTCATGGTGGGCTGGACTGTATGGCATGACATCAGATTGGGAAGTTGATTTTTTTGTGTACAAATAAAGTTAAAGCAACTGTTTCTTATTGCACAGTTACTGTAAACAACTCTGATGTCATTTTGAAATACATTTCAAGTATATTTGTTCTCATTCCTTAGCACTTTAACACTAGTATTTTTGAGGTTTACAGTTTAACCCATATAAGAATGTTTAATCCTATCAATACATGTAAAATGCAGTTTGTCATCATTTCATGGTCATCAGATATGACCCATTTGGATGTTCAGAAGCTCCATAGTGAACGTGGAAACACCGTCATCTTCTACAACATTGATTTACCAGTAAAACCCATGGAGTTGAATCAATGACAGTGGATGGACACACTGGGTTTATGTTCAGCTGAGGATATATTTTGCTGAAAAAGTCACTTTTTCTTCAGTTTTCTCTGTTTCTGATATAATAACCCTCAACTTTAATCTGAGCTTTAATGAACATCTACATGATCAGTGAATTAAATGTAGGAAAAGACCTGATGCCTACTGAAAAAAATGCAAAATACATAGGATTAGGTCATAATAAATTGTGATAAATATTTCTTTAAATTACTGTGTCATATGGCTCTTTATTTTCAACCTCTTATCACTTTTAAGAGTATTTTCACATTGTACAAGTGTTTTGGAAATCTTCCACTAGAGGGAACTTTAACCCAGACGTCGATCCACCACAAAGCAGCAACTAGCAACTCAAACTACTATTAAAAATCACCAAACACCTAATTTTTGAGGAATTGAGAGTCTGTGTTTGCCTTTAATTCAGCACTGTTCAAGAAAAACAACCTTTTCTTAAACTGATTTCATTGTAAAACACTGGACAGAGAAGACACACAGACTCTGGTCTGGGTGTTTCTGATTCATCTCATCCCTGATCATAAACACCAGATTAAAAGACTAGCATTAAAAGGATGTTATTACAAAATAAAAGATGAGGTATCTGTCTGTTCGAGGCTGACGTAAGGCTGTCTACTGCATGAGTTAAAACTTCTTTTAGAGAACCATAATGAGTCTTTCAGTGATGGCCAGACTCACGTCATCCTCTATTTGAACTGACCCTCATGAAACGTGAATCACAGCATTGTTGTCATACATCTTTATGGAGGGATTTTACTTTCATTCCTACATTTCTGTCACTTCTTTGACTCTCACACACATCACACATGCATTCTTAGCTTTTTTTTTCCAGCTTGTGCACTTTTCCACCCCCTCTTTTGGACATAACATGAGTAACAATAGCATCACTTAAAGAAATACTGCACCAGAACATTATACTGGCATGCAAAAATACCCATAGTTTAGTCACATATTTTAAAACTACAAATTAAAAATGCTAAATATTCAATAATATCCAGTTGACCAGAATAAGTACATGGCTGCCTAAAGTCAGAATAAAATATTTTCAACTCTTCTCATGAAACGATTGTGCCAATGTGATTTATTGTTGATAGATAAAGTGTAACTGGGACACAGTATGTAAACATTGAACCTGGTCAAAGGTGATTACTGATCTGTATAAATAGAAGTCAAAGGAAGATTGTGTCAGAAAACAAATTTATTCCAACTTTATTGGAAAGCAGTGTATCTATCACACACACACACACACACACACACACACCAAGGCACTATCTGATCTGTTGAAGAGTCTGGTCTCCTGTCTGTCTACATCTACTTATCTGAGCAGATCCTGAGGCCATCATCTCATCATCTACCTGATTTTTTTTTTTTTTACATATTTTCACTCTATTTCAACACCATATAAGTTATATTTTATTGTAAATATTGCTCCTGTTCACTACTTTGCTTAACCAAGGTTGATAACCAACTAATACCATTACATTAAGAGGCATTTTTTGGTGAATCCTGGCCTATCTGTGCATCATCGATGACTGACAGGTCTGACTGGAACCGGTTCATGTTTGATTGAAAGTTTTCGAAGGTTAGAGAGCCACTCAGTCTGCGGGTTTGTTTACCAAGCAAAGCTCCGGGACAGGACAAGCTCTCCAGTCTTATCAGCGGATTTGTGAATGGGACAATAATGAGCTCAGTTTGATAGAGCAGGCCTGTCAGGTCAGATGTCACTTCATCCATTAACTCTTGATGGCTCTCTTTGATAAACACAAACCGCAGCTCGTAGCTAAATACTGCAGGGTTTCTAATTGGGTGTGTTGTTTTTAATAGGCTCTTAAAGTCAGGATTTCACATTTTCGCTGAGAGTCGCCTGCAGGTTCGAGACTACTTAGCCTTGTAACGCTTTTTACGTATTTTTGTTGCACATATTTGTTGATGGAGGACAGTGATTAAGCTCAAACTGCTTTTACTTCATCCGATAATATAAATTTCGGCATTTCTACATGAAAAAATAAGGAAATTACAGGGCTGCTCAGTGCGTCCTGTACAATTACGCTGCGTAATCCTAGATTTTTGCTACTATAATCAAATATAGCTGACAAAATACTCATTTATTTTACTCTTTTTTGTTATGTGTACTTCTGTTTGTCTACATCCTACATGCTGCTAAAGAATGAAGTGTAAAAATTTATAAAATAAAAATAATTAGCCTTTCAAACCTTGTGCGTAACATTATTTTTAATTCGCCTCAACTTGCCCGAAAAACTGCAACGTAAACAAATATTTCCAACACAAAATATACAATAAAATTACACACTGACTTATTAGGTAGTTTTTTTCCCTTATAGTAGCTTCTTTATTTTTTTACATGGTCACCAGCCTCTTCCACCGTGTAAGTGTCTGTGGCTGAAGGGCCCCTCGGTGTGAACTCCGTCACACACCTGAGCGGTGACACCGGCTGAGGTTGGCACACTGTGATAACCGTAGCCGTAAAAGCTGCTGTTTCCGTATCCAACCACCGAATTATAATGTCCGAGTGTCATGTTGTACGGAGCCGAGGAGCCGCACAGCTTCCCGTCGCGCACGATCACCGGCACCGCCACCCGCCGCGGCGCAGGTGGAAAAGCCGCCAGC
The DNA here is from genome assembly GCA_037367365.1 of Apogon talboti. Classification (NCBI taxonomy): domain Eukaryota; kingdom Metazoa; phylum Chordata; class Actinopteri; order Kurtiformes; family Apogonidae; genus Apogon; species Apogon talboti. The sequence goes on along the minus strand of JAPQRQ010000028.1, from coordinate 20,284,059 downwards.
TCCAGGGACTGGTCCTGCCTCTGGCGTTTGCATTTGTACCTCCTGTTCTGGAACCAGATTTTGACCTGCGTGGAGGTGAGTTTGAGGATGTGGGCCAGCTGTTCCCTCTCCGTGGCGGACAGGTACCGCTGCTGTCTGAAACGCCGCTCCAGCTCCGACACCTGGGCCTGGGAGAACAGGACCCGGGGCTTCCGGCGCGGCCTGGGTTTACTTTTTAACGTTTTGTCGCAGACGGATGAAGCGTCCAGACCGTTGATTTCTGTAGAAAAAAAAGGGGATATTGGTCAAATAAAGTTAACGCAGGGAAATATTACATTATATAGGCAACTTATGACCCATTTAAAAAAAATACACTGTTGCGTAAAGTTGGAATAAAATATTTTCACTCTTCACATGAAATGATTGTGACAATGTGATTTATTCTTCATAGATAAATTGTAACTGACTCAGTATGGAATCATTGCACGATGTGAAAGGTGATGTGTATAAATAGAAATAAAATGAGGAATGTGTCTGAAAGCAAAATTATTCCAATTTCATGGAAAGCAGTGTATAGAAAAACTTAAAATAAAATGAAAACAATTCCGCTTAGAATGGCATTACTTTAACTTTTGATATATGCTTGATAAACATAGGATAGTCCATTTATGTCTGCACTCACTAAGAAAAAGTGACTTCATGTACTTTTTCCTTTATTCCTCAGGAACTACATAACATATAAATAATAGAACAAATGTTTCATTTATTGGCATGTTATGTGTTGTTGCATGTGATTTGCACCATGGCGGATAAAGATAAAGCTCAACTGGGTATGTAATCATAGAACCTGGTCAGACGTGATTACTGATGTGTATAAATAGGAATAAACAAATCCATCCAACTTATGAAAACAGTGTATATAAGAAAAAAAAAAACTAGCGTATTTTTTAGCATATCAAGTAACTGTCATTCAATTGTACATATTCATCATATTCTCACTTATCACACCATTAATATTAACCATTTCTTCTGTTTTTACGTAAATAAATAAATCCGATACTGAATCCGAACTAATCCGAATTAATGAACTTGCTTCAACTGGATTAAAAACAGTTGATTATTTAGAGATTAATAGCGCCATAGAAATATAATAACCCATGAACAGTAACTTTAAATTAGTTCAACTTCAGTTTGTAGTTTCATGTTCAACAATTGTGAGAAAAAGATCTTTGTTAAGTCGTTGTGAATGTGTTTTGGCCTTGTTGTTTTGTATGTGTAGCTACAGACGGTGCACATGTGTAACATGATGTTGACATAACCTGAGAGCCATTTTATTATTGTAGTTTTGCAATTAAAACCAGATACCTAACAACATTAACTAGTTCTTTAAAGTATGTTGTACTTAATAAAATAGTAAAAAAAAAAAAAAAGTCGGTGATCCAAATTTCCATTGAATCATAAAAACAGCTGACTTCTTGCCGTCCTGATGAAGGCTTGATAACGAAACGCGTTGAAATATGGTTGTTTAGCTCTAACTTGGCCATGTCTTGACAATAAAAGTGTTTTAATATGTAGCCAAGGAGTTCATTGTTGTTTCCTGAGTACATACACATCAAAATCCAAAGACAATCTTGAACAGAAGACCTTTTTCGAGTCCAAGAAACGCTCCTGTCCAACACTTAAAAAAACAAACAACAAAAAAAAACATAAAGATACATTTTGAGTGTTTGGTGCCAAAAAATTGCAAATACATGGACTCTCAAAAAAAAAGTATAGCCTATATATTTTTAAATAGCCTGAATAAACTCTGAGATCATTTTCAGAAAACAAAAACAAAACAAACAAAAAAACAACGTAATAATAATAAAATAATGACCAGGATGCTTAAGTGCGTCAGTTGGACGAAAGTCACACTTAAATATAAACTAGAGTAATTGTAATTATACCAGGTGTTCTCACCAAACTCACTGGTCTCCTCTTCTGCTGCTGATTTGTGGATGTGCGGCTGCTCCTGCATCCCAGAGACGCACGGCCCGGGCTGGAGGTCATATAGGTCTCTGGTCTGGGACGCACCCTGATCATGGTGATAATTCATCGGAACGACTTGATCCGTCATCAAGAACTCGTTCTCAAAGTCATGCTGGTGCTCTAAATTCAGAATATCCTTCACAGAAAAAGGTGTGGAGGTCGTTGAACTGGAATGCATTCCCGCCCTGTTGGTTCCGGTCCCGTTTTACGCACTGTTCTGGAGCTGCTGCTGGATCCTCTAAGTGGCTGATGTGGTGTGAGGGCCTGGGAAGATTTTAATCATAGGTCCAGCCAAAGATCAGGGTAAAGATATCTGTCACCCTTCTTCAAATACATTGGCCAACACCCAGCTTGCGCACACAGAAGTGCAGCTCCTCATCCTCCTTCTCACCTTACAGGAACACCTCTTTACATCCAACCTGCTTCTGTCAAAGTGTGTAATTGGTTAATCAATAAGACACGAGTGGTAGATGGCTGCAATACACAGACTGTAAATAACCTTTACTGGTGCAAACCTGAATCCCTTATTTGGTGCTATTTGTTTAGTCACTAATTGCTCCAGGTGACAGAAAAGATTCATTTCAGTTCTTGTTATTATGTGCCTTTCCTATTTAACCCATAAAGACCCAAACAGTCCAAAAGCATGTAATGATCTAAAATGTTTAATGACTTCTGAACCACTAAACCTATCAACATGTTGAAATCATTCAGGTAAAATGCAGTTTGTCGTCTTTTCATGGTCATCATTTATGACCCATTTGGACGTTCAGAAGCTCCGTAGTTACCATGGAAACACATTCATCTTCTACAACATTGATTAACCAGTAAAACCCATGGAGCTGGATCAATGATGGATGGAGACACTTGTTTTATGTTCAGTTATTGATATATTCAGTGAAAAAGTAACTTTTACTTCAGTTTTCTCTGTTTCTGATTTTATAACCCTCAACTTTAATTTGAGCTTTAATGAACATCGACATGATCAGTAAATTAAATATAGGAAAATATCTGATTTTCAGTGAAAAAATGCAAACTACAGAGGACACTCTTATAACAAATGGTGATAAATCACTTAAGAAAAGATAAATATAGAGGAAAAAAAATATTTTGGAACTACCACAAAAGTAGCTCTGGGTCTTTATGGGTTAAAAAAAAAGTCTACTCTTAAAACGTTGAAAATGGTTTAAAAAATCTTAACCTTTGCGTTGCATATTGTTATTGCAGTTTATACACAGGTATGAGGTTAGAGAATCTGCTGCAACAACCTGTTTTCCATGTTGGGAACACAGAGGTTTTCTGATGTACTTTAAAGTCTTTGCACCAGATTAATTAAACAAGTGAAAAAGGCTGAGTTTATGCAGTGTGTAAACCCAAACCAGGCTTCCGTGTCAGCCGAGTAAAGCCACTTAATCAGCGCAGGTCCTCGGGGGTTGAGTGATCTTAGGTGATGTTGAACAGCTTTACCATCAACATTGTTTTCCAGCCTCATTATTAGTGTTCTCAGGCCACAACAAACAGTAACATTACACCTGATGTTGTGGAAGTGGAGAGGCGGCGGCGCCAGCCTGCAATGCATGACTGAGACCGAGACGCGCGTCCGCACAGACAGGAACAAGGACAGACACGGGCTGTCCCAGCGCAGGACGCACGAAGATCTATGAAGGATACTTAATGGTCTGAGGAGGTTCTACAAGTGACCCCCACTCTGGATTTAGGACAGGGTAATGAAATTTAGAAAATGCTCATTATGTTCCCTATGAGTCTCATTAGAGGTTAAGACATTCATTCAACGTGCATCTGATCAGTACTCTATTATTGATTTATTGATTGTTTAATTTGACTTGTTTGATGATGGTTTAGATTTTTTTAATGCAACTGATTATGTGGCATTTACAGTAATAACTGAAATAATTGTGGTTTCACTGAATTAGCTTGTTACACACTTTATATTGTTTAAGAGAGGGGTGTCAAACATACGGTCCGCGGGCCAAAACTGGTCCACCAAACGGTCCAATCTGGCCCACAGGATGGATTTATGAAGTGCAAAAATTAAACAGAAGAATGCATATCAAATAATATATTTTTCAGTTCCAGATGCCTGTTACCTAATGTTTTGTGCTGTTGTAGATCCACTGTGATCTGTAACTTCTACTGTGTAAATAATAAGCCAAGGCATAATGTTGTTAAAATTTGCTCATTTTTCTTAAGAAATTGCAGGTTGTTCATGACTGTTCAGGTTATTCACATTTCACGTCAAAAGATAGTTTAAAAACGTGAACATTTTTACATTGTTATTTTACTATTTTTGCACCAAAAACAAAGAGTTGTCATTATTTGTTGGTTTATTTGTTAGTATTTTACTGGGCCAGCCTGCTTGAGATCAAATTGGGCCGTTTGTGGCCCCTGAACTAAAATGAGTTTAACACCTCTGGTCTAAGATAAAGTTTTATTCCTCTCATTATAAGTATAACTTGGCTTCCACCCAACTGATCCAGGCCAATATGAACTGCAGTTAACTTTTTTACAATTAACACAGTTAAATTTGGATCAAATTTAAAGATGATTTAAGAAAAAGCTACAGAATTCTTAGTTGCATAAATGTTAAAACTGCATAGTGGCGGGAAGCATGGACTGCAATTAGTCATAAATATGCACAATATTAAATAGGATTTTTCTTTTGCCCATGTGTAGGTCTGCACTGTTGCACTTATTCCAACTGTTGTTGAAATAATTTTGTTGTTAGACAAAATCGTCTTTTTATTCCTATTTATACATATCAGTAATCACCTTGGATCAGGTGAAATTATTACATACTGAGTTAGACTTTATAAAGAATAAATCACATTGTCACAATCATTTCAAAAGAAGAGGTAAAAGTATTTTATTACAACTTTATAAAACTGGATTACATTGTACTTAAAGAATAGAATAGAATAGAATCAATGAACACATAAATAAAACCAACAAGTAAACAAAGATTAAAAAAAAAAAATGACAATATAATGACTACTGTGTATAAAAAGTTAAAATAGCATTAAAATAATTCCAGTTGAGGTGCCATTATTTTACCTTTTGATATCAGTCATTATTTTTATTCTGTATATTCTTTATTTGCTTGCTTGTTTTAGAATAATACAGTGCCTCATACGATAAAAACGTGTCAATTTATGTCCACATCTAATATAAGAAAAAGTGACTTCATTTAGTTTTTCTTTATTCTTCAGCAACTGCGTGAAATTATTTGCATGTTGTGGACTGTTCCATGTCATTTACACCGTCTGTGGACACAGAACTGACTGCTGGCTTTTTCTGATCTCAGTGAAGTTTTCTCTTAAAAGCAGTACTTGTTTTAATAGCCTGTAATTGTTGAACAGGATCTAAAAACCTGATGCTTGGGTGAATAATAGCGATGCTCTGTGAAACAAACCCACATTACACTGACAAACCAAGAAACCTGAACTTCAAACGCAGAGGGAACAGGACTCAGGAGCTAACTGAATTGTTTGACACCTTGGGGAGTTCAGGGTGTCCAGTTTGATGGCTAAATTACTTAATCACCACAGCGTTGTTCTCTGAAGGCTCCGAGCGATGCATTTCGGTGACTCCTGTATGTCCAAATCAAAGTCTTTCCTCCTGATTCCACCATTTGTTGCCTCGCTGTAACATAAGAAGCGCACTAAGTACAAGTTTACCACAAAATACCCCTAATTCATCATACAGAAAAATAGAAGAGTGATAGGAACTGAAAGAGGAGCTGGGGCTGTGTTGCACTGAGTGTAACTGAACCTCACCTCCTTATGGCCGATACACCACTGAAGATACTCATCAAAATGTTCAGTGACATTGAAAGTGTCACTGAGGGAAGTGCAGGACTTTTCAGTTTCAGTGTAGGCTCAATTTGTTGTCATGGGATATGGGAGCGTTTCCTTACATTCTTCACATTATGCTTAATGGTATGTTTATCTGGGGTTAGTGGTTATAGCGGACGTACAGGTTCTCCTCCATCAGCGCTCCAGGGTTTACACTTTACAATCAGGACAGAAGAAATGGGTGACCTTTGACCTCCTCAGAATTGAGTTTCTCTACAAGTACCAATAAATCAAGTAGAAAAAGAAGTTAGTGAGAAAAGCACTTCTCAATATAAGCATGTGATTGATTTTTTATTTATTTTTTGTCAATACAGTTTACAACTTTGGAAACAAATAAAAGAACCAGAAAAGGCCTGATTGGTTTATTAGAGCCATACTTTTATTCTATATGAAAATAGATCTGATTGAGATTTTTTCACTTATGTATGTATTTATTTTGAGTTTGTTTGTTATTATTGAGCTTAGAGATTAATTATGTGAAGCAGAATAATAAGTAATAATGACTGCGGTGTTGATGTGCTTATACAAGATGATGAGGATTGTAAAAGTAATTAAATATTGTATGGACAAAAGTATAAAACACATTGAATCCAGTTGTTTCATTGCTAACTGGGCTATAAAATTATACTGATCAACTGTGATAAATGCCATTACAATAAACACTTTTATTTTGTCTTTAGGATTCTTTTTTTTTGTATTATCATCTAAACTCCTTATATAATGCCTCAGTCTAATCATCATAATTATTTTAAATGATCTACGTCCACATTTGTAAAATATTTGCCACATTCTGACCATAAACATATATGTTTGGTTTTTTCAACTCTCACTCACATATTTACACATTTATTGTTATACTTATTAACCACTGACAAGAACTGTTTTTGTCATCATGGTAATATGTCAAATTAACATGAATGGGAAGTCATATGAGCTGTAGGTGTGACGTGTCCACATATTTTTGTCCATATATTACATAAGTATACTTAACATTTCTTCAACAGACAGTGACAAAGAAAACATCCAAAACATATATCATTACATCACACTGTCCATGGATGGCGGCAACTCCAACTGCAGGCATTGTGCCAGTATTATGTGTGTTACAGTCTAAACTTCCACTTCAATGACAATATGACACTGTTAACATCTTTATGAGGCAATAACACCTTTAAAACACACTCCAAGGCATTTTCTAATGCTCTTGTCTGATGTTATTTTAGACTTTCTGCTAATAAAGCCGAATACCCTCTACTTTATGATGTAAGTCCTTGTTGTCATATTACGAGTTTGTAGGTATTTGCAAATAGACCTGTACATCTGACACGAGGGTCGTCGTGTGTCTCCCACATTACAGTAGTGACACCTGTAGTGGTATCTGAGTACAGTGATATCTGACCTCCACCATAATTACTGTACCTCTCAAATGATCTATGAACTAGTGATAATGTCACGTATGCGGTTTCTGTAATCTGAAAATGGATCTCAAATGACTATGACATGGCATTATATTTTATGCATTAATGTCATTTTCTCTAAAACTACTTATCAAAACCAGCATTAGTATGTAAAAACACACCCGCAGAGCCTTAATTCAGTTTATGGACAGAGTGTGTTAAAGGAGTATTATCTGAATGAATGTGATTTATGAATGGTTTAACTCCTGCTAATGTTAGGCATGAATAAAAGTAATTAACCATAATATAGATGTTATACTTAGACTGCATTTACAAACCAGGAGAAAAATAAGACATGTATCATGTGCAATTAGGTGCCGTAGTCAAACAAGATGCTTCTCTAACAACATAATGTAAGATATGTGCTATGTCTGATGCTGCTGAAAAGCAAGTAAACATTTTACTTGAATTATGGCAATTTATTGATACGATTAATTGTTCAAAAGTTACAAAAACATTTTAGATCAGTAGATGCTGGTTGTTTGATTCTTAGACGGTTATGTCCATTTTACACGATACTTTTTATGTAGTACGTTTTAATTGGTACTATGGCAGGAGGTAGCAACCTTTTTAATCTAATGAGCCACTTTTGACCCAAACGAAAAACTAATCTGTCTAAAGCCAAAAAACAAAACAAAAAAACTACATCTTACCACAATGTAGTTACTCAATGGTATCCAATTTATGGTTATTTAGTAATTTTACTTTGGATTTGTTTGCAATTATGCAATGTTTGGTGGTTTCACAAAATTATCCATAATAACCATAATAATGCCTTGCACTTCCTATTTTCTTTTGTATTTGTTTTACCTATTGTTTTATTAACTGTTGTACAGTGTCCTTGAGTTTCTTGAAAGGCACTTACAAATAAAATGTATTATTATAATGTAAACAGTTGTGATTTTTTTTTTTTGCAGCATACACTGGAATACAATGTGTAGGATTACTTAAAAACAGACCATGAACAAATACTAAAAAAGGGCACCCTATCCTATTGTAGTATATGATACACATTTTGGTTGGTAGAATATAAATAATAATCAGTTTTAATTCTATGTATAAGCTGCACTGGACAATGTACGAATGGCTTTAAGCTGACAATAATTTAAAAAAAATAAATAAATAATAATAATAATAGTTACTCCTTTCCATGTGTTTTACACAGGGAGCCACTACAGATAGTCTGAAGAGCCAGATCTAGTTCTGGTTGTATAAAGTACTTTTACTTAAGTACTTGTACTAAATAGGAGTAAATCGCCTATTTGAAGTAGTCAGATTTAACAGGTGTAACCTATTCCATCCACTAGATGTCTCTGTAACACTGTATTAATTCAATAGGCTTAAGACTCCAGACTCTGATCAATAAGTCAGATAACATTAGTTGTTTATTACCAGTTTCTGTTCAATGACTTTGCCTGGACAAACACACATGAACACACTCTTAAATGTGACTGTAAATCTTCAACCAGTGCGCGCGCACACACACACACACACACACACACACACACACACACACACACACATCTACACACACAACATAATGTTTGTAGTTTTGTCAGTGTGAGGTTCTTATCCTGGACATTACACAGAGGTTTGAGAAAATGTAATAGAAGAGCAATGGAGGAGCCATGATGATAAATAAGACAACACTGTAGTATACTGATACTTGTCAAATCTGCCTTTTCAGAGCTGTGGTTATTAGAATTCATTAGAGTCATTTCATTGGCTGAATATGATGCTGCACAAAAAAATGTGCATTTTCTTTTGCAAGTGATGGTTCTGCACAATCTCCAAAAGTACATAGTAGTAAAATGGATTATTGCCTAATATTAATCAGTCTACCTGCATCTTCTGCCCAACTGTGCACCCACAGTAAATCAATCAGTGTATTTCAGGATATTCAGAGCCATAAACTGTGCTGCATTTGATTCCCAGACAAATGACAAGATGCTTTGGCAGAAATGGAAAATTTTCTGTTTCATCTCTTTCCCCTGCCACTCTATCGCTTTGTTCAGTAAAATTTGATCTAATTTCCTTTCCAATCCTTGGGTATTTCCCCACAGAAATGAAGGGATAGTGATTGCTGGTAAGATTGGAGTGGATCTAATCTTCCACTGCTCTCAGTCATACTCCATTTCACTGCACATCTAATTTGTCACACTGCTGATGATGAATATGCCACAAGTTTCATGGGAAAGAGAAGGATATAATGAATATAAAACACACTGGGAGAGGGGAGAGGCAATTGCCGTACCGCACTAACCACAGTGCATTGTTCATTTGTCCCATCAAATTGCTGACACTATGCATGCACTATGGATGCATCGCTGTCCTCCCTCAGAATTTGATCAAGCGGTTAAAACAATGACAAACAATAGTGGGTTTGTTACTCGTCTGCAGCTTAGATGCAGAAGCTCCTTTTGTCATTTAGGATCTTCAACTACAGTGTCATTCTGGTGAAGCATGCTCCAAAGTGAGAGGTAACACGCATAAATCCCCTTATCACTTACAAAATAAGGGGATTCGATATGATTCTGATGCCTTTATGCTCATATGTGGGTGACTGTTGGCTTTGCAAGGAGCTGCATTTTAAAGAGCTGGATGTGTGGTGGGATTTCAAGATGTTATTTCGAAGCAGAAGGTTGTATCTGATGGTTGAAACGGAGCACTGTTGCATTACTAGCCCTAAAAAGCTGCAACATCGAATTAAAAACACAAGCAGATGGTATGAATTACATCTGCATAATGATATTCTAATTTCGTCATTTTTCATTATTACTCTGGTTCTGATCTGTCAGGGTGGTGATACACTCGGCAGCAGTCCAAGCAACAGGCAACAAAGTGAATAGGCAGGGTCAAAAATCTGTTCAAATGTTTCCTGGCAACAAGATGTTTCAGCACGTTAAAAGCAGTAATTCCGTCTGAATTGCTTTTAAAAGTTGCCCAGTACATCAGTGCAGCTATGTAAGTGGGCAGAAAGACTGAGTGAGAGGCAGGGAGCTGAACTGACCGCATGGAAAAATGACAAGCCGTTTTGTTCTGTCCATCATGCATGTGCTAAATTCATTGATGAGTTAAGAGTGAATGTCTCTTTAAAGACGGAGATGATAGCATCTGTGTGCAGAGCTGCTGCATCACCTATCCATGAGACTGGAGAGCGGCTGATGAGAAAGCCCTTCAGGACTCTTCTCTAAATAGGCATGAAATTATATCTCCCTCTGACTGAGATTAGCGTCCATGGAGCCTCTTGCTTTCTGCCCCCTCTTTTCCTCAGGCTCTCCAAGCAAACAGGCACTTTGCAGTTTCAGCTTGTTTGAGCTCAAGTTTAACAAAGTTCATTTTCATCAGGAGGTGCTCTCAGGGTCCTTCATCTTCCTTCTTTGGGTCCTGCTGGATTTGTCACACCCACACAACACTCAGGGTATGTAGTAAACCATGACCATGTATTTGCACCCATGGATTTACACCCATTCACTGAAACAGCACACACACACATATTTCTAGTCTAAAAAACACTTTCAGGTAAAGGCTTTCATAAATATTTTCATCTAAGACTTAAAGGTGGAGTCATGGTAGAAGATGTACTGTATCTGTTTGAAGGTTTTTTTCAGATGAAGGTATTTGGCTCTAATGTGACAGTTTGACCTCTGTAGGTGAAGTGTGCTAACTTCATCACAGCTTCGATCAATATGACATAGATTCAACAAACCATAATAACAACCTCTGGACCTGAAGCTCTCACAAGGAGCTCAGAAATCTCTTTACTTCCATAACCCTAATCTAATGGTTCATATTTGTCAAATAATTACATAATAATAAAACAGTATCATGTGTAGCGTAAGTATTGTAAGTTTTAGAAACTTGAGGAGTGGTGTAAGTGTTCACCTTATTGTATACCAGCTAGCATTGTCAAAAACAGCTCACTATTATAAGTAATGTATCCCTGATGTATGATTTCTCGAATTTGGAGTCTTCTTTATTAAACTCCACCATACTAAGACATGATAGGGTACAATGACCTTCTACTCTTAGCAGCACATATTACTCAGAAACTGTTGCATTCTCTTGTGTCTACCCATAAATAATGACATGCAAGAACCAAAGGGGGTGTTATTAAATTATTTAAATATTATGTACAGGTGATATAGAAAGTCATAGAGAGATGAAACTAATCATGGCATAATTAATACATTTCAAGTCTCAGAATAAGACAATCAAAGACCATAATGTACCATAATGAATAATTCCAGTATCCTCAATGAATTATAAAAACTGTCTAATAATATAGCTCTATTATTTCAATAAGCTCATGCAATGTCGCATTTATTTTCATCATCTTTTTTGGATGCATAATGTTGATGAACCTGAGCAACTGAACCAACCCCAGACCATATCACGGCCCCCCACAGGCTTGTACTGTAGGCACTAGGCATGATGGGTAATCACCTCATTTGCCTGTCTTCTCATTCTGATGCGCTCATCACTCCGAAAAAAGGTCAATCTGGACTCACCAGACCACATGACCTTTTTTCCATTGAAACACAGTCCAATCTTTACGCTTTCTATCAAACTTATGGTTGTTACAGATGATGAAATGAGATGATGATGAAACGAGAAGCTGCTCACTGCACAACTTGTCATCATTGACACATATTAATCACTGCAGTAATTATCCAAAGGAGTAAACTCCGGATGGGACTTATTTTGGCCAGGAAGGGTACACTGTATATGGTCTAAATCTATTCCTTCAAGTTTATGACAATCTCCCAGGATTTGGATTCATGTTTCTATGTGGTGAAAGGGATGTGGTTTATATGACAGTCCTGTCAGTACTATTATCATACTTGGTGCGAATGCCTCTCAACGTCACTTTAGAAATGAAATATACCCTCGGTTCTGGATTGAATTCCAGATCGGCAAGAAATTGATCACGCTGACAGATAGATTACTACCATGCAGGATCTGTGTAGGTTTTTCAGAGCAATAGCTGCCTTCATGTGCCAGAAAAGGACAAAAATGTCAAAAAAGTGCCTCTAAAGAATAAAAATACTACAATCCAGATTCAGATACGGACCAGGTGCAAATGAACACAAAGACTCGTTTGCAATAAACTCATGGAGGTGAGTGAGGTGATAGTATACAACTTAATAAGCAACATATATTAATTTTACCAATTTAGTAATTCAAATAACCCAAAAATGTAATGTGTGTAATAAATAAAGGTACAGAATTCTTTGAATTATTTATGTGTTTGTGGTTTTTGGTGTTGAGCAGCTGTTTGGAGGGACATTAGTATTCACAGAGCAGTAAACGCATAACAAAACCAGCTTAACTAATTGGTTTGCTACTGTTGAATTAAAACCACAGAATTAAAAAGGGTGTAGATTATGATGATTTCTAATGAGCAAAATAGGAGCACAAAAAATATTTCATACCATATGCCAGATATGATAAATATTTTATTTCTGTTCAGCAAAAGACACATGACTGATGCGTTTGTATCTTTCATGACTTTTCAGTACAGAGGAAAAACCCAAACATATACACAGTATGGGTATATATGTATATGGGTATATTTTAAAGTGCAAGTGATTCACAAGGGTCAATCATGCGTTACATAGCATCTGTATCAGGAACTTCAGTAATCTCCTTAAATCCTCAATAACTTTTGACTCTGATAGTAAAATAACTGTCACTTATATATGAATACAAAATAAACTTTACTAGTCACTGAAGCTTTTTGAGTTTGTTTAAGCACAACAACATTTATCTATTTCAAGTCTTGAGAGGAAAGAGTACCGTAAGTGCCAGAAATGAGGGCGTCTTCAGTCTCTTTAGTATTAACAGGAGAAACAGTTTCACAAAACTCACCATGGGTCAATTTAACAATACTCCAGTACCACCTAAAGCACCCTATACTTGAATTAAAATCGCAAACATAAAGAAATTAAAACCCTTAGTGTTTTTCCACTTTTGTTTTTTGTTTTTTTTTGTTTTTTTTGCCTAATAGCCTTCATGGTTGTTTTAACTTGGGCATGTCTTCATCGAAACAGACATTCATACACAGGTACATTCTCTGAAATTACCGTTACATTTGACTTGGTGAAGAAACAGTCAATTTGCCCTTGCCAAATATATTTGACACAAGGAATGTTCATAGAAAATAAATATGAAAACATGAACAGACATTAAGATGTTAAAAGGTGGACTGATGCTGAGTTCACTGTGTGTTGAAAATCAGAGCGGCCACAGCAGAGGGGCATCCAGACAGCATCATACAGGGAAGTAACAGTTTAGCAGCAGCTGTTGGGTTTTGGATTTACCCATGGACAACAAAGATACACATATATGTATCAATAGTACATGAAGAAGCCCTGACCCTTCAGGATGCAAAATATTCCAACTGATTTCCATTCACTGGGTAAATAAAACATGTTTCAATTGCACATGTGCTGAATGTTTCAATGCCCTTTATAGTGGTTAGATGCAAAGTGCTTATTTAACATAAACTAGTAAGCTAGGAGACACCGCAGTGTGACTATAGCTTTTAACTTCCCAGGTGATTCCTTCAAAACTGCTGTCTTTTCGCACCAAGAACTGATGATATTCACAAAACAGAAAAGAAACAGTTTACAGAAACCACAGAAACAGAAAGCGAGTGGAGCAATGCCTTCACACTGAGTATACAACATGAGAGCATACATGCTGCTGCTTTAGTCACACAGCATCAGCTGGCACTGAATGAAATAAAGGTCAATTTCTGTGTTGCTGTGATCCTTTGTATGTGAGATTATTGCATAGTTTGGAATTCTTAACATAGCTATTATATTGACACTGAAAAATAAAGCAATCTTTTTCTGGTCATACACCTTTTCTGTGACAATATATAAATTCACTTTTTCCTCTGAGCAGGATGGGTTCAGCTACTTTGAAATGCTCTTAAACAAAAAATAAAACAAGTAATGAACCCGTCTGTTACTCTATCATCTGAAGGTTTTCATTTTCTTGGTCATTTAAAGTGAACTGAACCCAGCCATTGTTCCAAGTTGATCTCTATATTGCATTTCTCCCTTTCATGTGCACAAACACTCACTATTTAGTCCTAAACCGAAGCTAAACTGAGTTACTCGATTTTCTTTTCTGACTGAAGCTAACAGGTCCAAATCAGTTCTAACTAAACAAAAAAACAAACACCAGCAAGAGGACCGATCTCAGTTGACTGTGGCTCTGTACTGACTCTGAATGATTGTCTCGATCTTTGAAGGCTATGAATTACAGTCTTACATATTTAATCTGCAAAAAATAAGAGAGATTGTTGCTAAAGAGAATGGGATATTTAATGCATGAAGTGTACTGGACAGCTGGTAACCAACATGAGCTACCTGCACAGAGAGGCAGACTCAAGCCTGAGTATAACTGACACTATAAAAATGTACAAAGTCTTTGTCTCCAACGTTCTTTAACATCCTAGTAGCTTTGACTCCAACTGATCTGCTTGTGTTTGAAACATAGGCACTGGGATCTAGAGTTTGAGTTACTGTATTGATGGGCCCCTTTTTGTAGGAGTGTCTTTATAATGCCTTCTATGTCAGATTGATGTGAATCTGGAAGACGTGCTCTAAAAAAAAAAAAAAAAAAAAAAAAGTTTGGGGCAAAGTAAAAAGGCCAGCACTGACACTATAAACACCTGTAATGCACTGAATATTTTCCTGTATGTCTTCCTCTACTGCATAAGACAAAAAACAATACAACTACGATAACAATAATGGTGTGTCTATTTGTACCCAGGTGGAAATAGTCACATGCACGCTATGTGGCTATTTAAACTCATATGTATGTACAAAATATAGAACATATTGCAGGTTGATTCTTACATTTTGTTAGATTTTATCAATTTATTCGCCTAGGCTTGGATCATGTTTGGAGTTAATCCACAAAGACCCTGTCCTAATTTTGTGGTGGTTCCCAAATTAATTTCTCTCTCTATTTAACCTTTCTTAAGTAATTTATCACCATTTATTATAATATTATCCTCTCCATTTTGTATTTTTTCTGTGAAAATCTGGTATTTTCTGGTATATAATCT
>JAPQRQ010000028.1:20253730-20268540 GCA_037367365.1 Apogon talboti | reverse complement strand
ATATATCACTGACCATGTACTTTAATCATGCTGAGATTACATTTGAGGATTATCATATGAAAAAAAAGAGTGAATTTAAGAAAAAGTTACTTTTTCAGTAAAATCTATCATTAACTGAACATAATCCAAGTGTGTCCATCCACTGTCATTAATCCAACTCCATGGGTTTTACCGGTGAATCAATGTTATAGAAGATGACGGTGTTTTCACAGTAACTACATAGGCTCTGAATGTCCAAATAGGTCATATCTGATGACCATGAAAAGTAGAAAAACTGCATTTTACCTGAATTATTTAGATGTATTGATAGGATTACTGGATCAACAGGTATTAAACATTTTAGATCAGGAGATGTTTTTGGTCACTGGCGTATATTTGGGTCTTTATGGGTTAAAATCACAGAGGAACCTTCGACTATTGTTAGTATCATGGTTACTTAAATTGTCTCTGTAATAAATATACAGATGGGTGAAAATAGCCACATTAGCTCTTCCTCTGCAAAACTGGCTATGCTAACACATGGGTGCAAATAGCGTTGACCTAAAAATGAATAAGAACTGGAAATAAATGCAAGGGATGATGATAACCTTCTTGTCACCCCGTGCAAGGAGAAGCACCTCAAAGTAGTGCAGAACCATTGAAAATCTTCCCTATGGATGAATTTAATGCTGGTGTTTGCTTTGCTGTGATTACGCCTTGCCACTCGTCGTAACTGTGCACAAACCCCTTCTATCAGCTGCAGCGCCTCTTCTTTTCAATAACCAGAAAGTGTGTCAAAATGAAGCTATCTTGTTTAGTTGTGGTCCCTTGTAACACCCATAAAGTAGATCACCTGACTTGAATGACCAACCTTGTTCCCCTATGGCCAGCACAGAGTCATGACATGGGTCCCATTCAGTCACCGGAGTATCAGCTCTTTTTTTTTTTTTTTGTCTTTTTCTTTTGTTTTTTTGGCATAGAGCTCATGTTCAAATAGGAGCCATGACTGAACTGCTTTTTAAAAGTCTATCTGTAAACTGATTAAAACTACAATAATGCTTTAAAATAAAAATTAAAAAAACAAACATTAAATAATATAGTAGGAAAATAAATATAATCCCAACAAGGCTTTTTTAAAATAGTCATTCTCCATCTAGACACTGGAAACCAGCGTGTATGTTACGTTATTCACCTCAGAGATTGACGATCATCAGTCCAAGACAATGGCTGCCTTCAGTCTCATCGGTGAACGTGCTAATCAGCTGCCGCACATACACGACTGCTTCACACTCAGTTAAGAACATGGATACAGATTCAACTAAACATGGTCCCACATATACTGTAGAGCTCAACAGTCTTATGCATTACAAGTGTCTGGATACAAGATATGCAAAATGGACTTTTTCTGATGGATAGACTTGGCCATGTCCTGAACAATCCTTATGTGCAGGATTATGATTTGTAATACACGACCATGGCTACATCTAGCATCAGAAAAAAAAAACAAACAATTATAAGTGCTATAGCTATACACTATTTTGGTATTTCATGAATAGCATTCAGGGCAGTTTGAAGTTTTTTGGTCAGTTTAAGGTAACCTCTCAAAGGTTGTCATGAAACCTCTACAGACCTCACTCCTTATGAGCACTCTCTTTTAGAGGGCTAGCTATGGCTGTCTAAGATAACTTAGTATACAGTACATTTAAGTATTATGTTAGTGTCAGAAAATAGATATGAAACTCATTTCCACATCTCATGCTCACAATTTGACTGGTCTCATCACTGAAATATTAGATACATCTACCATTAATTTCCTTTCCTATCAATGAACGAATAATAATCTACTAATGTCTATCCATGAACAAATGTCTTTTAAAGTATGGAGGCATAAACAATTATGGCTGTCTTTTTTTCTTATCTGAAAGACGACTTAAGGATTCATCTTTGTTGCACAACTGCAACAGCCACATGTTCGACACTATCTGTAAGTGGACACGTCTGAAAATAGTCGATGGAAGGGATCTCTCACTCTAAGTGTAGGATATACAATATAACAACAATCAAACTCTGATAACTCTATGAGCATTCCCTAGTGGTGCATATTTCTGTAACTTCCAGCCTAGTGGAGGAATGGATTTGTCACCCCTAGGGAATAGAGGAGCTTGCGTTTTCATGGTGTCTGAGGAGTGTGTGGAGTTTCTGAATCTGAGTGGAAGTTAGGAGCTGTCACTGGCAGAGCGCTTTTTGCCAAAATGACTGGCAGAGTCTCTGTTCCGCAGATTAGGCTGGATCTTGTACATATGGGGACCCATGGACCAGCGCCAGCTCCCACGGCCCTCCACTCCAGTTGGGATGGCGGCAGCTGCAGCCACAGCAGTGGATGGGCAGGGCTTGCTCTGCAGCAGCTGAATAAGCATAGTCATTTCTGGGCCCAGTCGCGACACCATGCTGGTCCTAACGCGGTCCACCGTGTCCTCATCACAGTCCATCAGGCTCTGTAGCAGCTTACCATAAAACCTACACAAAACAAAGAACTGCAGGTTATTTATTTTTTTAATATCTCGCACATCAAAATCCGCAGCACGTAATTGCATCAAGACATTCTTATTAAAGCCTTTAATTTCTACATATCTGTATACATATTTGCTGTATAGTCTGATGTCATCCAAATGGGTGTTCCCATCTCTGGTCCAGTCAATTGTGAGCCTCGTGCTCCACCCTCCTTCCCCTTTGTATCCACTCCCTAAACTGCAATCCTACATGTATTACCACAACAATAGAAACAAAACAGACACACTTGATATTCCTGTTTGATTTTCTTTCAGTGAATAAAAGAATGTATGGAAACCAAAACACAGGAATCAATACAAATTTAGTCATTTGTTATTATACATAATCTAGGGACAAAGGGCCAAGCTATGTGTATTTATAACACTAACAGAACTGTGTTTCCATTTCAGGATGGTCCAAACATGTCTAGAATTGTTCAGTGTAACTTGTTTTTCAGTCTAATCTGTGGTGAGTTCTCTGTTATGACATTCAGCCCATAACACCTTTGGACTAACTGTGCGGCATTCTACTACTCCACTAAAAGTCTTGTTGTACTTCTTCTGCAAGGTGTACAGTACAAAGACTCACCTATTGGGGAAGTGACTTGGTAGCTGTGCCACTTCACCAATAGCATCTGGATTAGATCGTGCAACAGTGCAGATATCCAGCTTGCTGTAACACTCCTCTTGGACTTCAGATATCATTCTTTGGAAGGTGGAGCAGCGGCGAATGGTGGGGAATGCCTTCGAGGTGATGCCATTGGCAATGCACTTAAGGCTCTCCTTCACAAATGCTTTACCCTGTAAAACAACAGCAGCACTTCACACATTCTTGCCCTGACAGTTACACCCATTAAATCCTACACAGCTCATGTGCACATACAAATAAAGGAAAAAGCATGTAGGCTTCTGAAGTGTACAACGATACCTGAGTGTCAAATTTAGCAGCACTGTATAGGAAGGACTTGCAGATGTCATGCATGCCATCTGTGTCACAAGTTGAGTTTTCCAGGCAGGCGAAGGCTCCGCAGCCAACTTGGAGGGCACTGTTGAGACAGCGTGCCACATCTGCTGTGGGCACAGAGAATGAACCATCAGCAGGGGAGCCAACAGTAGGTTCACTGGGAATCACTGCACACTCACTGAGCTCATTACACAAGAGTTGCCAGGTTTTCAGCTAAAAAATGAGGTGAACAAAAGAGGATTTTCATACTCTGCTGATTCACAAAAGACATACAGTCACTCGGGGGCAAATAGTGACTTGACTGGAGATTGGACACCTTACAACTTTGAGAGTCTCAGACACTATTTGGCACTGGAGCACTTTTCTCTTGGCAGGGACCTATATTCCACTGTTTGGTTCTTTTCAGCAGAGCTTGGATGAACAGCACCAGAAATACCAAAGAGTTTCCTGAAAATTGTTGGCATGCCTGCAGACACACATAAACATACACTTGTATGGCTGGCACACACACTCACACAAATGTGCCACCAGTATCTGTCTTCAATTATTTTATACAAGCTGTATTTGTCAAGATGAATTATGAGGAGTCTGGCTCCAAACCCCTTTGATATACTAAACTATTAACTACGTATGATACTGCCCAAATGATTAGCCATAAATGACCCTGTGCTTACATATAATACATTCTTTATGCAATGAAATACACATGTAGTGCTGTCACTTGGCTGGCATTGTAATTAGGATGATTAACCCACTAAAACTCTGATTCCTACTTTACACACACAACAATATTCCTAAAAATAAATAAATAATAACTACGAAATAGCTCCTTTAAAAAGACATGTAGTCTTTCAGTCTATTTGCCAAACATTGATCTTCTTGGCCATAAGGGACAGAGCTCTAAATCCTTGCAAGCGACTTGTAATTTTGCACCAAGACAGAGCTATAAAACATAATCTGTAAATCAGTGTATCCAGATAGTTGGCTTTCCTTATTCTTCATCCAAAAAACCACTGAGATGGCAAACAGCCTGACTCAAATCCTTTGTAATAACCATTAAGAAATGTCATAGAGGAGCCTAAGCCGACTTGGCAGACTCTGAATCTGGGGCCCCATGTTGACCTGCACAATAAGATAAAGTCCCCCTGCCATCAGGGAAGAAACATTGCTCTTAAAATACAGAGTGAGCTGCAAATCTTATGATGATGAAGCAATTCCTGCAGAACAGAATCAGCATCCCTGTTACCCTCTGCCTATTATCACTGGGGCGTACCTTTGTGTTAAAAAGGAAAAGTCACCATGTGAATGAAGCCCTGCAGATTGGTGATTTGCAGAGGCATTTCTTTTTTGTTATTACACTGGGTAATGACTCAGACCTTGCACTGTGATTTTCTTCTGATGAATAAAGACTGTCAACTAATAGGTTTGGATTGGTTTGTCATAATGCACAGCCCCTGTGACTATTATTTTTTTCCTTTTTTTCCTCTAAAGCATGCTGAGAAAAAAAAAAGGTACAATGGTGTAGCCTACTTCTTTCTCTGACAGAGTACACATTCAAGCGATAGGTGCTTTATGTTTAACGCACTAAAACCCACTAAGTCCACTCTAATGCTGAATAGTTGGACCTATGCAGCAGCCAAAACCATGAGAAAGAGCCCATCAGCATGACACAGCCTGCACCTCAGGTGTCAGCATCAAGCTCCATGCTCATCTGTTGCCGGCAGGACACCGGCAAAACCAAAGCGTTAATCCCGCAGCGAATCAAGGCGTTCGTTTAGACAGAAAAGGCTGCATAGGCCAAAAAAAAAAAAAAAAAAAAAAAAAATTATGAGGAAAAAAACCTCCAGAGTGAGCGAGCAAGGTAAGGCTTTAAATTGTAGGAATCGTGTTTAAAACAAGCAGGCAGTGCACTCTGAAATATGCAGATGGAGGCAGCGTGTTACTTACAAGGGCTATTGGCAGAAAAGCGTGCTCTCCTGGGCGAATAAGACTCGTTTTGATCCAGTTCATATGCAGATGCGTTCAGCACCATCAGGAGAAAAAGTCCGGTCCTCAAAGGCATCGTCCTTTCAACACAGATAATAGAACTAAATGTAAAGAGATGTCTCCTGCTCTGTGTGTAATTCATAAGAATAACGCTCCAAAAGCTTCTGCTGTGCCGAAACAGGATTGATGTAGGCTAGAACAAGTAGGGTTGCCAGAAATTTCTCTACACTGGACTCCTCACTATCCTTTTGACTTGCATGACAGATAGCACCGATGTCAAGTCTGCATGGGTTTATATGGGAGCGCTGAACATTACGAGTTCTGCGTTTGGACCAATCACAGAGCAGCGTTCCAGACCGTGGTCCTTGTCTTCTCCACTACTAATTGATCAAATCCTTTAACAGAGACATACATTGTTAATATTAGAGCTCACAATCAAAGTTGACGGCGTTATTTTTTATTTTATAATCCCTAACAATGCAAAATCTTTTTTTTCCTACTGTACTTTAATGCCTCTGATGTTACAGACTCTTGAACGCCTCTTAAATGCCACTTTTTTTTTCTTTGCTGGATTTGATGAGGAAAAAACTTCATGCAGGATCAGGCATGTGAGGATAAAATAAACTAAAATAATGCTCCCAAAGGTGAAGACAGAATCCAAAGCAATATCAACAGGTTTCAATTTCAATTTCAATTTATTAAGAATAGCCCCTTGAGATGCACCATCTATTTTTTAAGAGGGTCCTATGATATAAAACCTATGATTCATATATAAAGACAATACCAAAATCACATACAGTCACATGTACAATACAGGACAAACACTTATGATGATAACATATCATGCTCTACCCACCCCTGCCCTCTCCCCCAGATCAGGTTTCAATGATTCAGCTTCTGAAACTAATTTGCAAATAATAATCTGCAGAGTGTGAATGCTGCAGTCATTCACCTGCAAGGCTGGCAACACTAATAGTCAAAATAAACAAATGTAAAGCCCCTCTCCACACAATTCATCTCGTATTTTAGTCAAATTAACAGAGCTAAAGCCCGCTGTCCAAATATCAACCCAGCATATTCAAATACCACGTCTTTATTATCACTATGGCATTTTCCTGAATCGTGGTTAATGATGACAACATTGTTGCTTTAACTTAGGGAGATAAACTACCTCCACTGTTGACATAAAGTATGGATGATGATTGCTGTTGACCTAATTCTGTATTCTTCTCTTTCTCAGACTGTGAAATGTTGGCTCTGATTCCACCAACTTGCAGCTGCACGTGTCGCCGTACCGAGGACGATGATGTGTAAACTATTATCATGGAGGCCTCCCCACTCTTTGCCCAGCGCAACAGTCAACAATTAACAACACAGTGAGTCGGCTGAACTGTCTTAATAAGAGGGTTGAAGAAAAGCAAATGTTTATCATCGACCTGTGAAGGAATAAGATGTATGATATTTGACTAATGCGGTGTCATAGACTCCTTTTCCCTGTGGAAAGCAGAGAGTGCTGCGTCCTGGTCGTCTTTGCCAATCATTGTGCTAAACCTTAATTTCTCCCAGAGTGTTGTCAGGAGTTGGGCATGATGTCAAGCTGTTGGCACCTTATCTCTGCTGGGGAATCCAAATATGGGTCCCTGCCAAACGGCACCAGTAGCCTTTGTAATGAAAAGATAATATGAATGTAACAGTCTAATGAATGAGCTTTTATCTACTGTCACAATCAATCTTTATCAACATCCTGCTCCATGAAGGGCGCAAGTTACAAGCCATATGTGTGACTTTTGAAGATTTCAGGCTGCACAAACATGATCTAAACAGTGATAACTCTTGTGATTTGACCCTCTATTTTTAGGAAAGTTATGTCCAAATATAGAGTTGACTGATTTCCTTGCATGAATTACCACCAGTTACTTACACATAGATTGCAGATCAATCTAGATTCTTAGATTATGTCAACCATGCTGAACTCCACCATGTTGGGAATACTCTCAAAGAACTTATATATGTGATAAATCAGTTCCCTAGCCTCTAAAACATGCTCCTAGGATTTAGATTCAGGATTCTGTCATCAGTTGTTTATAGATACTTGTGGTGCAGCGGATGTGATTCTACTGTCAATACTATCATCGTCACCATCTGTCATGAGAATAATGAGAGTAAATAACAAATCTGAAGACACTATGATCAAAACTGAGGTCTGGAACAGCTATCAAGTATGTTAGACTTAGAAATGAAAATATGCTCTCAGTTCTGGAACATCTTCCATCATCCATCATCTACTGATAGATATTGTCATGTAGCATTTTTCCTTAATTTCAAATAAAATAATGAAAATGTCTCAAAAAGTGGCAAAGAATTCTCTTGAAAATTTTAGAACCCAGATGCTAATCACCTTCTATTAGGACAAAGACATGGAACAGACCGTCCTTGTGTATAATTTTTATGCTGAAATGCAGTGTAGTTTTTGAAATACAGATGCAGATATACATACATACATTTATACATACAGACAGATGTATAGATATTAAAAAAAAAACCAATGCTTTAATTAAGTCTGTTGCATTGACACAGAAGAAAGTCAATGTTGATCCTGAGGTGAAATGAAGCTGTTACTGTGTAGTATTTAGCATTATTATATTTTGCCTGCAAACAACATTGTACAATAATGAAATCAACTGGACCCTGTTAATGACACCCAGTTTTTATTCATGAAAAAAGAATAAAAATTAATTTTTCTAATTGATTCATATGAAATAGACACATATCTTCATTATAATGCTATTGATGTGCTACTCAAATAAGATAAAAGAACACAGCGGTGACATTACATGTCTTTGGTACTAATAAATGAACAGTCTGTGACACACGTTTTAGACCAGTTAAGGTCATCACTTGAGTTTTAGCCTTGACACCCACATTTTATTGTGATTTGTTGACACTATATTTGTTTATCTCGGTCCATTTTGTACTCTGCTTAAGAGACACGTTCCTAATACCCAAATAAAATGCTAAAAGTCCAATGTGATTTTGTGTTTCAACATTGTATTTCATTGTCAAGGGCTTTCTAAAGTGGTGTTTGGTTCTCTTCCGTGTAGAAGACGGTATGTCAGAGAGTTTATTGGTTATGTCAGCACTCCCTAAATCCTAAGGAAAACAACACTGCTAACAATGTAAGATTTGAGTCAGATGTTGAGCTGATATTCATGCTTTCCATGAATATGGTGCTGCTCTTGCATTTATTGTTTCCCTGTGTTTTTCACCCGGGCGGTGGAGGGGGGTTTGCTTCGGTGTGTCTCAGCTCAAAGTGTGGATGCAAACTGAGAGTTTATTCATGAGTTTGAAAGTCGGTCTCGTCCTTGTTAGCACATCACTTCAGACTCTTCCTTTTTGGAGTGTAGCCATGCCACAAACACATTCGAGAAGACCACTTGCGTGTCCTTTGGGGAAAGGATAATGAATTCCTTTGTCAGGTAGAAAAAGGTGATTCACCTTGTTTTCAGAAATATAACAGACAACACTGGCATGCTGGAAATAGAGGGAAGAGTTCACTGAAAGGACAAATCAGCTACAGAGGATGGACATACAGTATAACAGTCTGCTGCTACGTGAGCGTTTTGCATTCATTTCCATTGAGTTGGATGAACTGATTTTCTGATTAGAGGTCACTTTGCATCTAAGTTGAATTTTGCCCCAGGCTTATTGCTGTTTGCCTGACAGCAACTTCCTCTATAATTATAAGATTATGAGCTTATTCATTATGAGCAACAGATTTGAAATTAGTCTAATAAATGGCAAGTTGATCTTTTATCAAGCACAATTATTATGATTGTGATCATGTCTGCACTTAACTTTTCAACTAGTTTATGTAACTGATTACGTAAAACCCTTTAAAGATCACTTAAAGGACAGTGTTAGTCTGCATGTGTCCACTAGAGGGACTTTTCTCATATGATATTGTACATGAGTCATTGGAGTACCACTTACAGGATACCTGATGTTCCTGAGTTAATGACATAATGGAGCTAATTTTGCTTTGTTAACATAAGAATTGCATCTTCTATTTTGATAATAATTGATGTCTTCTGACGTCTGACATTTGGTAAGGAGGGAAAATGCATTTTGTTTCCCAGTGGCAGATACTTGTCATGTTCATTTGAGAGGAACATCCTTTTTTTTTTTTTTTTTTCTGAGGAGGCATCAACAGAAGGATTGTGGGTCACAGCTCTGCACAGTCATGACAGACAAAACCAGGAACTCTTCATTAGACACAGAACCAACCACTGCTATTATCCACAACAAAACAAGTGTAATGAGAAACATATTCCCATCGCTTTTGTTTTTTACGCTAATGACACAAAACCATGTATAGAGCTCTAATCCCTCTGTCCTTCTAGGAAACTGGGATTTCTACCGATAAAAGACTTTACTGTCATATCACTGCAGGAGCGTTTAATCTGTCTGTTAGTTTTTTGAAGACAGTAAGTTCAACTCTTCCTTAGAGATATCTGAATGAATGGGGGTTCTTCCTCAAACAGATGTCTGCATGACTTGAACATAACGCAAAAACTCAGGGGAACTCCATTCCTGAATGTGTATCCAACACAAGTAACAGAGCAGGGCTATACATCTGGAGGCTGGAATGAAAATACACTGCAGCTCTGCAGCATGAAACATGAGGACCAAAACATTACATATAGAGATAATAGCTACAAATGTTTTCGCGTTTTCCAAGCAATGGTGTTACATGGTGTGATATGTACTATAGGTCTGTTGCGTAAAGCACAAAGCTGTGAAGGGAATAAGAATCAAGACAGTACATGCATACAGGCATGATTGCACAATATGGATGAAACGTGAGAAACCACCGATGAAAAGTGTATCATTATATGCATCAAAAGGCATTTCCGTATATGTAAACTATAGACAATAACCTGTAAATGTGTATGTTGTGAGAAAAATATTGTGTTACAGCTGCTGACCTTTGACATTATTCATTGGTGGAAATAGTTGGTCATCCAGTGAGCTTTACAGTTATTATTCACTCTAATTAGAATAAATTTTAAAAAGCAGAATTAAAGATGAATACAAAATGTTTAGTGCCTCTAGGATTAAGGGGAATCAAGTAGAATTATTGTATAATTCCAAAAGTGAGTCAATCAGCTGAACTGATGTTTACAGCCTGGTTAAAGGTTTAGGCCCCCTCGTTCATTTACTCCACCATTGCAACTGTACAGTGGTAAACTTATATATAACTTACATATATAGATTATCCAAAGCCAAAATGTTGTGCATAAATAAGGAAGCAGCCGCTGTGATCTCCAGGTGAGGCTGTCAGTGTTTTGCTGTTTGGGCTTTAACGGTATCTCATCCTGAGTTTTTCCAGTAGTATACATACATACAGTGCAGTGTATACATAGCATACTCATTTACTCAGTGCACAAGTTAGTGTGGTCACAATTCCAACCAAGAAACATACACTTGCCAGAAGAGGGAATGATGTGTTGCAGTGTTCTTCTATGCAGCCTTATAATGGTTAAACACCGATATACTTAAACATTCTTTTTGTTATCTTTTGCATTATTCACTTACTTCTAAGTGTATTATGTTGTATTATTTTATAAAAATTTTTAATGTTCTTGATTTTGTCATAGCATCCTCTGTTTTTTTCTTGTTCCTCTTCTCGCATTAAACTGTTAAGATGGTGATCATTGTAGGTGATAAGTGTCCATTATTCCAATATAGAGAGGAATGAACATAATTTGGGACACAGAGTTTGAACAGCAGCAGTAACTCAGCTGCCAAATTCAACATTCAGAGGTCCTGTTCTCTGACAGGCAGCTCTGTGGATGTTGACGTAGGAGTTATACTAACAAAGCCATCGGAGGATTCTGTCAGAGTTCACGTCTACTTAATTATAATAACTTAGCTTCATAAACCTATGTTAGCATTCATTTGTATCAGATTTTATGGTCTGCCTGCTAGCCTGTTAATTAGTTTAGGTAGCCATAACTAGAGTAAGAAGCTGAGTTTGACTGTGTTTATTATTACACTGTTAGAATCTGGATCTAACAAGGACAGAATCGAATCAGTATGTTACAGTTACATCTCTTGGTCCTCTCTTTCTCCACCTTTCCATACAACCAACATAGTGACAGCTATGTTGACCATCTGTTCATAAACCTACAGGTGATGTCATGGAGGGTTCGTCCACTATTTATATATAGTCTATGATAACCACCTGAAAATAAGAATACTTCTCTTATTGTTATCTTATATTGACAGAGATGATGGGTCTCCTCTATAAGCCATGTTTCTCCCCATGTTGGTGTGGGTTCTCTCCTGGTCCTCCGGCTTCCTCCCACCATCCAAAGACATGCACTGATAGGTTAATAGGTTAATCTAAATTGCCCATAGGTGTGAATGTGAGAGTGATTAGTTGTTCGTCTCTATATGTCAGTCCTGCGAGGAACTGGTGACACATCCAGGATGTTCTCCGCCTTCCCCCATAGGTAGCTGGGATAGGCTCCAGTAACCCCGCGACCCTCTGGAGGACTAAACAGTTCAGAAGATGAATGAATTGAACTGAATCGAACCTTTAAGTCAATTGAAAGCTACAGCAGCTACTACAGTGAACTGTTCATACCTACATCCAAGTTAAAACATGTCAAGCACACAAAATAATCACAAGAGAAGCCATGGTGATTATCTACTGCATTGGCAGTGGTTTTACTGGAACGACATGGTCCAAATGTGGGATTTGTTTAAACAGCCCGAGCACCGATAAAGTAGAACTCAACTCTTGCTGCATTTTGATTTACACTGTTTACTTTCTGTCATCACTGGGGAACATGCAGGACTTTTAGCTCATCCTGTGGCTGCAGCATCAGGGAGGTTTAGTGTTTTCACATGCAAGCACCTGTCCTCTTGAAGTGCACATGAGCAAAACATAGGAACTCTCATCTTCAGCTTGTTGTACAGTTGTTCAGGCACCAGAAAGGATCTAGTTTTCCTGAAATTCAACAAAAGAAGTGTACTTTTGTCTGCGCACTGTAAATTTCGCACACACGTTTTCTGTTGCAAGCAGCTAAATCTGACTGAGATATTCCAATGGAATGCTTTGGGAATAATATGGTGTATTGTCCACATATGTTGGAGACATGTTGGTGAAGACATTTGTACCGCATTAATTCATCAAACTCATACTATTTCCATAAAGACACAGCCATTCAAGTGTCTATCTGTACTTTGTCATTGAAAGGGCTTTAACCTCGTACTCGTACTCGTCCTTTGTACAAAATGTACAGTCTCCTATTGACAAAGTATTTATTCAGGGGATATATACCAAACAATAGTTTATTGTTTTGTAGTTAAACCACTGGTAAAATAAAATGAACAACCATTATTACTCATCAATCAGTAATTTCTCTGGATTAATCTATTTATTTATCAATATTAATTGCCCAACAATACAACGTTTACTGGGAGAAGGATAAAAAAATGTAGTGTGTATTTTCCCTTTTTCAACGGCAGTAAGGAATCGATTTCTATATATATCAGAACATACCATAGATTGAAGACAGATGGACACCTTTACAACTCTGGCATTATTGGGAGAAGATGTAGGGAAACATTGCTACACAAAAGTCTCTGTCCTGCCAGTGACATCTGGAATGTGTACTTAAAGAACCCTGTAAAATATGAAGAGCACATTTTAAGATTTGCAATTTTGCAGTGATTTATTCTTTGTGTCAGAACGTTAACTTTAATGCCATGGCTCTTCAGTTTGACATTATGATTGTGGATCAGTCCAATCTTTACAGAGTCTGTTGCAGCCAAAGCTATTTAATGAAAACTAGCTGAGTACCATGTGTAACTGCCAAATGTTACCATACAGTTTTGTTTTATTTATGTATTTTTAATGTATTTGGCAGGAGCGATACATATATAAACAAGGCATGGTAAGAGTTAAAAGTACAACAATAAACAAACGGTAAACAAAGCGATGCCAGGATGTTACTCGATGTTCACAGATTTGTCTTTGTTTAAGTCATAGTTTATTGAAACCTTTTAAAGTTAATGTTAATGTCAGTTAACATTTTGTGTCTGATCCAAGTTTTTCAGCGGATCTTTAGATGAAAAAGAGAAGCACGGAGCAGTTTTTTTTTTTTTTTGCACTAACTGCTTCCCTTGTGGTATGTGACTGAATATTTCTGGTAGAAAGAAGGATCTGCTTCAAATTCACTTTTCCTCAAAGGTCTTGTTCTCTAAAAAGACATATTTTTTATCTGCTTGATCGGCGAGACACATGTTCTGTAGTACCAATTTTTGTGGAAACTCACAAATGAATTTTTGTACAAGTGATTTATCAGTATTTATTATAATATTATCCACTGGAATGTGAAAGTCACTCATTTTCCCATATTTAAGTTACTGATCATGAGACATCATTAGATGTTCATAATATAGTCTGCAAATTGGCTAAATGTTATATACTCTTTGTGCAGAGCATCAGCATTTATAAGTCCACTATGTTTCACTGTATTTTCCCTCATAAATAAATAAATAAATAAATAAATGTCAAACTACATGGGCTTTATTGGTGAATCATTGCTACAGAAGATGCTGGTGTTTCCATGTCCACATCGGAGCCTCTAAATGTCCACAAAAGACAAATTTAATGCCGTTGAAAAGCTGAGAACCTGCACTTTACCTGGATTATTTACATGTATTGATAAGATTATTGGTTGAAAAGTTCTTCCACTTTTTAGATCAGTAAATGAGTTTGGTCAGCAGCTGCTTAAAGGGTTAATACACATTATTTGCTTTTCTCCTCTCAAAGGTTTACATTAAATAGCATAGCTGTCCTCCTCACTCCGCTGTATAAGCACACACGTACATGCACACACTAAACAAAACCACGGTGGCTGTACGTAAGCAGGAGTCCGTCTGTATTCAGCATGCAGTAGTACCTAGGCTGTGTTTCCTTCGCTCAGCCATCTGGTTTCAGTTCAGACCCAT
This sequence comes from Apogon talboti, assembly GCA_037367365.1. Taxonomy (NCBI): domain Eukaryota; kingdom Metazoa; phylum Chordata; class Actinopteri; order Kurtiformes; family Apogonidae; genus Apogon; species Apogon talboti. The sequence goes on along the minus strand of JAPQRQ010000028.1, from coordinate 20,254,038 downwards.
CTGGATCTGTCTCCAGCCCAGGCATCTCAGGAATACATTTTGGAGGGGTGCCCACATCCGTTCACACAGACAAGTGTTTTCAATTACTCAATTTTAAATGTCACTAAAACCCAAGTGATTGAGCTTTTTTCGGCAGCAGTGGTGGTAAACACTACTTTAAAAGAACTCCTTCAAAGGGAGAGGGGCTGACCAGTTCATCAGACGTCCACTGAGTGACACCGTGGTGAGTGACACCGCTACAACGCCACCACTACGTACACCTCAGGATCCTAACATACACTCATTTGCAGATTTCAGCTCGCTGGATC
>JAPQRQ010000028.1:20226492-20253630 GCA_037367365.1 Apogon talboti | reverse complement strand
CACCGCTACAACGCCACCACTACGTACACCTCAGGATCCTAACATACACTCATTTGCAGATTTCAGCTCGCTGGATCAGCTACCGCAAATTCTTCACCAACATGACGCAGAGAAGCAATATGAACCATGCAAAGAGCTCATCTCTTATTACAAGTGACAGGACTATTCCACAAGTTCCCACACCAAAAGGAACAAGTTAGCTTTATGTGTAGTCGAGGTTTGCATCATGAAAAACAGAAGGCGTTTTAGGTATACAGCAATTTATCACATTTATACAGGGCACGGGATCACACTAAATCATGAGGCTTTTTAAGAAATATACTGCATTGCACCATGTACTAAATCTTTTCAAATAGTACAACTCAAAAACTGGTTATTTTTTATTTGTAGTGTTAGACACATTTGTTTTGATCTGTCTTTCCCAAACACAGAGCTGACTAAGGATGACCAGTTGGCAGAGTCAAAATGATATATGAATTCATTTTCCCAATTATAGTTTTGACAGCATCAAAGTCAAGCAGTCGTGTGTTTGCCTGTGTACATTAGCATTTGATGGCATTTGAAGTGATCGCTGATGTTATTTGATGTTCAAGAGCATTTATTTAACATTGATTTGCTAGTTATAATGTATGTGCTGTGTCAAGTCATAGAGCATTGTTGCATGTTTGTTGGCTGGTATTCACTCAATTTAACCCTTTATAGGGCACTCACAGAAATACTATTATTAGACTTTATTACTTTTTTGAAATTGTTCCAATTTTGTATTGTTATGTTGAAAATCAAGGTCAATGAAGTTGACATATATGGTTCCTTACCCGTAAGTGGCAAAAAAATTGAAGAAGTAAATAAAAAAAATACAAGAAACACATTAGAACATCATTTTTAGAGCATTACGACAACAATAATACTGATACAGCCACCTGTCAACATACACATTATCACTGTGAACATCATTACTTACATTAGTACCATTACTTCATGGTACCTAACAAAGCAGTTACACCTACTGTTCATGCAGAGGTGGACCAGTAGACCATATTGGACCTGAGATTGTTGCCTCACTGTCCTCACTGTAACTGTTGCCATCACTGTCTTGTAATGTATGTGGAAATGACCAATAATAGTCAATTGCCGGATAAAGGTTAATGGTATTTATGACACTTGAAATCGCATTCTAATGCAGTTAACACAGTGATGATGACAATTTCACTGATTGCTATATTTATGTTGATAACTGAATTTAGTACTACTGTTCTCATTTGGTCTTTGGTTCGACCTAAAGGGATGGTCTTGGCCTGGATCAAACCAAATCACAATCCCGTTCACGTGCAGCATGAAATCACAAAGTATCATTAAGAAAAATAAAAGAAGGTAAGGGAAAATGGAGAAAACTGAGGTGAACTAACAATATAACCGTCTATAAAGTGAGACGCAGCACATGTAGATGAGAATGGCAGTATGCATTAGTCCACAACCAAAACTGCAGAGTCAAAGCAAAACTAGCCAAACCAACTGTATCTCATTGTTACGCTTTGGCATCATTTCCTGTTTCTGCGTCCACTTCTATTCATTCCTCTGTGTTCAATATGCTGCTGTAATATGTCCATAAAACACAACCAGCCGTCATTCTATCACTTGCGTGTCATAATGAAGAACAGAGCTAGTAGATGACATTAATAAGTAAAGCTAGAAGTCTTAAACAAATGAGGAAAAACACAAGGTTTGTGTCTCCAAACTGGATATTTATGGATTCCGCTGATACAGAATATGGCTTTTATGAGGTTTTTTATATCCTCACTCTCTGCGTTTCATTGGTCAGTCCTTTACGTGTGGTGTGTAGTTCAGGGAAAGGTAAACAAACTGCTGTTTTAAGTCAACAAGACTTAGGTTACAGACATAGTAGAGCATGAACAGAAGCAATGCACTGCTGTAAATGGACCAGGACGTTACAGTATTTAAGACAACTAAAATCACAATATACTGCAGGTAAAATACTGATCATGAAAAGTTCATTAATCACTGTTTTTGAGTGGAATAAATAAATGTAGCCCTTTCTGAGCCCTAAATACTTCACTAAAAATAGAAAATACATGCTCTGGTGTATATGACTATTTGGACCTGGATATGTTTTACAGCACCATGACGTCAGGTTTAACAATACAATACAGTGTAACAAAAACCTGAACCTTGGCTCGGATGCTGGATCACACTTCCAGGTATGAAACAACCCTTTGATAGATAACACCGAACAGGAACAAATGAGGGAAAGTTACTAAAAAGCAGCAAAACCAAAGGTCAAGCACAGCTGGTGTGCATCTTAGCCGGTCGTATTTCTATCACTGACTGAGAACTGGCATTTCAGTAAGAGATGTGTGTGAGTGTTTTTGTGTGTGTGCATCACATCCTCACACATTAATCCATCCTGATGAATTCTGCTGTGTCAGAGTGATGCTTGTACCTGCATCTATTTTAAATTGTTACCAACAGCACATTTTAATGACTTCTATGACTAAACCAGCGGAGACCTTCCTCAGGATGCCCATAGGCATGTACTCGTACAGCTACAGTATTTCACATGGCTGTGTGATAAGGTCTATAGTGTAGCACTAATACATTGTCGCAGGCAGTGGCTGTTAATCCAAAGGAAATACTGCCCCTTTTTTCAATTTGCATGCTAATACCATTCCTGATTTAATCTCATATGAGCTGCACAGTGGTAGCCCTCATAAAAGTTCCCCATCAAGCATCTCGTCCCCATCGTTCACGTCTATCTCGCATTAGTACTGCAGCAGCTCTCTGCGTCCTGTTCTTTGTAAAACGCTGTAAGGCCTCCCTCAGACCAACAATAGCACTGCATCAAAAATGTAGCCCACTCACTCATTTCATTGAGAACAGTGAGTTATCAAGCAGGGAGGCACAAGAGAAGCTAGGAGAGAAAAGTTGATCCTGATATAGCACTTTGAAATAATTCATCTGAAATATGCTTACCAGATGCTTGAACATGTGTGGAACCTGTTAGAAATAAACCTTTCTCTTAAAAAAATAAGAAAGCGTGCCACTTTACAATGAGACTACCCTCAAAGGATTTAAAAATGGTTTGTAATGAGGTTATTTATGAGGTTGTAAACACTTTAGAAACCATTAATAAGTTGTTATAACATATTAGAAGAAAAGGGCAATAGCAACCAAATACAGAGTCTACATTTTCCTTTACTAGTAGGGCTCAGATCTCCTAGCAACCTTTGTTGTTTTTTATATTTTACATACATTTCAAAACATAAAAATAGTTATGAATGTTAGGGACTCATTAGTAAATGGTACATCGTGTTGACTGATGAGGGGACAAGGTAAGAGATTAACAGAATAGATTGGAAAAAATGCAGGCAAATGATGTTGCCATCCAAATCTATGTATGCACACTGTTATTTTCATTATAGCTGTTTATTAATGACTCATAAAGTGTTTACAACCTTTATAATAACCTAATTTTGTCTTAATTATGGGAGTCTCATTGTAAAGTTGTACCAGTAAAAGGTTCAGGCATTTTTTTCGAGGGTTCTTTGTTTGCCAAATGTATATTCTCAAGAAAAAAACAGGTGATTACCGCTGTGAGTTGAAATTAAGAAACTATCTGAACCGATTAACAAGAGAATCCCAGAGTGTTTAAATGCCTCAGTATAAATGTGTTATGTATCGTATGTATATAATGTAATAAAACAAAACTAATGTAAGTTGTATAAAGTTTCTATGTAGCTGTTGTTGCCTGTTAGACTTTGAATGTGTGTGCGCTGCAGTGAAATCAATAAAAAAAGTAAATAAAGTCTTAAAAATACCCACATACACCAACAACCCATAATTCTCACCATCACACTAATTCCCCTGTTGTTAAATGTGCTTTATATACAGCCTTTTTTCTAATGACCAGAACTGAAAAGAACTTGAAATCTGGAGGATCATTGTGGTTGTGATTTATGACACTGGAGTGTTTCTCAATGGTCTTGCGGTTTTCATCACATCTATGCGTAATCCCTAATCAGGGTTATGTACGTAGCACTCCATCAAGAGCCCCTCAACACTGCTTAGAGAATGTTGACATGATAATTGAATTTGAGCATAGCTTATGATGGGAACATAAGCCAGATGCCAGGATGTTTATGGCGTTGTTGCTTTGTGGGCAGCAGTGTACACAACCTCTGTCTCTGGCTGCAGCCAGATTTTCCATGCCCAGTGCATCCTTATGGTCAAAAACAGCCCATATAATTTACAGCAATAAAACTGTTGTTAGCAGCGATCTGCATCATATACTGTACATTAATTATTACATTCTGTCAGATGCTGGCAAGAAAGCGCGAGTAGTAATGTTGTTGTTGTCTACAGTCAAATTCAATAGAAAACCTAAATATCTTAGAAACATGAAAAATGCAGATTCATCCATGTGGGCTGATGACTAAGACAATGATATTAATCATATATATGGGCTTTGGAGTGACCTGATCTCGATGCATACAACCATAGACAGCGTTCCCAACCCCACAGAAAAGATCAATACACATGGAATAATCTATACACTGCATTATGTCACCCACTTTGATTGCATTTTTAAAATTTAGTTGAATTTTTTAAGTAGGAGAGACTCAATGAAATAATTATCAAGTGTATGTGAAAATCACCATCTTCATCATCTCAGACAATGAACAAGAAGAGAGCTCCATGGAGGCTACATAGTTAATATAATGTACAGCATGTTACAGAAAACATTAGCCGTGAATATCCTGTAATAAGTGAAAATAAATATAAACCAGGGTACAAAACAATGTCAGCGTCCACCAGTGACCTGATCTCAAACTGTAAAATCATCATTTTAGACAATGAAGGAGGAGTGAGCTCCATATGGTTAAGAATTATTATTAATAATATCTGACCAAATTGAGTATGACAGCATGTTAAGCAACAAGCATTAGTTGTGATTAGACTGTAAAAACTGACAGGCTCTGGAGATTAATAGAAACCAGGGTACCACAGTGGGCTGGACCTAAAGACATGTAAATATTGAGCTTCAACACTGGCTTCAGTTATTTATGCACCCACAACAATTGACTCTTCACCCACTTGTTTATTATTAACTTTTGCCTTTAACCAATTATTCTTCATTGTTCTGTTTATGTATCTGAGTTGCTTGGGCTGACTGTGTGGGTTTTACTTTCCCAATGTGCAATTAAGTCTGGTTACATAAATTGTTTTGTATATGAGAGAAGAATTTGATAGTAATGCCGCTTGGTAATTACAAAAGGACAATTATTCATTTAATGATAACATAAGCCAATTCTCAAAACTGTCACAATGATCTAGGTTGATATTGCACAGCCCTGAGCTGGAAATTAAAAAAAAAAAAAAAAAAAAAAGCAAGAAGTCTTTTACCAAACCACAGCCCACTAGTTTCATGGCAGACACCCTAACCACACAGCCACTGCGATGGATAATGGAGAAAGCAATAGGATTTGTAGTAAAAGTGCTGTGCATCCTCACTAAAATACTGCCTCCATGTCTTCCAGAGCCTCAGCAGCTTGGCTGATCATCGTGAGTGAACGCAGATGGGATAGATGCCCAGCAGTGGAAAACGGGGAATAAACTAGCTTAATGAAAGCATCATGGCACAGTGAAAAGCCAGTCTAAGCCATCAGTGAGAATGGCCCGGGGGTAGGAAGATGGGCTGGTGTGCGTACTGGGGGCTGGATGCCTGCCTAGATCCAGGAGCTCTGCTGGCCCTCGGTGGCGGTCCACTCCCTCACCGTTCAGCTCCGACCGGGACTGGCCATAACGCTCACATGTCATGTCACAGGTTACACAGGGCCCCCAGGAATGTAATACTGTGTCAGGACAATTAGATGCTCAGATGATAACGACAGCAGTGCAGAAACACCTTTTGGGGCCAGAGTTATATATTCATTAGATGACGCACAGTGGCAGACGGATACAGTGATAGCTACATGTTGACTTTGTAATGTTCTGTCAGCATGAAATTGGTGTGTGGAGCTGTGGAAAGAGACAGTTTTTCACAAGAAAGTGATTCCTTATTTACAGATGACAAAATATATTTACCTTCTTTGTAAATTTCCCATTTGTGAAGTACCTTGAAGAGGTCGCCACAGTTATATAAAACAGTTTCAAATGATTAAATCCACTTATTATATTTGGGGGACTCATATCAAAATGATCCTGTACATACACAAATAGACCTTTATGAATTTCTTTCACAAAAAAAGCACCTCCTGCTCAGCCTTCATCCACCCAGCCGACCGCTTTAATTCAGTTCATTTATTTTCTTAAGAGTTACATAATTTTCTTTTGCTGTTCTAGATAAAGATCTAATTCAGAAGCAAGAGAAAGAGGATGTAATTATTAGTTTCGGTCAACACCCTGTGCTTAAGTTTTATATAACTTAAAGTCTTCTAGTGAAAGACTTTAACTTAAATTAAGTCTTTTTCTTTTGTCTCCACAGCCGACATGACGTAATGATCTCCTTCAAGGCCACCTATTCACCTGCACTTGCTGTGTCACTTTGACTAATGTGTATGTCTGCTTTCATCATGTATTTTTCATTTGTATTATAAAAGGGAGGTGGACTCTGTGTGTTTTGGGCATCACACAAAATCCACAAAGAGCTAACTACTGCAGTTTAAAGTATTCATTTCTTATGTATTTTTGGTCAAGGAAGAGACTAGAGAAAACAGCAAGCTGATAGGACCAATATTTTGGGAGATATTAGTAATTTTGAATGCCCAGAATCATAGAATCATCATTGAAGTGGGTTACCTAGCAACAGATAAACAATAGGGCCATGTTGACATGGTTTCAAATTTTATGTGCAGAAGAAGACGTGCCAGCTGAGAGGTTATTCAACTGAAAATGCCGGTGGAATTTACTAAGAAAGTAAAGGAATGAACTTTATCAGAGGATCGAGCTAGTTATGTTTTAAGCTAACGTTCTGTCTGAAATATTACATTGGTCCCTTGTATTTCCTCGGAATACACACTGTGTATTTGTAACAGCTATGATTCGTATACTGTATATAATCTGATATGTACCAATACATGCATGTAGATACACAATTCTGTCATGTTTCTAAAATTCTTATGCATTTATTTGTTCAGTTCAAGTCTTAATTCTTTATTCTTTGTTTTAGATCAGTCATACAGGTCTAAGTCTGCTTTTGTTTCTCTTTACTGGAGCCTGCATGTGTCTGTGGTGCATGAATTTCTACTGGAATTCACAAAATGTCTTTAACTGTAAATCATGAAACAACTGCATCACTAGTATATTCATCCTCACTAAGGTGAAAAGCGGCTTTTTTCTTCAAATCATAAAACTGGCATTTATGGACTCTTGATTTAATCTTTATAGTCATTAAATGTATTCATTACAGACAGTAGTCAATTTTCATGTGGGTACAGCGTTAAAGTGATGCTGCTGAAGAGAAGATACAACGAAGATGCAAAGAAGGTACATTGCTCCCCTGAGAAACTATTATTCCAAAAATGTGCAGCCCTGATCCCTTCAAGACTCTGTGTCCATCAATGGTTATGTGTGTTGTCAAAATGTCAGACAATGCTTATTCAGTCCTTGTAAATCACCCTGTAGCAGCTAAGTCAGCTAAAAGCCCAAAATGTAAAATATTTGGGCTGTGTGGAGAGTTTTTCTCCTTCCATTCAGTGTCAACTTTACTGACAGAAAAGCGCTTTGTAACTTCCAAATATAACCTCCTGCACTGCTGCACAACTGGCAAAGATGGTGAAGTTGGCATGTATTTTCCACAGATCCATCAAGAACCAAATCAAGCTGCGAGAGCCGGGGAGTGCAAACAAGGCAAGGACGGGTCACAGCCTCTCCTCTTTGTCTCTGGAAGCAGGAGGGCGGATATTACAGACGACACGCTGCACCGATAGCAGATTAAGCAAATACATTAAAAGGTGACACAAAGACAAAGAATTACATTCAGGAGACGCCAGTTATTTCTTCCTCTTATCACTCATCTCTATTAAAACAGGTATTCTTTAATGACATTGTGCGACATTTTCCGTGTCTTGCTGGACATGGTGATAAAATGTGTTTCGTTTAGAGATGCTTTGCAATTAGGCTAAATGCATTTTTTTAAACAACTATATTTGCACACATTGTTGATCAAAGTTGGTGGTGAACAGCTGCAAGTTTTACTGAAATGTATCTGACAGTTGTTTTGATGTGTATGTCTGGCAGACTCACATTACCAGAACCATGCAACTAGACTGGCTAAAAGTGTATTTATACATTAACCGTACCAACACGCAGAAATGTTAAATTGTTGAGGGTTAGGGTGAGGGTACAGTAAAGAAATAAAGCACATACTGTAGGTCATAATTAGTGAATAATGATACTTTAGTTTAGATTTATCATCTCTCAGTCATACCATACAGGCGTGCTTAATCAGGAAGTTAAAACCATGAGTCCGGTGGCTTTGGCGTATGTTCACAACATCTTTCAGGCCGTTTGGTGGACCTGTTTTGGAAAGTTTGAAACCAGTTTACTCCATACTGTCCACAATCATTAGATTTAGAAGAAAGGGAACACGAAAGTCTCGCTAACGGTATTTTCTTGCGTGGCTGGTGCATATGTGCGAGTCAAAGGCAAAGTAAATGAGTGCTGCTTTTATGACTTCTTTTCTGTAGCACTTTGGTCCTGTGGGTTCATATAACTTTGCAGCACAAACCACATCGAACACTCACAGTGAGTGGGACGAATAACGAAAACAAGAGGGGTCCTTGTAACCTTTCATGTGAGCATTCTTGGCAAATCCATGTTCACTTCCCTGAGACATTTTAAATTTCAGCTGCCCAGTTGGAGCGCTTATGAAAGGGCTGGAGCTATGATACATTAATTGGCACACATACACTAGCTCAGACGCACAGGGTTAGCGCTAACTTCATCATGCTCCAATAGTCATTATCATACATTTGTGAGGGTTAGGGGTTTCTGAATGAGGAGCTGCGTGTCTCTACTTGTGCCTTTACATCCCCATCGTCCAGAAAGGGTTTGAGGAGATGCTCTAATCTCACTAGTGGCTTTTCTATTGACCCTCAAATTGCGCGAATATATCTTGTGCATAAAAATTGACCTAATGGAAAAACCACAATTTCGCCAAAACTCTTGTTTTTCGATGAAAAGTTTTTGCTCTGACAAGAGGTAGTTTTTTAGGCATAGAGAAATTGGTATATCACGCGAAAGACCTTTTTCTCTGCAACTAGAGCCACGTGAACAAAAAAAACCCGAATGTAGACGATGTTACACCAAGCGAAGAAGAAGAGTTTTACAACAAACACGGCATGGTATGTGTGGACACACCAGCAAACCAAATGATTTTTTAATTTAGTATGGGACAGAGGGGTAATATATAATAATAATAATAATAATAATGAATATATCTGTTAATCAACGTGATATTTATGTTCGTTGCCATGTTTATGGAATGACATCTCAAGATAATAAATAAACAAATCATTGCATTTGTGATTTAATAGAAAAACCGACATTATGCACTAAGACATTTAGTAAATATCGGTAAAGTTATGTCCAATGGAAAAGGCACTACTGTGAAATTAATGATCTTAACTCTGACCAAACCTCTGAGTGCGTTTAATTATTAGACTCAACTGACTCCACCAAATGTCTATGGTGTTCTCTCCTGGTATTTGTTACTGAGTAGTGTGTTTGCATTCTTGTCTAGGATGACAGATAAACCAGCTTTGCTTGCATGGAAAGCAGGATTGAAGAATGGCTTTGTGCACAGTGGGGAATGCATAAACCACAGTGTCTGCAAATGTCCTTACTGGACCCCAGTGAGATCTGTCGGGTTCCTGCTGCTTCAATATGTAATGGTTTACATACACAGCTGACAGGGCCATGGACCATCACTCAAAGTTCTATTTGATTCAGAGGGACAGGATTTTCTGCATTTTATTTATGTATGTCTTTTATGGGCTCCTTTGTTTTATGGTATAATATAATAATCTACTCATTTTTCCATCAAAGTCAGGATAGGCCGCAAAGAGTTTATAGTAACTCACCAAATATTATGATGTTCAGACATTTATTGGTTCAGTGTGTAGAAGGCAAAGCCCACAGGACCAGAAATTGAAACATTTGGATGTTTTGAGGTGACACCTTTACTATATACAAGCTCAGAGTGCTGCAAGAGATCATACTGCATAGCATACATACTTATCGTCATACGTTACTTTTTAATATAAAGTAAGTCTTACAAGAGCAGAGATTCAAGTCTCAGTTCAAGGTGAATAAAGATGTTCCAGTATACGTATGATAAAAACTTGAGTTTGACAGCAAATTAACCCATAAAGACGCAAACATCCACCGTCAACCAAAAGCATCTATTGATCTAAACTGTTGATCCACTAATCCTATCAATACATGTAAATAAAATAATAGGTGTAAAATCTATTTTGCCATTTTTTCATGGTCATTTGGACGTTCAGAGGCTCCCTAGTGAACTTGGAAACACTGTCATCCTCTACAACATTGACTTACCAGTAAAACTCATGGAGTTTGATAAATGACAGTGGATGGACACACTTGTTTTATATTTAGTTAATGCTATATTTTACTGAAAAAGTCACCTTTTCTTCAGTTTTTTTTCTGTTTGGTACAATAGCCTTTGAATTTACTCTGAGCTTTTATGAACATCTACATGATAACATAGGAAAATAGATTATATTCACTGGGGGGGGAAAAAAAGCAAAATTCAGAGGATAATAGTATAATAAATGGTGATAAATCACTTAGGAAATGTTAAATAGAGAGAAAAATTCATTTGGGAACTGCCACAAAAGTCACACTGGGTCCTTAAGTGATGTCTCATAACCTGAGACTAAAAAAACAGATAATCAAAATGACAGAATATTCTTCCCGTCTATTTTTGTTTGCCTCTCTTGAAACGCTGCATTGTATCACAGTGAAAAAGGACCTTGTAGGGGCTAATGTGAATGTAGTTAATTTAAATAGCATTTAATAAGCTTTGATTTGCAGCCCAGGCAAATTAGTGGTACAGTTGTTTCAGTTTGGCCTTCTCTTTAGTGGTTTGTAGCTCTGTTGAATAGACTGAATAAAAGAAAAGCGAGTTTGGAACTTCAGTGATCTGGTGCCACAAAACTTTTATCATTGCACAAGAGATGTTTGATCCAATGGAAATAATTAAATCATACAATTGCCGAAAACCCTTTTTTGTTGGAAAAACAGTCCAAAGAGTTCTCTATTTCACTCAACATTATGCAGGTGTAAAATTAATCCATGGAACCAAAGGTCTTCTGTTGTTACCTTACAAACAACACAAGGTTATTTTGATGTTCTCCTTCATTTTTTCTCCTCTGTACCTCCCACACTGCACTTGGCCGGGGAGGAGACATGATAATTCAGACTTTTAACTGAAAGCTGCACAATTTCGAGACAGCAGTTTTATGTGGAAAAGGAGAGGCATGCTCTTTGTAACATATCCAACAACTCTGGCGGTGACTTTGTTAGGGGCGAATATTTTCCATTAAGAAATTCATGAGCTTGTAAACAGCTCAGGTCCTGGGAAGCGGAGTTACATCTGGGATGATAACCAGCCTGTTTGGAGAAATACCACTCATTTTGTTTTCACTGACATAGCCTGTCTGTTTTTCCTGCACAAGAATAGCTCGCGGCTCACTTGCAATAAGCCCAGCACTAATCCTGTAGGAAACCCTGTAGAGGCGGCTGGCCTGCTCTTCACCTCTGCTACGGCGTGCAAAGATTTTTTTCTAAGTTTTACAGTAGATTGAATGCGTCAGTGTGTGTGACTGTATGCATGTTGTGTTCATCTTTCAGCGCCTGGCAACCGCTACATGCGTGTAAGCTGGTGTAAGCACACAGGTGCACACTGAGCCTTGTGCTGGTGAAGATGAGTCAGTATAGAATCACTTAACAGATTTATAGAGGATGTTTGTAAAGTTTAAAGGGCCACCTGTGAGCGGCCATAAAGCTGCCATTGTGCCAACTGTGTGCGAGCTGAGTCACAGCATTTTCTTTGCTCTGCTTGCACTTTTCACATCTTCTTCTCCACCACCGGCTCTTTGAGGTGACACTGCTCAGTGTGACTGATGCTCACATCACAGTGAAAAATCCCCTCATCTGTGCATGATGTCTTGTGGCTTTGCATGCAACAAATTTTAACTAAGCCCACCAACGCAGACTAATAGCAAGGTCAGGGGCAATATTTAACAAAAAGAAAAAAATAAATAAATTAAATTTAGTGAATTAAGAGAAAAAAGTCAATTAAACAGCTTAAATAGTTCTTAGTACAGTCCTGTTGTTTATTGTCTTCGCTGAAGTCAATCACTCTGACATACTTTGTTGGTCCAGCTCTATAAACCATGATAACACATATAATTTTAGACTATATTTTATTTCTTTTTTTATACCTTTAATTGGGTGCAAAAGTCTGGCATTCATTTTTTGTTCCCCTTTCCCCATCACATTGTGGGGTGCCAGAGGTTTTTAAGTTAACCCTCATGGAAAGCATTGGTTATTTAACTAAATATGAGGTCTGCTGTTATTCACTTTAGTGCGTCTCATACGTTTTATTTGTGTTCTCTGGAAAGTCTGGCTTTTATGGCTGAAAATAAAAGATCACCCCCCCCAAAAAAAAAAAAATCCAATATGAGAAGAAGTGGCGATCATAACAGATTTGTAGGTGGGAACATAAAAAGTGGCAGCAACGCTACCTTTATGAAACTGAACGCATGTCAATAAAACGACAAAGTATCCCATTGTTATCTTTTTACTGACAATTTCTGTTCTGCGTAAATACCAAAAATATACAGCTGTAAAGGGCTGCTCTCTCCGGCACTCGGAGTCATTAACACTACTTATTCACATCTTGAACGGGAAGCTGGGCCACTTCCTGTTCACTTGACTTCATTTCCTCTTGCTACTGTTACTGTATTGTTTATCCTGTGTTTCTTCCTCTACGCACTCTGTTCACACGTAGATTCATACAAACGTCCGAAATGCCTTTCCACGATAGTCAATCCATCACGGGTACTTCAAACGACTTGACCTTTAGTCTGAACCGGACAGTCTTTCCCTTTTACACTTAAGCTGGTTCCCATGTGTTTGGAAAAGCAGCTCAATCCTCACTTTCTCATGCTGGTGCTCATCATCAGCCCTGCCCTGAGACTTTCTTCCAGTCTTCCCAGGATGTACAGCTGCCTGTCTGTGCTCCACTTGCTGGAAACACTATCTTTGTGCAGATAATATTAGCTACATCCCCTGTTTACTCACTGCTGAAAACTGAACTATTGTATGCGGAGCATTCAGCGTCCCTGGTGGCTCAGAGTCGGGCTATAGACCACGTAAAGGCTTCTGAGATGAAGGATAACACAGTTCTGCACAGTGACTAGATTTGACTGCAGGGTATGAATGAGATCCGTGAGAAATACAAGGTGATACCACTGCTGTAGTATTTCCTGAACATGATCAATCAGCTGTGTGACTAAAGAGACAGAAAATGAGTATCAACATGTGTTCAGTAAAAAAAAATCCTTATGTCAGTAGTATTTTTTAATAATACACTCTCTGTTAAATGGTCAACACCCAAAATGATTACAGCACCCTCGAGCTAAAGTCTAAAAATATAGTGATGACAAATATTTATCTGTAAGCGATATTGTACGCCTTCAGTGTGGTTACTTGCTAAGTTAAAGCTATAGCATCTAACATTTCCAAATTAAAACGTCTGAAAACAAAAACCCTTGTAGTATAGTTTACAAAAGCAAAAGTTCAAGTTCAATAAATAGCATAATATCCCCTTCAATAACATTTAATGTATAGTTAGAGAGATTTTCACCAGCTGTGGAGGTGAAAACAACAACTCCCAGGATTCCATGTGACTTCATAACATCATCTAATACCAGCAAACTTCTTTTTATTATTGTTTTAATTGAGAGATTTTTATCAGAAGGGCTTATATATTGTGTAATTATGTTGATATTATCCTTTACGTGTTTTATTCCTTGCATGGAAAACCATATTCTGCATTTAATCCATCTTAAGTAATGTTAAGAAAATGTTTTTTTATAATAATGTAAATCTGTAGCGTAATCATTACTTATTTATATTGTGACAGATTATTACACTGTTAGAGTTTTACAGTGAATCAATAAGGTTTTCACTCTGATAGCCTTTGAAAATTGTGGAAATCTCTGATTGTTGTGGGTGGACCTTCCGCTGACAGACTTATGGTAATTCTTCATCATCATTTTATAACAGTGGCGAAACAAGTTATACAAACACTGCAAAATAATGTAGACTGAAAACAAACAGAGCAACCTGTGCCAGTGACAGTAAGGACCCAATAACATACGGGTCTTTACTATAGGTTTGTACAACGCTGTGTGTAAAATACTATAATTAAACAGATAAACAAACCATTTAATATGGATGTTGGCCGGACAAGAAACTTTAGACATCAGTGTTATTTTTTTAATGACACTACCTGTATGGTCTCTCTGAAAAGTACATCGTGTGCCAAATTAAGATTGATTACAGTGTAAATTTGTGAGATTGTCCAGCCCCGAGTGTGGGTATAGATCTATTAAAAGACAAGTTTAAATAAACATATCTATACCAGTATTTATGACTTGTGGAATTGGCCTGCCTTCTTGTGGACAAAAATTAGATTCTAATAATATAATCTAATATATGTAAATATTCTAAGAGTACAAAAAACATTAATCAAACACCATTTTTGGCCAATTTAGACAGCCCACCCTCAAACATAGTAGGTGATGCTAATGCACTATAGCACTGGATTCCACTAACCATTACATGGATAATAAGAGGTCTGTTTTGGACCACAGTGCTGCAGGAATATGGGGTGAAACATGATGGATTCAACCCACTCCTTCTGTTAATATATTGGATGCCTCATTCTAAAGCGATTTTACATAAATGAAAACATAATTATGAATATTATATCTATTTTCTGCGGTTAGAGCGCCATAAATCCTACACACTGAAGGTTTAAGTTACTTGGAGCACTAATGTGGTAATATGAAGTTGTTAATGTGAACATTCACCACTTTACACTCTCTGCCAGATAGAAGGAAAGTGTGGAAGTGATACAGTGTAGAGCTTATTTTATCTTGGTCTAACATTGCTTCCAAGAAAACCACAATGAGTTATTTGTAAAGTCGGAAATATCCTTCCCTGTTGCCTATCCTGTTCCCTTTGTGACTCAACATGAATAAGGTGGAAGTGGTACAAGGCAACAGGGAACGGTGCTTTCCTCTGGGTTATGAGTGCAAACGATTGGTGTGTGTTCTTGTTGAGTCACAGATCCTTTTCCAAACCTAACTTCACTGTGTATGTCTTAAAACTGCTGTGCAAATGAGACTCAGAACCTGGCTCTGGCTCACCTTGCAGCTCTGTATCACCTCAGCATTGGAGCGGACTCTGGAGCAATGCCTAGATTTTAAGTTCAGTAAACGGAAATCAAACCAGCAACCTCATATAAACCTGTCTTGACATTAACTGGAGATTCCACTTTCTGCATAGCACACTGAAGATCAACAACATCCTTTGTGATAGCTGAGCAACTGAATGCTTTGCTTGGCATCTTGTCATATACAGGGAGATATTTTTAGGCCGTCCTGTATGAATTAGGCAGTGTTCAGTGTTCTCTCTGTGGGGCAGTTCAGATCTACCTGATTCTAAGGTTGCTATTAGCCCTTCTAATAAAGGCCAGATTGTGGGAAAACTGGTAGTTAATGTGACCCGGCTGTGGCTTGCTGACAGACGTTCCCACCAGCGGTGTAGGACAGAGGCTGCTCCATTTTCCTATCCACAGGAAAAATGCTATCAGCTCCCTCAGTGCTGCAGACTCTTTACTTGCATTATTTTCCCTTGAGAGATTTAATAGCCTTCTATCTTACTCTTGACATCGGCTGTGAGATTCAGTGACTCCATTTTCAACATGAGTCCATTCACCGGTTCTGTGGCAGAGCGGCAAAAAGCAAACTGCACTCTTCAGACACGGACACAAAAACCCAGTCACATGTCGAGATACTGTTGAAAGTGACTGGGACAAATGAGAATGGTGTTTTATCATGTAGATTATCTTTCCCCATTGGCTCAGGTTTTTAGAGCCCCTATACATTCTGGGTTAATGTTAAGGCTTATGGCAGGTATTCCAAACTAGCTATGAAGAGGCCACAGCACGCATGAAAGGGTGTGATTGATATCGATGAGCCTAATCTACAAATGTAATCATAAGCATGAGGGTTGGGTATCGTCATATGGAAAATGACAAACACGGTGCGTCATGTCATACTCAGGACCTTTGCAGTCACCCCACACTTCCTCGTTTCTACATGTTGCCGCTTGCTTGAGCACTATATATACCTGGACTGGCTCCTTTTGGTCTGGGTGTTATCTCACACGAATGTGCTGTCTGATGTTCTCACGGCTCACATTAAGCAGAAAAATACTAAGACCTACAATATGAGAATGGGGGGTGTTTGTTTATAGTGCTTGGTGGTCTGCTTGGGTTTCTTGTCTAGCAGTGACACATATATGGGGGCAACATGTCCTGATACCAAAGCAACAGAATAGGGTGATTACCTAGCACTACCAAAACAAAATAAATGCATGAGTTAGCAAAACTACAAATAGACTGATAACATCAAAAAATACTTTAGAATTGTTGCATTTAGGCTGTTATTATAAATCCAGGCTTTAACTAAAGTTTGAAAGGGGGCATAATCACGTATTGTTCCACCATATCTGTCCCCAACCACATATTGAACCACATCACCTGGCTGGTCGTGCACTTTTTCCCTACATGTATTCATAGGCGTGAGTTAAAGTTAACACTGGTTGTTTTAATCCTCTTCAAAAACTCACATGTACTGTCATTTCTCTGCTGAGGTCAGGTTGGACATGGTCACATAAAGAAGTCCATACATTTGTATTGTATAATTTGTAAAAAAAAAAAAAAAAAATCTTTTAGCTCATTTATTCAGAAACTGTATTTATGTACAAATAATATACTTCAAGTGACTTTATATTGATGAACTGCAGTATTAAAATGTTTTTATATGTATTTCTAAAATAAAAACCATCAACTAAATAAAATAGGTGGATAGAGGAACAATGATGACATCCATTGGTTTCTGAGTTCCCTTTTTTGAAGTCAGTTTGCAATTTGGCTTTCACCATGTTGGCTTTATGAAACCAGAAAAGATCATATTTTGACAAAAGGGGTGAAAGGTCAGAGGTGAGCTAATGCTAAATGCTACCTCACACATTCAGTAAAGTGATAAACATCTTCAAACATTTCGTGAATTTTTTTCTTTTTACAATATTGTTGGTGGAGCCTATTATCCATAAATATAGTCAAGCTGAAAAAAACCCATCCTTCAATCAGTGTTCTTCAGTTCACAGCAACGCCCCCAAGAATTCTGTGGAATCTGAAATGTCCTACCCCCTTGTCAGAAATTTTTTTGAGGGAACGTTTGAGGTTCATGTAATGTCAGTTGAAATGTACTGAGTTTTTTCAAAATCCTATGTAAAGTTAATGTTCCTGGTAAAGTTCCTGCAGTGGAAAATGGGCTTATGGGAGCCAGGGCTATTTGAAGACCCTAGTGGCCATTAATGGTATTATCACTTTAAGATACTTTTCCATTTTGGAGCCAAGGTCTTGTCCCTTGATAATAATTATATAATAATATACCTTTAGTCTTATTACATAATGACCTCTTTATTCTTGATTCTTCAGTACATTTCACTAGTATAACTTTTAATTAATATGCTATAACTACATCTGTATTTTTTCTTAATTCCACACTGTGGTATTTCTGCTTTAACTCATGTAACAGATCTGAAAACTTCCACCCTTGCTCAGCTCAGATACTTCCATTTCACATTCATTTGTTGATGAATGATGCATTTTAATTTACTTTTTTTTTTTTCTCAACCACTTTTTTTGCTATTGGTCTTTCACATTAAAATGACTAGACTTTGCTCCAAAAAACTATACTCTCTATTGTATCTTTGACTTCACTGACCAGAATGCCAAAACACCATCCTTTGTTGTTTTTTGCAAACATTTTTAACCATAAAGTTCTCCCTTTTTCAGTCATTATATTGTGGTTTATGGTACTTGAATGAACATATTTATAGTCATTCTCTCCATGGGGGGGGGATATAAAACTGAGGTAATTTGAATCCACACTGCATATCATAGAATAATTACCAAACAATAAACCCATTACATACTTTCCATTACTTTTGACAAATTTAATGCAGCT
Source organism: Apogon talboti (assembly GCA_037367365.1). Classification (NCBI taxonomy): domain Eukaryota; kingdom Metazoa; phylum Chordata; class Actinopteri; order Kurtiformes; family Apogonidae; genus Apogon; species Apogon talboti. Next base: position 20,235,256 of record JAPQRQ010000028.1, on the reverse strand, counting down.
CTCTGCAGCGCCACACTCCACCTAAATAACATTACAAAGCTTCTAATTGGCATCCAGCTTTGTACCCTAAAACTTCAGACATAGCACAGTGAAACATGCCTGTTTCCTTCTGTTAATGGAACAATCTTGTTTGCATGAGACCATTTAATTCAAGCTGCTGCGTGATAATTTCTTCTGGGCCAGCTTGGTGCCAGGCCAGCAGGTGACGACTACTCAGCCAGAGCATCCTGCCCCATTATACACAGAGGTCCTCAGCTCTGGTTCCCACATTGTTTTTTTTTCCTTTTTTTTAAATAATGTGGCTCATTTCTCAGATGTCTCATTAAACATCCATTTATAAATGTGCATTTGTGTTGTAAAGAATTACCTACATCCTGCAAAGCGTGTTCTATTAATAAGGAAGCAGTCTGTATCTCAGTGAATATACCACGTTACAGAGCAGTTCTGCATGAAACTGTGAAGTCTTTTATTATGAATGCATTTGTATGCCGTCTGACCTCTGTTTGTTTTGCAAAAGAGGTGAATTGAGGAGAAATTTAAAGGTTCATGCTTGCGTGCTTACATGAAGTTTGTGTTGGAGTCTGTTTTGTGCTGGGAGCCAGTCTTTGTTGACGTTAGCTAATTCCATTTCTAAGCTTTCTAGAAAATCAGACTGCAAACCTTCATTCCCTTAAATTATGTCCACCAAGGTGAGTAATTCCACTATGCTGTGAATTCACTTGAAGAAACATGTATGTGTTATAAATCAATTCCTCAACCTTAGAAAAATACTCCCTGGATTTGGATTTATGTTTCCATTATCAGCTGTTTTGAGGTTACTCGATGTAGAATGGATGTGGCTTCAGCGCTGTCCGCTCTGTTATCAGACTGAATGTGATGTGAAAAATGGATGAACCAGTGTAAAAACCAATATCTGAAGATATTATGTTCAAAACTGTGGTCAGAAATATCCATCAAATATGGATGACTTAGAAATACAAAGAAAATATGCTTTCAGCTCTGAATCATCGTTTGTCATGTAACATGTATGTGTTTTTTTTTCCCAGAGCGATAACTTGCATTCATTGCCCAAAAAAATCTCAAAAAGACTAACAATCCAGACCCTGTTCCAGATCCAGGCCTTCTTCTAGGAGATGGATCAGACTAACCTTGTGTGACATTTTCAAGTCCAAATATTCTGTGGTTGTTAGGTTACAGGTGCAGACAGACAGGGTAATGATAATGACCATCACAGTCACATTACATTCATGATAACAGCCTGTACTCTGGATTTATGAGGAGTTTTGAGCCTCTTCTTCTCTAAAAATTCTTATGCTTGCTCAGAAATTCTCCAGTGCCTCCATGTCATCACCTGAACAATGAACTTTAAGACTTAATGGGAACTAGATGTATCTCCAAAATCTTCAAAATGAAGAGGACCAGACTGACACTGCACACTCATTTTTTACTCCACACCTCCACCCCATGCAAATGTGTGTGATCTATGCACAAGCACCTGGAACTCGTGTCTTTTTCTGTCATAAAAAGGGCCTCGTGGCTGCAAATATTATATCAAAATACTAAGTCAAAGGACCATCCTCAGTCAGACCAACGTGAGCAGTCCTGACATCTTAAGATGATGTGCCAGCGAGTCCACATGATAGTGTCCATGGCACAGACAGGAAAGTGGCGTGGTCAACAGCAACACATTTGCATTTAAAACAACAGGCCCTGAAACAGTACCTGGAACATGGTCGGGGACTATAGCCCCTCATTTCAGTTCTCAAAGTTGTTGCTCCTGGACTCCACTTCTCAGCCCTTCCTCTAAAGATGCAATAGGAAGACCCGAAGACGGGAACTGAGGAGACATCATCTTAACTAGATGCTGATAAATATGACGTAAGGAACAGCTGCATCATCTGTCTCTTATTGTGTTACCATGTACCGCTGTATTCACCATATGGTTGCTCATGTAATTCCCAATATGACAGGAGTTTGATCAATCGTTTGATCATTTTAAATCACTAATACAACTTCAGATTGTGGAAAACTTTTATTGAAGTCCTGCTCTTACCGTGGTTTGTGAAATCCAGAAGTGTCACGCCTCTTTTACTCATCACCCATCCAAATGCTGAAAAGGCTTCTGCAATGCTCAAGTAGATCCTCAATCATAGCATTTGCATTTGAGGAAACTGAAACACCCTTCAAGATGGCAGAGATCCATCTGTGGGTCACAATCGAGCATCGAGGGGTTTTTGAGGAGGTGACGAGGCGAAAAACAGGGAGTCTGTGGTATTCAGAGCTGAAACTTACACATTCTGCATATGAGACTTAAAATACAATTGTTGAAGCCCTTTTTAAGCACATTTTTTTGTGTCATGTATGTTTATGTGAATGTATGTTGATTGTTTCTAGGGTTTTTATATTTGTCAGACCTTGATAGTATGATGTGCATTTTTTTACATCACGCAACACACTGTAGTAAAAGATGAATTCCCTAAATAGTCTTTTTGTTTGTAAAATGTTTGGTCCTACAAAGGGTGAACATATGCAGTAGGCTATTTATTTATTTATTTATTTATTCACTGATTGCTGGAGATGGAGAAAAACAAGAGTGAAGAAATGACAAATGTCATACAGTTTGTATGATACAGATTGTGCTGAGTGAAGAGGTGGGGGACAGAAAGTCACTGGAGCTCATAAACATCATTCAGCGTACTGCTACGGTGCTGACGCTCTTTAGTGGAGCCAATGCACAAGCGTCCCTCACAGCGGGACAGTGTGCTCGAGGATAATCAGCTCAATAAAAGTACATCTGCCTTTCACACTGCTGTGTACTGGGACTGCACAGGGACACAATGTCCTGTTGTTTTTATGTTTCACTTATCTTGACAAAAAGCTTAAGGCCAGAGGATGTACATTAAGGTATGCATTGGTTCCTGCACATTGTGTCCTATTTAAAGCAGTTTCAATAATATTAGGAATGTTGTAGATTGTTGAGTTAATTAAAGGGAAATGCCGACAGAATTGCCTTCATCAATAGAGAGAGAGAGAGAGACAGGATCTACAGTCACGGGACAAAATCCCAAGCTTATGTCACATAGTAACAATGAAAACAAAGCAAAAATAAGAATTAATTTGTCACAGGTTGTATCATAATGACTTAATCGTATTATTCTTGAATTACTCAGCATTTACATGTGTTGAGCAGGTCACAGTACATTGCAGAGATACTAGAGTCTGTTCAGGGAAATTACTTTTTATAGACTTCTCTGCTTGAAAACCGGTGTTAGAAAGTGAAGATTCAGCCCCTGCTGTGTGTGTGGATGAGGATTACTTATTTTATGGGGACATAAATCTGATTAGGTAGTCTCATCTGGGGACAAAACACAGCTCCCTATTATATAACTCACTTTATTTTAAGGCTACGATTTGATTTCTGTATTGAAGTTAGAATTTGATTAAGGTTAAGGAATGCAGTGGGTGTCTTCATACAGATTCTGAGACATCACTTATCTCATTGTAGGGACATAAAGCTGGTCCTGGCATTGACATAGTACATTCTTAATTCTGAGTTAGTATTTTTTCTGTTTTGGGGTTAGGTTTGGTCATGTTGTGGTTGTGATTAAGGTTAATGTCTCCCTGAGATATATCATTTGAAGTCCCTTAAATGCAGAAAAACCAAACACATGTGGTTTTATTATATAATTAATGTTAGGGTTATATGTCTTTGAAATAGGACAAGACAAAATACAACACACAAATTAATTTTTACAATCAAACCTATTTAAGGTTATTGAATTAGCTCTGGCCAGACACACTGTCTTGACACACAGGAGAATTATTTCACTGTGCTTTTTACTTTTACTTACTTTTTTTTTTTTTTTTTTTTTGGAACAAGGCTTCATTTAGTGGAGACCAATAACCATCAGCACGCAATGCTGCACAGGGCTGAAAATAGTGTGCAGACACAGACAGCCATGGGAAGCCAGAAAGAAAACCTGCATGTTAGTGTCATAAGAATGTGTAACAATAAATAAGAATGAAAATAAACTGTGATGTGACTAAAGAAGGCTGTTAAGGTGATGTTTTAAAAAGTGCACGCCAATTTATTTCAGTAAATAAGAAGGGATTTTTCTTGTACACAAAGCTCGGCCAGTCAGGCTTCTGAGGTTGAGATGGTTGGATCTCTGCCTTTCAGTGCATTTTTCTGAACCAGCCCTGCACACTTTGTTCAATGTGGTCCTATGTGTCAGCTCCATATAACAGTTATTATAAATATCTGAGCACAAAACCCCTCTCAGAGTATTTAAAACAACTTTGGTTATTTGATTATACAACATCAGGCCAGATTATATAATTATACAACAGAAATTAGAAAGAACTGCTTGCTGGACTGCTGTATATTTGCATTTGATAGTAGTAACGATGACACTGCATATGAGGCTCCTGGAGTTGGAACAATATTTTTGGGGTTTCCTGATTTTTACAGTGAAAAGTGTTTTAGTTCTCAGAAACTAATTTTATCCCTGAAAATATCAAATACACTTGCCAAACATCTATTTATATATTTTGTATTACGCCCGCTGCGGAAACTAACAATATTCTCAATTTTGTAAATTACATGGCAGCAAGGTCTTAAACGTAAATTTGGTTGTTTTTGGCTTAGGTGAACATGTCTGGCAGAACAAATTGTAATAGAGTTTCTCAGTGTGCAGTGCTTTGGGAGCAGAGAGGAGCATGTAAGCTGAATGTGTGTGGGCAGCGTAGGACCGACCTCAGGATGAGGCTGGATGTTCTCCCACATTAACCAGTCACACCAGTACAGGAAACCCTCCACTTCATATTGAGAGCTGTACATTTGCTACAGTGGTCATTAACCAATAAATGTAATTAAAATGTTGTAAAAAAAATAAATAAATCTCTCTAACTTGCAACATTGATTATAGCCATAGTGATGTTCGTTTCCAAGACAACAACTTATTGATCAGTTATTTTCAAATTATCAGTCCAAGGGGGAAAAAACAACAAGTTATCCACAGTAAAATATTTAAGCCTATTGCCTTGTGTACTTAATTGTAACATGTTTCTAACAATGTTAACACTCAGGGAGGATATATTATTATTACAGTATGATCAGTTTCATGTGGTCATCTGTCATTGGCATCATATCCACAGACTGTGACCTCTTTGACACCACCCATGTGTTTCTGAACTGCAATTTTGAAGCCTTTGATATGTGCAACACCACCATGTTGGTTTTTTGTAAACAAGTGGGTGGATTTGGAGATGAGCAAGAGGTGAAACAAAAACTTACTGAAAACACTCACAACACAAACTATATTTTGATAAACACTAACAGTTCATTTCAGCCACTTAACGTGTTAAGGCATAAAAGTATGTTTAATAACAACAATGTCAAAGTGGCTTTGGCTGATGTGCCTTGCTCAAGGGCACATCACAACGTTTTAGGCTGCCCTCAATTAGCATAACTTTTTGGCTTTGGACCATCTAAACAGATGAGTTATATACTAATTCACTCACTGTACTTTTGTCATAAAAGAGGAAATGGACTATAGAGACCAAAAGTGTTTTTGCACCAGACTGGAAACATGTTAACTTGACTTCACTTTTCAGCTCCAGAAGTTGCCACTGAGTCATATCCCCTCCACTGAAGTTAATGTTCACATTTAATGTTTCTTGTGGCTGTTGGATTAGAATGAAATGACATGACATGAAAATATGTCACTACATGTAATGTAAATAAAATAATACATTATCATGTCTGTGTAAGTCATCATCAGCAGTGGTGAAAACTCCCATGATCCCACACTGCTTCAGGCCATCGTAAACTTTCATTATTGTTTGATTGAGAACATTCTGGGCATTTAATAATGTTTAATTGTAATTCATCTCTTACAAATCATGTTTTAAATCAACAACAACAGCAAACGCAGGGGAACTTATGACTGAGTCAATTAAACAGACTTGAAAACCAGTCTGTAAAACACATCAGCTCAGTGTGGTACATAAACTTGGCCAGTCTCAAAGTCAAATGTTTTCAAGATTATATTTTAGTACAGCCAACCAGGAACTGGCCAAGGACATGAAGCAATCAAGACAATTTCTCTCTCATCAGGTGAAAAGGTCTTACAGCTCGTCTTCTCTCCAAATTAGATTTTCTGGAACAGGAAAAACACAAAGTCTCTGAAAAAAAAAAACGTTGTGGTATACAATAAGTGGAAAAAAGGCCACAGCCATGCTTTGTCACCTATTGGAAATATTATTATCAATTTGTTGAGACCAACATGCCACAGTTGTATCATATCTTGTATTTTGAGCAATTTGAAGATGTTTGTCTGTAAGTAACAGTCTAAATTTCTCGCTGTCCTTTGTATAACAGTGCTTCATGTCAGCGGTCTCCCTGGGCTTATAAGTTGCACCTGACCGCTCCTCCCATCTGCCTGACCCCATCTGTCTCCAGCTTGTCCCCTGTTCGGAACAGCCCACCCTCTGCCTGCCTCAGCTCTGCATGCGAACAAGTCCGGATCTCGCCTGGGAGGAAGTGGAATGTTTTTACTGGGAAGTCTGGGATTAGACGACCAGTGCAGGATTTTCATTCCATCTCTTGGTAGCTGCACTCCAAAGGAAGCCCCCTTTTCTACTTACATAAGTAAGCCATTGCCAGTGTGGATTAATGAGCTTTATCCCATGCAGAAAAGGCAAACTAGACTGTGTTTCCAAAAAATGCAGTACAGGCTGTCCGTAACTGAACTGCAGCCGGGTTTGACTCTTCTGGGAAGACAGGCTCCATTTTCTCTGCTGCCTAGTGATTAGCTGCCATAAAACAATGCATGTGTTTTTGCTATAAAGCCTGTATTGATCTGGGAAATCTGATCTGTCAGTGCATGTCCATCATGGTCTCTATAACCTTGTCTTATATCTATTACATATTTAACTTGTGACATATGACACTTTTCACTGAGACTGGTAATGATTAAGTCTATGTGTTGAACATGAAGGCGTTAATATCCCAGTGCTGATATTATCTTTGTTTCCGGGGGTTACTGGTATTATCTTGGAACACCTACCGTGTAATCAACACCTGAACTCATTCAGAGCAATCTTATCATGGAACGTGTGTCTGTATGTACTATGGGGTACATTTGTGTATATATAAGATGGACATTTCTTTTCCAGGACGGAGACCCCCAGGGAACTTCCTGTATTTTTGTAACCCGGATGAGAAACTGTTGATAACACAAGTGTGTGGGCGCCAGCAGGGAAGGTGACATTAGCGACAACTCAGAGGAACAGGAAGTCAATCAGCAGAGCAAGCGGGAGGAGGACAATAGCTATGTGGCATGGGAGGAAATCCAAGTGGGGAAAGTGGGAGTAAACACACATAAGGTATCTCTTTCTGCAGGTCAGGGGGAATGCAGTGCTGTGCCTGCACGTGCATGCATGTGTGCTCATTTGGGCATGGCGTGTGTCTGCACATTTAAGTGGATGTGCATTTGCATGTGTGTCTGTGTGCGTTTACGTGTGGGAGAGAGTGTGTCTGTTTCACACCTGTCCAAGCCAGTAGTGACTCAGCAGTGGTGAGTGGTTGAGCTGTATTCCCTGACACACAGCTAAAAGTTGTCTTAACCTTTAAGACAAAAAGACTGTGACGTGTGTGGGCTTCTGCTAATCTTGTGACGAAAGCCATCTGAATGTCATGTATTCTTTTGGCAGACATTAAAATCTGATGTAAAGTGGCGCAACTGAGGTCTCTAGGGAAACAATTCACAACTCTAACTCACTTGTGAAGAATGTTTAGTCATTGTGAGGATTCCTGCAAATTATAGTTCAAACTATCTTCACTTTTTATTGGTACCTTTCATATGGACTGAAGATGAGCTGCTCTGGTTTTAATAATATTACCATATTAGTGCAAAGATAACCACAAAAGATGCTTTCCTCAAATGTGTCAAAACTGGTAAAACAGAATCATTTAACTGCAAAATTCCCCTTTTATTTTTTTACAATGTAGATAAACACGGTAACAAACTAGGCACAAACATGTAACATAACCATCCATTATCAAAGCCAAAAGGAGCCCTGCTCTGCTCAACACAGAATGGAGCAATGACTACATCACAGCGGGCAAAATGTCACTTTTTTCCCCTGGAAGAATAAAGGCTGCAATGTGACGCTCGCTTTCCTGTTAAGTCAGTGATGTCATCTGGGCCGGTTGATCAACACTGGCAACAACAGTAATTCAACACCTGAAAAAGCAGCCTTTCAAGCTGGCTGTGAACATGACAGCTCTTTTTTTATGTGGGCATGCAGTTTCTGAGGAGTCAGTGGGGAGGAAGTGATAAAGTTGCTGTAAGATGACTACATCTAAAGCCTTTAACCTGCTGTGACAGAGCGCACAAGCCATGCACAAAGAGGAGGGGGAGAAAACAGACATCTGCGAGAGGCATTCAAGCAAAATAGAGGTCTTTTTTAGATTTTTATTTAGATAACTAAAGCTGCAGCATTTTCTAATTTTAAGTGTCACTGGCTAAAAAGTCTGTATACTGCATGTACTGTTTGTCAGTGGTCTTAGGCTGTAGAAAATCTACCTTGTGATGCAGGTTTTACCCAATCACAGGAATTTACAGACAGATAGGGGGTTAAATATGTGATCGACAGCTGTAATTACAGATCATTGTTAATGTTTAACCTCCTAAGACCCAGGAGCCCCACAGGTTTTTGAGTTTTGGCTTATTTTAATTAAATAATTGCTTATATTGGA
>JAPQRQ010000028.1:20215775-20226392 GCA_037367365.1 Apogon talboti | reverse complement strand
CAGTTTTTTCAGATGCATTCTTAAAAATTTTTATGGAATGTCATTTGCGGTGGACAGTTGTTTCTTTTTTTTTTTTTGTATAAAGCTGTGAATTTCTTGTTCTCATACGTGGACAGTGGGTCCTAGGAGGCTAAGCCTGGAGTAGTTGCCTCACCTTTCAATAAGAGCATGAAGCAGCATTAGGTCATCTATCTATAGTCTTTAGTCTTTTGATTTGGAATTAAAGGATAAAAGGAAGTGATAGATTGTCAAATTCTGGCATTTTTTCTCCCAATTTTGGCTCGTGTCGCTTCAGTGTCCACAACACATAACCTGTGCTGTATGTACACAACCTGGGAGTCATTTACCTAAAACCAAACGTTCATTTGCTCTGGCAGATCAGTCTGGCCCCGCTCCCATTTCTACTGAAACCATAGTGGGTTCACTCAGTCACAACCATCTGTCTGATATGGGGGAGGCCAGATGCGGTTTGATACAATGAGGGGCTGCCACCTGTGACCTCTGCCCGTCCAGAACTGGCTCCTGTCCAAGACCGGTGCTCTGATTGGCTGTAGGTGTGTTGAACTGCATCCAAAGATCTGGGAGGTCTGAACCCATTGATGTAACACCACGTACAAATCTAAAATGAACTGAGTGGGCCAAAAACGGTTCGCATTTAGAGATTAAAGCTGCAGTGCTTGATAGTTTTTAAGGTCATTGGGCAAAGATTCTGTAATTAATAATCTGCTTATTGTAATGCAACTGGTCTGAGAAGCTGTGAGACTAATTGCTGGTGTTTATAGGATGGAGGAAATGTAGCCCATAACACACTCAGTTTTGGCACAGGTGTTTTCAGACAGGTAGGGGTGTTAAATACATGATTGACAGCTGATCAGATTCTGTTAAACGTGACCTGGACATGACTGCACTGCTTTACGAACAACACAGAACTTGGAAATTTGGCTTTGTTTTTCTATAACCATCTCATGTGATGTGAGGTTCAACGGTATTTATATTTAGTCTGGTGATTTGGACTGACATGAGAAATCTGCTGAAGAAAGGTTTTTTTATATATATTTTGATGTTTTTTCCCCTCATTCCAGCTCCTGCAGCTTTAATCTTTTAGTGTCAGGCTAGTGCATAAAAATAGGCAGGTACCAAAACAGGAAAAACAACATGTGGTGGATTAGTGAAGAGTTATAATATCATCCATCCAGCCATCCATCCATAGAAACTCAGAATGAAGCTCATCTCCACCAAGGGGGACACTGTAGAATTCCTGAGCAAAAAGATGTTACAATTTGGTGTTTATTTGATGGTCATGGACAATACTGAGTGCACACATAAGTCTAAAATCTCATCTGATCTGGGTTGAGACCTGGTGAATGTGAAGGCCATAAGCAAATGTTTCCCATTATTTTCATACTCATCTGGTCGTTCCTTGTGTCCGATAGGTGGAGATTGTGTCATCAGGGTAGAGACTCCATCAGATTTTCCTTGCATTTGTTTCATTTGTTAATCATCAGTATCTGGTTGTCATTTAACAAGTCCAAACCTAAACTTGCCACCAATTCATACCAAGACATACCAAGAAAATTACTTGCCTAAATAAAATAAAATAAAATAAAATAATGTAGCTGGGATAGGCTCTAGCACCATCACAACCCTCTGAAGTGGTTCAGAAGATGAATAAAATAACATTAAATTAAATTAAATTTAACTAAATTATATTAAATGAAATTAAAATGAAATAAAATGAAATGAAATATTCTCCCCTTATCAGATTCACCATCATCTACATATACAGTATTTACATACGCTTACATACATCCATAGAGGTAATGTAAAGCATAAAAATACAGACTCCCCTACTACTGCACATAAATCAAATTACAATTAAAATACATGAATAATTATAGTCAGTACAATAATCAAAAGCAGCAAAACAAGCCCTATATCTTGGTGACTAGTACTAAAGACAGAGAAGGCTAAGTAATTCTAAAATCCTAATGTCATCTACAGGAACTTTCCTAAAGGCATGGATGAATACCACACCAATCTGGAGGTGATCATTGCATTAGGAGAGCTGTTACTCCAGCACTGTAGCTTCAGAAACCTCTCGCCCTGCAGGAAAAAGTCCATCCTTCCTTTGAGTTCTTTTACTCAGAACGCTAAATGGAGGAACTAAAGCTTGACTATTTAAGCCTCTCGCCTAAGGAGTTCCTAAAAAAATAGCTGTAATGATTTTTAAGCATCTGTTTAGAAAAAAACATCTGCACAAATTGTGAAATGTGAATAAATTTCAGCCTAAAATATAATCCTATTCATGAAAAATAATCATCGCAGCTGGTTATTGGAATACAAAGAGCTCAAAAACCAGCTATGTAACTAAAAATGTGTCCAAACATATCAGTAGATGAATTATGAAGATGCGTTTGACCCATGGGTGTGTAGACAAAGATGCCTGATGAAGATAGATGAAAAAAAAATAAATAAAAAATGGAGTGACGCCCAGGGTCACCTACTGTACATGCAGTCGATTACTCCGAGCTACGCCCGTGACACTCCTGCCAAAGACAATCAGTCCCAAGCTACTGCCATCGAAGCTGCTCAATCACAGGGTGAGAAAAGGTCTTGGCTTTGCTTGGCTTGAGGTAAGAGCAGCATCATAAATTCAATTTTGAAATAACAGAATCCAGGATATCCTGTGGTTAACCACTGAGGCACAGATATCCGATTGTCTAACCAAAAGGAGAACCCACGCCTGTAATCCTGTCGGCCCTGATAGATGGAATATGGATGTTTGAGTAGATTTCATGAAAACAAGAGTGACTCCAGATGCCCTTTGCTATGAGGATACTCAGTCATTTAGGTAATTCGTGATGGCTTTTACTTGGTAAATTTGTGCTTAAATTGTGCAGAACGTTCAAAATCACTCCGTAATTACCAGTATTCTATTGCCCATCATGTCATCTGTACATTAAAAATGACTGGCTATTAAAAAACATGATATGTGTGTCAGAGGTTACGTGCCTTTTCATGTCCAGCATTGAAACCAGTCAGAAGACGAGGTGAAACTTCGGCGGCCATTCAGGCCCAGCCCCGACTACAACAATGAAGACATCCTTGGAGATGGCCTGTGTTTACTGCCGGGTTGTCAGGGAGTCCTCCACACTTAGGCAATAAGGAAGGGGATTATTTGCTTTGGCTGTGAAAGAAGGCTCTAATCAGATCATTGTGACATGTGAACACATTGTTTGTCCTCCTCGCCACCCAACTCTCTCCATCCCTGCGTAGTTTCTGTTCACCTTTCACCTTCTCCCCTCATGTCTTCCTGTCATGTTTTACAAACAGTCTCGCAGGTTGTATCTGAGCAAGACCTGAATTTACTTGCAAACTGCAAACAAAACATAAATCGTGGAAAAAACGTGCAATTATAATTACTCATTACCAACACACGGCGGTGGTTGAAGTACACACTCTGTAGAAATATAGATACTCATATAATAAACACTAGAGTCTACAGTTTACAAACTGTCTCTGCGCATTGGCAAATTTTACATCACATTTTAGTAATGTACTGCAAATACTCAAAAGTCCAACCAAACTTCAAATTAAAACCACTACCATGAAAATAATAAAAATGAACATGAGCTTTCAAAGTCAGAAATAAACTCTAAATATTATGATGCCTTTCCCTCATCATGTTCTTATTTTTGTGTGGTTACATTTACATTCACTGTGCAGCAATGGACACATCAACGGATCATCTTTTATGCGTTATTGTCCCTTTGATTTAAGTCGACATTGTCCCTGATTTTGGCAAAGTGGGCAAAGATACATCTTTAACACCCCTTCTATGCATCAAAAGTAAAGTAAAAAAGCCTGTTTTGACCAAATAAGAATAAGATAGTACAGGTATTTGTGTTAAAATGTGAGTTAAAGATAAAACTTCAGTATCTTCACATAGTATTTGTACTTGTTTACTTTTCATATCTGGTAGCATAGTATGTTCTTCTGCCTTCATGTTGATTGGAAAAAAAACTTCCGCACAAACATCCCTCCAGCTCCATGTGTAATTGTTTTCTCCCCCCCTCCTTCCACCGATTTGCTCCTCCATTGTCCTCCCTGCTACCCGGCATGTGAAAAGACAGAGGGCAAGATAAAGTAGGTTGTGAGAATAGTCATGTGTAATTGCCACATCATCTGTCTTATCTGATCTCGCAAGCCTGCTATTGTAATGAAACACCAGTGGAGACAAGCCTGGAAAGGTGAATATTACACAGTGTGATGGCACAATCCATCCCTTTATTTCTCTGGGTTTTCCACACACTCATTCAAGGAAGTACTGGGGCATGTGAGGGCTGGATGTGGGCTCGAGGATGGCAAGAGTGCTGAGGTAACCACTCTGATAAGTGATGCATCTCCACACTGTATTGTGCATTGTGCTTCGCAATGACAACCCCTTTGTTAAGACACATTGAATTAAGATGCATCCACGGTTGATTTTTTTTGGTATAAGATTAAAGACTCAGGTTTCAGTCTGTCGATACTTCAGTGTGTGGGAATATTTGTCGTCATATATTTAAGCTAGTGTGGATTTCAGCACAAATCAAATGACTATGATTAATGATAGGTGCACTTTTTCATCAGGTAACTTTTCTTTGACAAGGCTAAATAAGTAGTGGAGATATTAACCAGTGTTGATATTTAAAAGGAAAACCATGTCTGAGTTTAGATACTGCCCTTTAGCGCCTTGCCATGGTTTTATCAGGTATTGCAGTATTTTTTTTTTCTCACATCATTTTTCATCTAAAATCACTGGATGAATGGAATTATACTTTCACTCAAGTAGTCTGATCAAGTAAAAAATATGAGGCATTTGTACTTTACTTGGGTGAAAAAGACTGTAAAGTAATGTAAGTGGTAAGTCAGTTAAAACATATTGACCCAAGAGTCAATTAATGTTTAGTTGATGTTGCAAAGGGGAGGAATGAATGTGATTTCTGTACAAAAGAAATATTAATTTACATATGACTATCTAAATGTATACATGATAAGTAAATAATATATATCTCCACCCCCAATACTGCTGAAGATGATGGTGTTTCTATGTTCAGAACAGAATCTGTCCTCTAAACATCCAAATGGGTCATATGTGATGACAATGAAAAACCGAGAAAACCTTTTTTTAATTATTGATACAATTAGTGATTCTTCAGTTATTCAATGTTTTTGATCAGTAAATGCTTTTGGTTTCTGGTGGATGTTTCAGTCTTTGACGGTTAAAACTCTAAAAAGTGACAAAAAAACAAGCCCATTTCCAGGTTTGGGATAATAATGAATCCAAGAGAGATTTTAAAGCATTTATTTATATGAGGAGGAGAATTTTCTCAGTCTATGAAGGAACAGTTAATGCTTCAGTTCATCGCTAACACTGAAAATCAATGCATAGCTTTTACTGGGAAGGAAGGAGATGAAAAAATGTAACCTGAAACATTCTTGAGACATTCTCAGACATGCTTACTGCAAAATGAGTCCGTTTACTTTTCATACATTAAGCCTTATTGCTGATAATGACTATAATTCTTAAAGGTGCAGCTGAAATCATGGGGGAAAAGATAGAATTTGATAATGCACTGTTCTCTTGGTCCAGACTAAATATTCATAGATGACCTAATATTCCATACTGGTACAGAAAAATGAAGCCACTTTTCTAACCTGGGTAGAGCTGTAGAGTCACATCCATGTCACTCTAATTGAATCTGATCAGTGATTGGTAATAAAAGCTGTCAGTCATGTACCTGTCTGAAAACAGCTAGAAATACGGTGTCATAGACAAAAATATAGGTGAGGAGTAAATACAGTAGAAGTCCTTTAAAGATGATAAATAACTAACTACAGTTCTCAGGATGACTGGCCAAATTGCTGCATAGCAGTAACATCAGCGGATGACATAAACAAATTAAAGGATAAATGCTGCCACATTTTCAGACAGGCATTTGTCATTTCTAAAGTGCATTTGAGCTAAAACTCCAAATGACTCCTTCAAAAAGTAAACGGGCTTAGTCATGACTTGTCTAATGTCCAAGTATTCTTTACAGATACGTGGGTCTGGAAAAGAAGAGGGATGCCTTTTTTTTTTTTTTTGCATTCCAGTTCAGATTAAAGAAGGAATTAGTGGTTGGATTTAATGGAAAGTAACAGAAATGGTTTGAATTATGGTTTGGACTGAATGATGGGTATCACTCATTTCTATTAAGCTGAGGTTTGTTTACAGACACAACAAAGCTAGATGCAAGACAACGGACTGGGGCCTCTCACTCTCACTGTGCCAAAAGCCATCTTTTTGATGCCATAAAATAGTGTGACTTGTTTTATGTGAAGTAGCTGACAGACAGGATGATTCAAATTCAATCAATCAATAAAATTTTATTTATACAGCGCCACATTATAACAAATGTTATCTCTTGACACTATACATATAGAGCTGGTTTAAACTAGACTCTTAGGCCACGTTCAGACAGCAGGTCTTAATGCGCAATTCGGATTTTTTGGTGAAATCCGATTTTTTTGTGTGCTCGTTCATATTACACATTAAATGCAACTTCTATCAGTTTTGAGTATGAACTGACTGCGATCCTGAAGTGACCCGCATGCCAAAAGAGGTGACCACACAGGCAGACACTGTATTTAAGGAGGTAAATATGTTTTTCCCACCACTCCTCCTCCTGGGATGCAGAATTGTGAAGTTTGTCGCATTTCAATAACGTAAAGATCGGATAAATGTGACCTGGCTGTTAAGACTGAAGTTGCATTGCAAAAAATCAGATATGTATCAGATTTAGGAGCACATATGAAAGTGGCCTGGGTCGGATTTGAAAAAAACGGATTTGTGCTGTTCAAAGTGTCTTAAACAGATCACATACCAGTCACATATGGGCAAAAAATTGGATTTGGGCCACATTTGCCTGCTGTCTGAACAGAGCCTCTGTAATCCAATTTACAGACACCCAACAGAATCCTCCAGGAGCAAACCCTTGGTGACAGTGGCGAGGAAAAACTTCCTTTTAACAGGCAGAAACCTCGAGCAGACCCCGACTCCTGGAGAATGGTCATCTGCCTTGACCAGTTGGGGTTAAAGAGAGAGGGTAAAGCAAGGTAGAGAGAGAGAGAGATTTGAGGAGAAGGGGGTAATAGGGGGAGACCATGGATGTATAGCAAAGGGAACAACTGTTAAAACTACCAATAACTAGTACAAATACCCATAACTGCTAACACCACTACTCCAACTACAAGTATTTGATTGAGTATTTGATTGTTCACAGCAGCTGCTCTTAGCTGGTCTCAGGCAGGAAGGCTTGTTTAGTTTGGTCCCTTACAGTCTTTAGGAAAGTCATGAGGCCAGAGCCACCGGTGCCTCTCTCCTCTAGTGCTGTGGGCGCTTGGCTGACTAAGTCCTCATTTGAGTCCTGGCTCTGGTTTCGTAGTTGTCGTGCACGGGCAGCAGGTACAGTGATAAATCGGCTGACCATATTTATGTGGTAGCTGCGCAGATCCACCAGTTTTGTGACACAGAGCTCAAAGGCCTGGTTGAGCCGCTCACTAGGCTGCTCCTCAACAAAATTCCTCAGTGAAGGCTGCATGGAGATGTCCTGGATCATTTGATTATGAGCAGGGGGCATGTAGTTCCTCATGCGGGTGAGAAAGGCACCTACATCAGGGCAGTATTACCACAATAAGTCGCCCTTTCTTTACAACACTGTAGTGATCAATCAAATGAAGACATCTTACCGCTTTTTCCTTCATGTTTGACTCCCAATAGTTCATCAAAGCAGTGCAGCAGGCTGCTCTCTGCAGCACTCCCTCCTGAATACTCCATGGGTTCTGTTTGGACGCCCTCATAAACCAGCCCCTTTGGCATGGAGGGGTTGTCTTTCCATCTGTGTATGTGTACATAAACACACTTTGCAAAAACATACTGAAAAAAACTGACTAATTAAAACAGAAATGGTCATATATGTATATATATATACCCGGAGAGGTAGATTCTCATGATACCATAGAAGACTGAAGGCTCCACATAAGCTGTAAAAACATTAATATGCATCAACATGCTTGTTAAATTAAAGTACAGATGTTGAGGATATGTTTAAGTGACTACCGTGCATCAGCTTCAGCGCATCAGCCATGTCCTGTAGAGACTTGCTGATGGTGTCCAGGGCTTTGGTCACACCACCAGTGTCACCACACCTGACACCATTGATCACAGAGGGAATGCTCTGCAACACACATACAATGGTAAAGCCTTTTTTATTTTACAATGCACAAAGATCTTTCAGTAAATGTCTTCACCTTCAGTGCAGGGACTGCTGCCAGTTCTACCAGCAGAGTGACCATAAAGAAACCTCGTGTATTGTCCCCACCTGGGAGGCTGAGCAGCAGCTCCAGGTTCCTGCACCACAGAAGTAAAACCATGACCTTTGTGATGATAGTAGAACAGTAGGTTATTGATGCTTATCAGAACCAACATAAAAATCTACTCACTCCATGTCAAACGGTCTGATGCAGGGGATAAAAATGAGCATGAGAAAGAAACAGGAGTGAAGTTTAGATTTACTCAGGACTCTTATGTTGGATGTCACCAAACCACACAGCTGGCCTCACCCTTGTGGATCCCTCTTCCTCCAGTTTGCCAAAACTGCATCTGCATGGACCAAGATGGGGGGAAGTCCTAAGCGCTGAGACACGTCCCAGAAGGGGACAGCCAGGTTACGTGGCAGCACCTTGGACCAGGATTAATTGTATAATCAGTCATTGGATGTAAATGACTGAGAGTTAAACAGCATCATTAGTTCTGTATCTACTTTTTGTATGTGTTCCTCTTTGTATGAAGACTCCACAAACACAGGTTAACACAAAGGTTTTGTCATAGAATTGTGAAAAGCCCTGTAAATTAGGCCAGAACAATATAGGAAACATTGTTCAATATTTTAACAGTAAGACCAGACTTTGCAGCTGACACCAAACTGATAGCAGCTAACTTGAAGTTGCTTTACCTTTAAGGTATTGGAGGGGTATTAATGATGTATCCCCAAAACAGAGACAATTTCAACTGAAATCAAAAGGTCAATAACGCATAAAGGATGATCCCATGTTGTGTCCATTGCTGCATAATGAATGTAACCTCACTAAAATAAGAACATGATGACCACTAGGGGAATGCATCATAATATTTAAAGTTAGTTTCTGACTTTGAAAGCTCATGTTGATTTTCATTATTTTCAGTGTATTGTTTTTTTAATTGAAGTTTGCTTTGACTTTTGAGTATTTGCATTATGTTGATATGTTTTTTTTTATATGAACTTTGGTTTGATAGTTTTTGCAGTGCATCAAGACAAAAAGAAGTGTAATTTATCATGCACAGAGACAGTTTGTAAAGTTTAATTTGACCAGATGATTGATCAAATGTGTGAAAGATCCATTTATCCAGAGATTATCCTGAGGGTCTTTTTTTAATTGTGATTTTGTAATGTGTTTATTATACATGTTCAGATTACAAATAACATAACAAAACATGAAAATATGATTTATCACTTAGAATTATTTTAAAGAAATATGAAATATAAAATGTGGATACTTCTAAAATTCATGCAGTTAAATCATATTATTCAGATGAATCTGAAAAGTAGAGTTCTATGTGTATATTATATCTTCTTTGATAGGTTTTAATGGAATGGGACCAGGGTGAGAGGAAGTAAAACATCAATAGGACAAAAAAGAAGGTTAAAAAGCCAGAGGGCTACTTCTACTGTGTCGTTTTCTCCCTCCTGCCAGACGTAGCCCATGGTCATAACACTGAGGGCCAGGTGGGCCAGTCGTAACTCTCTGTGTGTCTGGAGAAACTCACTGCTCAGCATCGGCATCTGGACAGGAGGAGTAACAACACTGAACTTTAATAACATACACAGTCCACTGTCCTTGTGAGTTCATTGTCCTCACCCACCCTGTTAATACAGGAGCGCAACTCGTGAGAGAGCACGAGCTCCGGGACATGAAGGGCAATATCCATCCACGGCTGATAGTAAGGTGGAAGCTCCTCCTGTGAATAATATCAAATGAAACTCAACATGCACAGACATGAAGGAGACAAGCTGTTTAAAAAATATATGCCACGGGAGGGATGTGACCCAGCCTGACTTAAGTCAACTTATCTGTGAAGAAGCCTGCATCTTGAGCCTCCTTTTGTTTATTGTAGAAAAATGAGTTAGTCGTTAATTTATGTTGAGGTTATTACTATTTTGAAGTAAGTCATTCTTATTAGCAGATTGTTGCTTTTTTTGTCCCTCTACCATCTAGACCAGCCATTAAACAGTGGAAACAGTGGCAAAATACACTTAACCTATAAAGACCCAGTGCTACTTTTGTGGCAGTTCCCAAATGATTTTTTTCCTCTCTATTTAACCTTTCTTTATTATAATATTATCCTCTGTATTTTTCGTTTTTTCAGTGAAAATCAGGTATTTTCCTATATTTAATTTACTAATCATGTGGATGTTCATAAAAGCTCAGATTAAAGTTGAGGGTTATTATATGAGAAACAGAGAAAACTGAAGAAAAAGTGACTTTTTCAACAAA
>JAPQRQ010000028.1:20199241-20215532 GCA_037367365.1 Apogon talboti | reverse complement strand
CATATCTGATGACCATGAAAAGATGATAAACTGCATTTTACACCAATTATTTACATGTATTGATAGGATTAGTGGATGAACAGCTCAGTAGATGGTTTTGGTCCTCAGTGGCTGTTCTGGCCTTTATGAGTTAATTGTCAAACTCCATCCCTGGTCGTCATCCTCAATGGTATGAGGCTTTAATCTACGTTTGCACAAGCAGAAACATTTTCATTCAGAAATAAAAGACAGCTGACCCTGTATTTTTATACCCTTTATTCTATGTCGTTTCATTCACAGTGACTTCAGACAGAGGTTTAACCAAGAGGAGCATTTGTAAACACACATTGCCGGTAGGAATAAAGTGCAATAGACAAAGTAATCATGACAATGCAAAATTTCAGCCTTTATCAGTCAGTTGCTTTCAATCAATATCAACAGCTGTTTACCGTTTTAAATGGTTTCTGCATAAAATCCAAACACTCACTCTTTACTCGTTGTACATAAAAGTTATTTTTAACTATAGGCTTTTATTTTATTTTTTTTTACATCATACAAGCAATGTGGTTTCCTGACAATCAAATTGTTCATTATGCCTGCCTGTGTGCAGTGTAAACAATAAAAATGGGTCAGCATGGATAAATGCAGGGTCTTTTTTCACCTACCAAAGGCTGAGGGAGGATGAAGCCAAACTCCTCGGAGACATGGTAAGAGTCCAGACAGAACGGGGCTTTAGAGTCTTTCGTAGCAGCAGCCATAGAGAAAGTAAACCTACGGCAATGATTCTCTGACTGTCCAAAAGGTTAAGGAGACCCTCAAATATGTGGACTGAGGAACAGAGTTCATGTGAAAGCTGCAGTCAACAATAAGTATTGCCTACACATTCAACTTCACTAGTATTTCACAATTCTATGTTAAGGGAGGCAGGTTTGTACTTGTACCTTGTACTTTAAATCACTTACTGCTATGTATCAGAACACTGCACAAAAGTCAAGGCAACCCACTCACAGGTTTGTTGTTCTTGTAAAATTATAATGACATATTATGAAGTACTGATGCGTTTCTCAGTGTCTGTTACAAGATGCAGCTGAAATATATAGGAAATATGAGAACAGCATTAAAATCAGAAAACAGACCAAAGTGTTTAATAGTATTTAGAGTGACCTCCTTTTGTACTTAACATGTTCTGAACTCTTCTGGGCAGACAGTGTATCATTTAGTGCATTATTGTCTTGGTTTCATCCAGCACACGTCAAATATCTCTTATTGTTGAGCTACTTTTTATCATCAGAGGTCACGATAAATACTGTTACTGGTACAAGCTATTTAGTTTATATTTTTTTGCAAGATTTAAATACTGTGCACATTATTTTCCTGTCTTTTCTTGTTGTATCTTAATAAAAAAAACTTACAAATAAAAGGTGTTATGCTCTTTACAACCCTTTAAAACCAACAGGTGGCAGAGGCCTTTTCCACAGTATTGTATGCGCATATGTAAAGTATCCTGTACTTGTTTGTATGTTGCATAATTTGCGTATTTTTGTGTAATTATTAAATCAGAGCAGCTTTTCACTTGAAAAGGCAACATATCCACATATACAGACTGTATGGCTCAATGAAATGTGGCTGGATGATGACTGCTATAGTCAGAATAAAACAGGTTATGATTTAGTGCTGTGTAATTCTACCATTGAGTCTCTGTTAATTTTACCTTTTTAACAATGTTACATGAGTTTGATTTAACTGGAAACACAGAGTGTCAGCCTCACCTGGTGGAGCATAACGCACATTGCAGGAGTTACAATGATACTGACTGGAATCACTCAGTCCTTCCAAACAGAACAGAACACATATTGTATTTTACTGCATGAATGGCTTCCTTTTTTTTTTTGCTTGGGAATATGATGTCCAGTGAATTGTGATAAAAAATGAATTGCAGTAGGTTTCAGTGTCATCACAGAATAATGATTGTTAAGAATCTGGTCAATGAGTTGAAACTGCAATGTAGCTTTGGCATTAACATGCTGTGAAATCTGAAAGAGTAAAGGTCACCTGAAATTCAATTCCCCTCGGAACAAAGTTAAGATGTGCAAACACTGGATTGCATTGTTACACTGTGTAATGTGAGTGAGATGGTTCAGAGCAACACAAAGTGACGGAGGGAAAAGACACAGCAGCAAAACTTTGGGAAAATCTCTTCAAAATAGGTTTAATTTGGGAATTGCAGCTTAACTGAACTGAATCAGAGGCTGTGAAATCAGTAAACTGGGAGACAACCTTTATCATTCTGTTACTATCTCAACCGGCTGCCTGTCATCTGTGCACTATGGCTGTCAGCACATATGAGTGGTGAGTACCATTTTATTTATCACTGTCAAAACACAGTAAATGACATGATCATTTACTGTCTGAAAACACACTTAATTACTCAGTAAGAGTGTCTTTTAAGACAGTAAATGATCATGTTCATACTTAGTTTACCACTCAATAACATGACCCCTCAATAACGTAACGTGACCCCTCAGTAATGTGAAGAATAACTGCATGTGTTGAAGGAAAAACAAACTGTTCTTGTAATCATTAACAAGGCAGTGGCCAGTGACTGAAGTAAATTTGACTCTCAACACTAACAACTCAGTAACAGTTAATGACTTACATGATTGATTTGCTTGTGATTGTATTTGAGAACTACTAAGAAATTAATGATAAAAAAGAGTGATAGCAGATTTAATGTATGAATATGCAAACCCAGGTACATCTTTATACCAAAACAGTGATATAAGAGTGCATGTGTTAAGTATGTAGAGTGTCTAAAAACTATACTGTTGACTGTGTTTGGATCACAAAAATCACAATTCATCATTCAGCATTACTTTAAATGTCTGTACTATCATCCAGATGTGTCCTTCTACATGCAGATTCCATGAATTCTTAAGTGATTATCTTATGAATAATGTCTCATGACATGATTTGGTAACTTGAACAGTAGATATAGGAGGAAGCTGTGTATGTATGTCTCATGGCTGTGATGTGTAATATAACATAAGGATTAAATTATTTCACTGGCAAATGTCTTCACTATCATCCAGATGGGTCTTTTAACATGCATCATGTGATGAATTCTCCAGTATGTTACAGTACCTTATAATGTAATAGTATGCAAATCCACATGCATCTTTATACCAAAACAGTGATATAAGAGTGCATGTGATTAGCTTGTACCTAAAGATTATACTTTTGAACAGACTAAAATATAGTCTTTATATGACTATACTTTTAATTGTGATTTTGTAATGATTTTCTCATGTGTTCAGATCATAAAAACCATGAGAATACAATTGAAATGTCTGCACTATCATCCAAATGTGTCCTTTTAGCTGCAGATTCTATTACTTTTTAAGTGAGTATGCAAATATAAATGCATCTTTATACCCACACAGCATAATAAGAGTACAGTGTGTAGAATACCGAAAGACTGTACTCTAAGTGAGACTAAAGTATAGTCTTTATGTGGGCTACAAATGTTTGTAGCCCACATAAAGACTATACTTTATGGCACATACTGTATACACAACACACACCAGCACAAGTTAATCACACATCCCACCTGTACTACATTAAATTAAAGTCCAATGCAATCGATCGTCTTTTTATGGGGCTGTAGAGCGTGATGAATGTTTAATGCATTTTATCAGACTCACAACACAACTCAGCCTCGTGAGTACAATCTATGTTTTCAGGGTTAATACAAACACAACACATGTGCAGGACTGGAGCCCAGACAGCTCTGCTTAGGAGCTGTGGAATGAGATTTATGCGACTTTAAAGTGGATCAGTGTTTAGTAATGAATGGTATTTTTTTTTTTCGTCGGTGCGCCTGCCTATTATTAGCTCCGGAGGCCTTACAGTAAGTGGAGGTGGTTCCATGACGGTCAGGGCTGCAGCTCTGCCGCGGACCGACAGGCTCCAGATCAGCCTCCGCGTTTGTGCCGGCGCACTCGGACGCATCGCCCCGATCTGATCCGGGAGCTCTTTTCTCCCAAAAAACAACTGCGGTCGGCCGCTTATTTTCTAGCCTCCTTCACCTTGCCTTGAAGATGAAGTTAAATACGAGCTGCCGTCAGGTGCAAGACGCATCCGATGGAGCCCTGCGTTTCGCCTCGACCATCGACCAACCCGATGCAGCACTTTCTTATGTTGCGGTAAGGCGGAAATGACACATGGCCTGCACGAAAATCACACTCGATTTCTTTGCCTACCGCTGTTTTTTTTTTTCTTTTTCTTTTTTTTTTTTTTTTTAAAGCGCGGACCCAGATAAACAGGAGTCAGTGACGGGGTGTTACATAACGCGTAATGCAGCAGCGCCTCATGACTAGTGTCTCGGTGGTGGAGGGACTGTTCGGTCCTTCTGGTAGGATATGCACTATTTTATCATCTTTGTTATGATGATCACAGAGGCTGAAAGCTTATTTACTGGGGATTTATGTCGGAGAATCTGCCGTGGCCGCCGTATGGGTTTTTATTGAATATCTGACCATATCAAAAATGATTAATTAATTCGGGAGTTGCGCAGTGTGGAGTGTAACAGGAAAGGGCATATGAATGAGTAATATTAGAGGCGTTGTATCTGTGTAGTGTCATGCAGGCCCTGCCTAAGGTCAGACTGTCTGATGTTTTTGTATGTAAGCCCAAATGGGGATGAGACTTAGCCTGTGGACATGCAGATTGTTCAGTCAATGAAAGGCTGGATTTTATGAATGGCTGCAAACTGCAAGTGACCTTAAAAGGAAAACATATCATAGTAATCCTTAATAGTAATTTCTGCACAAAAAATGAATCAGGAACATGTCAAACTGTAAAGCTCTTCAGGCAGATTACAATAGCAGATTATTTATAACAAGATCCTGAAAAGTCAAACATTTGGTTGCATTGGTGACCAGGTGCATGGTTTTTGGAAGCATTGTGCAAGATGGGCAAACAAACGCACCCCTAGGAGTCAAGGCAGGGACTGACCTCATTCATAACAAGTAATTGTAGAGCTTAAATATGAATGAGTGTTTCTCTTAAAGGTCATACTCATCCCTAATGAATAAATATATGTGAAGAGAGGGCATGCCTGAACTAAAATAGTGGTTTTGATGTGTAGAGAGTGTGTGATGTGATAAAGTTTGAGGCTGCAAGAGTGGGTTTTGACAATAGTAGCAGTTATTACTACCACTTTTCACACGATAATGCTTGAATTAAAATAATTACTATGAGTAGAATACATAGAGGACTGTTGGATATATGCTGTGGCTGTCAGAAACACAGGCTTCAGTTCCCTTGGAAACCACTCCGGTTACCTAAATCATCAGCCACCATTTTCAAGAGAGAGAAGTAGTCTATTTACCTATTCCTTCCATTTCATTTAATGATGCTGTGTATGTGAGAATCTGATTTCCAGTACTCGGCACGTGTTTCAACTCTGTTTAGTCAGGATAAAGGTAAGATTATGTGTAAGGATTTAGTAAATTAACTGTAGGAGCGGTAGCGTAAACTTGTAGAGAGTAAGAAATATATGCAGTCTGTATCTATAAATAGCATCTAGTGAGGAAAACAAACCATTACATTTCCATTTATTCTGAAACTGTTATTGTTTTTATATTGCATGTGCTCTCCTTAAGACCTGCATGACATTACTGTGGCGTTAAATCTAATTTTTAAATCTCTAGATCTTTAAAAAAAAAAAAAAGAAATCTGCTTTTGCAGGCTTATACCTTTAAATTTCCTCCGTATCAGGAACAAGGACAAAGAACTTCTGAATGGGCGCAGGAACATCACGAGACTGTTCATTGATATCTCTGCAGTACAGATGAGGAGCAGTCACAGGGTCTAATATCCGTATTGATCCATGTTCCTGTACTGTTCTGGACAATAGTCTAGGATTTCCAGTGCTTATGCAGCTTCTCTGTTTTCTGACAGGTCCCAGCTGACGGATTCTGATATGGACTATGAGAGGCCAAACGTTGAAACTATCAAGTGTGTGGTGGTCGGAGACAATGCTGTTGGAAAGACCCGCCTCATCTGCGCTCGGGCCTGCAACGCTACACTGACTCAGTACCAGTTACTTGCCACCCATGTGCCCACAGTCTGGGCTATTGACCAGTACAGAGTATGCCAGGAGGTGAGTGTGCAAATAATGGACTTAAGTTATCTCACTATTGGGACATGTTCGGTTGAATCCTGTTTATTTCAGCGTATAAATTCTAGAGCCAACTTCACAAATAAGTAGTACATTAGACTAAAACGTTGTGCACATTCCACAACTGAAAAAGTAGTAAGAAGGAAAAGTCTTGTGTCCACTTTTAATTAAGTTAAAAGATTTTTGTTTTTGAGGAGTTTAATCTCTATCCACACAATTGAACTAAATCAAAAACACTTCAATGCACCTTTTTAAGAATAATACGCCCAATACTTTTTTTAATGATATAATCATTGTTTCTTGTGGATAAATGTATGAAATAAAAAGACAAATGTACGTTTATTTAATGTTAACTGTCCATGCTTTTGTTCGAGGATTGAGTGAACTAACGTGAAGGGATGAGCATATAATTTTTTTACTGTGTGATACGACAAAATCAAAGTTTATTCTTTCGCTAAAATTCTTTCAACTGTATTACATCTCCTGTGACTCACATGAGACTAAAATCTCTCTACTCCCAGCTACTTAACCCATAAAGACCCAAGCATTCACTGTCAACCAAAAACATCTCCTGATCTAAAATGTTTAATACCTGTTGATCTACTAATCCTATTAATCCGTGTAAATAATTGGTGTAAAATACAATTTATCATCTTTTCATGGTCATCAGATATGACCCATTTGGATGTTCAGAGGCTCCATAGTTACCGTGGAAACACTGTCATCTTCTACAACACTAATTCACCAGTAAAACCCATGGAATTGGATCAATGACAGTGGATGGAGACACTTGTTTTAATTTCAGTTAATGATATATTTGCTGAAAAAGTCACTTTTTCTTCAGTTTTCTCTGTTTTTGATATAATAACCCTCAACTTTAATCTGAGCTTCTATGAACATCTACATGATCAGTAAATTTGATATAGGAAAATACCTGATTTTCCCTGAAAAAAAAAGCAAATTACAGAGGATAATATTACAATAAATGGTAATAAATTACTTAAGAAAGGTTAAATATTGAGGAAAAATCATTTGGGAACTGCCATAAAAGTAACACCGGGTCTTTATGGGATAAGTTCTTCATTTCCTTACAGAACCTATTTCTTAAGTTTCCATTGAATGTGTCGTGTGTCCTTAGGTTTTAGAGCGCTCCAGAGATGTTGTGGATGACGTCAGTGTGTCCCTTCGCCTCTGGGATACATTCGGAGACCATCATAAGGACCGGCGTTTTGCATATGGCAGGTGCGATACTTTCATTGTTTAGTAATGCTTAATCTAGTGCTGTCTGGGTTGTAAGACTTTTGTGTTGCCTCTTTGCTTTCAGGTCTGATGTGGTGGTCCTTTGCTTCTCAATCGCCAATCCCAACTCTCTGTACCATGTGAAGACCATGTGGTACCCGGAGATCAAGCACTTCTGTCCCCGTGCTCCGGTCATCTTGGTTGGCTGTCAGCTGGACCTGCGTTATGCAGACCTGGAGGCAGTGAACAGAGCACGGAGGCCTTTAGCGAGGTAGATTGAAAAGTTTAAAAAGTCAATAGAAAATAACTGCACCACTTTATGATAATTCTAAACAGCTAAATGGGATATAGGTAGGTCATTAATAATTTTACAAACACTTTAATTCATATGAATAAGATATTATTGCATCAGAAAAGGAGGGGCAAATACGACCTTCTCCTTGCCAAATAGTGAGCCCATACTGACCCTTACTGTTAAACCTGAGATATTATTTTTTATTCACTGGAAAAGGAATGTGTCAACAGATTCATGCACTAAAGCTCTAACATTATAAATTTTACACTATACAATAAAGCTTCCCTCTGCCTGTTAAAGATGACAGTAACACATAAATTGTAATTTGTTTTATATTTTGCAGTAAGGGCCTATTTGTCTGCTATGATTGGCATTAAATCATTAGTAAATAGTCAATAAAGGATGCAAAATTAAACAGAATACTCGTGTAAAAAACAAGAAGTCAAGTCCATCAACTTAAGTCTGTGTCATCATGTCTTCATAACTGTTTCTTATTATGACTCATAAAGTCTTTACAGCTTAATTATAAAGTCTTAAATAGAATGTGGTGTAAAATGGTACCAAAATTAGGGATGTGTTATAAAGGCAGTATTTTTAGAGCCAGAAATGCCTCTGACACATTATCCTTTTTTTCAGGCCCATTAAATCCAATGAGATTCTTCCTCCAGAGAGAGGTCGGGAGGTGGCCAAAGAGTTGGGAGTGCCATATTATGAAACCAGTGTTGTTGCTCAGTTTGGTGTCAAAGACGTCTTTGATAATGCTATCCGAGCTGCTCTAATCTCACGCCGCCACCTGCAGTTTTGGAAATCTCACCTTAGAAATGTTCAGCGACCTCTCCTTCAGGCGCCCTTCCTGCCACCGAAACCTCCCCCACCTATAATCACGGTGCCCCCTCCCCCGACCACCACAGAGGAGCATCCAGTTGGTCTTCTGGAGGACCCACACTGTGCTGACGTCATCCTCGTTCTGCAGGAGCGACAGAAAATCTTTGCACACAAGATATACCTGGCGACATCATCTTCAAAGTTCTACGACCTCTTTATTATGGACACACAATACGAGGAGACTGAAAAGCCCCCTCGTGGGCCTCTTTCCGGCCGAGAGCTGCTAATGCGAGCTGCTAGCTTTGATGTTTGTGAAAGTAGTGATGATGGAGACAGGGCTAACCTGAGGGCCTGCACTAGTGATGGAACCCTGAAAGACTGTGAGGGCGGCAGACGGGGCAGGCTGCTTTCCTCTTGGAGTCGTGCCTTTGTCAGCATCCAGGAGGAGCTGGTGGACGACCCAATAACTTACAGCCCCAGGCCCATGACTGTGGTGCACATGGATCAGTCCATGCAGCTCAGTCCTTTTCGAGCAGTACTTCGCTACCTGTACACAGGTCAGCTGGATGAGAACGAGAAAGAGCTAATGCACATTGCACACATTGCTGAGCTGCTGGAGGTCTTTGACCTGCGGATGATGGTGGCAAACATACTTAACAATGAAGCCTTCATGAACCAAGAAATCACCAAAGCCTTCCATGTACGCCGCACAAACAGAGTAAAAGAGTGCTTGGCCAAAGGCACCTTTTCTGGTAAATGAAAAGAATTTATGCCTTTTGGTTCATATGTTATGCTTGAAAGGAAATACATTTAGTTGTAGCTGTTTTAAAGGTTCAGTGTGTTAGATTTAGTGGGATCTAACAGCAGAAAAGGAAATAAGAACTGTAATTTTGTTACCTTTGTTTCTACAGGGGGAACAGTTGGCCGTGTTTCCATAATAGCTCTGAGCAGACTTCTTTTTTCAGTTTATTTCTGTCGCCTATTATGTTAAAGGGTGAACCAGAATTAATATCGTCTTAAAGGTTCATTATGTAAGGTCACATTGTGCTGGTGTGATTACATGAAGTTGGTGTTGAAGCTTGTGTTGTACAGTATTGCAGTGAAGCAGAAGCACTGAAGAACTCCCCCCAAAAATTAGTGTACATGCTGTTGTAGGCAACAGACACATTTGTCAGCTTAGAAATTGAGTTATCTTAAATCAACAGGGTTCCAGGACATACCAAACTCAGACACAAACTTCAAATGAGCAAATGAATGCATTACATAGACTTACATAATAAACCTTTAACCTAAAGCTTCTATGATGGCCTTTCACTGGCCACCATAGAGGAAGGTGAGGGTTTGTTAAATTAGTTACACTCCCCCACTAGATGTCACTAAACCTCACACATTGAACTTTTAATGCTAATGTTTGAATGATAAAGTCGATTTAAGAATTTATGTTTGTATTTCAGATGTTGTATTCAAACTAGACGATGGGACAATCATGGCCCACAAGCCGTTACTCATCTCTAGCTGTGACTGGATGGCAGCTATGTTTGGTGGGCCTTTTGTGGAGAGCTGCACCAAAGAGGTAGGCCAGCCCGTATCACTGGTGCACCATGGGAAGTCAAATAAGACCCAATGAACAAAAAAACACATATTATGTCACATTATTTATTGTTTTAAGGGGTGCTTTTATTGTCACTAAGTTGGTAAAACAATGATATTGACGTTTTACTTATTGTATAATTTTACAAACCACATTATTTATAGCAATGATCGATACAAGTACTGAACCAAATACAGCACTGGACCTCAGTATGTGGTCTGTGTTCAAAGCATAATTTAATTAGAGGATTGCAAATCTGCTCTAATACAATTACACTGGCTTCTGTGATCCTAACATACTGCCATGCTGTCTTTTTTCTTTTTTTTATTTGGCAAAAGATAAGCATACTGGTAAATAAGACAGCATCTAAAGTCCTTTTTTAAGAACCAAACAGAATGCTGTCATTTTTTTGTCTGAATATGAAAAGTTTATAAGGTCATATAATCCTTTTTAATGAAATATAAACATAAGTGAGAAGCTTATTTGTATTTTCCTGACTTATAAAAATGCAAAACTCTGCAAAAATCACAGGCCTCTAAGTCCTGACTGTGTCACATGCTCCTTTTTCTAAGGTCCTGTTTCCCAACACAACACGCAGCTGTATGAGGGCTGTGCTAGAATATCTCTATACGGGGCGTTTTTGTTCTCGGCCTGACCTGGATGCAATGGAGCTCATTGTTCTTGCCAATCGTCTTTGCCTCCCTCACTTGGTTGCACTTACAGGTACTGCTTTTGGTGCACTTAATACCCTGTTCAGTGTATAGACTCTGTATTGTGTTACATAAGGCGATTGTGAGTGTTTACAAGCTGATGCCTTGAATCACTAGCTTTTATGTTTCTTTCAGAACTCTACACAGTAACTGTACTGACAGAGGCAGCGATGATGGGGGCTGATATTGACGGGGATGTCCTGGTGTATTTGGATATGGCGCAGGTAGCGTGTCAACCTGTCAATTTTCACAAATCAGGAACAGCAAAACACCTATATGATGCTTTTGCCAATTGGATCCAATAGAAGGACATATCTCTGCTCTGTAGGTAGCAGTCATTTTAACGACATCTCATGGGTAGAGTCAAAGAAGCTGTTTGTAGCTGTTTACCTAAATAAATAGCAGAAATCTGTAGTGCAGTGGACATTTCGGGAGCAGCACTTTTACATTATTTCAGCATTTGTAGTTCAGCTGTGTTTTTGGCTTCAGCTCTAGCTCATCAACATGCACACTACATTACTAACAGGGGAAGCAGACACTCAGAGCCTCCGGGGCTCTGAATGTGGCCAGTTCATTTGGTAGCAAAATGATTATTTGCAGTGTCTATGGTAATACAGGAGAGCTTTCTTGAGCTCCTGTATATTTTTGGCTAATGCTTAGGTGCTGTTATAGCGAGAAACTGGTGTCTGAGGTCGAGCTGCTCCTCGTCATACTTTCTAAAACTACTGTAGGGTGCAGGACATAGGGGATCTATTTACAGACATGGAATACAATATACATTAATATGAGTTCATGAGTGTATAGTCACCAGAAACCCTGTTTTCCTTGCCTTAGAAAGAGCTGTTTATATCTACAGAGGGAGCCCCACTCTGTTTTTAGTGGCTGGTGTAAGAGTCAGTTTCTATCTGCAGCTTCACCACTAGATATTGCCAGATCTTATACTTTGAAGAATAAATCCCCAGAAGTAAATCTAATGGAAAAGTTTGATGAAATATAATAGATTTTTTCTAATTAAAGATACAGTGTATAATCTACAAATTTCATTCAACTGAATATCCCTCTTACATGGTGGCAAAAAAAAAAAAGTGTTTGGTTTGTCTGCTCTAGAGCATACGTAACAGAATGAAGAAGTTCCTTCGGTCTTACTGCAGAAACATGGCGTGGAGGGGAACTAGACCCTCTGTAGATATAACTGGCTCATCTTAAAATGAATCACAGTGAAACCCATTTTTGAGAGATTATACACTAATGAGATGTCATCATGCTTGTTATATTCCATTTTGGCGATTAGGTCCAACTAAGTCTAAATACATTTTAGACAGTGGGCATTTAAATTACTTTTATATGCTGGATTACAGTTGAATTTACATTACAAACTACTGTGTTGAATTCTTGGATCTAACTTGTTTACTATTCTCTGAGAAAGTGTAAATTAATGTAATGGCATTTTTTTGTTTGACTAAGGTTTAAGTTGTACAGTAGTACATGTGCCTCCCGGTAAAAGAGGTATTCCTGTAAAGAAGAAAAACAAAAGTTCCCAAGACTAAAAGTCACAGGTGTTGTGTTTGCATCCTGACAGTTCCACGGTGCCCAGCAGCTCACTGGCTGGTGTCTTCACCACATCTGCACCAACTACAACAGTGTCTGCCGCAAGTTTCCCAGAGACATGAAGGCCAAGTCTACAGGTAGTAATGCTCACAGCTTGGATTTGTCTGTATTTAATTTCAATGTGTTTTTATCAGAAACAAAATATTTGATTTGAGCAGAAATTACAGCAAACCCATACGATAACTTCTTTATATACTTTTTCTCTTTTGCTATTTTTGTTTTTTTTAGTCAAATCGATGTTTAAATTATCATATATACCACCTTTTCTAAAGTCCCCAGTATTACTATATTACAGTATTTTCTGTCAAAAATATAGAAATAATAAATTTTTTTCAGCTGAGCATGTGTGCTCTAATAAATGTTGTGAAATGGAATTCTTTGAGTTCATACATAACATTATTTATCTTTCATTCACATGCAGAAAACCAAGAATACTTTGAGAAACATCGCTGGCCACCTGTGTGGTACCTGAAGGAAGATGACCACTACCAAAGAGCACGCAAAGAGCGAGACAAGGAGGACTACCTGTATCAGAGACGGCAATGTAAACGCAAGTGGCTCTTCTGGAACCTCCCTTCCTCTCCTAACTCAAACTCACCTTCTTCTGGTTCATCCGCTATCATCTGACACAGTGGTAAGGTTAGTTCCACTCTGGACATCAGCGTGGATCCCAGTTTTAAAAGAATACAGGATAAACCTTGCTGGCTCGGTACGTCCTAACTCTTCAGGCACAGTCATGCAGTCAAACAGCACTCCTCCTCAATCACAGTTACAGTAATAAATTTTGTTCCTTTAAGTTGGCATAACACAAGACTCAAACCTCAAATGGCGCAAATAACTCATATTGATTGTTACATGTTATATTATCTGAGTTAAATGTAAAATAGGACTCTGCTGGCACAGAACTTTCCACCTATGTTAACCTGAACTGACAACCAAGTGCTGCTTATCAGCTGCAACAACCAGCAACTCAACACAGAACTTAAGTCTCAGAGAAAAAACACTTTGCCCTTAAGTGTTTGTACAATCTACCAAACTACATGTACAGTACGATCTCATCAATAGTATAGGCTGCCAGGAATCAGTAATTGAAATCACTCAATCTAACCATGCTGATGATGATTGTGTTTGCATAAATGAAAATTGACAAGTTCTGCTCCTGTTTATTTTTGTACAGTCATTTGGTTGTTTGAATGTTTGTGTCCAGCTTGCACAACTAATCTGGACATACTCAGCATTTACATATTGTGATCTTGGGATTTGTGGCCTCTTGTTAAATAAGGGCTTTAGTTTATATGAATGCATTCAGTGTCCTGTGACACAAGAGATCCCAAATCAAGGAAAATATCTGGATTTTCTGTAAAATGCCAGCAAAAACAGACTCATTATTATTACTTTTTAGTTGCTTGAGAAGGTGTGTTAGCACACATGTATTCCGAGTCCTTCAGTTTTGCAGTACATTCATTGGAAAGTATCATGTATTGAATCTAAATCATCTCATAGCTGGTAGCAGCATTTCAGAAGCTGGAGTGGCCATATGTACATTAGCATCTATCTGTAACAGGGAGCTTTACTCTTCTGTCACTGGTATTAAATTGGCCTTTAGAGGTTTATCTATCTATTTATCTAAGTCATGACTTGTACATGCAGGAGGTAACCTCATGCCTGGGTGAAGTCATTATTCTTCTTTAAAACAACTTGAGCACTTTCTGGACTCTCCTTTACAGAGACACATAAGAACCTCCAGTAGCAGCACCTTTGTGAAAGGGACTGAGGACTAAGTGTGGTGTCATAACATGCTGCAACAAAAAAAAAGAAACCGGGGACGATGCAAGTCCATGATAAAAAGATTGCTGAAACACAATTTTGTGAAGAGGGTAAAGATCATTGTTCTTAAATTTGTTTTGCACACATCTTAGTATCACGGTTGTCATCTGCTGTTATACTTGATTGAATGACAGGACAGAAATGTTTGGATTAAAGAGCATGGTGCTAAGTAAAGATGGGTAATATTGTAAATTGTACAGTATATCAGATGAACTGCAAGTAACTTGCATTACTTTAATGTGCAGTTACGTAATATTGTGCACTGCAGGCAGTGAGCAGAATAGTTCAGTATTACTGAGTAATACATATTAATATAGACTTATCTGACTTGCATTTAGTTACTGTGCAGCTACAAACTGTTCTTATCAATAACTGAATATTTATTGTGCTGGCCTCCAGGTACACATACATTATATACATGTAGTATACATGCAAATTACAGGCAGTTCACATGAACAGTTGACTAATAGTAAAATAAGATTACAGTGCAAAGTAAAGAAGACACATATTTATATACATATTGTTCTAAATGCACATGTTAAATCCATAAAATAGCCATTGTTATTGAAGCAGTACATTCTGGTTACAGCTTTTGCTTTTGCAGAATATACATTTTCTTGTTTTAAAAAGGGCCTTGATTGGTTATCACTGGTGTATTTTACATTAAACGTTTGATTATATAAATATTAAAAGCCCAACAAAGAGCTCAAGTGCAGTTTTACGAATCCATTTAGTGACGAAACCAGCCAATCTCTATCACATTTTAACCTCTGACCCAAACTGTAGTGCATGAATGGGACTTATCCATCATCCTTCCAGTATAAGATAGTGTAGAAGAGCTGGTGCCGGTGCTCCTAGCAGTAGCTTTAAATTGCTCTAAATTAGATTTACATTTATCTAATGCTTATTGAATATAGGAAAGACTTCAAATATCGTATTTGTTCCAGTCTTTGGGCATACATGGTCAGACATTAGGCATAGGTACTTTCAGGAGCAGTATAGTCTTTTAGAGCCAGCTTTCTCCTATTTCTGAATGTTTTAATTTATTATACCTTTCAACTAATAAATTATTATGTCCAGCTTTGTCATGGTATAAAGTTTATTATCACAGTTTCTCTGCAGTAGAGTGTTTATTGTTAGAATGATTCCATTAAAGTCTGATCACTTTCATAGACACTTCATTCCACAGTGCGTTGCATTGCTGAATGAATCTTTTGCTGATTTTTGCATCAATGACACCTCATGCCTTAATGTACAGTGTAGTTTATGGTATCGAATGTAAACTAATGTTACTGTGGTTACTAGTTTGTTTGCTATATGTTAAGTTACCATGGTGCTCTCTAGGCTCTGTGTGTGTGTGTGTGTGTGTAAATGTAAAGGTACATTTTCCATAACTTGGACGTAAAACAGATCTGGGGAGTCCTGTGAGTATGTTTTAGTTGGAAACCGCTTCGTGTTTACGTCACTTTAAAGCTCAAAACACAAAATTAATTAAAGAGACTGATTTTCAAGGCCACACTCAGCACACATAAAACCATCAATTTGTGACATCAACCATCAAATGAATGCAGGGATTTTAAATTTGTTGTATTATTTTGAAGTTGCTTTGTGCTAAGGAGCTCCGGTTTTGGAGTGTGCATTGTTATAAAGTGCTGACACAGTGTGGCCACTGCAAGATAGTGACTCAACAATGTAAATATAATTGTGTGATGACTTGCAATTCAAACTTGGCATAGCAATTAATATGAGCTATTGCATAGTTTAATATACCGTTTTTTGTACTATGCATACTGAAATGTCTGACTTTGAAACTACAAACTTGCACTGCTTTGTAGCACCAGGTTCTATTCAAATTGCATTAGAGGGTATAGCAACATCATTAGATAAGTAGACAACATCAGGTTAATAAAAAAAAAAAAAGATCATAGAAACAAACATGTTGTCACTGGGGCCCTTCTCCATATGTTTGGGTGCTAATATCACCGCTGCAGAGAAGCACAAACCAAAGGGGAGCTTTAGCAGCACCAGGAAAAAAG
>JAPQRQ010000028.1:20185028-20199209 GCA_037367365.1 Apogon talboti | reverse complement strand
TACATACAGTGCATATATATACATATAAATATGTGTATGTATATGTATAAAGATGCTGCACAATCACTACTGCATAGTTTAAGAGGCCTTGTTCAGAAATGGTTGAAATTTAAATTAAAATAAACGAAAAGAAAAAAACTTGAATGTTTTCTCAGTGTTAAAAGCCTAGATGACAATTTCCTTAGTCATCAGGTCCTTTTGTTCTGAAAAGCTGTTTTTATTGTTTAGAAGCTGTACATTTGAAACTCTGTAGCATGTGTTCTTGAAAATGTGTATATAATATTTAATAAATAAAAAAAGGAGCAACATGTGCAGTATTGGTATCTGGTCCTGTCTTTTTTAATGTCCCTGTGGTTGTCATATGAACCTTTTGCAGCCTCATACGTCAGTGACATCCTGCACTGCGCACAACGGCGCACACCAGAAAAGGAAACCTGCAAGTGGAGCTCTCCTGCCAATGGTAACGCCAAATATACTGTGTAGTAGCCACCAACAAACTGTAAAAGAGTTAAGAAAGTTCAGTAGATAATCTCCTGTTACTGCAGTCGACGGCAGTTTATTTACTTTGGTTTCACTGAGCGTAAACGTGTCGGTTTGCCAAGTGCGCAATGAAAACAATGCAAACAAGCGACAACAAGTGAGTGAGGAAGTTGAAGAAGTATGACAAAACAAGTATCAGTTTTAGTAAAGCCGGACATTAATAGGAAACATAATTAACTCATGTAATGACGGTAAAAACCGGTACGAGGCGTCGACCTGAAGCCAAACCACAGCCGAATGGAGCTGTAAGGGTTAATCCAAGAAGACAGTGGCACCATTAGGAGAGGCAGGAATCAACATGTGTGATGCATGTTAAAATGTATTGAAATAACGACATTACCTCTAACAATATGCTCTGGTGCCAACTTGAAGCACTTTGTATTTTTTTTTTAAACAAACTTTATTAAGAACCACAACAATACCATGTAACATTACAGACAATAGACTATATACAAAGCACCATTTTTAGAAGGGAGTGTAATTATTCCAATTTAAAGACATCTTGATGTATACTAATGAATATCGTTGCTTTTTAATTTAAAGTTTATACCTGATAAACTTTTTTCATTCACTTCCTCACCCATGAAAATTACGCAGCCAAAATAATGGCGGGGGGGGGGGGAGACGACGACACTCCTACCTTGATTAAAATAAGCAAATAGGTAAGAGCCTGCCATTGGATAGTTACTGCAAGAATTACTAGTTTTAGCTGTAACATGTTCTTTAACCCAAACAACTATCAGTTTGATACAGAGCATAAAGCTCAGACTGTGATTCAATGACAAAAGGTCATGTGATCTGAAGAGTCCAGATTGACCCTGTTCCAGAGTGAGAAGAGAGGTGGTTGAAGTCATTACCCATCATGCCCAGTGCCTACAGTAAAAGCCTATGTGGGCAGTGTTAAGGTCTGGGTTTGCTTCACTTGGTCAGGTCTAGTTTCAGTAATATCATGTATCCAAAAAACAGGGTCACATGACTAATATACTGAATGAGTTGAGGGTGTGTCCGAAAGGTTACCTCTGACCACTTTCCTTTTTACACAGGTATGTAAGTATGTGGAGTCCGAAATATGTCATTGTATTGGATTGCTGTGGTATATGATTAAAATGCCTGTCCTTACTGTCATATTGATCATTTGTTTTCATAACCATTCAGGTTGGCTGCAGTGAATTATGGGGCGGCATTCTGTCCTCTCCTTTGCATTTAGAGAATTGGACAGGTCTTATCATTGCTGACATTCAAATACCTCTGGGTCATTTCACTCAGTTAGGAACCGTCCTAGGCAAAAAAAAAGACTACCCGGACACACCCCAAGCTTTTCCATCAATTGATTTATTTTCACTTCCCCGGTGGCATGGGCGTATCCCAGGATGTTAATTCCAGGATTCATCAGGCACAAAATGTAAAAGGCTGGTTCAGGGAGCATGAGACATAACTTACACACATGGATTGGCCTCCTCAGAGTCAATGGGAGATGACTTTATGCTGTGGTTTGACACTACCATTATCAATGCAAGAATTTGCAAGAAATTAATGCAAACATAGATCAAAATAATGTTATGACGCTTTATTGTGACATTACAAAAGGATTGCATGACATAAATAAAGTTAAAATCAAAGCTAAAGTTGGTCCAATTAAATATTATGTGTGACTATTTCTTTGGCCGGGCAGTGTATAATATCTCCAATAGATGAAGTGTCTCTTTATGAGCTGATTAAATCCTATTTCTTGGGCTAAATAAACTGTGTAAAAAAATCATATGATTACATTACCCCACATGTGTTTGATAATGACCCACCTCAGAGATTAAATGTGTCAAATCTTACATATTTTTGTAAGAAGAATTGGAAAATAAATGACCCTATACTGTGTCTAAAACTCAGCATTTTGACTGAATTTGTTTTTAATGGTGGCCCTAATTTGGTAAAATTTCACTACTTTTATTCTGGAAGCGCTTTACTTGTAGGCCATGTAGACTTTGCTTGTTATCTAGATATGCAGAAAACCATTTTCTGATATTATGAAAAGATTAGTTTTTAGAGATACATGGTTTTCATGAAACAGCAATGCTGCAAATATATGATGTATGATACATTACTGTAGATTAAACTATTAACACATACAGCTGGAAAATGTAGTATACACATGAATATCACAGTGAAATAAATCCAAAAACATTGTTTATCATGAAACACTTTTTTTTTCTTATTCTTCAAGCACATTAAAACAAAGTCAGATGGGCTGACAGTAGATGGGATAGAGTTAAGGAACATTTTGACTCAAGGCAAAGTCAATCTGTGAAATGTAACAAAACCTAAAAATAACAAACGAACAAACAGTAAACCGAATTGGTAGCATAGGAATAAGAGTTACCACCGGGAACATAAAAACACTTGACAGATTGAAATAGTAGGACACTAAACCAGTCGGTACAGACAGTACAGGCCCAATTTAAACTGAGCTGTCAGGATGTAACTGCCTGTTTTTTTTTTAGTCAAACTATTGCTTGGCAAAATAACAATCACTGTTCTGCAGGCGCTGCCGGCACTATTCTTGGTGTTATCAGCCTGCATCTTTGGGCTTTACCATGTGGAAGCAACACAAGACATGTTGAACCCCTGTTTGTAAGTAATCCAGTAATATTTGTTGGGATGCTTTCATAGTGTAATGATATGACCGACAGTGAAACATGCATCAGTTTGGACTGGGGCTAAATATTGAGTTTTACACATTTGCTCATAGCAGAATTGAAATATTCTGAATAATGTGGTGAATATTTACTGAATGTCATCGTTTTCTTTATTTAAGCAATAGGCTCGAGGTGATCTATCCAGAGCTGGACATTGACAAATGCCTCACCATCCCACAGAACATGAGAAAGAAGATCAGCTATATTTGGGGAGCTCCCAAGGTTTACTTCCCTGCAGCAGACGAGGTAAGAGGCATTTCTCTTAATGTTAATGCACTGAAGGTGTGCAGATATTAGTAGTTTAAAAATACAGTTGATTATATTATTTACTGTTACAGGGACGTTCTAAATGGATCAAATTCAATGTCAATCTTGAGTGCGTTTCAGTCACACTTGACTAACATTATGTCTCTCTTAATGTGGAGTAGGTTTTTGGTGTGTTTTAAATAGAAAATCCAATCCTATCATCTTTTAAACATAATTCAACACAAGCATATTCATCAAATGTCAAAGAAATACTCTAGCTCTGTCATTCACATGTGTGGCTTTTAATTCTGACAATATACAGTGAGGTTCGTCTTCTTAAGCCTCTGCCATGACTTACTATATGGACAAAAACACTGGGACACATCACATCTACAGCTGGTGAGACTTTGGGTTCACGTTAACCTGAAATATTATGGTGATATAAATGTTCATGTCAGTTGTTGTCAGTAATTATCGTGAGAGTTTCCTGACTGAAAGCTAAAGAAACCAGAGGGCTACTTGTGGTTCAAAATGATTATTTGTGGTCAGAACATGACAAATATTTCAGAAATCGAAAGATAGAAGACTTAAAATAATTAGGATACAAAAAAAATGAGTGTTGAGTAAAATTAATTAAAAATAAACCCCAACAATATAAATAAAATTAACCATAAAGATGAAGTGAAAACATTTCTCACTATGATATTTATCACAATGAATATTATAGTATTATAGTATA
This sequence comes from Apogon talboti, assembly GCA_037367365.1. Lineage (NCBI taxonomy): Eukaryota > Metazoa > Chordata > Actinopteri > Kurtiformes > Apogonidae > Apogon > Apogon talboti. The sequence goes on along the minus strand of JAPQRQ010000028.1, from coordinate 20,194,994 downwards.
TAGGCATTTGTCACTTTTGTTTTCTAGCCCAGCCCTTTGTTAATAATAAAGCAGCTGAATTCACTGTGCCAGTATTTAGTCTACAGTTAATTTGTCAAACATGCACATGCTTGTGTGTAACACTAGAGTGCAGTAATGGATTATGAATATCTTTATCTCTGCTTTAACAGGAAAAAGCTATAGTTGCTAAAAACAAAATGTTTACTCAAGTTTTCAAAGTAAACAGTCACCATATATCATTTATTTAGTGTTATAAAGGTAGTATTGTTCTTAGATTTGAGTATTTCTGTCTCCTGCTATAACCTAAATTTTCTTTATTGGGCAACAGTAACACTCTGTGACCAGTGGGTGGTGCTAGAACTTCATACTTTACATAGGAACAAACGTGTTAAAAAGGCAGTGCCCTATATGTATTTATATACACATATGTACATACAGTTTTAACAGTTCAGTGTCAGAAAGCACACAATTTGAAGTGTCAATATCACCATCAAATAGTGATTCTTTAATTCAATAATAGTTTTGCTTTGTAATTATTCTTGTCTCTGATTGATACCAGTGATGCTTCTGCAAATATACGTTTGTCCTTAGTTAAGTGTCATTACATTTTCAGATTTAGTTGCAGAAGGCAATGCTGTTCTTGAATTGAAGGGCTGCTGTATCGCTATGTATTATTTGCTGGTAGTACGTTTAGGAATTCAAGGATTTAAAACAAAGCAAAAACAGATATATTTTTTAGATTTTTATTTGTTATTCATATACCCTATGAGCAGTTCAGGATTTGAAGGTAATGCTTTAAGAACACTGCTGTGAAGTTGGAGTGAGAACTATTCCTGTGTTAAATGCGATGTAAAAGATACAACACTGCAAAGTCAAAATTAGATTTACTCATAAAAACATACTGTGGGAAATGCTTGTGGGAAGTGTACGGCATTAACACGCCTTAATATCTCTTATACGTTAAAATGAATGAGATTGATTGCCAGGTAGCATGTGCTTCTCAAAGAAAATGCCCGCCTTGCTGTGTAAAATTATCACAGTCATTCACATGATCTGTGTTTTATTCATGTGTTTGTATGTGCACTATTCAGTGGATCTTGGTCTGTGTGGTTTCTTTGTTAAGCGACAGATTGAGAGAGATGCAGTTCCCACTTCACAGAACCCCTGGTGAAGTTGACAATGAAATTACATCAACCAAACACCAAACCCTATATCTGTAAAATGAAAACTTAAATGGAAAGCCACCTCGATTTAGGAGCTAGTTTATGAATTTCACAGCTAAGCAGTCTAGCTTGAACATGATCTATTGCCCTTCTCTTGCCCAAACTCCATTTGATCTATGGTCGTATTATCTGTAATGCTGTCTTACATGATTCTCTTTTATTGCCAGAATCAGTGTCAGACAGCAAAACAGATTACATGTTAGATTAAATCAATACAAACTTTATTTACTGGGCTTTGAAATGTACTTCTCTGCTTGTTCTGACACTTAAGCAAACATGTACTATTGAAGACTCAGGCGGAGATTGCTGCCTGTGGTTCTGTGCTTGTTCTGCTGGTCCACCACGCTTTCTGTCACAGTGCCATGCTGCTAGCGCTGCTGCTATTCTCTGCCACTCAGCCCTTGTACCCAGTAACATAAATACAGAATAGTGGCCGCTCAGGCTCAAATCCACCCACTGTTCCACCCACTTCATTACTGGGACGGGATGCATGCCTGCTGAGTAATTGTAATGGAGCGTAATGGGCAGTAGTCCCATAAACCCGCCTCTAAATAGGTGCTTATGACTGAAAACAAAAGCAAAAGGCCACAGAAACTGTAGATTTCTGTGTCCAAACTTTAGAGTAACTGTTCGCCACCTGAACTTATGTGTTACCAAATCCTGGCACGAGTGCAGATTAAACATTTTTAGAACTCCTAATTACACTCAGAAGGCTCTAAAACATCTACAGTTTAATATGAGTGGGATATGTATTGGCTAATGGGACTGAGCCACAGCGACATGACTTGGATACAGTTATAAGTAAAACTGGTCATTTAAAAATAAAAGTTGGTAGTGGACTAATTCTGACCACGTCCTTCCATGGGGAGCACGCTCATAAATAGTTGCAAGTACAAGAATCGCCATGTAAGTTGTAAAGTAAGTGAATTTCATTGAGTTTAACGAATACATTAACCTCTGAACTTGGAAAAAGTACAGTTAAAGATGACGGGCTGCATTTATTTTGGAGAACAGAACACCTTGAACAATATAGACTTAAAAAAATTAAATATAAAGCTTATGTTTGGATGAAAATGCAGGCGTATCCAGTTTTTCTTTAGTAAATGTAAAACTTTCACCGGAGCGCCATATAAATAAATAATTCAGAGCTGAGATACAAATGTAGTTGAGTTGTAAAATCCACATTCATATTTCAAGGCAATTGGCTTTGTGGAAGAGGTCGTATTTGCTGTTGTTTAAAAGAATGTAAATAAGTATTCAGGTAATGAGTGGGTTTTTGGAGAATCCTAGTGGGGTTTTTTTCTTATGCAAATGCCTTGAAGTATAGACTGAGATACTGTGACATCTAAACACCTCATGGAGGTTTCAGTCTGTCTGTCGTGTTTTTGTGGATTCATCGTCAACGACACACAGCAGTTAGTCAGTAAAACATGCTTCATGATAAGTTCAGACAGTCACAAACTTAAAATGCTTCCTTCCCAACTGTTCAGTCTATTTAGATGCATGTGGTAACAAAGCTGCACAGATGCAACCAAAGATCTGGATGAAATTAGATTCATACTTATATGACAGAACAGTTGGTCTTTATGTTTTGAATAAAGGTTAGACACATGTAGAACATATAAACACAATTACAGGTGATCATTTAAGTTGGGGAAGTGCGGATAAGTGACAGTTTGGACAGTTTTTGTCACCTGTAATTATAATATTTAACATTAATGTTACAGAAATCACCCAGAATTAAGGCTGGTTACAGAACTTTAATACTTTTATGGTGCTGACTGAATTGTGTTGATGCTGTCAAGTGTGTGGTATTATTTAGAATCATTGGATAATAAATTTCAGTACCTAAAGAGTAAATGTCATCAGTCTTACTGCATTCAGGTTGCACAATTAGTATTCAATGCATTTGTTTTATTAAACAGACAACCTCAAATTGCATTGAGTACATTAGTTTTTTTGTTGTAAAGCTGCAAAAATGCATATGAGCTTAAAAATTAAAATGAAGATTTTTACTGTAATGTGTATTACAGGTAACTTGGAAATTTCATTTTAAGAAACACTTAAAAACATGTAGAAACCAGTACTGAAGCAAAGGTGTTGGTATCAGAAGCAGCATCAAGCTCTGTATCACCAGTATACAATATGAGATGACACCAGCTATTGTCTGACTCTCCAGGTTTAGGAAGGTATTTTTTACATTTTAATTTCCATGATTTGTGAATTAATATTTAAGAATGAAAATCTAAGTAGTAGTAGAGCTAAAGCAGTACACTGTTGATAGCCTGGCTTTCGAAACCACCTCTTATTCTATATGTGCTGTGACACCTTGCTGTGCAAAATGTGTTTTTGAAGGCAGATCTAGATGCAGTGAGGACTTCTACTAATATAGATGTGCATATGGTGGAGGCGAGGAGCCAAAGCTTGGAGCAACGATTGGAACCATCTTCACGTAGCTTCACAACACAAATACAGTAACTGTAGCTAGAAGACAACTTTAATCATCACATACTTGTATTGGTATAAAATGGGCTTAACACTGATTATCGAACTTAGGCAAAAAGATCTTGTATATTTGTCTGAATCAACATTAAAGGTAGATATTAACCTTTACAAGGACAATATATGTTTTGATAAAGTTGAACACCACACTTGTCCTGAAAACCTTTGAAAAATCTTAATTATTTAGGATATTAACACTAATATCTGTAAATGTAAAAAGAAGAAGAGCTGTGCAGGTTTTTCATGTTGTCAGAAGCTCTTTAAGAAATGACGAACTTGGCCAGACAACAGAAAACAGTTCAGATAAAGCTTTGCCTGGAGAAAAGAACAAAGAAACAGTGAATATTTTTGAAGTCCTGTATACAGTTTATTTAGATGCAGGTGTGTTTTTGGCTTAAAAACACATTTTCTAAGTGATTTAATAAATCTTCCTGTTTTTTTAACCTTCTTACTTTGTCTAAATGCCTAAATAAATCCTTTTTATTTTAGCTTTTGGCTTTATTAGTTAATTTTAGATTGACTCAAGTTAAGAAAGTTCTGCTGAAAAGACAGGTCCTCAGGTGTGACTCTGCAGCGGTTCTATATATTTATCATTTCTGCCTGCATTTCTCCTGAGATTTTCTTGGATCGTTGCAACATTTAGCAAAATTAAGCACAGCCACCTCAAGACAGAAAGACATCTATTTTTACCTGCTTATTTACTTCAGTGTTTTAGAAGCCAGCGAGATGGGTCTGAAATGCATCGTGCATCATGTCTCTTCGCCCATAACTTCAAAAGTAGAGACAGTTTTGGAGTTGTTGTCTTCTTCTTTTTTTTTCAGTAAGGACCGTAGCCACAGGGCACATTCTTAGACATGGGGATTTCAAAGCCTTGTTTTTGGGTAGCATTTCTTGCATCTGGTGGATGGAATGAGGGTTTAAACCATTACTGCGATTAGAGCTGCCTCACTATGATCTCTTGAGCTTGCTTACTGCTGCTAATAGCTGTTTCCTCTCTATTTCCCTCTATCTTTTTCTTTTTCGCTTTCTCTCTCTCTGTGAATGATTTTTATGCTTTGCTAAAACATGTGGGGGCGTTGAGAGAGGATTTAAATGCAACGATCCCCCTCCTCTTTTTTTTTTCTTTTTTTTCTTTTTTTTTTTTTTTTGGTGAATCTCGGCGTTCTTTTCTGCAAGCCTCTGATGACGACAGGGCAGCTTTAAGCCTGGCAGTGCCCACGGCAGGCTGCCGTCTCAGCGCTGCCCACTCTCCTCTGTGTTGGCATGCCGGAGAAAGCGAGGGTGGGGTTCCTCTCTAGCAGACCCTGTCATTCCCAGGAAAGCCTACATGTCCACCCATGCAGGATTCCTGATAGGTCTTCATGTTGGGGATGTGAGAACACAAAGATAGGGATTTTATTTTCAATAGATGGTGGTCTTCATTCAGGGAAAGGTCAAGGATGTTAGATAAACAGACGGCACTTTGTTGAGCCTTTCTATGACAGCCAGGGTCAACAAGTGAAGCATGTACCGTAATATGCGTCTAATTGCATATTCACTGTCATCAGGTGGGTGTTTTTGGCTCTGCTGGATTAAATCAGCGTGTTTGGCCGAGATTCAGGGACTTTATTTCCTTAGCTAATGTTCCCCTTTTTCATTATAACACCCTGCTAAGCTGACCCGTGTCCTACTCCATTCAGTTATTGCCCATTACTACACAACATATATGATTCATACAAGGTTTTGACAGGGGGAAATTTACATCCTTGTGCTAACAGGAGAATTGGATTGATTATACATATTCAGCAGAGTAAAGAGACCCAATAACCCACCTAAGCCACCTGTCTACACAGGAGAATAATGTGGTCCTAGTGTTTCCTGTCTATTTTTATTTCTTTTTTTTCCACCTTACTCACCCATCTTTTCTTCATTCACATTTCTTTACATACCGACGCATTGTCAGTTTTGCTTTTGCTGTTTTGCAGGTAGCCTTGTTGTTGCAGTGGCATGACTTTCCTTTACCTAACGTTTGGTCTCAGAGCGTAGGCAGAGATAGTTTTACTCCGTGGCTGTGTGAAAAATATGATTTCAATTAGCATGAAAATGTATTGTATTATCAATAGGAGGATAAGAACAGATTAAGGAAGCTCTGGGATGCTCTTACAGATGACAATGGTCAGGTTTCTATGCAGGCATCCGTATTGGAGAAAATGATGATTTTCCTGTGACACAAAAGCTCTGAGAATACAACGTGGTTTAACATGAAAAGCCGACGCCACAGGCCTGGACATGTTTAAGATAAGGTTATTTACTGTAGCACATCAACACGTTTTACTACTGATTGGACATTATTTTGGAAGGCCAGTGTTTTTATGTTAAGACAATGTTAACTGAAGTTTAATAACTGCAAAATACCAGTGAGCTGCAGCCCTTTGTTTGGAAAAAGAAGTGTGATAAAATTAATTTGCAGTTGTTGGAATTTTCGGGAAAAAGTCCAACCCCACACTTGATATTCATGAAAGTTGTTAATTAGATCCAAATGAATTAGATCCAAATTTGGGAACAAAGTTTAGCAGAGAGGCTCTAGCTGAGACTCTTTAATAATGAACCGGTGGCTTCTGATTATTATTCAATATTCACACTGAAATTCTATCTCGTCAGTTCATATACATTGACGGCAAGATCTGTTCAAACAGAGATTCATAATCTGCATGGGAAGTGCATCTGCTGCTGTGGATACTTAAACAAACATACAAGATTAAATTTCTATTTATATGAGGCACAGAAACCTAACATTTGCCAGGGAATCATTGTAAGACCTGGAGACGTGTCATTGGCACTTCAGCACATTAAGTTTGTCTTTTTCTTAATGTGATTTGTCCAGCAGGGGGATTTCTGCGACCTCTGATACCAAAAATATCACCCATAAAAAATAAAGAAATAAAAAAGTCTGTTCTCTGGAGTTCTCATTTTGTCTAACCTTTTGGTTGTATGATTTCAAGACATCTATGTGCTTCCATTCGAGCAGGTTGCTTGCACCGTGAGGAAGTGAACTGAGATTCATCCACAGAAATATGAATATAGGCGTTTTTATAAAGACCTTTATGGACAGGATTACTACGGTACTTATACTTGAGACTGAGGTAACTAATTTTTTTCTCTGAAAGCCTCTTTTCTTTTTTAAACCAAGTAATCACAAAGTTAAAAGTGATGAAAAGTGAAGTTTACTTAACACCCAGATGCTTGGCTTAGTGGCACTTTGCCCAAAATGTTTTGTGCTTCTCATTTATGGTCCGGCACAGGGTTTAGTTACAGTTCTGTCCCAATCCTCTGATTCACCTTCTTTAAGAACAGCTTCAGGGCTGCTCATAATGCTTAACTCTCTATAATGCCATCCCCTTCATCTCCTCAGTGGTCTTATTGTCTTAACTCTGGATGGAGAGACAGAGTGTAAGAAAAACAGGTTGTGTAAGAAAAACAGGTTAATACACGTTTGGCACAGTAAAATTAAGCATCTTTTCAAAGATACTACGTTTCTTTGGAAAGTGTTTCTCATCTGATGATTCCTGTTTCCTTGTTCAGTTTCCTTGTCAGTGAAGTTTGCTTTGTTGTTTTTAGTGACTTTAAAATATTACCACAGATGCATTTAGCTTCTGAAATAAAATATAAAAAAGCGCTGCTAATGATAATAGCAGTTGGGTCCATTGATGCATTGATTGATTTGAGAACAGGGGATGATAAAACTGCCTTCCTTGTCATTTTCCTGATCCTGTAGTTTGGAAGCGGAAAAATGTTATGCAAATGATTTGTTAATCCCTTTACATTATTTGTTCCATTTCTCCCTTTCATTTTCACACTCAATTTCTAGCACAGCAAGCTGACAGGCGGACACCCTCAGATTGCTAATTCTTCAGATAAAGAAAGTAAGCTATCCATGTTGCATGTAAAATGTATTGGCTTCAATTAATTAATTTGACTCGAAAATTTTACCTGAAATGCCTGAAAAAGAGATCTTGAAAGGCCTTCAAGTAGCTCACTTTTAAGACCTTCAACTTTCACCTCTTTGTTCTCTTCTCTGTGTGTTTTTCTCGCATGCTTTCACCGGCAGATTAACAGTCTTTTAAGAAAAACATTGACCTGCACAATTAAGGCTATAATATCAACATAAGCAGGATAAGACAGATGAGTCTAAGCCGTGAGAGCAGTGGCACATGAAACTGTGACCAGTGTTTTTCCATAGTTTTGTTGTCCCAAAGGTTGGTGTTAAAAATAATAAGAAAAAGGTGGGATGGTCTTAGATTCAAGAAGCTTAAAATGCAAAATCTCAAATAAGCCCAATTTTCCCTAGCCAATCGCATTGCATTTTGGTGGGTTTGTGTTGATCGTCTCAACTGACTCACATACCGCCCCTCCCCAAATAAAAACACTAGAGATTTATGTGGCTTTTCAAAAAATGTATCTAGACATTTATCCAGCTTAATCTTCTTAACATATTAAAGTGATTTGCTTTACCCTGAAGTGGCTGAAGCTGCGAGCTCACCGCCCCTCATGGCTCTAAGACCTGAGAGGCATTGTGGACATCTTCTGCTTTTGAATAAGAGAGTGGTGGGCAGAAGTCAACCTGCTTCTCAGCTGTGGAGCAGCGGCTGTCCCCGCTGTGCGTCCCTTTAAATTTTTTTTGTTCTGTTATTAGTCCAACTGTTGCACTCAGTCAGTGTTCTTAGGCACATGGCTCTGCCAGAACTGCCCACACTGTGGTGTGGAGGTTTGGAGCTCTCAGCTTTTGAGCTGAACTGAAAGAGCTCTCTCATAGAGTAGGTGTTGGCAGGATGCTTTGTTTCTTTCTGTGAATGTCATGAGAGGTATGGATAATGAGAAAACTGAAGCACAGTGATAGCATGATTTATCTGGGTGCCAACTTAATGCCTGACTGCAGATTTTGGCTTTTTCAGATAGGCGATGTGCTTAACCTTTTCTTCAGACGCGACACAAATCTGAGAATCAGTAGTGACACTTACAATGTGTTTCCTTAAAACACCACTTCACTGGCCAGGCAGCTAAAAGGTCTTGGTCAAGTACTGCTAATGTCCTTACTTGGCATAATGCTCTATGGATGGGCTTTAGGGCACGCATTTTGCCAGATCACATCAGTACAGCTGTACGTTTAAAGTTGGAGACATTCATTGTAGCTGAAGCCTGAGTTCATTTCATTGTCATCATGGTATTTAACTTAATGTCTGTCAGGATTAAATTAGACATGATGGGGTCAAAGTAATGTGGCAATGCCTAATTTATTTCAATCTGCAAATGAGTTTTAAAGAGTTTCCTAAGATAAAAAAATCATAACTTTTCAAATCAATGCAAGTTTTGGTTAAAGGCTGCTATAGTTGTAGCTAAATGTGTTCACCACGTTGCAGTGTTAAGACTCCCTCCTTCAGTTTGACCACTGCATTTTCACTGCACAACTTTTAGTTGCATCACCAGAACAGAGAATATCCAAGTTCATCTTCAGTGTGTAATGGGCCTGCTGCTGGTTTGGTTTTCTCACATCAACCTATAGAGTATTTTACACATTTTCATTAAATAGTTACATGTATGGCACAGCCACTGAAAGTAATGGTAACTTAAAATTTTTTTGGAACCAATTCCATTTTTATACAGAATTGCATTTGAGTCCAGTTGTTCAGCGTAAACAGGCCAATGCTAAAATGCCCTGTGACCTGGCATTGTTAAACTGTGACCAAAGAGCTGAGAAAACTAGGCATTGTAGCAGGAGGGCCTTATGGAAACTATATATAGAGAAAAACAATAGTGTGTTTGTGACGGATGGCCAGAGGAGTGCAGTCCAGTGGTGAGTGAACAAAGTATCACTGTATGGAAATGCAGCACATGGTAATATATGGTATCAGGACGCATTCAGGTGGAGAGAGAAGCATCTATATATACGTACAATATCACCATAATCAAGTGCACAGAGAAATGTAAATTATCCAAATGACACATGATTTCTTTTTCTTCCCAAAGCCAAAGCCATTTGCTTGTTATGTGCACCACATAGGTCTTTAAGATAGACCTGGACTCAGATTCACATCTTAATGATGCTTTTTCAGTGGATTTAAAAAAAGACATAGGGTAGTTCTTCATTAGACATATTGTATGTAAAAGAACTAAGCAAACATGAAAAATACACATGATTAAAAACTAAAAGTACCAGTGCAGGGGAAGATGTCAATACCGCTGCTAAAAACTAACAGATCCATAT
>JAPQRQ010000028.1:20113793-20183519 GCA_037367365.1 Apogon talboti | reverse complement strand
TTAGATATCTGTTAAGACTTAATTGAGATAGCAAGTGGACCGCTTTCCTTGGATCACCCGTATTTGAAAATTAAGCTCTTGAGATCGGGTCTTGTCAATAATGCACGGTCAGATCGGAGATAGCCAGAGAATATATCTTAGGTCAAAACTATGTATGTCCCATGTTCCTCCTGAATTATTGCTGTGCATTTATCTATGCAAATCCAGGATAAGATCCTATCTGCCAGCAGCGACATATCCCCCTGGATTTGGTCTGTGTGTTAGGCAGGTTATGGCTGACAGTCAAGAAGAAATTGCAATAACATATATGCAGAGATTATTGCTGTAGTCATTAATTGTTGCTTGAAAGGGGATTAGGATTAGCCGGCCTATAGAATGCTCTAACACCTGTCCTTCCTTCTATCTAACAATGTTACTTCAGTTTTTCTTATTTCAGTATCAGTTCAACTTGGCAAAATAAAAAAGGCTGATTTATTCAAATGAATCATCAACGCTGGAAATGATTCAATATGTGCCACATTCAGATGGGTGATATATTATTCCCTTGGGGAGAGGCAAAGATGGAGCTGTGGAGCTGTTTTATTCGTGCCGTCTTTATCAGTGTGTCAGGCAGAGAGGCTGAGCTTGTTCTCTATGAATGGACGAGCCCTTGAACCATAAACCTGTACCTCCTCTGATAACAGTTTCTGCATTGTGATATAAGTGCCATTCTCTGTGATGTCCTCTGTGACAGCACTAAATATATCAACATACACAAAATGATCTGTCAGATGAATTATTTTATTTCAGCCAGTTTTCCAAAACTAAGGATTTTCAGTCCTGGATGCACAGTGTCTGTTTTTTGAAGACATATTGTGCATTTTGTTAAGGATTCAAAGCACAGCACAGTATTGTGGTTGCATTTCACCAAGCTTGGCTTTTCATGCTCTTAATGTTTTGCCTTTAGCGAAGTGTCTCTACTGTACTTTTCTGTCTTCTATACCTTGTGCTGCATATCCTCTCCTGCCTTGACTGCTTTCTGGGCCCTGGAGAACACTGATATCTTGAGATTACCACATCTTTTAAGGTGATAAAAGTGCTCCCTGAATTACTCAGAGCCCGTGTGATGACATGGCCCTGATTGTCAGACGGGTGGGCTGGTGACACTGGAACACAGACGGTGCATGTCTGTTTGAAACATTCTGTTTCAAGCTTCCAAGCCCTGGGCAGTCCTCTCTCCCAGTCTCCCAACACCCAGCTTCGCCCACTGAAACAAGAGTCTTCCATACTGGAAAATCCGGCCCTGTCAACTGGCAGTCTGGACTAGGTTCAGCCCACACGCCAAGCACCCCCCACCACTGATACCACCCCTTAATAGGCACTAGAGTTTGCCACCCCATGTAGATGCCTTTTGGTCGCCATCCATGAATGGCGTCAATAGCATCTTCCTACACAACAGTGACTGAACGGAGGGCACAAGAAAATGTGGGAATAATTGACACTTTCTCACTGTACTACCATCAGAAACCATAATTAATCATGATAGAAAAAATGTGGAAGCCATCTTGGCTGGTGAAACACACAGTGCCTGTGAACAGCCCTGACACCTTTAACAGCTCTGATGGCCAAATAGGAATGGGTGTCACAGTGCTTACAACTAAGCTCCCTTCATGGCAGCCTCATCTTCAGAATTGTGTCTGCTGCATGATGGTTCTCCATGAAAGTGTAACTGTTATGTCTTTTTATTTTTTTTAATTTTATTTCATTTTTTAAATAAAGTGTTGTTACAAACACTTTACAATCTTGAGTCCTTAGAAGTGGGTCATTGCAAACAAAGTAGAATGCAATAGTGATATTTATTCTCTTCTAATGAGTAAAAGTGATTGTTTCACTCAGATTTTCACTTCTCTCTTTTAAAGATGAAAAAGAAATAGTAGTGTTGCTGACAAAATCCAATTAATGTTACATATGTTAAATAGAAGCTTTAGGGGTTTTAAAATCTCATCTTTTGCACTTTTACATACATACATACTGATCCATGCAGAGCTATATTTTTCTTCATCAATGTATCCTCTTTGCTTTTAAATGGAAAACCTAAATCTGTAATTTGAATGTGCTCACGATTGACTTTCATAGCCTGCACTTGGTGGTAAAATAGGAGATCCATAATTTTTAGTGTATGACATGCTTGACAGAGTAATTATGGATATTAGTCCGGTGTTGCAATTTGCTCTGTTTGACAGTGTTGTGTTCTCAGCAGCCAAAATACCCAACAACAAAAAAAAACGGTTCACTCTTGCCTCATTTAGCATGGCAGGACCTGAGGTTTGTATCCCAGTGCGTGGCTGCATGTTACTTCAGAGTACCTGTTAGTGGTGGTTACTGTGTTTGAGCATGTGCATTTGCAGAAAATGCTTTCATGGCAGTGAGTAGGTGTATGTGTGTAAAGCCACCACTAGAAAGTGTTGAAAGCCTCAGCTAGCAAGATCGCATCCAGGGTGACTAATAAGCTTAACATGAGCACGGCTGTGTTCGCAAGCATGGTGCGGTGAAAGAAGTCTTCAATGTTGAGAGAAATGCAGAAATGGTTCCCTAGGCTGCTACTAATTCCTTCACCCCCCTCAAGCTTCAATCAGACTGTGAACCATCTTACTGTTAGCTATGGCTTCACAGCAGCTCTAAACTGCACAGCAAAAGTACAAGGCATCACAAACAAGAGTTCAGGGCAGACTGCATAGAAACATTTAGAGAGTTTATAAGAGAGGTGTTTGGAAGTAGCTAAATAGAAATAAATGCATATAGATAGATGGATGTTACAACTGATGCTTTGAGTGTGAGTAAAAAAAAAAAAAAAAACAGAAGGAAAGCAATGAGCAGCTATAAATGCATTGCTTCAACTTCTCTCCTGGGCTTATTTGATTATAGTATAGCAATGTAATACATGTTTGTAATATCAAAAAGGAAGAAAGTGTTAATGTGATTATGTGATTATGTAATTATGTAAACTTGTGTTTGATTTTCCACTGTGATTCCTCTTGAACTGCTGCCTTCAGCTCACCTCTCTGTTTGGCTACCTAGCAGGGATCTAATAGCTAGTGTTGTCTTTAGGCCTTGAATATGTGTTTGTATCCACATGTGACTTTCCTTTGACCATGTGGCTCCTCGAAGTGTGGATTTATAAGCCACTTCACACTCCACTCCTGTGTGGGAGGCAGGCTGAGTTAAAAATAGGCAGGTTTGGAGGTAGTGAGCAGCCCGCACTGTGTGAAGCGCTTAAGAACACACTGAGGAGTATTGGCACTCTTTATGCATATTACTTATATGTGTCAATAACCCACCTAAATGTAAACCAATATCTGTAATTGTGAGTAGCTCGTGTGAAATCATCTGGTCCTCATCATCTTGTCTGAGAAGCATCAATATTCAGTTGCACATAAGGGACAAAAAGTGTGAAGTCCATATGTTACTGTATGGACTTTCATAGGAAATTAATAGCATGCTGCTCTCTGCTTCATTATTAAACCGTTTCATAATTGCACACATTTAAAACATTAAATAATGAAAAATACTTAGTACATCTGATTATGTACAAAGTATTGTAGGTCTCAGTTGTGTCTGCATCTGTCCGATACATTATCTTACCCGGGTTTATGTGATTTATGTAGCATTAGTCGAGAGCAAAGTATTTCAATTAAATGTGTCCTCTAGAGACTTTCAGACAGTTATCAGTGGTTGTTCTTTGACTAAATATTAGCACATATTCAGATAAATATGTATTGTTTATATATATTGAATAGTTTATCTATAATCAACTTGTGTATTCATGTGTGGTTCTTCAATAGAAAAAGATGAATAGGAAACATACAAACAAAATAAATGCCAAAATAAATTTCAAAAACACCTAAACCATACATTCACAATTATACTATTTAAAGGGCTTATGTGTAAAATTTCACACTATGAGGATCTACTCATAGGAATGGAATATAAAATAGAATTATGTTACCATTAGCGCATATTTACATGTAAATAAAGATAATTATGTTGTCTATAAGTCCCCATTAGCCGAATGGGTCACCTCCACAGTGTCCGCCATGTTGCTCTGTCATGTTTCTACAATAGATTTGATTTTTACCCCACCCCCCAAAAGGGAGGCAAGGGGTAAAGTGACCCAGAATAGAATCTGATAACGTTTTAGGAAAAGTAGGTCAAAGTTCAAATTTTTTAAGAATTTTTCAAATCTTTGTTTTTTCCCCATTTATTTATAATGGACGGAATTTCAAATGTCTATAAAACATCAATTTTGTTTCAATTTACTTCAAACGTGGCACATATACAGAGGCGATTGATATGCTGACATCAGCACACACATAGACATGATGACATCAGCTGGATCAATGCCAAAATGATAATAACCATTGGTGCCAGGCACAACAAACCCCGCCCCTCGCACGAATTTCTCCCATCATAAGTAAATGGGAAGAGTTTAAAAATCGTAAAAAATTTGAACTTTGACCTACCTTCCCTAAAATGTCATGAGATCTATTCTGGGTCACTGGCAAACTATAAACCTAATTTGGTATGAATTGAACCAACAGTTTTACTGCTAAAGTGATAACAATCAAAGAAACAAACAAACCGTACCAAAAACAATACCCCTGGCCTTCCTTTTGGGGGGGCGGGGTAATAAGCTACAATACGTGCAAGGGGTGGGGTTTGTTGTATCTGGCACCACTTGTTCTTTTTGTTTTTTAGTTGGTGATTTAGAGTTTTTAAGTGCTTGACCATTTCCTGCTATGCTGTGTTGTTTTGCGTGTGGACCAAAGTTATTATCCCCGTACCTAATAAAACACTGAAATAGACCAAACAAATATTGGGTCTAATGAGGGCTTTTCTGCAGTTGCTCAGATAATTCACAACACCAAAGCAAATGTCACAACACAAATACAAAAGCCACAGCTGTACCAACAGTACTTCTCACTTTTTTTGCGGTAAGGGAGTGTGTGGAGGGTATTCATTTGATTGTATTTTCCCCACTAGGTGTCACTAAAGAATCTGTATGATATATAGTAAGTTGTAATTTGCACAGTCTAACGTTCTGGTCTGTGTCAAACTCCATCTCAAAACCACAGGTGACAAAAGCAGTTCCTCTTGTAGGTACAGTATGAACTCCTTCTTTTGTCTTGGCTGGTCAGAGTGTTCCAAATGTTCAGAATTTAACCCAGTCTGTGTCACATTCACTCAACTCCATGTTTGTTTGTATTGCCACTGTGCAAAATCCCTACCTTCATCCTTACTATGTGAAAGAACACAGAGTGATGTTAAAATGATGATAATACTCTGTAAAGAGCAGTGGTTGACTGATATGGGTTTTTAATGACGAAGTACGAAGAGAGCAGAGCAACCAATAGCTGGTGTATAATGCTGATAACATGTTTTTGTTTTTATTTACCATCTGATGAAATTCAAATTATTTAATAACTAATTCATACCAAATTAAACAGGAACAATTAGTTACTCTGTCATGTCTGCATTGACTGTCCTGGTCTTTCTCCACATCTATTGTATTTTCTGTCTGCAGTGCAGTTACTTAAATGAGAAAATGGAGAGGACTAATATAATTCTACAGCTAATCAGCCAACTGATTAATGAGTCTATCTGCAGTAAAAAAGTGTTATTTAAGGCAATGAAATAAACGGTAAAGCATGATGTGAAACAAGAGGGTTTTCTACCATCACACAACATGCATAGCCCAACCAAAAAAAAAAAGTCCCCACCTGGATTTATTGAAGTAGTAAGTAGGTAAGATCCTTCCATTGGGTAATTACTGCAGTGATTAATATGTTTCAGCTGGAAACGTGTCCAGTAGTTTCTCATTTCTGAAACAACCACTGGTTTGCCAGAGAGCACAAAAAAAGGTCATGTGGTCTGATGAGTCCAGATTGACCCTGTTCCAGAGTAATGGGTGAGAACAGAGGTGGATGAAGTGATTACCCATCATGCCTAGTACTTACAGTACAAGCCTGTGGGGGCAGTGATAAGATCTGGGGTTTCTTCACTTGGTCAAATCTAGGTTCAGCAACAAATAAAAAATATATTAGAGAATTAAATATTGTGATATTATATAAGTTTATTCAAGCTGTGCCCAAAATAACCAAAAGGTTGTCCCACTAAATTTTAGGGTTTGGGACGTTGGCTGGGCTGTGTGTATTGTTATATCTCACAGCCCTACTATACATTATCAATAACAGGGTCTTGTATGGATGAACATGACTTGTACTGTCCGTCACCTGTACATCACAATAGTTGTACTCACCATACTTGACTTTGGAATCAGTATTCTTTAGACCAGGGGTGTCAAACTCATTTTAGTTAGGGGACCACATCAGTGCAAAATGATCAGGCTGACCAGTAAAATAATAGCAATAATAATAATCTATAAATGTTGACAACTCCAAATATTTCTCTGTTTCAGTACAAAAAAGTAAAAATGCATTATGAGCATGTTTATAATTACAGGCTGTCCTGTCACAAAAAATGTGAATAACCTAAACATCCATGTACAACGTGAAATTTCTTAAGAACAGTATTGTGTGTATTACAACTTAAAGATCACAGTGGTTCTACAAAGACACAAAACATTTAGTATCAGGCATAACATTGTTAAAATTACCCATATTTTTATTGACAAATTTCCGGTTGTTCATAGGTTACTTGCAGTTTTTGTGAAAGGATAGTTACTTTTGGAATTTTTCACACTAAAACAAAGAGAAAAAATTGGAGTTGTCATTATTTATCAGTTTTTATGTTATTACTTTTCTGGTCCGGCCCACTAGAGATCAACTTGGGCTGGACATGGCTCCTAAACACTCTTATCTGTTAATATCTTCATGATAGTTTTCACACTTTGCAAATTGATCCCACGGGTTGGGTTGGACCCTTTGGTGGGCCGGTTGTGGGCCATATGTTTGATTCCCTGCTTTAGACTCATCATTAGAACAAGTTCTTAAAAAGTTCAGTGAAGTCCACTTGTGAATGTAAGCTCTGTCACTATCTGTGTTGATAGTTTTTGACACAGTCGATCCATCTGTGGCCGATGACTGATCTGCCCTTTGTGACTGCCCATAAAGGAGGTTTTATAATGCTGCTTCCACTGAGGAACAATGAGGTTTTAGGGTGTCTGCAGCTGAGATATGGGTGGGCTGTTATTAATGACCACAAGGACCATCTCACCTATAAGTTTGATGACCTCTAGGTGAGCATCCCCCCCCTCCCTTCTGTCTGCCTTTTTATCTTTGGGTCTACGGCCCCCTCTTTCTGGTCAGGATCCAATTACTGGTTCCTGGTTGACCTTTGACCTCTTTCTCCACTAGGATGAACCTCATTTGCTGGCTCTTACATAACACGTGCCATGTTCTACTGTTATCCTCTCCTGTGCCTCTGTGCTGTGCTGTCCTGCTCCTAAAATGGGACCTTATTACTTTGTCCTATGTCTAAAATTCTGCACATCTTTGATAGTATATTAATGTTAGTATCGCTGTAAAACCCATGCAGTTGTGGCAGAGAACATTTCTTTGTCTTCTGAAATATTTCGCTCGCCAGCCTCGCTGAAGTGTTTATATTTTTCCGTATTTGCAGATCGATCTTTCAACCTTGCTCTAAGCTGCAGTCGATGGTTGTTAAGCCATTGCCGTCTCTTAATCACAACACAGATACCTGTTAATTACCAAACGAGTTCAAGTGTTTTTGCTACTTAGACAGGGATTTAAGATCGATTCGTTTCTTTGCTCTGGGTCGAGCGCTGAGCACAGTTGACCATTTAATGAAATGTTGTGGGTTCTGCGTGCAGAGCCTGAAGGAGATGAAGAACCGAGAGGATAAAGCAATGGGTGTATTAATAGGCAGCTGCATGGACGACACTGTATGGTAGTGGGTCAGGGATAAAGCATGAACTTGTAAACTCACAGAGGGGCCTCTCTTTCCTTCCTCCCTCTTTCTCGCTAACTCACTCTCGCCCTTCGTGGTGTCATCAGTTAGCAGAGCTGGGTTTGATAGCCCAGGCAGCTCTACGAGAGCAGCGATTAGACATCTCTCTGATTCTCATCCCCAGCAGAGTTCACTCAAAGGTAAGCCAGTAGTTTACATCCTTAGAGACACTGGCCTTCCTCTGCCTTTGTTCTTCACCGTCTATTGTTTCGCGAATACTGTATCAGCTCAGTGTTTCTGGTATGTTGGCGTTAAGTGTCATAAAAACACAGCAGTATAAAACATTTTATCATGAAACCAATACCAATACAAATAAAATTCTGCAAAATATAATCATGAGGAGTTTGTAAATTCATCAGCATTCGACTACCTCAGTCAGTCTCAGTACAGAGCACCTCCCCCTTTTCCCTCCACAACTGACCCGTTGCCGTGACAGACGCCCAGTCAGAGTGGAGTTTTCTCAGCAGCACGGTGTCTGAGGTGTGGTCCCGGTGGGCCGTTTTGCTGTGATCACAGCAGGCAGTGGGAGGTTAATCCCAGGAGAATGCAGGCTCAATCTCCCCCCACCTCCACCCTGCTCCCTTGGCCTTCACATCCCATCCTGGATAATGGCCAATCGGATCTCTGTGGTCTGCAGCCAACACCTGCCAGATTACACATACATACTTACAAATATGCATTATTATTATTATTATTATTATTATTATTATTACTATTATCATTATTATTATTGTTATTGTTGTTGTTATTATTACTGTCGTATTTGTAGATGTGATAACCTTTTTAAAGCATTACAGTTCAGATCTCTCACCCCTTTTTGCTAAATCTAAATGACAGACTGGAGGTGAAAGAAATTTGAGACTGGAGCATTAAAATAATCTCTTTAGACTTTATTAGCAGTTCCAAATTAATCTGTCCTCAGTTAGTTTTGTGTGGCTGCAGTGGAAAAGCAGATCTGAATTTCAAATTATCGAGGCACAAATGTTAAGTTTCCCCCATTAGTATTAGTGATTAATACTAATACAGTGGAGCTCCAGCATCATTTTTTTTCACAAACATTTGCCTTCCAATATTTGGCTATGAGAATTAGCTTGGTTAAAACATGTTTTGATATACATTTAGTTTGTTCAAGCCCTGATAAATTATTTCAGATGGCAGAATATGCATCTGTTTTTCCCTAGAGTCTTTCGCACATATCTGTGCGTAATTACTGTGGATTTTGACAGATGGAGAAAAAAATGTCCTTGTAAGAGAGAAGGGTACATGCCATAATGTGTGAAGTGCAAGCATAGAGAGAGCCTCTTGTATTATTTGCTGCCCGTGCCAGCTGGACCAGCCAGATTCTTACAGGTAGAAATTCAAGCAGTAAATATGTGCAGAAATCATTGAAATTCAGTGCCCACCATAAATAGGCCATGTTGTTTTCTTCACAGTTGGAAATAAAAAGATGTGAAATGTTCTTAATGTTGTTCTAAATTTGGATTTAGGAATACTAAGCTTGTCCTATACAGTATGTCTCCATCCATAACTTTCGTGAAATATGCATTACAGTGCTATTTCTTTCAGTGATAATTGTGACTTGAGGTCATTTTTAATTTAAATGCATAAAATGCCTTTCAGACTCTGTGTATGTGCGTGTGCGCGTGTGTGTGTGTGCGTGTGCTGTTGTTTGAAACCATGTTATTTCTGAATGCATCAGGGTCTGACTTAAATATTAGTGTAACTACATTATCACAGTGTCTTTGCCTGGTAGCAAACATGTACAAATGAGGATTACAACTCTTGAGAAGGCAACAGGTCATGGTTGGTAAGCTGCCCGGGGGGGTCACTGATATAGAGTCACTTTTGACAGGCTGTGGAGGAGGCTCTATTGTTGCTGGTGTGTCTGGATGTTACCTGCAGGCACTATCGCTGAGACTACAGTATTATCCTATTATTAGGCTTAGTTGTTTACGCTTATTACTGCTTGTCAGGTAGGCAGAGAATCCTTCTGAAAATGAGCATCTGCAGAAAAATACATGTTTATTTCTTTATCTCATTCAAGTACATCGACTTAGGATAATTCTCAGAGGCCTTTAAGAATATCTTGACAGGACACAACAAACAGATTTGTGCAAGGTTTATGTTTATATGGAAGGATTTGATTCTATGAAATGTTTTACTCAACCACAAACAAGTGTGAGAATGTAGAAAAGGCTGCATCTGTTTTATGTACATTAAGGCTGATTTCATTATGTTCTTCATTTCGGTGAAATACATATACAGTACGAAGGCATCGTGGATTGAAACAGCCTCGATTAATGTCTCTGTTTGTAGAGGAAGTGAACAAAATAAAAAAAGCCCATCATATGGTCTGGCAGATTTTGGGCACAGGACCAGGGATGACAAATGTGCTCTCGCAATAATTCAATCTGCTCTCATAATTCTCTAACTTTTAGGGACAGACAGAATGAAAAATTTCCGGCAATTAAGCCGCCAAGTCAACGTCCAATAACTGTGATCAAGTGTTAGTTAAGATGCTTTTTCTCTCACTTTATCTATTGACAGATTGAGGGGTATAAAGACACTGGGTAAGTGGCAGAAAGTTACTGTGAATATGCTAACGAGAGGATTTGGTATCAGATCCAAAACGTTGTCATTTTATTGATGCCACAGTAATGATTTTAAGTTTCATGAATAATATATGAGAAAGAGAGCTGTAGGTTTGCTCTACGACTAAGTACTACAGTTTGTGATAATATGGCTGCAGAACACATTCTTTGTGTTAATAACGGTGTAATGCAATGGTTTTATAGCAACACCGACTGGTTATTTGTTTATAAGCAACATTTTATCCTTAACAGATGAAGACAGTTCTAATTATGTGTCAGCCAAATAAGAGGCAAACCCAGCCTTTTACTATGATCTGACTTTGCAGGCTTTGTGTATACAAGAAAATAGAAAACTATTGGCAAAATATGTGAGTAAAATCCACACTTTGTTTATTAATTTATTTTGTAGAGTAAATTGATACTAACAAAGAAACAATATGGTGAAGAGTAAAGCATCTGTGTATATAGATTATTATCTGCAGAGATGGCTTTTATGCCTTAAGGAATGTTATGCACAAAAAGCAGATGGCTGTCTTTAACAGGCAAGGATCAGGTACCGCTGGTCCTGGAATGTCTAAGGGCCAATCACAGCATGTGCAATAAAGAAGTGTATCTCTAGTAAATGCAATAATAAACAAATCTCCTCTTGCTTGCAGAAAAGCCTGTACGTTCTGGTGATGATCGATCCTGATGCTCCTGGCAGTACCAGAGGTACCTACTGGAGGCACTGGGTGGTCACAGACATAAAGGTACAGAAAGTCTGCAATAACCTCTGCTGCTTTAAGTTAATTTAAAAATAGCCTTATGTGTTAAAGTGATGGGGACACGGACGGCATTTGTGATTGGATTAGGAACTCATATGGTGCAAATTTATGAAGTAGTGGTTTGATTTTTTTTTTTTTTCTTGGAAAAATGTGCATTTTCATAATCTCAGGGTCTCACTTGGCATGTCTTGTGTTTACATCTGCACTGGGGCCGATTGCAAGGCTGAAAAATTATGAATGGTTTTTAAGCCTAACTTGGTGAAAAAAGGATGCCAAGTTCAAAAATGTTAATTTTTCATATCATGTATCTTGTGCAATAAATGCCTGTGACAAAAGTGTGGGAGTAAGTCTTTCTAAATGGCTGTGAAAGTTTGCAAGGCCCTGTCAGCAGCAATTTCCCTCTGCTGCAGAGAGCCTGGGACGTGTCAATGCAGGCGTGTGAGACTGAGATTGAGGAGAGCAGCATGCGAGGCGCACACTCTTTCTCCCATAGAGCTCCGGTCCCTCAGCTCCCCCTCCAGTGGAGAGATCTTGGCAGAGTGTTCTCCCTTCATCTGTTCCCCCAGGCAGAGCAGCTCCCCCAATGATCCACACTTCTCCATATTTTACACCCCCGAAATGGGCACAGCTCCGATCCCCTTATTTCTCTTCATATTTCACTCCTTTTTATCCATTCGTTTGTGTGTTTTCACATTCTTGCATTCTAACGCCAAATGCGTGTTGAGTTGTTGATTGCCTCAAATATTTGGAGGTTTGCAGACATTTTATAATCCCGCGGGAACCGAGAGATCAACCCAGTAGATTAAGTCTAGTGGTCTGAAAAACAAACGCACAAAGACGCTTCAGTGATGTATCACTGCTCTCGTTTCATTTCATAAGGCATTGTTGTACGTTGAGTAAATACCATATTGATTCAAAGATCCAAATGTGATATATCTGGGATATAGTACATTTAAGTAAACCTGCAATTTGTATAAAATCTGAATTTTTAGCTTAAGAGAAAATTTATGCCACCACGTTCCTGCGCGTTGACAAATCTGTGAATAACAACCTGAAAAAGAATTATTCCCAGTTTATTTTGTCATGTTATAAAATTACCTGTGCTTCTTATTTTTAAGCAGCAGAAGTCTGTCGAGCTGTTTGACCAGCTGCAAATAAACAAATGTCTTTCAAGTGCTCAGGCAGACCACATGCTCTCCAGCAATTCAATTTCCTGTCACTTGTGTGGGTGTTGACCTGCGTTGCCCATGTAGGGATTGGCCATTGCAACGGGATGTTTTTCTGATTGTGACTGGTGGTTGGTCAGAAGGGTTAATGAGCCTTTTGAGTGATGCCAACCTGTAGTGGGAGGTGTTTAATTGACCAGGTTGGCTTGGTGACATCACACAATCTCAGTTTTGTATTTTCAGGTGTCGATGTGAATGGATTAGATTTTGTTGCAGTGCATTTTTGATAGTTTTTTTTTTTCTGAATTACTCCATGTATATTTTTTAAGTAAAAATAAATGTTGTTTCATTTCTCTGTAAGATAATGATAACAAAGCACTGTACAGTAACTGGCCTGGCATTGGAATCACTATTTCAGACATGTTTTTGTTGGTCAATTGTTTTCTAAAGCGATGTAGCTCGTGTCAGGGGTCACACTTTCAGATGTCAGGTGGATCAGTGTTTTGATCCGTGCTCGTCAAACCATACAGGCTGCAGGAACCATATTCCTTTCATAAATATTCATTGGGCCAAGGTCATGCAGTCCTGCCCTAGTTTGTAGATGTTTTCATAATTAGTACGCATTCTTTATCCGTATCTACAATTATGAAGGTAAAGATTTCCTGAATTCAGCTGAGAGTGAAGTGAGGTCAGGCTGGACTCAGAAAAATGCCGCAGTAGATTTAGGCTCATTCTTCGGTGTAGGTCTCATTAGAGGCAGTGGTAACAGCACAAGGACACCCCCCCCTCAACCTGGTTATTACAGACACATCCCTCACCTTGCTTTGAGCTCCATTATGTCGCTGGCTCTT
Source organism: Apogon talboti (assembly GCA_037367365.1). NCBI lineage: Eukaryota > Metazoa > Chordata > Actinopteri > Kurtiformes > Apogonidae > Apogon > Apogon talboti. The sequence continues at coordinate 20,170,182 of JAPQRQ010000028.1, read as the reverse complement.
AAACTCATCAAAACATGTGCAGAGGATCTACTCGTTTTGTGTCAGCCATGCCAAAACCCACTTGAGACAGGCTCTGATATTTGTTGCCACATGTACCGTGACTCTCATACATGCAGTTAAAATGTACCCATTTATGCACCAAATACTAAGAGATTTTTCACTTTTGGTCATATTTGGTCATAGAATATAACCAAAAGTGAAAAACCTCTTAGCATTTGATGCATAAACAGGTACATTTTAACAGAAGTGTTTTACTAATTGATTTAGCTGAGTTTTAAACCCTTTTCTTGTGGTCATTTAAGGCTAAGCTTATTTCCAATGAGTTCCACACAATGAATAATTGTCAGGTTTTTTTTGCTTCGTTTTTGGGAAAGGACTATTTTTGCAGCATATTTAATGTGGAGCTTGGGGCAGAGGACAGCAGTACATTAGTAGAAGTATTAGCATATAGAAAACTCACCCAACTAGGTGTGTAACACCATCATATTTTAGGTCGAATATCAAATCTTTTATTTAACTGGCAGTATCATTTATCACATCATTACTTTTGACTGCAGAGAACAATTTACTCCAACAGTTAAGTGTAAACTACGTGGCTGGGTGTCTCGTCTTCTCCCACCAGCTGTCCATATTCTTTTAGGACTCACTTTATTAGATGCTGTATATGCATTTTCATTGCAACTACCAATTTTCAATGACCCCTTGAGCTACAGAGACAGCAATTTAGTATCTCTGCAACACACTCTGTGTTTTACATCAATTATGGACAATTACCAAAATAACCATCAACAGATTGTTGTCTCGCACTCAAAGTCGAATTCCAGATTGTGAGCCTCTCCCTCCCTCTCTCTGCTCTCCCAGAGTCTGAATCAATGCAGATGTTCCGGTATGGTCTCGCAGCGATAATTACTGTAACAAGCAAATCATTAGTATCTGAATAGAGGCAGCTTATATAAATTCAGCACTGGGTGTTACTTTTACTTGTTAATACTTATTCTCTCATTATACTTTTGGCGGTTTGTGAGGCAACATGATGCAATATGAACTTGCAAATCAGTGGTAAAGTTAATGCTCTCGTTCCTGCACCGAGAAATGCCAAGGTGTTCATTATCACTGTAAAATCCCATTTAAACAGAGACATATAGCCTTAGGTTTTTATGGATTTTTTTCTTGTTTTTTTTTTTTTTTAATATAGGAACTTTCTCAACTAAGTGGTTTGTGAAAGGTGTTTATTGTCTGACATAGTTAACTTTTTGTAGAGACAACTTAGTTATTATAAGGCTAATTATTGTAGTTGTTCATGCAGCTTTTTTTCTTAATAAAACAATAACTTAAAATGTATATTATGCAAATATTTGTACAAAACATATGCGAGTATATTTCTACCAAAGCAGAGCTGAACTGCAGTTTTTGACCTTCATGACCCTTTCTAACTTGTGGATGTTCAGTTCAGAAGCCATCACATGTGTAACTTCCTCTCCCCGGCTAATTGAAGGCCAGTTGGACAGTTCAGCACATAGCGTGGTGTGCTTATTATTATGGGGCATAAGGGATGCATGTTTTAACATCTATTTCTGTTGTTTTAGTTCCCAAAGGCAGACAGAGCCTGTGTTGTGCTGCTGGTCAGGCAAATACAAACAGTGAAGTATTGTGACTGTATCAGGCCAGCTGGCTTTGTGTTTGTGCATTCTGTGGCCTGCAGAGATTGTCTGCTCCACACCTCAAGATGTCCTTAAACTGCAAACTGCAAACTATTAGGCGTTTAACTCCTTACTGCATTTCTTCTAATTTAATGTGAAGCTTCTAAATGAGAGGATAATTTTATACAGACAAATGCCTGCATAGAAAACAATGCCTTTGTTCCATTGTGATTCTTTAAAGAGAATTTAATAGTTTTTGGGCTATAGTTTAGTTGTGGAACATAGATATTAGTAATACCAGGCTGTTGTTGACACTTACCAATACAAACCTGTCCTTTTTATTATTTATTTAGTTGTTACCATTTACTGGAGATTTATTGATGGTAGCAAAAACTTAAACCCCCAAGTTCTCCCAAAAAAGTGCAAGATGACACGTTCTGTTAGTCTAGCTACAGAAATATTTCTGCCCCTACACTGAGTGACGATAATGTTTCTCTATCTTCTTAAGTTAAAGTTTATGGCAAGTTTTGCGAAAACAGTTTTAGTCAGAAATCATTAGTACCGAGCAGCAGCAAGTGATAGTAATGAGTGTTTAAAATGATATTTATAACCTCTGCAGTAGCCTTTGAGTTTGTTTTAGCTAAATACCGATTCAATATTGCAAATAAACATACATAATTGCATTGTTCTTTACCCTGTAATTATCCCTACTGTGGCATGTTGTGATTTAAGCGTTTATTTTTGACAGACAGCTGCCCCCATATGGAAGCCAAAAACAATTTCCCAAAGGCCAGGCGAACCATAGCTAGTTTCATTGTGAGAACAAAGAACCATTGGTATTATTCATAATTAAACTCTTATTGTGTACTCTGCTGAATATTTCCATTCTTCTGCCTCTCTTCTGCTCACTCTCGTTTCCCCTCTCGCTACTTTGCACCTCGTGCTGGGAACATCTGTCTGGCGTCAGAGTGGAGCCTGGCTGTGCAGATTGGAGCAGGTAGAGGAGCACATTGTAGCCCAGCTAATGATGAGAGTGTCTGCCCTCTCTCTTGGAGGAGACGCAAGCTGCTGCTTCACGCTCGCTCACTCCACTCATACGCCCAGGGAAACAGATTTCCAAACATATGCAGTATGTTTTTAATCCAGTTGAGCACTTCATTTCCCAGCAAACACAAATAACCTTACGGGACATCCATATCTTATGACAAGGGGGTGGGCGCAAAGGAATTGAACAATTTTCCTTTTTAATGTGATTTTTTTTTTTTCCCTCCAAAGTTGCTAAACATGCTCATAACCCAGGTTAACAGTTTGCTTGTTTATGGTTACACAAACTTTTACACAGAAGTGGCTCTTGGCTCTAAGTCATATGAAGCAACTTTATTCAATCTAAACTCCACTAGATGCACCTGTTGTCATCCTTTGTTTAAACTTAAAGTGACAGCATAAACACATGTTCTTTGTGTGAAATGACTTTGAGAATTTCAACAGATTGCTGTCAATAATACACGGCTCTGGAAAAAAATTAAAACATTTCCAGAAGTGAACCCTATTGAAAACCTCTGGGATGTGATCAGGAGAGAGATGGATGGTCACAAACTATGGACAATCTTTGCTCCAGCAGTAAGACAAAGCACCCAACAGCAATGTGAAAGACTGTCGTAGAATACGTTAAGATGCAAGACAGTTGAGATTAAAAACTAGGGTTATTCCACCAACTATTGATTTCTATTCTTAAGTTAAAACAATTATTATCAATTGTTCAAAAATGAATATGAACTTGTTTTCTTTGTTTTGTTTCAAGTGTTGGCATTTTTTTGTAATAAAAGCTCTAAATGACTATATTTTTAGTTGGAACTAGGGAGAACTATTGCAAGTACTTTTAATTTCAGTCATACCTATAAAGAGCAAAACCAGGGATCTGTTGTTTTTTCCAGAGGTGTATATGTTAAGTCAAGTCAGATGTTGTCAATGTTACTTATACAGTCCAATATCAGAAATCCCAAATTTCCCTGTAGGGGCTACACATTATGCACTACACTCTCTCCTTTGACCCCCTCACCCCCCAAAACAAAACCCTCTAACATGAAAAAATTGAAGAAATGTCCATAAGTGCCACAGAGGAGGGATCTCGCTTCCAGGATGGACAGATGGTGCAATAGGTGTTGTTTCTACACAAATTTACACATATAAAAACATATACAGAAAGTTAATATACAGCAATGAATATGGAGAATGTTGTCGAAGCAATGATGAACAGTGTTTGTCTGAAGTATTGTAAATAAATTAAACACCTCTGCACAAAAGTAAGGTTTATGCAGCAACTTAAAGAAGTGGTCTATGTCCTGGAAATGAGCTGCAATATATGGGCAGTAATTACAAACATGTCTGTAAACAATTTGTAGAGTGTTGCACATTTTATTTTTAAGCTTGAATTATTTTGACCCCGATACATTCAGGTCATTCATCTTTTTTCGGAACTATCTGAAACCTCCCTCGGCTCAAGTCAACAATAGCCCTTAACATCGAAGCCCAGCTGGAGGTGCTTAACATTTAGAGCGGTGCTCATCCTGCTGTCAGCTACAGCCAGACAAAAATGTCAGAGGTGGTACTACATGGAGTTCAGCTGTTGAAAGTCATTCCCTCATTAAACCTCATCACATTCTCTTCCCCAACCTCTCAGAAAAATAAGGACATTGGTGTTAGTTTGACTTTTTAATTTTTAACTATTTCACTTTCCAGGCCTTTTTTTTTTTTAATTAGCACATGTTGGTATGTGTTTGTGTGCAGCTGAAAGCGTTGGACAGAGGCTGCAGGAGTTTGCCCTGTAATAGGAATCAATTTGGGGGCTGACTTGCCAACTTTCTACCTGGGTTTGATGTCACTTGTTCTCTACTACATCTGGACCCCGACAGTATTGTGGATAAACACCCCGTTATAATACTATCGATCTTATCTTGCAGCTTATTAACAAACAGGTTCTTCTTCAGTGTGGGCTGCTGCTCTCACTGTTCTCCGCCACCTAAAGGGAGAATTACATAAGAATCCTCCGCTTTGTCAGCTCCATCCCCCGTCTACATACAACAAACACACACACTTGTATACACACACACACACACACACACTCACAGAGTACTGTATCTGATAACCCACCAAGCCTCTTGCCATCTCTATAACAACTGACCTCCCTGCTGTGGTTGCCGTGGTGAGATGATTGAGGAGGTTTCACTGCACGAAGAACGTGAACTGCTATGGTTTCCTATCTAAACTGAATACTGTTTGGGCAGAATCCAATAATCATCCATAAATTATACTTTTTTTTTGCTGTTTAAATATTTCTTCTAGGAAAGTCAAGTTCCTGTTGACAACACCGCTTGAACTTTGCCTCTGTTGTCGTCACAGGAATAAATACATTAATGCCACGTTTCTTTTATTTCAGGATGCAGGCCTACTGTGTGTCAGTGTGCTACCTTCATTTTTACGCTCCACACTGGCCTGGATAAATCATGGTTACTCTCCAAGAAAACAAGGACAACCTGGAAAGCCCTCTTTGATCCAGTCTGTCACACTATAGGCTAGTAGGAAAAAAAAAAAAAAAGAACAGATTGGACCTTCTCCATGCAAATGCAGTTTAAAAACCAGTAGCTCTGCACACATAAAGGCGCTTCTTTTAATATGTGCCCCCTTTCTTCACACCCACGACCATTGTGTATAAAATCCTGTTTTTCCTGAAAAGATTTCTAGTCGCAGCCGCAGACAATGTTCCCCCACACAAGCTGTCGTCTTTGTCATACCCCTCCTCCCCTCCACTTCAGTCAGTAAAGCAGGATCTCTGGCAGTCGGCCCCGCGTGTGAATTCTTGTGTTTCAGGGTACAGGTGGGGGGCTTGCCAGAGTCTGCCTACCTGTTCCCCCGTAAACTGGTCACTTTTGACAGATGTGGATTGGAAAAAAGCAGGCATGGAAACCAGGGGGGAGAGAGGGGCGGGTAAATGAACAAATGTCAGGGTTAGCGGGGGGTTGCAGGGCCGTGGTTACAGAAAACGCTTCCTCTTAGGGGTGTCTCTTGATAGGGTACAGTGAAGGGGAGTGAGGCATGCTGATAAAAACAACTCACTAACAATTATGCTCACCTAAAATAGCCTTTCCTTAAGTATATAGCATGCTTGCCAGTTAATTGTACACAAAAACAAAGACTTCACAAAAGACCTCCTGCAGCCAATGTATTTTCTTGTATTTTGGCATGATAATTAAGTGTGACAGCTATGAATGCAAAGTTGGCAGATATTATAGTGGCCTGTCTAACTCTACATACCGATTTTGATTGCCTGTATTCCGAAAGTTATACCAAACTATGAAAATACTGCCGTATAGCACAAAGAACAATGCTGTATAATAAAATAATGATCTTTGTAATATGACAGCGACACTAGATTTTGATGGTGTGATTTTAAAAATAGCTTTAAAAGTTTATTCCTGATTTGATACTTGATCAGTGATTATAGACGGAGCAGAGTTTGGCTTTGTTTTACAGATATTAAGTGGTGATTGTGCCTGTTTTTGTAAATAGTATGGATATGTGACAATTACAAACGCCGTACAAGAGATGAGTCTGTTCTGTGCAGATTACAGCCCATATCTTTTCCTAACAAAGCAGCTGCACGGGATTTAATGACAGCACTCCTAATATTCTCAGGAGATAATGCTTTTAATAATTGCAAGCGGGGAGAAAAAAAACACCATCAATACAATATGTTCAGTAGAAGCCAATATTTATTCTGCGTACACTTGAATAATTTGAGTGTGAGTGCTGCATTTCCTCTGAATTGTTCTCGGGATTTGTTCAACTTGTTCTTATTGATATGCTGTAGGACTAACAACCATAAAATCTACTAAGACCTCTGATCTTTACTATTGACCATTATCATAGCCAAGAGGTTTGTTACATTGTGGTATTTTTATGCTACAGTTGGTGAGAAACCTGTTTACATTCTAGGGTGCTGTATAGTTCACTTCTCTCTGCAGCTCAGTCGGATTCCAAAGCACTGTATAGATTTCTTTCAGCTGATGAAATTAAAAAGACAGCAGTGTGTGTGTGGTGTGCCTTCCAGCAACGCGATTTGCCTGTGAGTTCACGATACGGGTTGAGAGGGGAGTTCCTTTGGGGGGGATTAAATAGCTCCCTCTCTTCCCTCCCTCCTCCCCTGCCCTCCATACTTGCAGAACACAAACAGCTTGCAGGGCTGTACAGTACTTGTACAACGTGTTTGCCACTGCGCTGCTCACAGGTAACAATAAGCCAAGGTCAAAGGTTAAGAGGGATTGTGGAGCTCAGATTCTTGTGTGTTCCTCTGGCAAGCACTGCACACATCGGCACAGGAAACAGTGCCCATAGAATCGCTGGAAGAAAGAAAGACAGGGTGAAAGACAGAAAGCGAGTTGGCTCGGTAGAGAGGGGGCTATATCAAAAAGACTGGGCCCAGTTTCACACATATACAATACACTGGTCTATAAGGTTTGGACACTCGTAGTGTTTTCTCTAGCCTAGTCTAGCCTAACACTAGTAAGACAGTTCCGTAAAATAAAGATAATTATTTACTCTTGGAGTGGCGAGAGATATCTTCCAACTGTTTTGACAAGACTGCTAAAAAAAGCTATATTTACCTTGGAATAAGAAGAGATATGCCTCTGATTCTGACGTTTGCATGTTATAATCATTAACCTTGTTTCTACTGGCATATCAGAAATGACATTTATTCTTTTTTTTTTTTTTTTCCAAAGACCCCTGACTCTGGTTTGTAAAGTGACCACTGATGTGAATTGTTACAGACCAGTGGAAATAAATTACGTATAGAAGTTCTGTAATATATCCTTGTGCAGGGTGCTCTCTATGTTTCTTGGAGCTTCGGTGCCATGGTTGCTATGGGGGTTTATGTGTTTATGAGATTTGGGTGTAAATTTGTTGTTATCTTATTCATTGTCACATCATTTTACACTATCAAAGAGTTTTCCCTGTGTTTTCACAAGATTTGTGCAGTTGACTGGGAGGTATAGAAGTCCACCTGCAGGATAATTTTACATTTCTCGATTAAAGAAATAAAATATATGTCATTCCTTTGTGCGCCATTATCACCCTTATCTGTTTACCAAAATTTGAAGAGTTAGAGGAGATAATAAATAAATAACACCCAAAAAGCTTGAAAACAAAACTTGCCAATGAAATCTACTGGGCCCAAATGCAACCATTCATTCTGGGAAAAGTCATTTCAGTTAGTTTTGATGATCGCTACATTACTTTTCAGCCTTATAATGAAGGGAAAGTACCTGGTATCATTGTTTTAATTCACTACAAAAATATAAGTGTGTCTTAAGTGCTATGACACTGATTTACTCCAAAAAAAGCAAATTCACGTGCAAGAGTCAGAAACTTCCGCACTCTGTGCAACTGATGAACTTGGATGTGTGTTTGAACTCTGTTGGTTAGGTCTAAGCCATCGTCAAAGTCTGTCTTTGTGAAACCAGATCTCTGCCTCCGTCAGCCTCTTTGAATGGGAAGGAGATTATCCATTTAATCTCTTAATCATGCACACAGTATACATAGTTGGTCGTGTGCCTAAAACCTCTGTCCTGCTCAGATGTGTCATCGCCACCTTTTCGGATGATTCCCCTAACCCACAGACTAATTCAGGTTAGCTCCATGTTCCTCTCCAGCAGTCACTGTATTATACCCTTGATGCCCTGTTAAAATGAAAACCAGACCATCTGAGCATAAAATGGAAAGTGGAAATATGTAGATTTTAAAATACAGCTTTTTAAATCCCTCATTGCTACAAATGTATTCAGAACAGAGGTAGTTGTTTCATAACATGAATTAGGTTACTGTACATTTTGCACAGTATATGTCCCCCAAAAGTAGGAATTAATAATGAAGATGCTTTTTGGCCTGAAATTGCTATTCAAACAATTATGTACTTAGTTTCTTCCAACAAATGCATTCCACATTATTGTTTTGCCTCATAGCAAAGCACCCAAAAGACTAAAACCTTTCATTCCAGCAAAGGCCGCTATTGGTCACCGTCAATAAAAGCATAAAAGCATTTATTTCCCACGTTTGTCAAATTAACAGCATACTCCATCTCCCATAGGACTTGTAAGGTTCATTAACCTTTCTGTGAAGTGGGACAGGTTTCCAGCAGTTACCATAACCTCTGTCTCGTTCCTACCTCAATTATAATAGAAGAATTAAACATCCAACGATTCAAAACAGCAATGCTGCCTCTTAAATCCCTTTGTACCGGCTCTCAGTTGTTAATGACTAAAGACACTGAATGAACTATAGAGTTATCAACAGATATAACCACGGACAGAAGCAAACCAAATGGCTACTCTTAGCAGCAGGAATTAATCACTAAATGTGTACAATTCTGTTTGGTGGCTAGATTTTATGTGTTTCTAAAATGATGTGATGCTTTTCGTTTCTACCGCTAAGTTCTAAATGCTGTGTTGCTATTGTCCTCAAAGAGTAACAAAATGTAGGTACATAAAATAGTGATGGGGAAAACTTTACCCACCTGTTTGGAAGCACAGATGACTGTTTATTAGTAGATTTTGTGATTTTTTGTATTTTTTAAAAAAAAATTTTACCCAAAGTGAAATCCTCTATCTGGCCCCTGGCCCATCACGAGTCCAAAGTCAAAAGAATACGCTGACCTTGAACTAATTAAATGGTCAATTACACGCCTGTTGATCTCTTTTAATTTCTTAATAATTAGATTAATTGTGTGGGCATAGAGTTCGTTCTCTTGTCCACCTACTCCTACCCCTTCATCCCCCTGCTCTTCCTCTCACTTCTCTTCCTCCTCCTCCGTGTTCAGGCCCACAAGGTTTCAGCACTCATTTATTTTGTGTCACCATTCTTCAAAAACTTGACTATTTAATAAGCTTAATCTTCTTCTCCCACCCCCTTAGATCCCCCTCTTTCCTCTCATGTATTAATCAGAATCCAGCACGTGCCTGGATGTATTCACAGGCATACAGCTCTATTATAATCTATCCATTTACTATCTCCCAGGATTTCTAACCTTACAGTCGGGAACAGCTGCAGCCACGGAGCAGTGAGGCCTCGTGTTTTTGTGTGCGTGTCTTCTGATGCTACTTGTAGGCAAGCTGATGCTGGGATTTTCCAGTGCCACCCCCGTCAGTGGGAAGCCCTATATGGGGACATGTCAATGCCTTGTTTGCTTGTTGTGCTGATGAAGCTGGGGGTGGGGCGAGTGGGCAGCCTTGTTCAGGTTCCAGGATTCCCTTCAAAATGAGTCAGCCAGCCCCCACTCAAACTGACTGTTACCTTGGGAACTCAGGCTTGGGCTTCCCTCACCAGCACAGACTCATCAGCACCCATACTCTCTAACACACACACAAGAGCGGTAAGGACTCGGAAGCAGGACCGAGGTTTGTGAAATTAGCTTATTATTGCTCTGGCTTTGGCCTGTACACTGCCCTGTTAGGCCCAATCTGCTCTGTGTGAAGAAGATGACCAACTCAGCAAGGCCTCCTTGTTAAGATGAATGTGTAATATATGCAAATTAGTCTGAATAAATGGCGGTGATAATAAGTTCAAGTGGCTAGTTTCTTAAGTAATAGCGTCCCAACTAATAAGCGTAACCAAAGAGCTGTATGTGCATTACAGTGTGTCGGCTGATGTCAGGATGGCTGGAGTTCACTTAATAACTGGACTGTTTATGTTTCCAACTCAGTTCATTACCAAGGCCAAATGAGTTTCTTTACTAAAGCCATTAGTCCAGCAGGCTATTGTTAAGTGGGTTAATTTGTCGATGCATTGAAGCAGATCAAGGGTGACTCCCCCACTGGCTTTCACCCTGTCCTGCCGAGGCCAGTCGTCCCTGCTCTACTGATCACCATTTACCGGCTGGTTACTCTATCAAACCAGTCATCCCAGATTCAAGTCCATTAGGCTTGTGTGAAATCTGTGCTCACTTACCATTAATGGAGGCCCATTTCATACCAGGAAAAATCATTTTAGGGGTATTTTTTGTGTAATAGGTTTTTAGAAAAAAATATTTTAATTGGAAAAAAAAATTGTATCAACCCAGTCGCCAGAAAAAATGTTGCTATTGTACATTTCTGCTAACCACTAATTTGTTAAATCTCAATGTTGGTGAACCTAAAGTACATTTAATATCAACATTTATGGTTCTTATGTGTATGACAACATTATAGTGCTTTAATCACTCATTTTTGGCTTTTTGGCATTTTTGGAGGGGTATGGGTGGGTTGCAGATACACAGATCCAGGACATTTGCTTTCTGTAGCCAAAGATCATATCTTGATTCTCTGTACCTATAATTCTTAGTTCACTGTTCGGAAAACATATTGATTTAATGCATGGTTGAATATAACTAAAATGCATAGTGCCATTAGACAGTAAAAGAGCTTTGGTTAGAGCAAGGATTGGGTTTGGTTGAATCATTAATAAATGAATGAATCTGAGTGTTCTTCGTAGCACATTTTTGCAGACTTTTTCTCCTAACAAGCCAAACATAAAAAGTTGAGCAATGCTGTTGAGTCTTGGCCTCAGTCTGTTCTAAAACACCAAAAGCACCACAAGCAGTTAAAACACTGTAATACTGACATGCACATATGTATGCAACATTCGTGGTTGTGCTATAATGAGATTATAATAGACGCTTCAATACATCATTATCATTGTGATGTGCACTTGTGAAATACTAAAAAGGCAAATTAGCTCAAACGTGTCATACAGTAGGGCAGCATGGTGGCTCAGTGGTTAGCGCTGTTATTTCACAGCAGCAGCAGCAGCTGGAGTTTGCATGTTATCCCCATGTCTGCGTGCGTTCTCTTCCTCCCACCGTCCAAAGACATGCACCTTAATAGGTTAACTGCTCTATCTAAATCACCCGTAGGTATGAATATGAGAGTTTTTAGTTGTTAGTCTATATACAGTATGTCAGCCCTGTGGCGAACTGGCAACATGTCCAGAGTGTACCCCACCTTGGCCTAGTGGTAGCTCCAGCATTCCTGTGACCCTCTCAAGAATTAAGCAGCTTGGAAAAGGAATGAATGAATGTGTCATGCAATAGAGCAAAATCTGCCATGGGTCTCATATTCCAACTGACTGGTCTTTCCAAATTGAGCAGTCCAAATCATCTGGTGAAAAATTCCTGGATATATATACAACAGAGAAAAATCTTGCAATATCAGTTGCACAGAATCAGAATCATGTTTATTGCCATGTAAGTAAACAGGGTTCACATTACTAGGAATTTGCTTCAGTGGTTTGGTGCATAAATAGAACATGGAGTAAGTAAGAAGCATGCAATGAAAGATAAAATAAAATAGAATAAAATAAATAAACAAGTAAGTAAAGTTTTAAAATATATACTGTAATATACAGTATGGACAAAGCCAATGGGTTTGAGTGAGACTATAACGGTACCGGTTATGGTTTTGTGCAGATAGTGCAGGTAATTAAGACCTTGACTACACGTATAATTGGCAGAAACATTCTGGTAATTGGGCTACTATTTATCTATGCCAAAAATGGACTATGAACTTTATTAGGAAACCCTTTTGTACATATATTTTATACACTATTTGTTGCACTTCCTATCATCCCTCAGCATCATAAGTAACGGGCATCTACCAGCTGTTGAACAGGGAAGTGAAGGTTTGCCACATTAAAACAATAGGCGGTTACTGTGTTAGTCTGAGGTGATGCGGCAGTGGGCTGTGCTTCGGTCTGTTTGTGTACCACCTTGCTCTATCTGACAGGCTGAGGTTAGTTGGTTCCATCTGGCCCTGAGCTGCACAGGTCACCAAACAGCTTCTGAGGAGCACCACAGCGCTTCAAGTAGTAGAATATGCTGTACCTTGGGTTTACAGTGAATTTGAAAGGGTGAAGCCATCTGTTATGTGAGAAACTGTGTGATGCCATTTTTCTGCATCTGATTTAGTCCCTGCCGTGGTTGCAGGAAAAGAGGAAATGAATACAGGTAGGAAAAACTCCATCTTATTGTTTCTACCAAATACTTTATGGTAGAACTAATCCATAGCACAAGTTCAAGTTGTAACTGTTACAAATATTCCTACAGAAAAATATTTATTTTCGAGATTATGCCCTTCGTTTTCTGCTTTTGCTTATGATGTTTTGAGATCTGTTATGTTTGGCCCATTTCAGGTTTCGTGGCTTAAAAAACTTTTATGCTTTTGCAACCTGCCTGGCCAAACTTTAATAGATGAGACATCTGTAACATCTTTCACAACAGCTGTATCAACTCCTCCACTACATCCCATGGACAGAAGTTGAATTTCACTTTTCCAGAATGACCCCCCCTTTGGTCCATGTTTTATATTCATATGAGTCCAATGATTTGCTTTTAGGATGTCCGTATTCTCTTGCTCAGTGCATGTTGGGAAAGGCACAGCCCTTTACCACTAGCATAAATAAATGTTTTTCCTTCATAAACATTTCAAATTCTTCTATTTGTGTAGCTATGTGTAGTATGTCTTCAACCTGAAAAAACAAAACATGTTTAACCTGTAAACAGTTAGGTTCATTTTGAGACACAGACTTTTAATTCACAATAACCCTGCAAATGAATGGGCTAATTACCGAGGCGAAGATGAGGAGGCAGTCATAAGCACTTGGCTTCAGTGGAATAGGCGAGTGGGGGGGAGGGGTGGCTGTGGCGGTACAAGTCCAGCCTCAGAAATAGAGCTGTGAACACCATCTGTCATGCTCTCTTTCCCCGTCTGTTAGCCTGACTGCAAGTAAAAGGGAGAACGATGCTCTCAGAACTGCATTAGAAGGACGTGGGTGCTGATTGTCGTAGGTGTGGGTTTACAGGGTGTGCAAGGGAGGGGGAGGGAAGTGGTGGATATACAAGGAGGTGCATGAGTAACTCTTGCTGACAAAGGGAAGCACTCACCCACACAGAGAAGGAGAAGGGTTCTTGGGCTAGTGGGTATTCCTGGTGAAACCGCACCCTGCACCCACCCACCACCTCCTCATAGACTCCTACCTACTGGCTCTTGTCAGAGGATTCCTAGCGGAAGTTATGTAGACACGTTATACAAACACACTGCTTATCTTCCTCCCCGAGGCCTATGATAGTTGACAATACGTGTGTAATATTGAGCTTCATTTCAAAGCCACGTAAAATTGTTGAGAAACTTTACCTTTGGTGATGCCTGCAGCTCTTTTAGCCCCTTCTACACCCACAGGAAGAGCATCACTGTCCTGTCACTAATTACTAAGAATGTCCCGATGGCTATAGTTGTCATGTCAACTCTGAACTATTGCTATACTTCACTAACATACGTGACTTAGAACAAGGAGCCGGAGTTACATGCTAAACATAGGTTAGAGTATCACACTATTACATGATGACGACAAACCTTGTTCCACAGCTTTTTCAAGATATTCAGAATATCCGTTGCTCATAATGTGTAGGTTGTCCAGGATCCTATTTGCTTTTTCTGAGTCATAGTGTGAAATATAGTCACTAAAACATGAAGGCAAGCTGGGCTACATTAAGAAACAGGAACACTTCAACAGATTGTTAGCTCTGGTACCCATAGTGGTGAGAGGCCTTGACATTTTAAGATACTGTAAGATCATTTAGCGACAGGGGTGTATAGGATATACTATATGGGTGACTTAACAACATATTTACTGTACATGAAGTACTACTTCAGTCCTCTTAGTATGCAAACACATCTATTCTTCTATATTTTGATTTACATGTCAAATTAAACTAACTGTTACAGAATTATGTAACATAGAGAACAGCCATTTTGACGCTCTGTTTTTACATCTTTGTCAGTTCCTGCCTCTCCCACACTGCTCAGTGTGATTCACTATCACAGCAACAAGAATGGGTATTCCCCTAGCATGCGGATACAAAGTGTAGTCACAGTTTGTTTGACTAAATAACTCTTGAATAACTCTCACAGGTTATATATTTATGCTATTTTCACACTCAACAACTTGTCCACACTGCTATCAGGACTCTTAAAGTGGATGACAGTTTGATGACTGTTAGAGTTAGGTGTTACTGGCAGGAAATAGAATATAACTTGAGGATATACAGCATTTCTACTTCAGATGTTTGTAATTTCCGAATTTTTCACCAGTTTCTCTCAGATGAATCCTTCACATTGTTAACATTTGGTGTACGTGCTCTTTTAACACATATTCAGCTTGAGCATGTGTGTATCTAATATACACTATACACTGTGTGACCACAGACTTAGTATTTTAATCATTTCTCTTCATATTTGATGGAATACCAAACATTTTCTGTGACTCTCACACTTTAAAGCCTACTAAATATTTACAAAGTAACCCTGATATTTTGCTCCTTGGTTACTTTATGGATCATGAGGCTATACTTTGCACAGAGATAACATAACTTCCACATTTCTTGCAGTTCAGACACAGTTAAAAGAGAACCTCATAGTACTATAGTGGTCTTAAATATAATAATTTTATTATTATGCTTTTAATTACAGTGCCTAATTAAATAAACTACTTAAGGTGAGGAAGATAGTGACTAATGGATCTTAATGTGAATTACTTTGTCTTAAATGAATATTCCTTAGAAATTGATTTTGAGCAAAGAATAGCTACAGTTAAATTAGTCAAGTTCAGGTTTTTTTTCAGTTTTTTTTTTTTTAACGTATAGCTTATGAAATGTGACTTTTATTTTTACCTTGTGGCTAGCACAGATAACCAAAAATCAGTCTAAAGTTGGAAATGGTCTACTTTATCAGTTGGATATTATTTAAAACAACTCTTATACACAATTCTCATGTTACTACCATGGTGTTTTGATTATTTTTTGCTGGCTGTTGTTAATACATGTCACCCAAATGTGTAATTAGTTGAGTTCATACTTTATTTCCTTTCATTGGATGGACTGGTGTTGAGTCTCACTGTCGTAATTTTTCTCTCCTGGAGCTCAGACTATCCTCCAAGCTGAAAATGTCATTGATCTAAGATTAAATTCATCATGATGCTATTTGATGCTTTGATTCCCTCAAACAAATCTGTAACAGATTTAAGTATAAAAAGTAGACATCTTTCACCTGTGCTGTAATATAAAATGAATATAGAATTTCCACCAATACTCATCATTTGCTTTGTGAGTATAGAATTGCATCCAAATGTATTGTATGTACAGTTGAGACGTTAAACTTAAATTTTGCCCCACATTCAGGAGGAAAGAACCCACAGAACTTTCTTTTTAATCTACACTATCGTATAAACTTAATAAACACAATTGACACAGTGAGCAGCTGTCAATCATTTAGTGGTCAGAACCTTTCACGCTGCGTGCCCCGCCTCCACAGCAGGGTCCCTGAGGGAGACCGCCCACCATGTGAGAATTTCCTGCAGATTAGTGTGAGGGAGACGACACACCCATGGGGTCACTCGCAAGTGAACGTCAGGAGTCTGTGACCTCAGCTCTGCCCTTTCACAATGACAGTGATACCGGCTCTGCTCCGCTGGAATACATTCACTGTTTTAAGAGTAGAGCTGATTATTTTTATTTACATTTCCAGTTGTAATTCTGTGTGAGTTCTGCATGTGATTGACTTGTCTTTTATTATCTGACTGAATTTTAATATTGCATTCATTTGCTGTTGTTTTTACTCTATGTATTATAATGAAATTAAAAGGGCAGAGGGTGTCACGGAGAGTGAGCAAGAACTGAGTATTGAGATGTGGGAAAATGCTGCACGCTCAAATGTTGACTACCTGTTGCTATGGCAATGGGTTTGAGTCCTCCAGGCTGCAGGACTCTCGCTATTTCTAAATAAAGCTTTTTTTCTCACTGATCAGTGGTTGAAGATACTCACAGTTGAAACTAATCTTCTGAATATTATCAGTCAGAGTAAACAATGGTGCTGTGCACTATAACACAGAATGCTAAACATCCCAAACAGCCGTTATTATAAGATTATAGATAGGGTGATGCACATTAAAGGACATGTGCTTTGTTACTGCTGTGTTGGAAATGCTTAAATCATTATAGGTTTTGAAGTTAATGTCGGTTATTTAAACAGGGATTTACAATACAGGGTTATAATAGTCAAATCAGCTGTCACTTTACATGTGCAATATTCTTTCACCTCCAAATGGTGAAGTTCTTTAGCAGTCATATTTATCTAAGAGTAGAGAGTAAAGTGGCTACATGCAAACTAAACTGATTTTTTTTCAAGTTAATGACTAACATCATAAATTGCATTTATCTTGTTTTAATGTCTGTTTTAGATCATAGTAGCAATAATATGTATTTTGACCCTAAACACAACTAGAGTCCCTAATGTAAATACAGAAATTTGTGTTTTAAATGTCTTTATTAATACCAGTATGGATATTACCCCAAATGATTGAGAGCAAAAAGAGGGGGAAAAATTCTGGTCTTGATTGTCTATTAGCTGTAAATGGTGTCTTGTAGCACAGTACCCACATCAGCCTGTAGGGGGAGCCTGTGTGTGGAGAAAAGAGGACAGAAATAGGTACAGAGACCAGATATTTGATGCTTGTGATGGGGACTTCCATGCTTACCTCAAGTGGGTTTTGGGCCATTTCACAGACAACATATTTAGTCTTTTTCCTCCCACTCAAGGATGCAGCCGTCTTGCAATAAGCAGCCAAGTCTATTAAACAAACATTCCTGTGTACAATTTGCAGTGTGAAGTGCCTGACTGTGTACTTCCTGGGAATGAGGGAGTTTAACCTGACAAGTATACAGAAAACATTTATGAAACGTACCCTCTCTTCATATTGAGTTATGTGTATGCGTCTGTTTCTAGGCAACATAAAGCTGATATACAATTGATAATATCAGAAACTGCTACCTGGAAATTATGGTTTATTTTGCTTGGGAAATGTCTTTGTCTGGATATTATGTCTTTTCCTTAGATATTAACAACATAGATCATTTATAATTTAAACAATTTTTGTGGGGATACTTACAAATTGAGTAACAAATTACATGTGACAAATGACGATTGTGTTCCATTCCTTGGTTTATGCTTGATGAAATCAGAATTCAGCACAGGATTGATTCTATTAAAATTAGCAGCAAATTATATTGGCCTTGAAATTGAATCCATCTTTTCCAAATCATACTTTGTTTCCTAATTTAAGGACTGATGACTGAGCTAAGGAAATACTGAAAATCTGTAAGAATAATAATTTAAGAGATTTCATGGGAGGATGACTGATCCAAATGAGCAACATTCAACAGCAGGTTTTCCAGAGTCAGATTACAATGTAATGGCTCACTCTAAAAAAATGTATGATCTTTAGTCGAATAAATGTCAGGATTTTCCAGAAAGGTGATTGACCTTTCATTCATTTCACAGCTGCTATAATTGATTGACTCTCTGCTTGAATTAACAGGGTAGTGCACTCAAGAAAGGACGAGAAGTGAAAGGAACTACTCTCACTGGTAAGTGCCGCCTTGATTCTCCATTTGCAATTTTTGTTCAAAACAACAAATCAGATGCTTGAATGGGTCTTTAGTCACAAAGAATAAAAAGAGTTTTGACACGGAGCTTTTTATTTATTCATTTTATTGTTAAATTTGCATGTTTGTAATAATCACATTGCTTGTGTTTCTTTGTAATTGTATTTACTGTATTTATTGTCATAACTCTCCTGATTCACACTCGTCCACACAGGTTATCACCCTCCAACTCCACCACGGGGAACTGGTTTTCACCGATACCAGTTCATTTTGTATCAGCAGCCAGCAGGCAGGGTCGTGTCACTGCCCGGTCCGGAAAACCCACCCCGTGGTAATGACCCCACTCACCAGCACACCAAGTTTATAACGCTGTTGGCTTCTGCAGTATCATCGATCATTAACCAACATTGACCAACACAACTGACTGCACTTTGTTGTTGAATCAGCACTATAAAGACTGCACCAAAGCAAAAAAAAAACAAAAAACAAAACAACTCAAAGGCTGAATATTACCTTTCAAAGTAACCACATTATATTTATCTCATAGTTTTTGTGGTACATCTTGTGTAAATTCACCTTTGCGTACTTCTGCAGGTACTTTTCTACACATTAACTCGTAGATTATTCTGTTGTAAGTGGTCTAGTGTCCCTAAATGAGAGGTCATTAGGTTATCCTACGCTCTGCAGTAACAGCCATATAAGAAAGGAGCCAAATATTCTTAATTATAACCAGATTGTCTTGTATTCAGCAAAAAAAAAAAAAGTCCACGGAGAAAGCAAATTCAGCACAGCTTAGTTTAGAGTAAAAGTGTAGCCAGTGAAACACCGTAATGAGCCTTAACAGTAGACAACGGCAAAATGTAATCAAGATTTGTTTACTACAAGCAGCAAAAACAGTAATTAAGATAGAGTTAATATCCTTAAATTAAGAACTTGGGCAAGTAGTCTCACTCTTAAAATAAAAAAAACAATGTTGTTTCTGTTGGGATATTATACAAACTATTGTTTTAGCTTGTTATTAGTTAAAACTAGCTCAATATTTGCCAGAATATTTTATTAAGACAAAGTTAGATATTTCTTAAAATGAGATTAATTTTCCAAATAAGATTATTGACAAGAATATTTTTTAAGAAAAAGTAAGACTAATTTCCTAGTTTTTTTTATTTTTATTATTAGATTGAGTTATTACTGCATTCATTAGTACAGTGACTCTATTTATGCTTCTATTGTAAATGATGTACGCATGATATAACGTCCCTCGACTCTCTAACGAGCTCTAAGCTCAGGTTTTGGTCTGTCTGTGTTTCGTCCGGACACATGTCATCATGCATAATTTACAAACAATGATGAGGATTTAATTGAGGCTTTTCAAGTTGCTTTAGGAGGATCATTTTATCCAAGTGCTTGAACTTAACAAGGAAAATGTTAATGAGGTTAGTGAGTAAGTCTGCCGTGGTGATAATGCCTGCAAGACAAGTATTGGCTCCCACGCACACCTGCACGAGTCTGTCTGCCTCTGTCTTGTTACCCTCCACCAAACCTGAAATCCTTATCAACCACGTCAATAATGAGCAGTGCATATTAATTTTTAACCTTGATTACTACTAATGTTATTATTACCAGATGAGTTTCTTAGTGTGTGTCTCAAAAGACAATCTTGTTTGTACTGCCGAGTGCAGAGAGTTATTGTTTTGTTTACACCTCAGGTTTTTGACTTTTCCTCCCCCTGAAGAAAAGTCTCTTGAAACGTGGGCAACTACACTTGGATGTACTGTACCCCACAGGAGGCGTGTCTGTCTGTCTGTTCTACTCGGGTCATAGCTGGTGATTTGAAAGGAGATCAGGGCGGTTTGAGACTTCAAGCGTTGCGGCCCTGAATGAGTGGAGCTGCCAGTCTCTTCTGTTTGAAGTTTTGACAGCTATGTCAGCAAACAATCCAGGCACATTAGGCTGAGTGCTGTTTGATGTT
This sequence comes from Apogon talboti, assembly GCA_037367365.1. Classification (NCBI taxonomy): domain Eukaryota; kingdom Metazoa; phylum Chordata; class Actinopteri; order Kurtiformes; family Apogonidae; genus Apogon; species Apogon talboti. The sequence goes on along the minus strand of JAPQRQ010000028.1, from coordinate 20,150,054 downwards.
GAAAACCCCTGGAAAAAGAAATGTCAAAAGAGACGCATTTTGGAGTATTTTACCCAAACTCATATTTGGGGAGGATGAGATGAGCTCTTAAGTGCATTGTTAGAGTATTCACCGTGTCAAAACTCATTAAGCTTAGGAAAATAATGGCATGAATAATAGCCTGCTATTTAGAATAGTTTAATACTTTGTGTGCAAGAGAAACTGGAGCATACTTATTTTCTGCTACTAGCTCCAGTTGTTGCCCCCACATTATGGAGCGATTGAAGTGAGTGGATCCACCCATCCTCAATCTACTGGATGAGTGTAACTCCCGTTGTAGCACTTCCTCCGGCAAAATGTCCTCTGTATTCAAGGGAAATCAAATTATATTTGTAAAAAAAAAAATCACTCTCAGATAATCAAATGTTTCATTCAATGGGTCAATTCTGGAGAGAATAACTGCCCTTGTAGAGTGGGTAATAAATGCTGCATGACATGTTAAGAATAAAAGCCTGGTCATGTTTGTGAATAGAAAAATAGGAGATTTCACAGTAATTATTTGTTCAGCTGAATTTATTGCTGTACCTGCTACATTATTATTGGCCTCCACTTGGCCGTGAGCATGGTTTTCCCGCACAAACAAGAGGAATGAAGGGAATCCCATGTCTCCCCACCTCCTCCGTTAAGTATGTTCACTTATTAGCGTCTGTCCTCCCTCCATGTGGTATGACACAGAGAGCATTTTTCATAGCCCATGACATTAATTGATGTGATTTGTGAAGGGAAAGCATTTAGTCGTGGGTGGGAGACTCCTAATGATCCTTTTCCACTTCCAGTAGCGCAGTCGTTGACTCAATTTTATCGCAAATTTGTCGTCTTTTTTCTTTTCATCTCTGACCATCACTTAAGTAATAAAGGGGGTGAACAATGAGAGGTGGAGCAGGGCTGTTGCGAGGAACCGTGGGAGTCTGCTGTGTCTCCTGTGTTAAGGTTATGAATATGGGTCAGTGAACTGATGGAGACAGCTTGTTTGTTACACAAGTATCTGCAGGGGGGCTGCGCTCTTGGCACCGGGCACAGGGGCGTGATCGGAGGGAATCCCCATCGCTCTGGCTCAGGAAGACTGTCCCTGACTGAAGGCTGCCCTGGTGCCAGGGTGGGGGCAAGCGTGGGCACACAGGCCCTCGTGATACTTGTCAGCCACTTGGCAAGCCATCAATATGTCCTGCTACTGTTTAGTGCCGGCGAGTCAGTTTGTCAAGGGAAACAGTGTTACAATGCCGGGGAGGGAAAACGCTAAGGCCTTCAGAAGGGCGATCCAGTGCTATTTCAGCCTACACAGTGTACAGACACACACATATACAGCCCTCTGTCTTGTGAGTATGGCCTCGGCTAACACTGTGGTTGGATCAGACATACAAATGTACTAAACAGAAAACGAGCAGCATCAGTGGTCTGAAATTTTGAAGATGAAAAATTGATCAAAGTCATCCTTCCTGGCCATTTTCCCTTCATTTTTTTTTTCATGGTAAATTACACAATAGAGGATGTACAGTAAGTGATGATCACGTTGTGTGAATGAATGGATCACAGCGGAGTTAGCTGCTGGTGCACGTTGCTCATCTTGCTTCCTAGAGCCCCTACTGCCAGCTCAGCACACTCCACAGTAATTGAAGCCATTTGCAATGTTGCAGTGTGGTAATGGGCAGATCCATGTCTACCACCCACCCACAGCCTCTACCATTAATCAGAGCTGCGTGGAGTCAAGAGAGCCAGGATTTGGTTGCTACAGCAGGCATGAGTTTCAGCCAGGAGTCGGGTGCACACTTTGACATTTTGGATTTTGGCTGCTTGTTGTTTTTGTTATTTTTTTCCCCTTCAACAGACACTTGTCATGTAAAAGTTTCTACGAATTTTCTCATCTCCCCTCACCCATAAATTAGTAATATCGTTAAAATGTCACTGCAGAAATTAGTGATCACAGTAGTGCTGACACATTTGTTGATTTACAGGATAATTATCAAATTTTTAAATTTTTTTTATTTTTAGTTTTAAATGTTTTTTTTTAAAGAAAAAAAATCACAATAATAAGTTATAAAATCTGAAATAAGATGCTTTGCTGTGTTTCTGAGCTGAATACTTTTTGGCTTTGGAGTGTCAAAACAGAATTTGAAGACTTCTCCTCTGGTAAATTGTAAGGGTCTCTAAAATATTTTTTTCTATGTGTTTTATGTATATATTTGTACATTATAGAGCAAACAATAAATCACACAGTTAATCTATAATAACAATCATATCTACTCACCACATTTAGTCAAAACATGTTTCTGATTAATGCTATATTTCCTATTCATTGCAACTACAACAAACAAGCCTCCATGAGTAAAATAAAGTATAAATATGAAACATTATTTTCCTGCAGTGTGACAGCTAAAGAATACATTCCAAATATCCTTCAACATGTGACATATTCTTTAGAGGCTTTGTCACTTTTTCCTTAGAAAAATGACAATGCTTACTTAACAATGTAAGCTGCTAAAGTGACAGCAGGCTGTCAGCTGCGATCGGCAGCCAAATACTGTGACCCAGGTCCCGCTACAGTAAGTATCTGCCCTGTTGAAGCATTGTGATTTGTTGCTCTGACGCACCGTTCAGAGGGCAAACTATGATCACTATTGTCCACAGATAGTTTCAAGAGAATTTCTCTGAAAATAAGGATTGCTTAATATCTGTGTGACGTGTAAGAGCTAAGTGAAACCCTCACCCTCATATGGCTTCCCCTACTGTTCTACAATGAACAAGATCACTTGGTTTTGAGTGTTTTTGAGAGACTATAAGAGGTTTAACAGGGACACCGCCCACACCACTAAATGTAGCAGTTCTGTGTCACCTCACAGCAGTCCTGATCTTCCTGCCATACCCAGACAGAGAAGTAAGGTGGAAACAAAAGGGTAGGCAGGAAGACTTTAACATCACCCTCAGGTCCCACACTATCTGTCCTTTCCATGAGCAGGCAGATGGGAGAGGCGGAAACACGTCTCTGCACTACAAACAGACACCAGCCTATTTTAAGGTCACTTGTAAGTCTAGGCATTTGCGGGGTACCAGCCAGTGTGATACCACCAGATACTGTGAATTTGCCTCATTTTGGATTGCGCCCAATGATTGCACAGCTTTAGACAGGATTATGTGGGTAAGCCTTACAAGCAGCGCCTCATTTTGACTCTCTGCTTGATCGTTATTCTACAATAAAATCATCTTCAGTGTGACATTCTGCATTAGAGGAAATGTTGCCAATTTTATGGCAAACTCTACCCATTAAACAGGAAGGAGAAAGTTAGACTGTTTACTGAGATCTGAAATCTGCGACATGACTCGTGAACGGTGCTTGGGAATAACAAGCAACCTCATAATGGAGTCATCTAGTTAAATTACATATACATCATTTACATTTACCCAGAAGAAAATCTGTAATGAAGCGTCAGTTACTTTAAAAATATGGTCAGTATGTTATTACTATATGCAGTATGTAGTTTTCAATAAAAAGCTGGCATAAAGTATGTGAAAGCACGTGCCCATGTGGATGGATAAGAATGTCTTATTGCTGGAGATTCAACAATATTTTCCTTATATCATAAAAAGGTCTCATCACTGAAACACACTGTCATGTATTTTAGTGATAACAGTAATAGTAATGACTATTGAGCACTACAGTGAGGTTTACACTGACTGGTTTAGACTTATTGCACAGTTTAAAACAGCAGTTAGAAAAGTAATCAGAAGGGAAACAAATGTTACATTGCTTAGATGAAGTAATCATAAATATAATAATGTCAGTTCCTCCAGGAATTTACTGCCATCTCCACCATTAATATACAACCCCAAGGAAGAAATAGCTGGCACAGTATATTGAAAATGCAATTTATGGAAGAAAGCAGTTGTTTTACCATTTACTTGGACTCAAATTTTATTTTAGCCAGTATGAACATCACATACTTCATGTATTGTCAGGTCTGATTCATTTAATTTGTAAATATACATCCATTCCTCACATTTAGACCTCAACATATTCCACTGAAGGTTGGAACATGAACAATTTAGGGCAAAAATTAGTTAAATAATTAAATAACAATGTGATTTGATACAGACGATGTGAAGAGGTGATTAACGCTTTGGTGAAAAGCGGCATCCTTAAAATTTGTTGTCCTTTAACAAAGATAGAACGAGACACACCAGTTTGTCAACAAATCAGAAACTGTTATTAATCTATAGCTGATAGAACCATATGGGCTCACAATTGCTGTAGCCTTTGTGCCCAATACCTGTACATACACAATATCTGTATCACATTAAATCACAGTGTTATTTCTTTATTTTAATTCACTAATAACCTAAAATTGCCTCTCTTTCTTACTCTGAAAAATGTATGTAACATCAAATATGATGCAATGAATTACAAGTCAAAGTAAATTTTAATATCCCTGCTTTATTTTTAAATGTGCATTTTCCATACTGTCCCAAATATTTCTTATTTGGGGTTGTAAATCAGATTGTTCATTCATCTATCCATCCTCACACTGAACCCGGAAATGCAGAGGAAGTCAGATAGATAAATGAATGGGCGACTGAAATTTAGCCACCACAACTTCCTGGAAGGAAGAGTTCACAACACTGTTTGTGAACTCTATTTACATTTAGGGTAAAGTTTGTTGTCCCCTTCGACTGCCTCACTCACTCTTGAGATTTCTTTAGAGTCACTTCAGAGTTTCTTTAGAGTGTTTCCTCTGGAGGGAGAGGGTCCTACTTCTGCTCATGCTGGAGCTCTGCAGAGGCGGTGCATTATCTCCCACTGAAGCGCAGGCCAGAGGGGTCATTGGGGTCACGCCCTTTCATACAGATAGGTCACTTGACTCTATTGCCCCCACTTGATTATTGGAGCACTCTGCAGGCTGTCCCCATCCACAAAGAGGGTCTGGAAAGATTCAGGTACTCATCTGCTCATCTCCCAGTTATTATTCATCAACTTCCCCACCTGAGCTCGGAACCTGACCTGACCTCACAGTGACCGGGACACACTGCAATGTCAATGTAGTACGCTAAACATGTAAGGGGGTAAAAAGAATGCTTAAGCCCCCAAAATAGTTGGGTATTAATGGCAATTATGTTTACAGCTTTCCAGCTCTTTTGGAAATAAACAGATACCTTAACCTACACAAGAGAAAGAAATGCTGCCTCCAGTTTTTTAAGCAATAATTTATTCTGAAAAGCAGTCTGCAAATCACAGCATAAGCCATTTTTACTTAAATGCAAATGAGCCCTTCTGATTTGCTTGCGCATCGATGGGAGGTGAATGCACTTGATGTGCGTGGCACCAGCAAAGTGTGTTCCTTCTCCCAGAATGTCTTCATGGTGCCGGAGGATACAGAATGTGGTCCCCTGATTGTGAAAACAGCCACAGCGAAGGCCTGTAAAGCAGCTGCAGTGAGCGGTCAAAAGCAGTAATGTTTCTATCCAGGCAGAGTCAGACTTGACCCCTAACTGTGAGACCATTCTCCCTGCCGATTTGGAGTTTTTCATAGTTGGCTTTCTTTTCAAAAGATTAACTTTCCTACGCTGTCCTTGAGCAGCTGTTAATGTAATTGTTTCACTTGAGGAAATACCAAAGTGTCAGCTATTCCCTGGATTACAGAGCAAGGTATTGTCCTATGTACACCAAACATTTGAAGACGCTCATAAACAGGCTACTTCTCTCTAGAATCAGTTGAAATTTGCAAATTTAAAGCACACCGTGTTTTCTTGCCTTGGAATGATAATTATTATTTTCACCAAGGAGGTTATGTTTTTGTTTGTCTGTTAGTTTATTTGTCTGTTTGTTGGTAGGATCACACCACAGATTTGAACTTTATGAAAGGGTAGGACATGGGCCATAGACCAATTGAATTTGGAGCAGATCCAAAAAAAGGGGCGGAGCTTAGTGTTTTGTTTTTTTTTATATATAACTTGCGAGATGGGATGGTTGATCAAATAACAGGCGTGCACGGAGGTATGTGTTCTCAGAGTTCCCTTTTAGTCGTGAATTTGTCCTTTTTTGCAAAGGGAGGGGAAGCTGCAGGGAATCAGCGGTTGTCAAAAACGAAGAAGTGATATTGTCATACCAGCCGGATGGCCGTCTGGTGTTTGTTTAAAAGGGGAGGAAAAAAAAAAACAGTCCAGGCGATTGAATCATATCTTCTTGCCAATACGTCCTTGCGTTCCCACCTCCATCATTACAGCAACATGTTTTATTTTCAGCAGTGCTGTTCTCAGTGACTCACATCGCAGAGCCATGTGCTGCTCAGTTAGGCCTCATATCCCTTAAACATGGGCCGAGCGGTCATGAGAACTGCTCGAGTAATCCACAAGAGATTGCTAAATTATGCCTAAAATTGTTTGTTTTAAAACACGTTGTGTAAAACCCATGAAGTATATCTGTTTTACCATGAAATATAACCTTTCTTTATTGAGACAGTCTGAGAATAACCTGAAAGTTCTGATATAGTTCTCTTCCATATGTATTTCCATACAACTAAATATGTGTTTGTGTCTTTCACAGGTAAATGGAATCTTAATGTCTTCATCGAAGCTAATGCTTTGAGACCACCTGATGCCGCTGTGCAGTTTCGCACCAAAAACTATGAAGATTGAAGGGTTTTCATAATATATGAATCCATCAGTACAATAATAATAAAAATGTCTCCTCACTTTGAATTGACAATGTATAGATTCCTCAAAGCTCGTAAAAGGTCAGCTTTTCTGCCTCTATCTTATCACTGAATGAGAGAGACATTTCCTCTCTGTGTTAAACAAACTGCCTGGTTTTGATGTTGCCCTGTAACTCTGTCAAGTAGGGTGAAGCTAAGGATATGGGAGATAGATTTTGACCTCACTGGGGATTTCTTATTAGTTTCCAAACACTACCGACAAGAAAAGGAAGATGGCCCGATATCACAACTCAGTGTGGAAAGAGTTGGTTCTAATTCAGGGGCGGAAACACGTCAGGACCAAAAAAAGGAAGTGGGAGGTGAAACCGAGACCGCAACACAGCCGGATGCCACAGTGGAACTTGAACCAAAATACTCTTCAGAGTGACAGGACAGGGGGGAGGGGCTGCAGGGCCTGTGGTGTGTCGGGTGAAAGGAACTTGCTGTTTGTGTAATTGTTTATCATATTTCCTTTGACCACTTTCACCCCAATTGGAAACACTGAGCTACTTTGTGATCCTTGATTGATATTTTTGAAGTAAAAGCATCCTGTTCTAAAGACGGAAACATGCTAAGATGTCCTTGAATGTAACTTTGTGTGATGGTGAACCCCTTCTGAACCGTGGACAGTTGCGTAAGAGACCCACCTGGTAGGTCTGCAGAGGATGGTGTGGATAAACTTTTCAACCCTTTCACTAGGAGATACTTTTCAGACTTTGCGGGTCTTTGTAGAGGGTGGGTCAGAGTACCCCCCAGGAGGAATATTGGTTTCTAACCAGCAACTCTCCTCTGGGATGGGCTTGTATCAATACCCCAGATGTCTGAAAAGGGCTGGATTTACATGAGGGACTTTGATGTTCTGATGATCAATCTTTAGTTGGTGGTTTCATTGACCCTAATTTGGTGTCTCATCAGTGGGCTAGGCAGGAGTAGGTAATGGAGGTTTTGTGTTCCTTTGGTGGTTAAGCCAGCCTTGGTAAACCCCTATGTGCCCTCTCAATGAACTCTGGGAGATCATTGATCAAATTGTCCTGCATCTGCTTTGTTTGCCTCCCCGCCTTAGCTGTCAAAGAAGCTGCGTCCACAAACAAAACCACCAAAACAATGCACTAAAACACACAGTTTGTCTGAGAGTCCATTGGAATTGAACAATTGTTAAGTATCCGTCGACTGGAATATTGCTCTTGACCTTGATTTACCCATCTTATTTGACTTATGAAATAACATTTTTAACAATTGGCAAGATGTGTTTAGTTCCACACTCATTGTGTATCATGCCAAGTAGGAGAGCATTCTTCCAAAACCACCTACTTGAATCCATCAGAACACCATTGAAATGCCAAGATTTGTACTTCCAAATACACTGTGCGTTTTTTTTCCCTTTATATCTTGGAGATATCCTGCCAAAACAGCTGGGTTTTGCCACTCTGCATCCGTGAATATGTTTATTTTTATTCCAAATGTCAGGAGAGTTGAAATGTAATGATTAAGAAAAAAACTGACAGCTGTAGTTGAACCGCACTCAGTATATTGAATTCTCTGGGAAAAAAAAAAAATCTCACATCCCTTGATGATATAGGAAAAACATTTAATATTTTCTTAATTTATTCAAACTTACATTAATTAAGTGGAATTTGTATAATCAATTCAATTGCCTAACCGGCACAAAGTGATCTAATATGCATGATGACTTGAGTCTCCATTCTTCTTTTCTTTCTGCTCTCAAGAAAAGCAGGAGATTTATTTCACTAGAGGATTTCTCCAGTTTATTACAGTTCATTGCAGTTCATTACTTGCATTTGAGTGTGACATCTTTTCCATGCATGTTAACTGTATGCTGACCACTTTGCACATTTTTACTGTATGTACGGTATGACCTCAGCAGACTGGTATTGTTCTGTAATCTTACTGCAGAGATTCAGTGTGGTTCACGCTACCTGGAGATTTGAATTTAGCCTCTGAAACAAATTCACATAGACATCCATGCTTGTAAACGGTATCAAAAGCTGGTCTGCATTCATCCACAAGACAAGCAGAATTTTAAAATGCTCCTTTTGACCCCTAAAAATGTTTGCTAATATATCAGCATTAATCTTCTGTCTGAAATGCATGGTTATATTCCTCCTAATAACTGAAAAATAACACTCATACACAAAAAGAGAAGCACAGGAATGTGATATTCAGTCAGAGCTTGAAAAAGCTGAAATAGGAAACTAAATGCTCTGTATATGGCTCCTGTGATGTCATAATGGAAAGTGAAACTAGAAGCTTCTTTATTTACTATTTGTTTATATTTATTTATAGCAGGTACTTGCACTCTAAAACCTAAAATACACATCAGCTTGTCTCAGGTTAATGATACTTTTGGACAAAAGGGTGCTATAGCTCCCGTGTCATTTACTTGTGAGTATTAGCAGATTGGCCAATGCTAACAATAATAATAAAAGGTAGCCTCCCTTTGGTTTGAAATAAAGTGTAAAATAAAGGATGATAAGACCTTAGGATGCTGTAAGTGATAGCATGTAATCTTTCCAGCATTTTCAGTAACAGCAAGGAACAATAGTTTTAACTTTCTCCCATGAAGCTCGGAAAAAACTACACTAATTTGACTATACATCCAGAAAGCCTGGGCATTTTTCCACTGTGCTTTAAAATAAGCCTGTGCTGCCATGGAATCCCCATATGCAAAAGAGCCAGGATACTACAATCAAATAGATCTAACCCTGTAAGCCACTGACAAACACTGGAGGCCGGCAGCGTGAGACACAGCTCACAGTCGAGGAAATAATCCTGCAACAGGTAGGTGTTCCAGCTGGGCTGGCCAACTTTCCAACCACAGAGCCACACAAACGCGCCCCCAGAACAGACACTATGGGTACAGTGAGTTCCCAACATGACCCGAGGGCATTCTCTCATTAGTTTGCATTCATAAACATGCAGCATTTTCCATGGATGCCCTACTACACTGATAAACCCGTGCAACACCATGGGATGGACGATGCAGTGACTGTGCAATACATACACCTAAAGTAATACTGATCTTGAATTTTAAACATTCATGAAGCCACAAGGTATTGTTATAAATTGTCAATCTCTGTTGATATTTTTTTGTACGAGTAACATTGTCTTGTAAGAGTTTACTCAGACAAGAATATTGAATTAAAGAATAAATTCATTAAGCTGATAACAGTTCAACTACTCACATTGTCTGACTAGTTACCACTGCCCTATTAAACATATGAGTCTTATCCACAGTGGATTCTGAAAACCTTTGCAGAACATTTTTTACAAATAATTTTAAGCTCTATCACAAACATTCCTTCTTAGCATAATATAAATTCAAGCTTTTAGTCAGATTGTTCCATCATCACAAGCATTGCATATGGTCAAAAATCTACATCCTATCAAATGACTATTTAAGGGCTTCAAATGGATATAGGCTACTCCACAAACAACTTCCAACTTCAGCATCAACTCTATATAGAGTTCCTGTGCAGGATAAATAACATTTGCAACTCTTGGCACCTCCACAATGTGCTAAATTAGATACATAGACTTTTAGTGCATGAGTCAGTATGAGGCAGATGATTAAGTTGACAAAAAGTGATGGAAAATGTATGATGTAGAACTTGGAATCATGTTCACCAGGATCTCTGTTTTCTCCTTTTCTCCTAAAAGGTAAAATACAGAAGGGGATGAAGCCAGACAAAAGCCTTAGGAGGGTCCTACTTTGTACATTCACTGAATAGATACACATGGAGGCCCTGCCTTTAGTAATGAGACACACCATAAGATCACTGGCTGCTCTGTTTGTGTAAGCCCCCTAAACACTGAGCATGATTCAGACTTATTCTCCCACACACTCTGTTTACACTTGTGGTTCATTGAGGTACTATTAATTTCTCAGGTCTGAATATTCAGGCACTGACATTTCATTCAAGATTTTCTGTGAATTTTGCAAATGCCTGTGTGTTTTATTCTGTTAGAGCTTGAAAGCAACGTCCAAGCCAAAACTAAGCACATTAATAAAACGAATAGCCTCCTGCAGATCTTTATTTTTCTTCTCGAGAAACCAAACTGTAAGGGGATGTTTATGTATAAATAGAACTAGAGATATACAGGGTATTTCTCACCATTTGGCAATCTGAAGAAAAGTGATCCATGACGCTTTGTCCACTGTCATCTCTGTGAACGTCTGCGGCTTCCGATCACTTTTCCACTACTACTTCACCCGGAACTCACATGTCCAAATACAGATATTTAGGGGCGGGGCCGGACACTGCCTTATTTGGAGTTTCCACTTAAGCGGTCACTTGGGCTCCAAGTCAAAGCAAGTCTTTGGATTTACAAAGCGCTGCAATATTTACAAGCGATTAATTCTGCGTCAGTTGGGCTGTTTTTATAAGACAGTGTTGCAGCATGACAGTTTTTAACCAGTATTCAGCGGTACAAAATCAATTCACCAAAATCATAAAGTTTTGTGCGTCTTCTGTGCGCCTAATGTACTTTGGATAACACGGGTCATTAAAAACCCAGCAAACAACATTATATTATAGACCCGCGTTGGAGTTATTAGTCATATATATCACAAAAAATGCAATTTAAATGATCAGTAAATAACAAAGGAGTGTGTTTGGGCTTTGGTTAATCAAACTCTTATAGCCACAACATACGCTGCGTTTCTGTCACACAAAGCTCACAGTGTACCTGTCTGTCCACAAAATAGTGCAGTATAATCTTTACTGCTTTAATGTTTCCCACAAGGACGGGAGCAGAAGGGATCTTCCCGAAGAAGGGCGCAGCTGGAAGTGGCATCTAGATTTTTGTAAACTTTGTAGCTATCTGTCGGAGCCTTTGCCTCCACTGTAGTTTCCACAGACTGACGCGCGGAGAACCTGGCGCTGAGAGCTCTGTCCATATATGGTCATCTACGTCACTTAAATGTTCCATCCCCCTATTTAATACAGGCGGACTGGAGTCCCCTATCTAGCTCCAATAGAGCAAGTAGAGCCGCTCTTGTGCAACCAACACCACCACCTCCTCCACTGATTCACAGACTTCAAATTCCCCCACAAGCAGCCCATCAGCTTCCACAGTGATCAGATTAATAACAACAATAGCTTGTGATCACACAGGAGGAGATACCGGCGCTGCTCGTCCTCCGCGGGATACTTGGATAGCTACAGCAACAGGATCCATCCCTGCTCCTCTCTCCTTTTGAGCGCTTGATCCACACCTGTGTTTTCCACTTTGAGAACACCCCGCTGTCCGTGTAATTACTTGGATACCTGCGCGTTGTCGTTTTATAAATGTCGGACTGTATATAACTGCTATGACAGGGAAACTAGCGGACAAGCTCCCTCTTACCATGAGCAGTTTAATAAACACGATCCCTGACAGTCTCTACCCAGAAGAGGACATCCCGACGTCTATGAATATTTTTACCAATACGGAATCTATTAACCACTACTCGCAGATGAACACAGGTAAGATTTTATGTTCCGCAGCTACTTTTCTTTGTGTATTAGTTACAGTGGTTGAAAGTGTGATGTGCGCGTAAAGGCAACAGTTGTCTTGCCGCTTGTGGAGCACCTGTTTGCGCTCTGGCTGTGGCGCACAAAGAGCAGATGCCCGTTCTGAATACTTTTTCGGAGTCAGATGTAACACTGCCCACTAGGAATTATACAAACCTTTAGAATATCTCACTTCCAGGCATGCAGTGTGGAAATTAATTTTATTTTCTCCGCGATGTCTGCGTAGGGAATGCCGAAATATGTGCTTTCCAAACGCAACGTGACAAAACGCAACTGGACTCATAATAAAAACTTTTTATATTCGCATGACCTTTGCGATGGGATTATATTTACCCAGTGCAAATCAGCCTTAATTAAAATGATTTTTCAGTCTTCAAATCTGAGGCGTGATTGAGGAAATATATTGGTATGAAACGATTGTGGAAAAGGCTGTTTCACGCTGAGTCCTTTAAACCGCAATAGGGTATAATAGGGTAACACTCAAGTGTTTGTGTTAGAAGGAAATCGTGTGAAATTAATTGATGTGGTCGAAAAATAAACCGCAAGTGATTTATTGATCTAATATCCACCAGCAAAGACGGTCCAAGCACTTAGGACAATGACTTTCATTCACAACTCTTTTAACATGTCACAGATTGGATATTAGTAGGCGTGTGTGGCAGCTTTTCCCAATATGAAACATGTTTACACGCCAGGCCCGTCGACCCCTTTTTATTTACTAGATTGCGAGGCCCGGTGTATTAATTGCTTTATTGCTCATTTCAGATTAACCTATATTTGTGATTAATTCAGGCGCCTGCATAAAATGACTTGTTAGTTGGGTTAATTGTCGTAGATTGGCGTTAAATCAATCCCTGACTGCACTGCTTCACCTTCTGGGGCGATGGGTCAATGATTCACGGGGGAAAAAAAAAAAACAACTAAATCTATACTTCCTTGATCTAACTGAGTATGTTTCAGTGACACAAATTTTAAATTCCTCTCCCCAACACCCCGAACTTCAGGTAATCTTTATTAGCCTATTATCAAGTCTTTTTGTCCATAAATGAAGTCTGAATTTGGTCTGAAATAATTTCCCTCAACGTGCGCCAGAAGTGTGTGTTAAATATCCCAGCGTCAGGAATAAAATAATGGGCTACTCTTAAATCTGAAATTAAGTGCAGTGATTTAACTACACGCGATGTTGACAACACACATGTGATATTTTTCTGTGATAAAGCTGAAATAAAACTTGATTTTTTTAAGGCAGGGGGATTTTTTAAACAAACGGAAAGCGTTTTTTAATGCACAGGTGTGTGTTTTTAACAATGCCTGATTTTTGAAGAAATTCCAGTTGCATAATGTAAAATTAATTGGCAATAAATGTAATTTTTCCATGTATGTTATTTTTGGGAATTAACAATGACACATCCTCCTTGCCAAAGTTTTTTTCCCCCTGTTAATTAAAGGGTTTTGTTTGCTGAGTTTTTCTTTACCCGCATTGAGGGTCTTAGGTTTATGTACATATTGTAAAGCCCCTTCAGTTAAATTTGTGATTTGTGATATTAACTTATATATAAAATGACTTGTTCCACTCTATAATGAAGATACAGGTGTGGCAGGTGTGTGCTGTATCCCTTAGTTCTGACCTGTAACAAATCAGTGATATCTTTTTTTTCCCCTTATCCTCATTCTTGCAGCATATCACTTTGTTCAAATGACCTAAAATGACTAAACATTTAGAGTAAAATGCAATAATAACATCTCAGCCTAGTCTTCTTAATGTCATATCCACAGCAAAATTTATGCTACAAGTTCCCCTGTACTTCATGTGTTAAATTGTATAATGCAGGTAATTTGTTTCTGTTTGTTTCATTAGAATTTGCCATTTGCCAAATCCCAGTGAGCTGTAATTACTTGGACTGAATATAGAAGTACACTCTGAAAATTGAAAAGATTTCTTTTTAAAGTTCTATTTAAGAAATTATCATTTTCAAATGTCTCACATTTAGCCTTCAGAACACATAAACACATTTCCATTAAGTATATCTACATTTAATGGTTTTCAAGCATCTTTGGAATAAGTTAGATGTCTGTCTGACAGTGTGTGTGTTTGCATGTGTGTCTCAGTGTGTGTGTGTGTGTGTGTGTGTGTGTGTGTGTGTTCACGTGTGTGTATTTGGTGTGAAGTCTAAAACAGTGTAGATTAAAAATATCAAGAAATGTATTAAATTGTTGTTAAGCTCACTCACGCCTAGACTGGATAGGAAACACTTAATTTTTTCCCCCATTATGTGCAGATGTTTCATGCTGCAAATGTGTTTTGAATCCTTGAGCGTGATAGATGTGATAGATGTGGCGTCTGCCTTATAATCCTCCCTGCTGTAAAGAAATCAGATCTTGCCATTCAGTTTGGCTGTCCTCCTGAGGGACACAATGACTGGATCAAAGGGGGTGTTTAGGTCTTGATTTATGAGAGCTTGTGGGATCTGAGAGAGAGAGAGACACCACTGTCTCAGATGCAGCAGTCAGTCACTTAACTTACAGGTCTGACAGCGTTCACAGTTCTTTATGAACTGTATTGGACTTCTTTTATTTTTGATCTCTTGTTGGTAGACTATTACAGAGATATGCAGAGAATCTGAATTTTGGATTGATCCAGGACTGTCATTAAAAATCAAGCAGGTCCATAGAGCTTGACAAAGTAAATTTTCTACACTTTTTTCACAACTTGTGTCACATTCTCACTTTTGCAGGCTTTTCTTCTCAACTGATTGTGTTCCATATTCATGTTTGACCAAGCATGTGATTTATTTTTTCCTGATAGTTTTTTTTTATATGCTTTTATCTAGATAATATCATGGATCTGGGCATGGGAAGTGAGAAAGGAACCTCAGAAATTCAATATGGATCCAGCTTCCAGTCCAACCGCAGCGGGCAGACTGTCACCTACCTGGGGAAGTTTGCCTTTGACACTCCTCCGTCAGGTGGCATCAGTGGCTCTGGCTGGTGCTCTGATAACAATATCATCAGTCTTGTCAGTGCAGGAATTCTGGGCGTTTCTCCATCACCCGGCACGGTAACGACGCAGACATCATCCTCCGCAGCCAGCATGGGCGGACAGACGTCAGACATGGAGCAGGTATACGGTCCGCCGCTGCCTGCCTATTCCACCTGCAGTGACCTGTACCAGGATCAGGTCTCCTTCCACCACAGCCCTGCCACCAGCACAGCCCTAGCCTACCCTGGCAATGACTATCATTCCACATCCAAAGCCTCCATGGATGGCAGCCTCTTCTCCATGATCCCTGACTACAACCTTTTCCATCATCAGGGGGAGGTTGGTGTGATGGAACATAAGCCTTTCCAGACCATGGACCCTATCCGAGTCAACCCTCCACCCATCACACCCCTGGAGACCATCAGAGCATTCAAAGACAAGCAGCAGATTCACCCAGGTTTCATCGGCGGGCAGCAGCATCCACCTCAACACCACCCACCGCCACAGACTCTGACACTCAAACCCATTCGACCACGGAAGTACCCTAACCGTCCCAGTAAAACCCCTGTCCACGAACGGCCGCACGCCTGCCCGGCAGAGAACTGTGACAGACGCTTCTCACGCTCAGACGAGCTCACACGTCACCTCCGCATCCACACAGGTCACAAACCCTTCCAGTGCCGAATATGCATGCGCTCCTTCAGCCGGAGTGACCACCTGACCACGCACATCCGCACACACACGGGAGAGAAACCCTTCTCCTGTGAGTTCTGTGGACGCAAGTTTGCCAGAAGTGACGAGCGTAAGAGACACGCTAAGGTTCACCTGAAACAGAAGGACAAGAAGCCAGCTGACAAAAGCGCTGGGGCAGCTGGGAGCCACAGCTCGCCGCCTAGCTCCTGTGGGGGGCCAACAGTGGGAACATCATGACCATCATCACTATGTGCACTTGGACTGGACCCTCACAATGCCCCATAAAGAGACTTAGGAAGAAGGGATCACATCTACTATGAAATAAATAGGTGACTCTTTTCCTCTCTTTTACATCCCCTGCTCTTTTGAGTTAATCCTTCTATTTTTGAGATGGATGCCTTTAGTTTAAATACGAGGGGAAAGGCTGTTAACACCCTTCTCTTTCAAGCAACTCAGAGCCTCAGCTACTGTAACACAGTGCCAGCACAAAGACAGGCATCTCGGCATACTTTGTCCAAAAGGTCACAGTGTATCTGTAAGTTTAGGGGAGGATACACTTTTGTAAATTTTTCTGATAATTTTTTAATTGGAAGGATGCCAGAGCCCATCATAGGGATTGAAACAGACAAAATTACAGTGGAGCTTAGTTAAATGGTGAGTTGTCTGGGATGTATGCATTAATTTTATTAGGCTGTTTAAAAGTGCAATTGGTTATATTTGTGTACTGTCATGGATACCTTATTAGTGGCACTTGACTGTCTTTCTGTTGTTTTTGTTGAGGTGTAGTGTTTTTCCTTTCTATTTGAATGTTGTTTTCTCAAAGAATGTGCCAAATGTATTGTGGTAATACAGCCAACCTTGTTCTTATTATTGTGCCTGATATTTGCCAAACACCAGTGATATCAGCTTAGCACACATGTTCAGCTAAAGGAAAGATCAGATTCACTGTTTCTCACATTTAGATTTACCTGCACAATTTGGCTAAATCTAGATAATGACTGAATGGGTCACAACTCTGTGGAGGACTCACAGCAAACACGTCTTGTCGTTTTACCTGTGCTTGTAAAACAGATATGCCTGCAGCAGCAATTCATGCCTTTTCCAATATTTATTTATTTGCAGTCACTTAGAGACACTGTGTAATTTTTGTTGCCTTTTATATGGTGGCTTTATGTGGCGTTAACTGAAAATAATTTTCATGGCTTGTTTCAAAAAAATTCCCCAACACTGTTATTTTTTTTCACTTCTGCAATTATATGCAATATATTCATGACATATCCCACCATAAATCAAATTAACTGAGAGCACATTTAGACAGACTGAACTACTTAAAAAATGACACTGGGTCGCAAATCAGCACTATATGAAAGCAAATATTAAAAAAGAAGAAAGTAGAGATTAAATGAGGCCCTTTGTGCTTCACAGTGTGTGGACATAGTTGAAGTCACTAAAAGACGCAGAAGCATATGGTAAGAAAAAAAAAATCCACAATCCATGTTTACACCTTTTAAAATACAGAGAGACTGAGAGCTGAGTTGTTAACTAAGGGGTTGTTGTTTTTTGTACAGTATACAAATATGTATGCAGGTAGCTACAGTAGGAGTTTCACTTTTGTACTCAAATGTCAAATGCACCATAACTCAGTATTAAATTGTGCATATATGTGCATGCCTACATGCACTCTATGTAAATACAAATGTCTGCATAAACAAGAACTTTCAATTGACTGAATGCTTGTGCAGAACATGTAAAGCTTTTAGTAATGTAGTTATAATACAGAATATTTTGTTGTCATAGGTCATTGCAAACATTTTTGGAGCACTATAATAGTGCCAAATACAGTGTGTTATCTTCCATTGACAAAAAAAAAAAAAAAAAAGCACTTGCGCCATCTGTACACTTTAAAGTGGTAACTGGTTTGAGGAAGCACTAATATGTTCTCTGAATAAATGAAAAGATTTTTTACATTTTGTGTATCTCCGTTTTAGTTGTAATCAATTATTTCAATTATTTCAATCAACACATCTTCCCTACTGTATCAGCACTGTTAGATTTGGACATAATCTGTGTTCATTCAGTCACAGGAACTTTCAGTGTGACAATCTGGTTATTCTCACATGGGTAGGTGACTTCACAATTGGTTTGTCTAAAAGCATGCAGTACATGGCAGGGCAGTGCCAACGTATTCCACCTCTGATTCTGGTTCCTTATTGATCTTGGTCCTATTTGTTTTGTCCTTTGCATGCTTTTACTGAATGACCATAATGCCAAACGCACAACAATAATCACATTTGATAAAATTCAGTGGCCATAGGAAAATGTCCTTTTCTTAGAATTTTTCACCTTGTAAGAACAGGAGACATTTTTTTTTGTCTTTATGGTTCAGTGATGCATAAAGGTACAAAAAAATCCTATAAAAGTGTTACTATCAAATTCAAAAATATTGCTTACATTAATAAAATGATAATAATAAAATAATAATATTGATTATGAAAAATGAAATGTGAAGAATAAAGCAGATATATACTGATAGAGTTATGAAACAACATAACATAGGCATAAAAAAACTAACGCCACTGTTGTTAAACAAATAAATCATTTTGATTAGTAACATTGCCATAATGTTTGCCTGGAAGGGTAATGACCGGGTCAGTGTGGTGAGACAGTTTCTTATTTCATTAGAATCCTTACTTATCAAATTTTATTGATAAAATACCAGATACAAGAAACACTCTTTTCTCCATTTAATTAAACAGTGTTTCTAGTCATAAACTGACGCTCTTTGACTACTAGAGTGTGTGCTGCATTTGAGACAGAGAATTAAAAAAACATGGTTATCAGCTGGAAATAAATACTGTACCAGTCACTAGACACAGCGATCAGACTGAAAGAGAATATCGACTCACAAATCCAAAGGCCAGAAGAAAAGTTCAGAAAAGCCGCTTCAAAATGAGCTTCCAAGCCCATGCTTTCCCTTTCCTGTAACAACCAGTTTTTCACTGCTGAGCTTCCTGGCAAGTATCCACTTATTTTCCAATTAATTTGGCCTCAGAGACTCTTTTCTCAACTCATCTACATGGTTAAATGAACAGACCTCCTTACACTTTTTGAAATTCACACACTCTGTAACATCTAATTGTAAATCAATACTTCTGTAATACATAAATATGTTAATTTATGGATGGTCATCATCAACTGTATGTTTTATGTGGTCATTCCAATAAAATGCAATTAAATTAACAGCCGAACTTAATAGCTCCTTAAACGGTAACCTGTTTCAGACTGAAAAATAAAATAATATGTCTAATTTCTGATCGCAAATAACTAGATTGTTGTTGTAGGAGAGTCAGACATGGATTTTGTCAGGTTAAATCTTGTGATGAATAATGGCCTCTGATGAAAAACTGTAGCACATAGGCTCCTGGAGCTTGGAAACACAACAGGTGATCAGAAATACATATAAAACACAACATGTTTATCTTAAATGTCATATAACCGTATCAACAATAATTTGATGTGAGATTATAATCATTATAGACTCTGGATTATTTTGAATTTATTTGACCAAAAATGCTCCTGTGTGCTCTTGACACTTGCTAGTGAGAATGGATGTTTTTAATTATAGTATATTGAATGTGGCTCCTCTGAGAGAAAACTGTGTTTATGTTGCTTTGTGTTAAGGAATGATGCAGAGTAAGGCGGAGACGACACCAAACTATTTCCATGTCTAAATGAAGCCATGTAATTACGACTTTGCAAACTTGATATTTCATCGCTCATATCCCCTGACTGTGTTTGTCACTTTTGTTTTGTAACATTTTGTAATAGACAGATAGATTTTGCAAAATGTAATCCAGCCTTCTCAATATAGTTTGGCAGTTGAACAATACAAGCACCATGTTCTGCAGAACAATAAGACTACATTATATGGGTATGTGAGAATGCTATCAATACATGTCAATGACCTGTTAAAAAAGTCAGAAACACTTATTTCTTAATATTGTTTCTCCAAGAAAAATATATGTTTTTATGTTTTATTGTCCAAAAGTGGGTGGCTGAAAGCTCTGAAATTGGAATTTGCCTCATCCTCGTTCTCTGCTCTATGTTGGATCTGAGCCAACATCAGCAGCCATCTTTGTGCCAAACTGGGTTGCAGGGTTGGCTGATCAAAAACAATATGTGATGAGAACTCCACAGGAGCAACAAATCATAAATGTGACCTCTGTCTGCTCGCAGTTGAAGGCAGCCTTGTACTAATGTTTGTGTCTAACTGTTTGATTTAGTCTCTGTGAAGTTGGCCTTGGGCAAGGCAATAGACTTGGACTCATTCATGCCAATTAAAAATTACACAACAAAAAAAAAATCTCACCTTTAAAGATATTTAAATAACATGTAGATATTACAGGCTACTCATGTCATCTTATGGACTATAGGGTGGCTTCAGGGAATTTGTTGTCTTCAGCAGTGACACCATGGTGTTCAGATGGAGTCTATACTCACTGTTTTCTGTTGTGTTGTGTTTCCTTTTCATTACAGTATATCCTCATGTTTGCATGTGCACGGAAATGTTCCATAGTACTGCCCTTAGACGCTGTGGGCGGTGCTCAATTTCTTTATTATGCATGAAAATAAAAGTCACATTGGATGAAATGGGATAAGCCTAACAACAATTCAAGATGATGGACAATTGGAAACACACACTGGGATAACTGTTTTGTTGGTTGCTTTATTTTATTTTATTTTTCAAGAAAACAAGGGGTCTTGTTTAGAATGTTGTTGATGTCTTTAGCCTATTTCATGTTTTTATTACCTTATAATAAGGTCATTTTATGATGAGCTGAATATTGAAATGAATTTTACTATATCCTTGTGATGGGGAGATGTGCTCCCCTGTTTACTTGGCAATTCAGTTTGTTGTAATGCAATTGTTATTTCTATGTAAGTACTTGAATAAAGAAAAATATCACTTGCCCTCGGTTCACTCTGTTCTCTACACCAACGCACATAAGGTGCACGTCAAACACACAACAAAACAGAAAATGCATGCTTTATATATAATCAGTGTAAAATATGCCAATTACAAATATCTGCTATTATAGTATAAAGAGAATAGGACGATTGTCATAATTTACAGTCACGAATGAACCTGTCATAGAACTTCCTTAGAGGAAACAGTAGCGACTAAGCTCCGGACTTCCTGTTTAGGGGTGGACTGATGACTAGAAGGGAATGAGGTCCTCTGAAGAAAATAAAACTACTAAATGAAAGCCCGATAAAGCTCCATTCAAAATGAGCTGGTATGTATTCTTACTGCATCGTTAACTCACAGTATTAGATTGGAAGTATCAACTGAAATGAACATGTTTAATGTTCTTAGACAGATGGCTTCGGCTATTTCCTGGAAACGCTGCCCAGATAGTGTAACGCTAACGCTAACTGCTAAATTATAAGCTGGACTTAGCAGTATCTTGTTAACATGTCACGAATAAAACTTTCCTATCGCACATACAGTTTCCTGTACACATGTAATGTGAGGTTAGTTCGTATAAAGGGAACATTTTGTCGAGTTAAACAGTTGTTGAATGTGAGAAAGTCGTGGAAGTGTTCGGGGATCGTAAGTTGTTTGTGCTAATGCTACTAGGAGTTAACGCTACTTGATTAGTTGCTAAACATTAAAAAACACGTACAAAGGCAAAATTAAGTACTTTTTATCACGTTATGGCTGCTTTTAAGAAATAGCCTGAGGTGTTTGTAATGCATAGACGTTAAAAAAGTCAGTTTGTAAGATCAGTGTGAAGTTAGCTGGGTCCTCGTTAGGGTCAACAGTGGAGCCCTTTAAATGGTCTGATCCGGTGTTGATGGTCAGTAGCATGTTAGCATAACGAAAAGATCTGCTAAGATACTAGAAACATTGTGTTTTGTGTGGTACTAAGAGAATTTTGTCTTGTTTGGGAATGAATGGAGTGGAAATATTTACCATAAAGTCCGGGAATCATGCTAAGTGTTAGCTATAGTTTAAGCACTGGAAACATAGCATAACAGAAGTTGTGTCATAGATGACTCACAGCAAACCCCGTCAATAGACTGGTTTATAATGAGTCTTTATGCGATTGCCGGCACAGATCTTAGTTCTGTGGATTACGAACCTGATATGTACCAGAGATCCAGTATTACTGTATGAGAAGGATCATACTGTATGAAAGATCCAGCCACAGTATGTCTTTTTGAACAAGTTCTTTCTTTAGTCTACACTGGGCAACTGAATCTGCAAGAGACTCCGCAGCAAACCAGACTGACTTGCATTGTGAAAAGTTATCCTGACAAGTAGAAGCTTTATAGATTTGATTTTAACCAGAAACCAATGAACTTATGAGATAGCAGTGTTACAACACTAAAATAACAACATGTCTGATTCCAATAACAGTGCATTTTGTTTGTGTTGTTATTTGTTCACCCTTTTGTACCAGAGCAGCAAAGAAATACTTAGTATAAACTGAGCTGTTCTAAAGTCTTTAAGACCTTCATCACATTACCTGTAAATTCGCCCAAATCCAACCATTCAATTTATGAAACAACCTTCATTATAACACAATAGATAACTATCAGTCAGTGCCATTGATGATTGTCATCTTTTTTTCCCCAGATTTTCTATTAGACTGATGTCAGTCAGTGAGGC
Source organism: Apogon talboti (assembly GCA_037367365.1). NCBI lineage: Eukaryota > Metazoa > Chordata > Actinopteri > Kurtiformes > Apogonidae > Apogon > Apogon talboti. The sequence goes on along the minus strand of JAPQRQ010000028.1, from coordinate 20,127,452 downwards.
CTAATGTTCATCTGACATCAGTGCATCCTTACTAATTAATTAGTCAATAGTCGTTAAAGACACTTAGCTAACCAAGATTAGTTCTCTCAGAAGATACAGAAAAGTAACCAAAAATCCTTACATATTGGTGTTTATTTGTCAAATATAGTTTCCTTGTAGTCCTTAACAATATCTACTCATTGTTAAGTTGTTAAGAAGTCAATTTGATACATTTAAGAGAGAATCAGTTTAATATACTATCTTCCATTTCAGACTTTGGTATATAATTTTGGCAGCAGGTTTATAACTATTCCTGGCGAGACTGAAACCGCTGCATACCATTTTCTGCAAGATTTTTCAGTGAGCAGCCATTGCACCATGAATCGCATGTGTCACTTGTGGGTTGGCATGTTAAATTGTCTTCCATAGATCACAGTGTGTGGCACCAAAAGGTGGCTTTGGTATGGGATGATTTTAGCTTTGGTGTTTAGAACGTCCCGCTTATTGACAGAACTATATGTTAAGTAATGGACATTGAAATGATTTTAGCCCACTGGTATATCTGTATCAAAATTTTAGGCTTCAAGGCTTTGCAGGTGATGCAGCTTGCTTGTTTGTCTGCATTTTTTTATTTTCAAAGCCAGCATTTGCAAGGAAGCTTCCAAGACTGTTGAATTCGGTCCTGGTCTTTTGACAGCATGTTTTGAATTTCACCATTTCTCAGGGTTCATCAGAGACTGTTATTTATTTTTTCAGAAAATAGGATGGTCATACAGAGTTGAAATGCATACAGCTGTTTAAGAGTTTTTGAGTCTGAATAAATTAAAGGCTTGTCTCTTACAATTACTGAATTCACTTCAGGAGAAAATGTAGAGAAATGAATGCATATCATAACAAACTGTTTCTGTCAGCAAAGACGTATATGTGTATGTTAACTCCCTTTTATAATACGTTATGCATTCTTAGCGTCACTTTCAGGGAGGGCAGTAAAGCAAGCAAGACAGTGTCGCTTGATTCAGTCACAGTCAATAGCTGGCAAGTGGCGCTTCTACCAGCACGCACTGCCAAACACAAGGTCAAGAATGGGGTGCAGCCCCAGTGAAAAGAGTCCTTTATGGGCTCTGCTGACTGATGCATTCCACTAGGGTCTGCACACTTGCTTGTATGACGCGAGAGGTTTGACTTCGGGGTCACAATCAGAACAATTCCACTTCCCAACATTTTCAACCAGCCTTCTGTGCTCCATGGTGAATATCCAAGGTCGAATGATGCACTATCGCTCTAATGGCGTACACATTTGGAGTTTTAGTGAAAAGCCATTGGTTCTTCCAGTTGGTGCATAATGTGTCCCAGATAGAGGAGACTGTTATGTCTTTGTTCATGCCTACGTGCTTACTGGATGGTAGTGACGTGTAGCCTATTAAAGCAAAGATCAGATAGCTCTGTAAATGCAAGCTGACCAAGTGAATGTGTCACAGCATTTTTCATTTTGTTTTGTTTCACTTCTTTATGTATCCGGTCCTGAGAGGCAGCAATAATTGAGTCAAACCAACTGAACAAGTTGCTGTGATTGTGAGGTGACTGGCTGCCTTATTAAGCTGTTTCTTCTGTTTATTTAATACAATAATATTAAAGTACTGTATAAGTACTATAGCATGTACTTTAAGTCTATAATGACAGTAGATAATGTTAAATTATCCAAAAGATTTGGCACAAAAGCCAGTATTCAGCTGAACAGCCCACGCCTGCTATCATTAGGTTTAGATTTGTTTTCATAAAAATTTGGTCTTCAGCTGGTATAACACATAAGTTTTCTGTCTTCAGCTGGCTTGTGGCTGGTTCTCTGCCATGCCAGACACTAGTTCCGGGTTCACAGGGCCTGACTTACCAGTGTTGCTAAATGTGACAGCGCCTACAGAAATATTACTGTGTGAAGAAACGTTAGAAATGATTCTCACAGTGACTACCAGCCTCCCTCGTTTCTCATTCTCTTCCTCTGTTTGCCTGCTGCATTTTCCCTCTCCCTCCCAAAAGCACACTTCACTCTGTGCGTCTGCCAGTTCTCATGAACAGTTGAAAGGACGACCATTTTTTCCGTTGGCTCTCTGTAGAAGAGACTATATTCTGAATCTGTACCATGAAGGACTGATTATTTTTAACTATATCTTTAGCTACATTTCAGCAAAAATAATGCACCATACTTCAACTTGGACTCTCTTGATGCCATCACTAAACAAACCCTGCACTGTATTCCAAATGTAGCAACATGGGCAAATGTTAAGACCTTTAAATATACAGTATCTTTCATGATTAATAGATGGCAGTTTGAGACAATGCAATGTTTATACTCAGTCAGGTTTATAGATGTCACTAGTTTTACCCTGACACACCCATCTAACATGAATCATATTATATTGTCAGATGCTTTTGTGTATTATCCAAATGGACTGATCTATGCTGCATGGTATCAATGGCATGTCACATACTGTAATAATGTGTTAATATACAACTAAATTCACTGTATTGTGGCAGTTATAATAAGCTTTTTGCCTGAACAGAGACACTATAAAAGGGGTACATGTCTTTTCACCCCAAGCAGACACTCAACAATGCTGATGAAAAGAGTTAATGGGTTATGTAGTTAACACCAGAAATTTTTAATGGTGATTGGTTGGTACGTGTTGTATTGGACTGAAATGATGTAAGAGGCAGACGTCTCTTTTGTTCATCTATACTGATTTTGTTGACACTTGGCTCCTTGGAAACGAAAAGCTATGTATTATCAATGTAGTTTAAAAAAAAAAGGAAATCCTCTCAGTTGTAGCGAATCCTATTAAATCATGTATTTGTTTTACCTAACGTGACGTTAATCTACGCACTCAGGTAATCGGAGAAAGGTGAGTCACACACGATGGCACTCAGTAATTTCTGTGGGTATTTTCCATGTTGGCTCATGCAATCGATGACACAGTGGGTGAAACTCTTTTATCGGGCCAAAAGAAACGAAATGTTTTTGGGCAGCATTGACCAATCAAGATAGAAATGAATCAAATGTTCAATGAATTTTTAAACGAAACAGTGTCGGAATATTTGGCGCCTGATGCAAGTGCAGCAAGCCAGCAAAAGCAAAGACAATGTGGATACAGGAGTCACTCTTTTTTTCCTTTTTTTCCCCTTACCATATTAATCCTGCTCTTATTTGACCATGTTGAGTTTTCAATTGAGCTGTCATCAAAAGGATCTTCCCCACATATCAGTTGCATTCCCTGGTTTGTACGATGAGGCCCCACATCACACCCTCTCTTTTCCATCTCATTAGTCTACACACCTTCCTTTTGACGCACCTGCTGCCTCACCCTGCCTGTCAGCGCCAACTGTCCATCATATAGCTTAGATTTCAGGCTATTAGTGTGACATCAATGACAACCTGCAGCCATGTGCATTTGCAAGGCAGTGTTTTCTGTCTCGTCGATTCCCAAAGCACACTGATGCTCGGCAGCAACTTTTTAAGGCACAGGAAGGTTTTGAAATGGGGATAAAAGATTGTGTTTTAACTAAGAAGAAGCGTTTCTTTGCTTTTGCAAAAACTGTAGCTGGGAATTGTATTTCTTTTCTTTCTTTGAACAGTGTAGAAAAGTTTGCATTTCATTCTGAAAATTAGGGGCATGTTCCACAGGTAATGCAGACCTCCTGCTGTGGTTTTCTGTAGCAATGGTCTCAAGTTGTTTGTCTGGTTTTGAAGACAAGTTGCTCTTCGGGTGGTACTATTATGGATGTAATATTAAAAACCTGCCTGGCCTCCTGTAATAAGCATTCTGATATACATTGTAGCAGCCCATCTGTTTTTGATTGTCAGCCAGGGTCGTGCAGAAAAGCCACACAGAGAAGAGGGGACAACCACTTCTGTTTAGTGATATCCGCCTGCAATGGGAGCCAGATGTGTTCTGTGATGATATGAAGTTAATGTACATGACTTCGACTGCACACTCTAGCCGCAAGGATCAACAGCTTCAGATTGTCTGTGTCAGGGATCTGAAGGAAGCACTTGTACACCATTAGACCTGTGCCAACCTCTGGTCACCCATCATGAAACCAGTATTTCACTCATTTAATAAGCCATTATCTGCCATTTGCTTTGTGTCATGTGTTTTTCTTTCTTTTGTGATTTCAGGATTCCGTTCAAGATTGGGCAACCAAAGAAGCAGATTGTCTCTAAAACGGTAAAAAAAAATTATTATTTTTTGATTTATTGCAGAAATTTCATTGGTGTTTAGAGGATTTAGCTGTAGCAAATGAATCTCTAAGGGGATATAAATGTGAAATAGTAGTCTGTAATGTCATCAGGCTTCCACAGCCGCAGAACCTGATGGTCACCAATTTGTCTGGGCCATACAAGGGGGCAGAGGTGGTTACCTTGAATTGACAGTGAGTGGGTGTTCTCCTTGCTGGAGAAAACCACTTCCACAGTAATGGTTCTGTGCCCCGGCAGTCACTGTCAGACTGGGTTTCCAGCTTCCTGTGCCATCCAAGGCAAAAACCAGGGAGTGGGTTAGAGGCATCCCAGTTAGATGATCCACTGGTGACAAAGTGTCAACTGCCTCCCTCGTTGTTTTGGCCACTATGTTTAAATCCAGGGGCCCACAGAACCGCAAGACAGGAAGTCATGGTGCCCATGTAACCTGTTTGGCATGTTTCACAGACTTGGTATTAGACCGTTTGAGGCCTGGGAGCTTAATGTTGAAAAGTACTTTACCTGCATTTTAATTTTAGTAACCCTCACTTGTGTGTCCAAAATTATCCTTTTCCTGTGGAATAACTAAGGTCACAGTAAAGAGCAGAGCATGTCATGTGCAGTACTTCTACAGCCAGCACTTGTCTTTGGTGTATGTATTAAATCCTAAACCCTGAAATCAGTCTAAACATCCAACTGGATGTGGAAATGCAAATATGTTTCATCTCCAAAGTATGTAAAAGGTTGTATGTGTGTTCAGTATGATTGACAGTGGATTTGCATTTAATAATCACATTGCAGATTTTAATTTATTTTTTCCTTTTTTTTAGGTTGAAAGAGATTTTGAGCGAGAGTATGACAAACTCCAAAAGTAAGTTTGCATTTTAAATATTCAGGTCAATCATTGCCATAACGAATACAAACATTAGAAGTAAAATTAAATTGTTTAATACTCATAGCAATATACATGGAAGATGTCTAGGTTGGAAGTCAAATAAAAGAGCATTAAACTGTTACAGTTCTCCCATAAAGTACAAGTATGAGAATTTGTATTTTTATTATGAAATGTACTGCTGTCCCTGATACATAACAGTCAAAATAGGAAAAGAACTAACTGTTCACATCATTTCAATTCATGTCAAACTCTGAAATTTAGTTTAAAAGTATACATTAATTTAAAATGAATTAATTATCGTCAAATGTATGTTTTTGTAAACCTGTGAATTGCTTTTCTGTAATGACATGTTTTCATTTTTAAGTCCTTGTTACAAGTAAATCCCTCAGTAATAAACAGAAAACCAGCATCGGCCTATTATAAAGTCTTAATAGTTACTTTTCAACTAGCCTTCTCCAAACTGAACTGGTGAAACTATGAGACCCAATCCCAGAAAGACGAGTGCATCCATGCCTTCTTTCGCTCTGTGGCTCGGGTTAAAGGAACTCCCTGAGCGCTTTGCAGTTTGAGTGGGAGCACAATTTTACTCTCAGGTCTTTTTGAGTAGGAGGGCCCTTTATCAAACAGGTGTGGTGCCAATAGACCTTATAGATGAGTCACAGTAGCAGACATGTACAGACATTTAGATTCCACACCCTGGAGATTCATATCAGCGCATCAGGGAGCATCTGTTACCCAAATACAAGTCATAGGCCTACATCAGGATTAATAGTTTGGTAGTCTGTCCATCCAATGAAAAATTTTTGGTGTTTTCTGAAAATATTAAACATGTTGGTTAAAAAATAAATAAATAATGAATACATAAAAATTCATTGCTTGTGAGTAATCATGATTACTTTCGTTTTGTTTGTTTTTGGCTAATTAAATCAAAAACTACAAAACTGATATAGAATCACCACAAAAAAGAGCATTGAATTTCAGATGCAGTTGAACTTATTACATAAATGGCAACAAAACCCACACAAGAGCTTTGCTACTAAAAAGCTGTTTGATTCAGAAAATGGAGATTGCCTCCATACAACTGAGAAATGTTGGTAAATTAGTAATGCTACTGCCTGACATTGGTCAAAGGTCATCCACCACAGGAAATAGACATAACACAGCTGGGTTTATCATAATAAGAGCAATAAATACCACATACAAACAAGTATAATTGCCATACCACAAAAAGCAGACTTTGAAGCAGAACCAGGATTTTTGTGGCCAAGACAAATATTACCAATTTCTAAAAGATCTGCATATTCTGAAAAGGCTGTGATGTGTCATTTTATTTATATTATAGTGGCTAGGTTAAATGTGAGTGAAAACTTAAACTGTAATAATTAGCATGTAATTGAATTTGTGCTATAAGGAAAAGTCTGGTGTAAATAGTCAAATGTGCTTTGTTGACTGCTTGTAATCCAGTGACATACATACATATGGTTTATACATGAAAGTCACATGAAATGCAATAGTGTCTAGAGGATTGCGGCTCCACTGGAGCAAAGCGCAGCAGCTGTTCCATACGACTGCTCTGTTAGCACCTTTTCGAAGGAGGCGCTTAGTTCACCTGACTGCCAGAGTAGGGAGGATGCAACAGGATTGTGAAACACATTTTAAAGTAGGAGGCACTATCTGGCACATGTTTTTCACATGCACAGACAAGCAACGCAGGAACACACTTGAGTTTATAAGCCTTGGTCTCCTGGTTTGTTTACATGTTGAGATGCTTTCACCCACTATGTTGCAACCCTGTCTCCATGACTGGCAGAATTTTACTGTTATTCGCGTCCTTTAATTACCTTAGAGTGCATGTGTATGAGTAATTTACCAGACAGGTTTCAGTTTGTGAATGTAAAACACTTGTATTTACTACAGTCTGAAATCCTTTATTGTAAAATGGACTACCTATCAGTACTTCCAGATGTGTTTAACATCTGTCAGAGGCAATTTGCAGGTATGACTCATAAAAAATATCATAATAGCTTCATGGAAAATGTTGTGGGTTTAGTCGACTTTACAAGGCTCTTGACATGTTACTGATTGTCCGAGGAGACGACGGCCCAAACTATTGTGTACCAAACCTCCTTTACAGAAAATGGCTTTTTCTGAGTCTTGTGTAATATTGTTTTATGTGAGTAGCATGTGCTTGTTTTAATTATTTTTTCACAGGAAAGATGGCTTATAAGACCCAGTTACATCTAAATGGTGAAAAGGACACAAGAAGTTACTGTGGAGATTGTTCTGACAGAATGTTTTTTCCTCTGGTGTGAACAATAAAGGATGGAGTTACATCATTTATTGCAAATGACATTTTTGGAACAACCTCCATCTGGACTGTGGCGATTCAGTGTAAAACCCTAAAAAACGACAAGCGAAACAAAAGCATGTAATGGACAAGTTATGATGGAAAATAATTTTCTACAGACTGTAAAAACTCTCAGAACCCTCTATTTATGTTAAGAGGCACACAACTCACATTTTTTAGTTTTAGTGTTGCCTCTAAAACAATGCTTTGGTATTACAGTTGTCTTTGTAGTTTTTATAATCCCTTAAAGCAAAGATGGAAATGAAACCTCACTCCTTTCCTGCTGTTTTTTTTTTTTTTTATCAAATCAGTAGAGGTGATGTGACAGCAGTCTCAGGGGAGATTCTAAACCCCTCGTTTGACTTAATTGATATAATGAATGGCATGTGTTTTCAGCCTCCAGTCTGGTAATTGCCATTTTTTTAACACCCATCAATGGAATATGTGCAGTGCAATGATTGAAGACATTAATGCTTTTGAGTGCAAATGTAGTGACAGTAGCAAGAAGTATTCCCTGTATTGTTAATTAGCTTACGGATGTTGTAATAACATTTTATGTGGAATCAGTGAAATGTGTAATTCCCTCTTGAAGTATGTTTTAATGTACTAATTTCTGTCTCTAGGTTTTTGGTTTGGCTGTTCTTTTGTCCATGTCTGCCCGTCTTGAGTAATATGGAGTTAGATATTGATTATTATTAGCATTATTATTTGTGATATAACTGTTCTTTTTTTTTTTGTCTTACTCTTACCCCGCCGTTGTAACAGATCACATCGTTACACATGTTCAGCCTATTGTAGTTGCTTTATTGTATTACTAGACCAGACGCTGGCTGATGATCATTCTTTTTTTTTTTTTTTTTTTTTTTTTGTGCTACAGGTTGGAGGATCAGACGAAAAAACTTCACAAGGACATGAAGAAAAGCACCGAGGCTGATTTAGGTGTGTTCTGCCAACAGTCTGTATGTTACCGTTGGTTGTGCCATTGATCTCACTCAGTTGTTCACCAGCATACTTGATGTTGCTTGGCAGGTTTTTCAGGACTAGAAAGACTCTTGGTTTTCCTCAGATTGTTTGGTGGTGCTCTACATCTCTGCACAAATGAGGTGACAGTATGCAGGCCCCTGCTTTAATCCTCTTTATAGGCCACAATAACGTGTGTATATTTTGGATTCATGAATGTATCGGTGTTTAGTAAGGGATTCATTTGCGTACTGTCTTTATTCATTTTTCGGCCACAGAAACCATGTTTACTCGACTTTTTATTTGCTTGTTCAATGGTTTTGGAGTTGTGTATTTGGGAAGTGGCAGTAGACATGGCCTGTGGTAAGTAGTCAGGTGTGGGGGTGGAGGAGCGGGGATTGAGAGGCTTCTTCATTTCCTCTCCTTTGTGCTCTGGAATATGGATGTGTGCATCATCAAAGTGTCATAGCTGTCAGGCCCTCATTATCGTTAATGGATTCCATCTGTTGCGCAGGTCCCGTCTCCATCAAATGCTACCAAACAAAGAACTGGACCCACTCTGCATGTCAGCACTGCTTTACCAGCACTGCTTACTGTATCAGCCAGCATTTACCAAGCCAAGGGTGCTGATACTTAAAGCTCTATTGAACTCACTGACAATTAGCTGCTGAGGAGGGACGATAATATCTTTTAACGGCTGCTCCAGATCACAGCATCAATTAGGCTGAGCGACAGAAAGCAGTGGTACAGCTAACCGAGCTTTTCACACTCAGAAATTGTTCCTCTTGTTGTCAGCCTCAAGTAGTTATAACTGCTGTGAACATCAATAATTTGCACCTTACCAATACAGATACTAAAATTACTGCCCTCCGGCCACCTTTTGATTTTTATGACCCTATAAAAACACTTCTGTTTCGGGCCTTTCAAAGAAGGTCAAATCAAATGGAGACAGATGCAGAAACGACAGACTGCGGTAATTGATTGGTTGAAAATTGGTCTTGAGAGAATCCCAAGGCGATGTGAAAAACGACCAGTGACTGTTCCAGATCATGATGAAGGCCATTGTCACCACAGCCTCCCCTGTCAGCTTGCGTCTCCTCCGTGCTGCTCATTTATTGTGACAGTGAAGCCATAATCTGATATGTGCTCTGTGTCTAAACAACGTGGCATAAGTGCAGATTAACAGTAATTGGTGGTGTCAGTGTAGAAGCATTGCTAAGATTCTTGGTGCTGTGTTGAATATTCATCAAGACAGGCAGCCCCGCCACCCCTCACAATTTTTATAATGGGGGCAGCACTGTGCTGTTCTACTTGTGCTCTTTAATTCTTTCCCAGAAGCTCTGTTTTAAAGACCCTATCACACATAGACACCCACACACAGAAATGTAACGTTCAAAGCCTTAGTATAGTCTACAACAACCCACCCGATCAATCAAGAAGAAATGAAAGCTAATGCCAGATTGACAAGTAATTTAACGCTTTACATTTTCATTATCATCATATGCACATATATTCAGTGATGTTTTAACAGTGAATTCTGTGTTTATTTTTCAGCCATGTCCAAAGCAGCAGTGAAGATCTCTGCAGACCTGCTCAGTAACCCGCTGTGTGAGCAGGACCAGGCGTTTCTGGAGTCCATGACTGCTTTAGATACAGCAATGAGAAGAATGGACGCCTTCAACCAGGAGAAGGTTAAGACTCCTTTCTGCAGTCTTTCACATAATTGACATTACTGGATGTTCTGTTCTGCTTTTTTCCTGGCTTTCTCTGCTTTGTTTTCTTAGTTCTACACTGTTAGATTGGTATCGGGGGAAATGTCTTCTTCAGACATACAAAGTAGGAAACTAGACAAGTTTTTGTTGAGAATGCGTGTTTTTGTATTTGTCAATATTGCGTAGCCCATGGAGTTAAAACTGTCCGTATGTCTTTCCTTCTGCTGTTTTTAAAAAGCATCTGTGGCATCATCCTCTATAAGCTCAGGCTACTGGTTATCAGCTGTGAAAATTGATGCATTTGTGACTCACTGGTGTCCAAAATAACTCATACAATGGAAAGGCCTTTTCTCGCTGGAAAATATGCCCTACAACAGCAATTCACAGCTCATGTAGCAAAAGCATGTATTGTACTGTTGATATTGTTAAAGCAAAAAAAATTGGCATCAATTCAACATCACATTTTCACCCCCTTTAGTCCTAAAAGGTGGCTGCAAAAATCTGTGTTAACTGTGAACTTCCTCCAGGATTGTGTTGCTAGATAGAATAGTCCACTAGTGTGTGGCTACTTCCTTTTCCCCATATTACTGTGCTTGTCACACACTGTTGTTCTTTAGGTTTTGATATTTGTTGATTTGGAGCGCATTTGTCTTAATGCTTGTACTCCTCACTCTTGTATGTTTTGTCCTTGAGGGAAAATGTCGATATGCAGACATTTCTTTTCATAACTCTAAGCAAATGCATTGTGCTCTCGCCTGCTCTTCCGTAGCTGTACTTTGTAAAAATCTCTTGTTTGGCTGTCAGGCCTCCTCAGATTATTTACTGGGTGCACTTCAGTTTTTGATTAGAATCATCGCCACAGGTATTTATAATGTGAATCATAGTGGCACCGCATGTGTAGATCCTTAAGGCGCTTCACTGTGAAGGGTAGACTTTTAAAGAGGGAAAAAATACAGGAGAACACAGGAGATCACACTAAGGCATATACCGACTGACTCTCTTCCATCTGTGTTTTCTTGACTCATTGCCCTGCTGTTATGTGTTCTGGGCTTTTCACATTTACTGCCTTAAAAATATTCCCCTTTCCTTCACATTCGTTGTGAACCAGAATGATTTCATAACCTTTTCCTCAACAATGAACTAACAAGGTTGAAAGAAATGGATTCTTTTGTGAGAAAAAAAACAAAACTATTTATTTTGGTTCTATGGTAAAAAAGTGGTGTGCAATAACTCAGGAGTAGCAGCACACCTTGTAGATTTGAGCATGAGAAGATCAGATTAATATTTTCAGTACAACTAATATGAATTAGATATATTTTGATAAACTAATACAAAAAAATCAAACCAGTAAATGTAGCAAAAAACAACCTTCTGCATCATTATCAAAATGAAATACTATTAATGCATGTTGAGTAAATCATAATTAAAATGTAATGCAGAATTTGTGTTTTTGCTGTAAAAAAAGGTTCAGTAATTTCCATTTGTATTGTCACAAATGTCACAGAGAATTTAAATTCCTGCATTGAATTATGCAGAATGTGTAGGGTGGCGTATACGCAGCTATAGCAGTCATTTTTGTTTCCTTGCTTTCTTCTTCTTCAGCATTAACATACCAGTCTTTCAGACAGGCTCTGCTCACAGCTCATCAAATTTTACAGGAGCCATTTTGAGTGACTAGACAGAGTAGAATGTGGGTTGGACTGAGCGTGTGGGTTTGTGACCCGGGGTGCGTATGTTCCAGGACTTGGCTTGGTCGAGTGCCCAGGAGAGTGCTCCTGCCAGTTTGACGGTTTTCAGGAGAGAGTAACTTTCACATTCTTTAGATTTTATAGAATATCAATTTTGTTTCACTGGATCCTGCACAGCACCCGTCAGTACAGTAGCCTCAGCATCTCGGTTATCTCTCATTTTCATGTGATGTGATTTTTCACATTGTAAACAGTCTCTAGTAGCAGAAAGCACAAGTTGCAACTGTAGTGCATAGTAGTAGAGCTGTATTCTGGCTCCACAAAGTGCCTTTTTCCTGTTTGGCTCTGTGACTGGATGTGTTTGACAGTGATTCAGCCAGGCACTTTGATCTCAGCGCTGCTTCTCACTCAGTGGAGGACAACAGTCACCAGCTGTATTGACGTGGTTGTACTTTTTTAACACACTTTGATCTAGAGTGGATTTTGACAGCCAGGTCACACCTGATTTTCTCTGCACTTCTCTCTCAGTCTTACTAAATAAAAATTCTTGCCTTAACATAGTGTTGAGTTCCAGGTATGGGCTGGGCGCTGTGGCTCCTTTGTAAAGTGGCTAATAGTGAGCTAAGGGCAAAATAGCGATTTTGAGCACTTTTTGCTCAGCCCGCTATCTGGAATATCACCTCAGGTTTGCTAAGTGTTTAGAATCCAGCACAGCACAGTATAACTCTTCTCCAGCTTCTCCCTTAAGCTGACTGTTGATTCTGACGGCACCAGCAGCAAACCCTATTGCTCCAGCAAAACAGACACAAAAGCATCCACCCTTTGCTCTTCTCCGCGTTGAGACAAGATGTTGTGCCGCAGGGCCTGCAAGTGAGAGAGCCAGCAGATAAAACGTGCAGCGATAATGAAGGCAGCAGTGGCCCAGGTCTGTGTGTTTATTTCTGGGGCTGAGGAGGGCGCACAGCCCCGCCGGCGCACTGCTGCTGAAGCTGAGCCCCAGTGTAGATGGCGGCAGCGCAGTAGAGGATGCTCCGTTTGGAGGGATATTGATTTCCTCTGCGATCTGTGTGTATTTTTGGGAGGCCTGTGTGCCGGGATGGCCTCTGCCCCGTGACTCACTGATGGAGACTGCTGCTTGAGCGCCGGCCTCAGGCTCTGCGGGGCCTCCAAGGAATAGCTCTGCCCCCCCCTCCCCCCCTCACTGTGGGAAGGGGCAGAGGGTAGAGGGCACCAGCATGCTTAAGCAAATCTGCCGCTGTTATTCTCCCTCCTCGCTGCATGCTCTCACCTTAGAAGCAGTAGCGCAGCTCGAGTCGGGGAGGGGTGATGGTGGTGGTGTGAATATGTAAAACAAAGAAAATGTGAATTCCCATGTACTTATTTGTTATTGGTTCTCTGTTTTCCCTCAAACCACAATCAACCATTTTGTACTTGGAAGTCTGCCTGTGTGAAGCAGCGAGTGTTGCTGTATGTTCTTGTAGATGGTCAGGGCATTTTTCACAAAGCACAGATGCGATCTCGTTTGCTCGTTCTTGTGTGATTGACTGTCCTTCCAATAGCAAGTGAACATATGATTAGTGGAGCTGCTCACTGTTCTTATGCAGCTGTCATTTCACATCTTGCAGCTTAAGAATCTCCTGCGCTGTTTTTAGTGATGCTCTGCACATGTCTTGTTTGCCTGTTTAATGTAGTATTCTGTCATGCTTGAAGATCTAGTACTAACAGTCATTTTGAATCTGCAATGTAAATGACACTGGAAACTTTATTAATTGTGCTCTAACTTCTGTCGAAGAGACTTGGAGCTCGGGCTGGAGGCCTCAAGATGAGATGTTCGTTTACTTCCATTT